>CM063180.1:76480000-77680000 GCA_031835075.1 Saguinus oedipus | reverse complement strand
CTGAGAGCTTAAGGTGACTTACACCCTATTCTGTACATATACTTGTTGCCAAACTTGCATACACATACTCTCTCTCTCTTTCTCTGCCTGACTCTTCATTCTTGCCTCACGTGACTTGGGGACAGCAGGTTGCCCTCCCAGCTCATTGCACTCTGCCTGGAATCTGTAAGTAAAAATCTTTGAACCTATTTCCTATTGTGGTGCTGTAATCAGTTTCTGTCTTCCCTCTGAAGAATCCCAGGCCAAGTTTTCCTCAGAATGCCAGAGAGAACACAAGGTTCACACAGACAAGGTGATGGTTATGGCATAAAATGGGCATAGGTTTAACAAGAGCCACAAGACAATATTAAAAAATTTCCTATATGAGAGAGCCACCTGGTCATGGGTCAGACAATTAGGTATTAGTCTGACTAGCAGGTAGAAGAAGTATCGTGTGAAAGGCATATTGTATCCACCTATGTTGTACTCTTCTTCCTAACCACACCAGTGCTGGAACTCAGGTTTACCTGGGGGCTCTGGAAACACACTATCGGTACATTTCTCAAATAGAGTAGCTAAAATGTAGGGAATTGGGGCTGTGCTTCTATTTTCTCATTTACTTTCTCTTCCTCTACATCTTTTTATCTTTTTTCAACTATACTATTTTTCTTTATTCGTCTTCTTACCTTCCTTTCCTTCCTGCTAGACCATAGAATGCAGATACCGAGACTTATATTTTGATGCATTTGAGAGACATACGGGGCAGCTGAAATAGCTCCAGCTGGAGTTTAAATTAGAAAGAAAGAAGGTGTCTTAATAGTTTTGAAGGATCCTTTGTGGTTCTTTTAACTTGAGAAAGACCCTTCTTGTTAACAGAATGCAGGAAGGAAGGAGATTCAGAATTGTAATCTTGGATATTCCATTTAATAGCCATGTATCTTTCTCATAGACTGTTTCCTCATCTGTAATTAATACTCCATAGCAATGCCATAATTACTAAATGGAGTAATGTGTATCAGTTGTCTGATTCAGTTCATGCTTCTTTAAAAACAAATCATATTTTCCCTTTCCTTACTATTAAAACAAAGCTAGAAGTTAGCAAGTTGGGAGTTTAAATTTAAGTATCTAATCATCTCTAATTGTTGTTATGAGAAGAAAATGTATGTTTCTTTTATCTTAAAAAATCACCTATACATATTTTAATAATTAGATTAATATATCCCTCAATTAATTTTTGTTATAAGGAAGAGAGTTTTTTAAAAGGAGTTTCAAAATATAGTTTCATTGCAGAATGGGGCAATTTCCATAACTTGATGGAACCCAGGAAATCCTGTGCCTTGAGTTATATTAATCCTTCCCTACCAGCAGGGATTTTCCCACCAGAACATGTATTTTTTCCCATTATAAGGACTGGTTGATTATGATTCTAGCTGCAACTGAAGCTGGAAATTTGGGTAACAAAGTGTTTTATACAATTAGCCTGTCCCAATAAAGCAAGTGTGATTAATTATTGTTCTATATCTTAAGTATCTTCTACTAAACTAAAGCTCACCTTAGTTCTAAATATTCTACAAATATGACTAATGTGTCTTGCATATTGCATACTTTTCAGACTTAGTAAACTACAGATACATATAAAATTAAAACTTTTTGAATAACTCTAGGCATACAGTATTACAATAAATCATCCAATAGCTATTGAGGAACATTGCATTGTTATGTTAGAGTTTACATATTGATATGGTTTACCTCTGTGTCCCCACCCAAGTCTCATCTTGAATTGTAATCCTCATAATCCCCATGTTTTGAGGAAGGAACATGGTGGGAGGTGATTATATCATAGGGACAGTTTTCCCCACGCTGTTCTTGTGACAGTGAGTTCTCACGAAATCTGATGGCTTTATAAGTGTTTGACTGTTCCTCCTTCACACACTGTCTCTTGCCTTCCACCAGATAACCATGCCTGCTTTCCCTTCTGCCATGATTGTAAATTTCCTGAGACTCCAGCCATGCAGAGCTCTGAATCAATTAAACTACTTTTTTAAATAAATTACCCAGTCTCAGGCAGTTATTTATAGCAGTATGAGAAACCAAATAATACACATATCAACTTTAAATAATCATTCTCCTCATCCCTAAAAGCTACAGTTCCATCTGCCATTGTTTGTTGCTATCTACTTATTTTAATTTATAGTTTTAATGGAATGAAATAAAAAAGTAGAATATTATACAGACATTAAAATTCTTGTAATGGCCGATAAGTAAAGGCATGGAAAATATCTTTGATATAATATAAAGTGATAAAGTAGAAAAAATACATTTTATAAATGTACAGCATTTACTATCAAAGATGTATACACAGTTTAAAAACTCAGAATTTTAAAATGCTAAGTTTTTGATGCATGGCAATTTAACCTTTTGGTAACATTCAAAATATATTTAGCATTTTCTTTAATGTGTTTACATTGCTTCAAAAATAAAATATACTAAATTTAGGTACTTTCTTATGTTTCTGTGTATTTGAGGTGAAAATAGTGATTTTTGCTTGTAGACTTGTCTGTATATTAAGAGGGCATAGGCTTTTAATGAGAGCCCAAAGGATTTCCATTGAGGTAGGTGCATGGATTAAAGGTAATGTATTTTAAGTACATAATTTTTGTTGTCAGAACTTTTTAAACATATCTGGTTACTCAGCTGAAGTCTAGATAGCTGAGCTTTTAGGCACATTGCGTTCAATTTCTATTCTTAGATGTTTCTTGACATGATGATTAGAATAGCAGTAATATAAAAATAAGACTTTAGAAAGTAATGACACAAATTCACTGGGGCTTATTAGGATGGTCTCTCAGGATGATGATTTTCCACATTATAAAGTCACATTCTGAGGCACTGTGGGTCAGGATTTCAGTATATTTTTTTGGGGGGGACACAATTTAATCTATAATACTTTAGAAAGTAACAGACATAATAAGAGGAAATTTAAAAATACTTATATTTGGTTTACATCAAAATTGAGATGAACCAAAATTGAAGTGAGAGTTTGAGCAGCTATGGTTTAGATTACAGTAGACAACACTCCCACCACCTTCATAAAGAAGTACCTTTCCATGCTAAAAATATTATGATGGTGGAAAAAAAAAAAAAAGAACTGTGTTCAAGGAAAAACAATGCATTGTAGAAAGATCTGAGACAAGTGTAAAATGGTAGGTTATAGGCCAAGAATGAAGACAGGAGGGGAAGAACTTTGCATGCCCCAAAGTGTTAGATAGCTTGTGGGTGTAAGATCTTCCAGCCCACTGTTGACGTACTACTTTTCTCTGTGATGTTGGAATTTTCTAGCTTTGTCAGTATTGTTTCCAGGAGACAGAAAAGTGGCCAAAACTCATTTTTCTGATGCTGATGTAAGTTGTCTTGGAATTAGTGTGGTTAAAACTTTGACTTGGATTGGTCTCCCTGGCATTAATATTCCTGGTTTGCCAGGGTTTGCTAGGCCTATCCAAAGGGCATTAAGAGTATTCAGTAGACCTTTGATTCAGTAAACACAGTTCAGTGGAACTTCCATTGGTGTATCAGCTAAAAATAAATTAGGATTTATAAGGATGTAAATACTTTTAATATTTTCTACATAACATCTTATATTTCAACACTGGAGACACTGATTATGTTCACGGAAACTTTAATATGACTAAGAAGCATAAAAGATCTGGTAAAATAATTGAGTGTCACAGGGTAAATAAAAAGATGCAAATACATCAGTAGGAAACATCTTATAAATTTGACTTAATGTTTTATAGATGGTCAACTCGTAAGCTCTAATATTTTTGTCTATATTATTAAAAAGTAAAGAAAATGGTAGTCTGCCATTCTAGAAAGAGTCTTAACATATAATGTGTGAATAATGTGGGGATTATTAAAAATAGAATTTTATGAGAAAATATTTATTTACCAAATTTAAAAGATGATAGCATTTTCAACTTAAAATAATAATTGTCACTTCTTTTTGTAAATCTTTTCTTTCTCTCATATTATCCCATCAACATATATTCTTTGTATTAACAGTTAAAGACAATGAATCAAAAAAATTTTGTTTTTTCCAGCTTATTTTTGTTTTTGAGAACGAGAATTGCTCTGTCTCTCAGGGTAGAGTCCAGCTCACCAGAACCCTAAACTCTTGGGCTCAAGTGATCCTCCTGCCTCTGCCTCCTGAGTATCTAGGTCTACAAGAGTGTGCCACCATGCCTTGCTAGTTTTAAAATGTTTTGTAGAGTACTGTTTGCCCAGGCTGTTCTCAAACTCCTTCACTCAAGCAATCTTCCCACCTCAGCCTCCTGAAGTACTGGAATTACAAATGCAAGCCACTGTGGCTGGTCCTTTCCAGCTTTATTGAGGTATAATTGGTATATGAAAAATTGCATATAACTAATGAATATAATTTGGTGAATTTGGACACACACACATATATATACATATATATATGTATGTGCATATATATATGTATATATATACATATATATGTGTATATATATATACATATATATGTGTGTGTATATATATGTATATATATGTGTATATATACAGATTCATATTTCAGTCACAATAGTTGAGATAATAAATGCATCTATTACCTCCAGATGTTCTGTTTATTTCTTTTTTTTTTTTTTGGAGACAGAGTCTCACTCTGTTGCCAGGCTGGAGTGCAGTGGCAATATCTTGGCTCACTGCAACCTCTGCTTCCTGCTTCCTGGTTTTAAGTGATTCTCCTGTCTCAGCCTCCCTAGCAGCTGGGACTACAGGCGTGTGCTACCACACCCAACTAAGTTTTGTATTTTTAGTATAGGGATGGGCTTTCACCTTGTTGGCCAGGATGGTCTCAGTCTCTTGACCTTGTGATCCACCCGCTTTGGCCTCCCAAAGTGCTGTGATTACAGGTGTGAGTCACTGTACCTGGCCTCCTTTTATTTCTTATTTGTGTTTTTTGGTTGTTTTTGTTTTGTTTTGTGGCAAGAACATTTAGCAGGAGATCTACCTTTAATTAAAAAAAAAACAAAACTTTTTTTCAGTACTAGTTCAATTTGTACAGTATCTTATTGTTAACTATGGGCACTGTGTGATCCAGTAGATCTCTGGAATTTTATCCTGTGTAGTGTGTCATTACACCAACTGAACAACTCCCCATATTCTGCCTAATCCCATCTCTTAGTATTCACCATTCTGTTGACTATTTTTATATATTTGGCTAAATGCCTTATATAAGAGCAGTCATGCAACAACAGTCACAGAAAAAGAAACTTAATATATGAAATTACTGCCAAAATTATTTTAAAATCACCTTTTCCAGGGGCAAATCTTGTTCAGGATCATCCAATGGAGAATATTTTCCTACAAAATGTAACTTGGAAAAATCCAGTCTAATATAACTCTATTTTAAACACTATTTCAACCTATTTTAATGAAGCCCTATGAATCATGAAAATAGCCTTCCAATAATACTAATAATATACCTGAATAAGACATTGTAATTTGTTGCTTGCTAAACAACTTGTTTTCAGTTAGCTCCACAATTGACATTTGATATAGGTGAAGCAGAAATTATCTCAAGGAAATAGCACTGAGCAGTAATGCCCTGAAACACAACATTTCTTGTCTCCAAGCCACTGTTAAGGTCAGGAATGGAATAAAGAAAATCACAATGTCATGAAAGCTCAGGTTTGGTTTTACTTAATTTTCAGCCTGCTTTTGAATTTTTTACTTTCAGCTAATCTTTCTGACCCCCAGATCTGCACCCGACCTTTACCACCTCCTCCTCATCCACTCTGGTCTTCACCCTCTTTACCACATCTGAGTCTACTTAGGGGCTGGATTTCTAATTCAGGGTTAGGAAATGGACACATCTACAGAGTCACTCATGGCGACACACTCAGCCTGACCAAAACCAAGTAATTTTCTGGGCAGTTTTATACTTTTATAAGAATGAAAGGTGTTTTGATTACAAAACATTCTGTCCTGTTCTCTGACCATTTTAAGGCATATTGTTTTGGAATAGTTAATATGTTTCGCTCATCAATTTCTTTATAGCCCAACAATTTATAACAACATGTATAAATTTCCAGAAAAATGTTACTGTGTTTCTGCTTTTCTGCAGTTCCTCACGATTGTCATAGAGCCTGTGTTAGGGAATTTAGTCAGAGATTGTCAACACAAGGATTTACTTTAGAATCACCTGGAAAACTTTAAAAAATTCCAGAGGCCTGGTATCACTCCCAGAAATATGATGTAGTTGGTCAGCACAGACTTAGACATCAGTAATATTCAAAGATCCCATGTGATTCTAATGTGCAGGCAGAGATGAGAAACACTGAATTAGATCATTTCCAGGAGTCACAGAAAAAAATGTAAACTCTTCTTCCGTTCTTTAGATATTGTAAGCTTTGTTCTTTCAACAAGTTATATTACTAAAAATCGACAAGCTGAACTCACTATGAATGTGTACTTACACAGTTGTGGCTCTTGCTTCTGTATAAGGTATTTTAAGGTAAAAGCAGTTAGAAAATGGGATTTTTTTCCCCTTGACTATGCTAAAGAAATATTGGTGAGGAATGTTTTGGCTCATTTTTTGTTCTTTCTACATTATATTTTGTAAAAGTTTAAATATTTATTCATGCCATTCAGTCCTATTTTAAGTCTTTTAGTAAGCTCTTATGACTTTAAACATAGAGATACTACATATTATATATGAGGCTGATTTTAACATTTAACAGAGATTTGTGACTATTACAAGTATGAACATGTAATAAATTATTACAAGTTCTAATCAGTTACACTAATGTGAAATAAAGTTATTTACAAGTGTTGATCTTGTACCTAGTTATCTTATCCAATCATCTAGACTTTCAGTGAGCTCTAGTTTATTTCTTTTAAGATAATATTATAAAGTGACAACTTTGTAACTCTTCCAGTCACTGATTTCCAATATTTATATCTCCTATTAAAAATTTTCTTTAAAGTTAAAACTGTGTAGGACTCCAAGTCCTAGACAGTTTTAAAGAACAATCATCATGTAACGTAATACCAGTCATCATACGACATTGCCCTTAGGCAAAATGAAGGATAAAAATTGAGCATATGAACAAACATGAGACTAAGAGACATGGAAAATGACTTGCTGGAGGATTTGGAAATGAAATTTCCTTTCTCTTAAAAGAGATCCACCAAAAGAGATATGTTTCCTTCTTCCTGATATGGGGGTCAGATATCTGACCTACACTATAGCCATTTTTCCATCTGGAAAAAAATTGAGGCTGACAGTGAAGCAAGCACAGAGTGAATATGAATAAATTATATTGGACAGAATTACCAAAAAAGCAGAAATAGAGTGACAACATCAAGCCAGTCTTGAAACCTGACTTATATCTGGTCTTCTAGTTTTGTGAGCCAAATATTTTTCTTAAAATATAAGAAAATTTATGAAGTAGAATGTCAAGAACAATGGAAGATAAAAAGTCTAAAGTAATGGTCTTGTTTGTAGCAAAAAATCTAGGCATTGATAAGGTTTAGAAATTTATAGAGGAGAACAAATAGGGGCATAGATCTTAAGACTTTAGATATGATCAGTCAAAGAAAAAAATGCCCACAATTCCAGCTTTCAGGTTAGCAGAAAAGCAATAATAACAACAAAAATCTAACTAATTAAAGGCAGGTAAGGAGGGGGAAAATTACACAACAATATGCAGTCATAGAAAAATGAAAATTAAATTTCTATTGCATTTTCATAAAAATAGATTAGCTTTAAACTCAGTAGCTTGAGCAGAGTTCGAAGAACTGAAAATACATCTACTACTACCTTATAAAAACATAAAAGTTGTTTTTGGAGTGTGAAGATAATGGGTAATTTTTCTTGAGATAGTGAGGGTTTATTGCTTGGCTTTTTGCATGATGTATTAGTATCACACTCATATTTTCATGCATACTTACCTAGTTAACAATATATAATAACTAACAAAAAAAAGCTATTTCATTTTAACTGTTTACTTTTTAGAGAAAAAAACATTTTCTTCTTTTATTTGGGGGGGTGCCTTTCCTTTTGACTCTAATTTTATTCAAGCTTTTAGGAGAATCTCCAATGTCTTTTCTCCTCAGAAACCTTCCATATGGGTAAGGTCTGGTTTTGGTTTTCTTCACAACCTTCACTATTTTAAGCATAAAGCTATTCACATAGCTATTTTTCAATACTCTTTTGTGGAATTGAATTAGATAAATAAATCCTTTGGGTACAATTCCAGATCCATTTGATCATAGTTTTGTGACTGGCACTGTTCAAGGGCTAGTGATACAGAAATGGTCAAAAGAGGAATAAACTACTGCCTTCAAGGAGCTTAAATTGAGGGCAGGAGTAAGGGAGAAAGATGATCAATCCATCGATAAACGTATATAGATGTCACTTGATATGTGAGCTGTGGAGAGAAGTAGAGTGGAAAGGAGGATAGGGAGTACCAAAGTGGTTAGAGGGGAGGTGAAATTTTAAACAAGGTGGTTTCAGAGGATCCCACTGAGAGGTGACATTTGAGAAAAATCCTGAAAGGGGTGAAGGAATGAGCTTGCAGCTGCTAAGGGAAGATAATTTCAGAGAGGGGCAGAAGATGTGCAAAGGCCCAGGGGCCACACCTTGTGTGTTCAAGTAATAAATAACAATGAGAGCAGTGTGTGGTGGGAGACGAAGTCAGAGGATCTCAGTGGGCCATAAGCCATTATGAGAGCTTCAGCTTCTGCCCTAAGTTAGATGGAAAGACTTTACAGGCTTTTGAGCAGAGTGGATTGTATTTTTTTCTTTCTTTCTTTTTGTTTGTTTTTTTTTGGAGACAAAGTTTCACTCTTTTTTTTTTTTCTCTCCATTTGATTGGTAAGTCTTCCACCAACCCTTTGTTTTGAGTCTGTGTGTGTCCTTGCTTATGAGATGGATCTGGGTACAGCATACTGATGGGTTTTGACTTTTTATTCAATTTCCCTCTCTGTGTCTTTGATTGGGGCATTTAATCCATTTAAATTTAAGATTAATACTGATATTTGTGAGTTTGATATTGTCGTTTAATGCTAGCTGGCTATTTTGCCCATTAGTTAATATAGATTCTTTATTATGGAGATACTCTTTACCTTTTGGTAAGTTTTTGGGATGACTGATACTGGTTGTTCCTTTCTGTGTATAGAGCTTCTTTCAGAAGCTCTTGTAAAGCAGGCCTGGTGGTGACAAAATCTCTGAGTGCTTGCTTGTTCATGAAAAATTTTATTTTTCCTTCATTTATGAAGCTTAATTTGGCTGGGTATGAGATTCTGGGTTGAAAATTCTTTTCTTCGAGGATATTGAATATTGATCCCCACTCTCTTCTAGTTTGTGGGTTTCAGCTGAGAGATCTGCTGTGAGTCTGATAGGCTTCCCTTTATGCATAACCTGACCTTTCTCTCTAGCTGCACTTAGAATTTTCTCCTTTATTTCAGCCCTGGTGAATCTGAAAAAACATTTTCTTTTTAAATTTCCTTAGTCATTTCACATCAACAACAAAATGAAGTAAATAAAATGCTTAACATTTTAAAGTGCTTTTCATATTTTTCTGTGTCATTGGAAATGAAAAAAGCCTTTTCCATTACACTGATCTTCATCTTTCTATTTTTTATTCTTGTATTATGCTATGAATGCTCTGTTTTTCAATAAAATTTATGTGTTAAATAACAAATAAATGTCCCCTGCCTTGTTATGGGTTATATTACAGTTTAAATATGTTACATGTTTAATATTTTATATATGCTTATTATATGTAATGTATAATTTATGTCCACATATAATAAACATGTATTAATGCTATTATATGACTAAATATAAAAGCAAATTGTAGTATCATTCTTGCTCAGGAATCTAGACAGGCTGTCCTGGGAATGTCTTTACAGAATAGGGGACATTAGAGCAGGTAATTTAATGTGTTGAGGACGTAGGCAAGACTATCATTAATATATATACTTAATTTGGTGAAAAGTCTCCCTTACTAGGGTTCAAGCTCCACAAGGTCAGATTATATTTATCTTTTACATTCCTCAATAGTCAGTGCCTAGCAAAGTATCTGGCTCTTTGTTAGTACCTACCAAGGCTAATTTTATACATAGCTTGACTACTCTAAGAAATGTCCAGGTTAGTGGTAAACATTATTTCTAAATGTTTCTATGAAGGTGTTTCCAGAAATGATTAGCACTTTAAAAACTTTTTTAATTTTTATTTTAAATACAGAGGGTATATGCACAGGTTTGTAACATGTGAAGGTATTTCCATAAATGATTAGCACTTAAAAAATCTTTTTAACCTTTATATTAAATACAGAGCATACATGTGCAGGTTTGTTACATGGGTATATTGCAGGTTGCTGAGATTTGGGGTACAGATCCTGCCACCCAGGTAGTGAGTATAGTATCCAATAGGTAGCATTTCAACCAACACCCCTTTCTTCTCTCTCCTGTCTAGTCACAGTGTCTATTGTTCCCATCTTTATGTCCATGAGTACCTAATGTTTAGCTCCCACTTATAAGTGAGAATATATGGTATTTGCTTTCCAGTTTCTGTGTTAATTCACTTAGGATTGTGGCTTCTAGCTGCATTCATGTTGCTGCAAAAGACATTATGCCATTCCTTTTTATGACTGCATATTATTCCCTGGTGTATATATACCACATTTTCTTTATTCAATCCAATGTTGATGGGCACTTAGGTTATTTCATGTCTCTGCTATTGTGAATAGTGCTGCAATGAACATGTGAGTTCATGTGTCTTTATGGTGGAACTATTTATTTTCTTTTGGGTATAACCGAGTAATGGAATTGCTGATTTCAGTGGCAGCTCTGTATTCTTTTAAGTTCTTTCAGAAATCTCTAAACTGCTTTCTACAGTTGCTGAACTAATTTACATTTCAACCAACAGTGTATAAATGTGGCCTTTTCTCTGTAGCTTCACCAGTATCTGTTATTATTTGACTTTTTAGTAATAGCCATTCTTACTAGTGTGAGATGGTATGCCATTGTGGTTTTGCTTTACATTTTTCTAATGATTAGTGATTATGAGCATTTTTTCATTTGTTTGTTGGCCACTTGTATGTCTTCTATATTAATCCATTCTCACATTGCTAATAAAGACATACCTGAGACTGGGTAATTTATTAAAAAAAAAGAGGTTTAATTGATGCACAGTTCCACAGTGCTGAGGAAGCCTCACAATCATGGAGAAGGTGAAGGAAACGGACAGGTGGAAATCTAATTAGATGAAAGAGCTTCCACACAGCAAAAGAAACTATCAACAGAGTAAATAGACAACCTACAGAAAATTTTACAACCTGTGCATCCAACAAATGTCTGATATTCAGAATCTATAAAGAACTTAATATGTAAAAGACAAATAACCCCAATAAAACATAGGCAAAGGACATGAACAGAAACTTCTCAAAGGATTAGCATTTGAATCAGTAGACTACAGTAATGATCTTCCCTGACCAGCATGAGTGGGCATCATCCAATCTGTAGATGGACTCAGTAGAACAAAAAGGCAGATGAAGAGCACATTCTCTCTTTCTCTTCTTGAGCTGGGACATCCATCTTCTCTTGCTCTTAGACACTGGAGCTCCTTATTCTTGGGCCTTCAGACTCTGAGATTTATACCAGTGACTGTCTGCCTTGGGTCTTTGGCCTTGGACTGAATTACAGCACCAATTTGACTTGGCTCTCCAGAAAGAAAGTGCTATCTAAATAGCATAATAGGGGACTTCTCAGCCTTCATAATCATGTGAGCCAATTATTATAAATTTTCATATAAATGCTATTGCTCTAGAGAACTCTAATACAGTACTCAATAAATTTATGTTAAATAAGTGAATGAATACATGAAATAAATACAGTCTAGCTCTATCCTCAAGATAATTACAAAATTCTAATTGGTCCAGATATGTATATTTCTTTACAACAACAAAAAATGAAATATTGAAAATGAACATTAACAGTTTAGATGGTATTTCCTGGAGAAATTCTGAAGAATTCATGCAGAGAAACAATAAAGGCTTCCAGATGTCACCACAAATGAAATCACTACCTCCCTGACTCTGGAAGTGATCCTAGAGAGTGTGCACTCCTCTGTGGCCTCCATAATACACTACGGACTTGGAAGCCCCTGTTGTGTCGTGAATATGACAGTTATGGATGAGGGATGTTTAAAGTTTGATTCAAGGCTGTTAAGAGGAAGGAAGAAACAATAAAATGTTGCTGTCCGCCTACCATGTCCCAGGGCGGCATAAGTGGCAGTGGAGAATGAGAGAAAGTGAAATAATTGTTACCCATAAAAACTTAGTCTTTCTTAGTTTGGTGACAAACTTATACTTCTAATAAGATTTCCAGTAAAATTGTCGTATTGCCAATTCCCACTTTCTGCTTTTCTAAGAAGAATGAGCCTCCAGCCACCACAGGTAGGTAGAGCAAAGCATCCAGAATTGTATTCAATTAGCCTTTCCCAAACTTGATTATTTCTTTTTTTATGTTTACTTGTCATTTGTCACAAGTAAAAGTCAGCTTTGACATAGTATCCATTATATATGTTAGAATCCAGTTTCTTCCAAAGGAAATTGGTCAGTGTGTTGTTTAATCACTGTATCTGTGGGAGAAAGGAGTTTCCAGAACTTCCTGATCCACCACTTAGCTGATATCCAACATTATTTTTTAAATAATAATAATGATGTCACTCATTGTGTGACCTGGTAATGTGAGAAGCATATACTTATTTTCACACAGGACTGTTGTGGCTGTGAATTAGTATTCTCTGTTTGTAAAGAACAGAAATGAACTCTGACTAACCACCAGGAAAAGCAAGAACAAAGCAGCTCTTCAGATTTAGATTTTGTGAATTAGTAAACAATCTTTTTAAGGCAGAGTCCTTATGGGAGAATCATTGGCTCCAATTGTGGTGCTTTGCACAAGATCAAAATACAAGGGGAACTTCACCTTCTAGCTTAGGTTATATTTCCTTCTTAATTGACAGTTTAACAAATTCTTAGACACTTTTACTAAGATTGCTTATAATGGAAGAGGTAATTCTAAAAAATAAAAGAAGTAAAGTACTTTTAGCAAAAGGAAGAGAAATTCTTTGGGCAAAAATACCAGATGCCCATTAAACATCTTATATGATCTTTTTTAAGTTTGTGACTAGTGACATCTTCACTTGATTCCTTCCAAACTTGTTTACCTTTTTTACGCCAAAATATTTGTTGTATTTTAGTAGCTAATAGAAAAATTTATTAACGTTATATTTGAGAATCTTGTTAATAGTAACTCAACTTGTACTTTCGATCCCTTAACTCTTTCCACTTTGACTTTCCTCTTCCTGCCATTATCCATCCTGGTCACATTGGCTTATTCTAAATTTTCCAAATGTATAATTCATTCATAGAACTTTATACATGCTTGCCATTTGCCTGGAATGCATTTACATCTCTGTCTATCTCTTTCTTTCTCTGACTCTTTCTCTCTGTCTCTCTTTCTTTCTCTCCTTCCCTCTCTTTTCCCCACCCCAACACTTCTCCCTATTCAATAGTTTAGAAGATTATCATCTTAAGGAAGAAGGAACTTAGAGAAGTAAAGTTATCTGACAAACACCCCGACATAGATGCTTAAGGGCCCACCACAACATTCTGTGTAAGCTTTGTCCAGCTTGTACGCTATCATCTCAGTAATAGAAAATTTACTGCTGCTTGATGCAGCTCATTTGATATTGTGATAAATTTGACTCTTGGAAACCTCTGAAAAGACAAGGCTGGAAAAACACAACTCATTCTTTAAGGTCTACCTCATATGTTAATTCTTCAATGAAACCTTTTCTGATACCCAGAATAAAAGTAATCACCCATATTTGCTCCCAAAATATATGTTCATTTTAATAGTATTATACTATTATATTAATATTATTACATTAAACTAATGTCCATTAGTATTTGTTCATACTAATATTATTCCACATATTCCACCACCATTGCAATTACTTTTGCTTGCCTTTACTTCTAAGCCTGATTTTGATTTTCCTATAGATAGGTACTGCGTATTAACCTTTACTTTCCAATACAAACCAGTGCAACCAATCCCACCCTTATACCAAGGGACAATTGTAAACTATTTGATTCATTTCCCTATTAGAAGAAAACGATAATCTTTTTGGCTAATGATGTTATCTCCTAAGAGCTTCTTAGAGTTTGAGTTATACAAAGTCAGGAGTACTAACACCCCTAACATATTGCATTAGTTATTTGCAAGACATCATTCAGAAGCAGTGCTATACATATATATATATTTTATATTTTTAATGTTAACATTTTTTATTCAATGGTATATAGTAACAAAAGTAGAGTATATGCATCTGCTTAAATATAGGCCTTTACACTGTTATTACTCTAAAATTCAAATTTCTTTCCTTGACCACTACTCCTATTTCTTCTGTCTTGCTTCAACATATTGCTATTATTACTTTTTCAACACATGTTGAGTAAATAAAATAGCAGTAGAGATTGTGGATGACATTTTAGAAAGGCAAAGGAAAACTTACTAATTAACAATAATTATAATTATTAAAGTCAACAACTACCTTTCATATTTTCTTTGAAAAAATGACATCTAAAAATGTTCTTACAGAATCAAACAGATAAGAAAAGCATTGTTGGAGCAGACATTTGGGAGTGCACAGGATAGCTTAAGAAAACTTGAAAAATGTGAAAAACACAAGTATAGCAGGAAATATGGGCTCCTAAAATCACTTATCCCTGTAGACTAAAATGCTTGCCCTAACTTTTTTCTTAAACAATCCTCAAATAGACTTCCTCTAAAACCGTCTTTCTCCAGGATCACTATGTACCTACCCTTTCTGTGACTAACTGGGAGGATTGTTTATTTCCTCTGTCCCTACTACTCAGCATGAAAGAATAAGAGTACACACAGACTATTCAACCAGAAACCATAAGTTCATAAATAATGTAAGGATGTAGCTACACATTAATAAGATTGATTTTCCTGAGGGACATTAAGAAAACAACTTATTAGTACATAGTCCCAACTCATGTATATGTATTTATTTATCTCTATTTTTATCATAAGAATAATAAATCTTAAAGGTGAACAAAGTCCACCAGTACAAATATATCATAGAGACAGTGATCATTAATATTGATCATGATCTCTGAAGATTGCATTCTTTGTCTTAGTGATTACTCAGAATCTTTGAGAAACATTTACAACATGTTACTGTGTAATAAGGCAGAGACATACAGCAAATATATGCTCTCTAATACCTATGTTCTGATACCTAGAAAAGTTGTGTGTATGTGTGTGTAAATTTGTTTCCTGAAATTGCCAGATAAATGAGTCATTCATCAAGCAGGAAATAATAGTCAAATAATCAAGAATGTGTATTTTTACATGAATTTACCATATGAAGATAATACCCAATCTTAGTGAGGGTAATATGAAATAGGCATATTCACATTTTTTAAAAATGAGAATATGAAAGGGTAACCCAGAAATTGTAGTATAAATATTAATTCTAAGGAACTAATTTATCTTAAAAAATTTATCCCAAGAAAATGCTCAAACACTTATGTATAACCATTTCATTTAGTATTATTTTTACTAGTAAAAATTTGAAACTTGTTAAACTTCAAAAATGTGGCTGATTAAAAAACTATAGCTAATTCATTTAATAAAGAACTAGAAATTCATTAAAAATTATAATGCCATAACTTTATAATAATGGAAAATATGAAATTAAGAAAACACAACTACTTTTGTACTTTTTTATGTTTCTTTATTTTTCTGCATTTGTTAATTTTTATTTACAAATCATATATCAAAATGAGCCATTATCAATCAAAAGTATTGATAATGTTTTTTGCTCATACGGTTTCTCAACATCTTGTCCATTCCCTTGAGTACCATATTGAACATATGTTGCAACAGCAAAGAGAGACAGACATATAAGAGATTTTTGTAACTTGTATACAAGGTTTAGTAGATTGGGCTCCCAGAGGGAAGAAATCCAGGAGGCAATATTCCTGTTGTAATCAATGTGAAAAATTCCCCTTGAGTTTACACAATGTACAATTCTGCATGGCTAGATGAGGAAGCCTTGGTAGGAGGCCAAAAAATGATGAAAAAGAGATGGATCTGGGGGATTTCTTGCTATTAGTATCAAAAGGGATGGGTGTTATTCCAAGTCAGAGTTCAGTAAACTATGACCTATAGGCCATTAAAAAAGGTTCTTCTGGAACACAGCCATGCTCACTTGTTTACCTGTTATTTATCGCTGATTTTATGCTAACAAAAGAGCTGAGTATTTGTGAGGATATAGCCCACAAAGTTGAAAATCTTTACTATGCAACTCTATACAGGAAAGGTTTTCCAAACCCTGCCTGAAATACACTGCAATTGTGAAAACAAATCAAATAATAAAACCAAAGAAGTAAATAAAAAACCTCAGAGGATATAGTGGATACTACTATTGCCCATAAATATTTCCAATTCTCTTTTCCTTTCAGGGGTTTTGGAGGATTGCTTTTGTTTTGACTCCTTGAACTTTAAGCAATCCCATAGGTCTTGCTTTGGAAATTCAACGTGAGCAGAGGTTCCATGAATCACTTCCTGGTTGAAGTGTTAAAGTGAATATGTGTGACTTTTCGTGCTGTCCCTTATCTTGCTGTTGTGGTTATTGAAGCTTTGATGATATGGAAGTGTAACCTGCGACACTGACCTCCACCATGTAGGCCAGTTGTCCTGGAGAACTGCCTAAACCCAGCAGAAATTATGTGAAAGAGAAATAAATTGTAAATGCATTAAGTACTGAGATTTGGGGTCTGTTTATCACCACAATATTTACACACCCTATCATGTCTGACAAAGAGAAGAACTTTTTTTAGAATGTGCTAACAGCTAGTAGATTCACAGTAAAAAAAAAAAGCATAATAAGTTAAAAAATTAACAGAAAACATGATACCTGTAGAATTCCTCAAAAGAATTATGTATGACTGCTATCTTAAATAGAATTTTAATAACTAGGAAAGCATATATATTCTTAATATGCCCATATCTACATATTTTAAGTGGTAAATCACTATAGAATTTCAACAGTTTGTCAAAAAAAAATCATTGTTATAGGAAGAAAAATTTAGTTAATGGAATCTGAAATAAAAATATGATATAATGCAGTGTAAATTATCAGCAATATATTACTACCTCAGTTTTTTTGAAAGTTATGTTTTATAAACCTACACTTTTATTTTTTTAAGCATTATCATCTGTGATACAATGAAATAGCGAATTGACTGGAGCCAGTAAAATAATAAGTCCATTATTTTAACATTGGTACAGATACAAACATAACACACTATGTTTCCCTCTATGTTTGTTTGCCTTTTTAAGTTGTAGCACAACAGAATATGAGCTTTAAAACTGAAGCCTGGATTTGATGGAACATTTTGTTTTCAAAAGAAAATTAAAAACTAAAATACCTAGATTTTGTTTCCCTCCTGAATTTGCTGGTGTCAGAGCTGGGTTAAATAAAGCTCACAAGCTTGGTCTTTATATGGCAGTCATTAATTTTTCGTGAGGTTGAAATTGAGGTAGCATGGAAGATTTCCCCGTTGTGTCACACTGAATGTTTGAATTTGATTTGGCCAACTTTCTCCAGAACATAACTTTTTTTTCCCTCCCCTAAATCCTAAAGCACCATTTGTGAATCTGGCAAATTTCTCAACCACTTAAATTCAGGATTCATAGTTTATTATATCAACTAAGTTTCTAGACTTTCTTGGATAAATCAAAGTAGTCAGCTTTGACAAATTGGAAAAAACTATCTAACACTTGATAACCTTGAGGAAATTCTGCTATCTATTTATCCCTGTTAAAAAAGAAGAGAACGGTATGCTTTCCATTTAGAAATTATTAAAACTATAGCTATGTTTTTAAAAAATCATAAAGAAGAAACCGTTATTTATGCATACGTATATAAACAGATACACAGAATCTACAGATGATAATTGGGAATTATTTTATAATGACTTTATACCAATTATATCTTAAATAAAAGAAGAAAAATAGATAATGAAAATAAATTTGGGCAGAATACACTTCAAAAGAAATAACTTCATCATAAAATTTCAATCATATCTTCATTATTATTCTCTCTGTACTGTTGTAGCACATATTTTTTAAATTGAGTCACAAAGGATTTTTTTTTCAGACTTAAATTGCTAAAACTATTTGGAGCATGAAAGAAAAGATCAAAAGGGCCAACTGGGAACAAAACATAGTGATCAGAATTGAAGATAAGCCACAACACATAATAATCCTAATTACCAATCTATAATTAAACTACAGGGAGAATTTATGTCCCAAATAAACTTTCTCACAGCTTTTCCGGATTTCAAGATTGAACGTTTCAATGTGTATAAATAACAGGCAAAGAGGAAGCTTATTATTTAGTTTCTTATGATATACAGAAATCTAAAGTTAGGAATAGCATATGTTAAATGCAAAGTTCAAAACAAAATATGATCTTCAAGGGTGTTGTTGCAAAATATTTGAAATTAACAAGCTAATTAATTCTGACAAAATTGACAAATTTATGAATGCCCAACTGATGAATTAAAGAACAGAATATATTGGCAATGCTTTTAATGAATTAATTTAGAAATAATCTACTGCTGCAAAGTAGATTTCTCTGGAGAAAAACCAGCAAAGCCAAAGGGTTTTATGTGGTTGGATATGGTATTAAAGTAAGTTAGCCTCAACTTGAAAGAGTAGGCCTATTCAAAGTATGTTGAATAAATTTCATGTTTCTCATTTTCCTGGCTATTGGACTGAGTTTTGCTTTTTTTCTGACCCCAGTTTTGCTCTCTTCTTGGAGAGCATTAGTCAAAGAGGTAATTGCATTGAGTCTAATTTTTCCCAGTAAGGAAGATCTAATGTTAATTTCCATGTGTGTTAAATCTAATCAATATTGTACAGTGTTATAGTTCACCCAGTAACTGAACATTTCTTCTAAAACAGTTTGCGTGTGTGCGTGCCTAATTATTTATTGCACTTTTTAGTTTGAGTTTTTTTCCTTTTGCTTGAATTTTTTCAGAAATTTCTAGAGAAGTAACATACTGTGGTATAATATATGATAGTTCTTTGCTAGGATCTTACCTTCACTCTCACAAATGGAACCCCTGTGGCTGTGTTTACACACTGTGATCCTAGCTGTTTCTCCCAGTGTTGGAATGTTGATCTGAGATACGGAATAGTGAGTAGCATTAGAAGGATAGCCTTAGCAATAGTTGAGCTTTTAAGGTGGGGTAGTTAAACTCTGCCATTGAGACTAGGAGCTTTTCTTGGTAAAAAACTTGGAAGGAAATTTTTTCTCTTGGATTGGATTCTGTGAGACAGGATGGCCTAATGTTTCATATAAAATAGTTGTAATTTATTGCTTTCTTGTTTTCCTTAAGTCAATCTGTATTAGTGACTATTCTCTCAAAAATTCTAATACCCAAGTAATATCAAAGCATTGGCGTTGGCAATCCAGCACAAATATCATCAGTGCTGACATTATCTTTCATTTCAAAACGTAGTTTACTATTAAACATGAGACACAGTGTCTCATCTGAGAAAGATACACATATTGTTTTTGATGGCTTTTTCTGAACAGAGCCTTCTTACCAGTGTCCCAACCTATCAGGCTATTTTAAGTAATTCAGTCTTGAGTGAACAACACATATTTTAATGAAAATACTACAAGTACCATAGGTAAATTCTAGTAACAGTTAATGGCATTTTTTGTTATTGTGGTGATATTGTTCTCTATGTGACTATAGGAAATTTGGTAAAATTGTGTGACAGCTGCTAGTGAACTCATTCAGTCTGACAATATGTTTAAGTAGCTGTCTCTTTTAGTATAGAGAAAATATCTGGAAAAGCAATCTTTCATTTTAATTCTGAGAACTTGGTAACTTTCTGTGTCCTGGTTCAATTTTTTAAAACTTTGATTCAAACCAGGTTACTGTATGTCATTCTTCCCTGTTTTTTTTTTAACATTAATAACAAAGAACTGAACCTTGTTCTAAACAACATTAACTCATAGGATACAACAGTCTTGAAAAGACAGTGTGAGAGGAATAAGGCTTATGACAAGTGAATTCTGGGAACATAAAGTGCTTAAAAACCCAAATATAGATTCAATATGACAAGATTGACCTCCAGTAAAGGAAAAGTAAAATCTGCTTCTGGTCCTGAAATGCATTATACGTTTTCTCTGGTGAGAATTATATTATCTTTTATTATCAGGAAACTTTCTGCATTTATTCCCCAAAGCTTAATAAGATCATGTTAAATATGTGAAACAAAGATTATTTATATAAATACTGCTTTTAATGATGCCGTGAATTGTTTTGAAATAAAATTGTACAGTTAAGAAGATCAAAGCAGCCACTGTTCACTCTAGTTTCATGTCTCTTTCTCATTCCTTCTTAGCATATCCATTAGTGGTTCCCACACTCTTTAGGGAGAGTGCTTAGAGGCCAGCAACCACTTCTCATTTACCTTGTTAATGTTTATTTGAGTATACTTTCTAATGAATATTTTTAATAATAAATAAAATTTAGAAATTATTTATTTGGTTGCAGGAAGGAGATATTTTTGGCATGACACCAGGAGGGGAGACACATTAATTTTAATGTATGTCCACACAAGACCTTTCTGTCAGTTTTACAGACTTGAAAGAAAACCGGCAAAAGAAGCTGTGTCTCAGACTTTGAACAAATTACCAGAAAATGAGAAAAGCCACACAAAGAAAGCAATTTAATAAAAATAGAAAATAAGTATGAAAAAATGAAGAGGAGTAGATCTAGTTTCTTTAAGTTTTTGATCTTCAAAGTTACTTCATAGAGGGAATAAGGCACAATCATGGGTTTCAACAGCTCAAGCCAAATACAAATATTTTAATAAATTATTTCTTTTATATTATGTTGGGCTGAATATGCTTTACATACAGCTCATTTTTTTGTGAGTCTAATGACTTTTTTGAAAGGCTTTAAGTAAGGGAAATATTGTATAATAATAGAAAAAAGCAATTAATTCTTGGGGAAAATTAATGAGGATAATGTGAAGATGACAAAAATAGTGATAATCCTCCTTATATAGTCTTTGGAAACTATACTTCACATATGTTGAGGATTCTAACTATTAAAATATGTCCTGAATACTAAAACTGATAATAAAACTGTGTCTGAACTTGTAGTTGGAAGGTAATAAAGTGCGATTTTTAAACACTTAACTTTGGAAGGTTGGACAAAATGAAGACAACTCAAGGAAATATTGTTACTATTACTACAACTGCTACTAAATGTTTTATAGCAAATAAATCTGGAAAATAAAATAATTGTGTAAATGTATTGAGGAACATAGAAAAAGAGATAAATATAGATATTAGTTCTATAAAGACATCTTCAGCAGAGGAACAGCAATAACAAAACACAGACAGTTTTAAATAAAATGAAATATTGCTTGCCAAGGTTGCAGAAAAACAATATCTCATAGGAGCATACGTATGAGTATGTTATTGGTAAGAAAATTGTATGTAAAAATATATGTATATATATGTACATATACAAACACAAGGATACAATTGTAATATAGATACACATATATATTACAATTTTATCAATATGCCTTAGATAGCAGTGGTAAAGGGATCACCTGATTACATGATTACATATTCATTGGAAAATTGTTTTTCCATAAATACCTTCTTAAACTTTTGGTCTCTAGTTGAATATGTTCTAAAAGAGACATTATACTCCATACTGTAATGCCATTTTGACATGAAGAATCAAAGAAGTTGTACCTTTCTTTGTAAATAGCCATTATATCTAATTATTTTTCTAGTATTCATATCATTGCTAATTTATAACCATTAATATCAATATAAATAAAAATATTATTAAATAAAAATACTTTAAATTTTAATTATGTGATTTAAAAAATATTCCATATTCAAAATGTTATTGACAGCAATTTATTGGCTATTTTCTGGAAAGACCATTCATTGAGAAGGGCAGAAAGAAAGGATAGCTACACAATTTACCCAAAAGGTATTTATCATCATTGGGTAACATCAAAATTGGTGATTATGTAAATTGGAAACCTTGGTTTTTATTCAGTGAAACTGTATTAAATCTTCATTGATACAGGAGAAAAGTGAGAGTTTAATTTTATACATTCTTTCAAATTCAATTTATGATCACATAAATGTGCTTTTTCATATTAACTTTCTCATAAAGAGCAGAATTTTCACTCAGAGGAAAGAAAAGTAGTTCAGTGAACAAATTCAAGAGGCTTTATATCTGGCTTCAATTATGGGAAAATAAATCTAGAAGTACTGACTGGGTTGATTAAATTCTTATAACTTTACAAGATTAGAGCAAGAATCTTTGAAAATAAGAAGTCCTGATTGATAATAATTTTGAAAACATTATTGTTAAAAACAAGGTCATCCATGTGTATGATTAATGATAGAAAGAGTTTGAAATTCACCTCCAGTTTCTCAGTGAAGTCTGATAGACAGCCATAAAGTTTGTTCATAATATTTGCAAGTAAATTTTTAAAAATTTAGACTTGATACATAATCTAAAATAATATATTCTCAATCTTATGCTTAACCTCATGCCATTAAATGAAAACAACACTTTGAACTACACTGGAAAAATTTTAGAACCATATTGTTGAATAAATCATTGGAATAGAAAATGTCCTATATCTACTATTGCTTGCTTTTTTACTGCACCCTGCCCCATACCACTGTTGATATTCATTCATTTATCTCTGTGCCTAATTTTCCCCAAGAATATCAGCATCGTCTGCTTTTCACTCCATGTATATTCACTTTCTGGATATTTTCCTGGTTTCATATTTGGTGTTGATAGCCATTTGCACACACAAAAAATATTGATTACTAACTCATTTTGAGTTTTTACCTGTAATTTTCTAACTTTCATCTAGGACTCTTACCCATTTTCCTATGATTTATCATGTAGAGCATGATGGTCAGTGTTTAAAAACTCACTCATAAAAATAAAAAAATAAAAAATAAACTGACTCATTAGAAGGAAAAGAAAAACACCCTTATTTGCAACACTTGCTTATTTTTATTGTAGGATATTCTCACCATGGATGATGCAACTAGCTCATAAAATGCCTAGAAATATACAAACGACTCGTTTGAGCTGGTACTAGCTAGCTCCAGCACACCACTCTATTACACTAATTTTAAAGAGAAAACATATCTTTTTTGAGAATTTTTCAAGAAACTTCAAAAAGTGAAGAACACTTTCTGGCTCCAGAATGTAGAGAGCCTGTAAGGGGTGTCCCTTTAACCAGTACAGCAAAAAAGGAATGAGATAAACTTCAGATTCGTAATTTTTTTTCAAATCCCACTAGACCTAAGTTTGCAGAGCCACAAACTGGCCCACAGTATAAGGAAAGACAGGAGTCTGAAGGAGAAAAAGACAAGTGTTCACTCTTCTACTTGAGGGAAACACTGATGAACTTAGGTACAAAGAGCACTGCTACAGTGCATGATGAACTGTTAGAGATTGAACGTGAGATGGAGACTGCCGAGTCTGTGATGACCACTAAAATTGGGGAAATCTCCACACGCTGGCAAGCTCTCTGTGACCTCTCACAGGAACTTATGGAAAAGAATGGGAAGATTCCTGAGAAGATATTTTTGGTAGTATAGACATGAAAAGGTGAACATCAGTGATGTGGGAATGTCAAAAAACTTTATCTGGACTCTTCTGTCTCTCATGAAATAAATGTCTTAATCTTTGAGGTAGAGGGCATAACACTGCCACCTTTAGGGAACAAGTATAAACTAATTGCGACTGGAGGAAGGAAACAAGAGGGAAAAAAAAAATACCCCTGGGAGAAGAGCAGGAGCAGGATTATGCACTGGGATCAACAAATGAAGTCTAGGAACAAGAGAACTGTGAATGCTACATTCCCAAGACCAGCACGTCACATCTGCCTAGGATCAGCCTTAGGCAGTCCACAGATAGCATTTGCCAGCCCTGTGGAGAGATGTGCGAGGAAAATCATTGTCAAATTTTTATTTGAGAATGAAAGCAGGAAAGAGAAAATGTTCTAAAGCTCTCATATCATTGAGATGTCAGTGGCAAACAGTAGTAAAAAAGATCTATTTGGTATGATAAAAAAGTGAATTCTAAAAGTAATTAGAGAAAATTCAATCAAATAAAAATGATTAAAAGGAAGTATGAAGATCAACAATATAAATATAAGCAATATAAAATATAAGAATCATGTAGTAAATAGAATATAAATCAAAAAATGTAAATCATGTATATTAATCAAATCTCTGAATGAGAATGAGCTGAAATCTTACATAATAAGACACTATCAGATTAGGTTAAGAATGTAAATCAGCCATAGTCTTTCAATAAGCAATACAGCTAAGTCAGAATGAGAGGTTAAGAATAAAAAAAATTGGGGCCTGGCTTGGTGACTTATGCTTATAATCCCAGCACTTTGAGAGGCTGAGACAGATTGCTTGAGCCCAGGAGTTCAAGACCAGCCAGGGCAACATAGCAAGATGCTATTTCTACAAAAAGTATAAAAATTAGCCAAGCGTGGCAGTGCATGATTGTGATCCCAGCTATTTATGAGGCTGAGGTGAGAAGTCAATGCTACATTGAGCCGTGATTCTGCCACTGCACTCCAGCCTGGGTAACAGAGCAAGATCCTGTCTCAAAAAAAAAAAAAAAAAAAAATAGAGAATTGGTATGCCTAAATCTATATCATACAAATGACAACAAAACCCAACATTGTTAACATTTTAAAGCAAAAATTTAAGATTCAAATCTAAATAAAACTAGAGCAGGAGAATATCAAAAGTATTGGATTAGTACATTTTCACACTGCTATAAAGAATACCTGAGACTGGGTAATTTATAAACCAAAGAGGTTTTTTTTTTTTTTTTTGAGATGGAGTTTCGCTCTTGTTACCCAGACTGGAGTGCAATGGCGTGATCTCGGCTCACCGCAACCTCCGCCTCCTGGGTTCAGGCAATTCTCCTGCCTCAGCCTCCTGAGTAGCTGGGATTATAGGCACGCACCACCATGCCCAGCTAATTTTTTTTTTGTATTTTTAGTAGAGACAGGGTTTCACCATGTTGACCAGGATGGTCTAGATCTCTTGACCTCGTGATCCACCCGCCTCGGCCTCCCAAAGTGCTGGGATTACAGGCGTGAGCCAAAGAGGTTTAATTGGCTCACAGTTCCACATTGCTAGGGAGGCCTCAGGAAATTCACGATCAGGGTAGAAGGGGAAGCAAGGCACATCTTACATGGCAGCAGGTGAGAGAGGATGAAGAGGAAACTGCCATAATTTAAAGAATCAGAACTCGTGAGAACTCACTATTATGAGAATATGATGGGGGAAACTGCCCTCATGATCCAATCACCTCCCACCAGGTACTGCCCTTGACACATGGGGATTACAATTCGAGATGATATTTGGATATGGACACAGGTCTAAACCATATTATTCTTCCCCTGGTCCCTCACAAATCTCATGTCTGTTTTACATTTCAAAGCCAATCATGCTTTCCCAACAATCTCCCAAAGTCTTATTTCAGCATTAACTCAAAAGTCTACAGTCTAAAGTCTCATCTGAGATCAAGCAAGTCTCTACTGCCTATAAGCCTGTAAAATCGAAAACAAGTTAGTTACTTCTAAAATACAGTGGTGGTATAAACATTGGGTAAATATTCCCATTCCAAATGGGAAAATTAGCCAAAACAAAGGGTCCATAGGCCCCATGCAAGTCTGAAACCCAGAAGAGCATACATTAAATCTTAAAGCTCCAGAATGATTTCCTTTAACTCCATTTCTCACATCCAAGGCATGTTGATGGAAGGGGTGGGCTCCCATGGCCTTGGGGAGCTCCACTTCTGTGACTCTGCAGGGTACAGACCTTTGGCTGCTTTCACAGGCTGGCATTGTGTGCAGCTTTTTCAGGTTCATGGTGCAAGCTGTCAGTGGATCTAACACTCCAGTGCCTGAAGAAAAGTGGCCCTCTTTTCACAACTCCACCAGGCAGTGCCTCAGAGGGGACTCTGTGTGGGGGCTCTTTGCCCACATTTTCCTTCCACACTGCCCTAACAGAGATTTTCCATTAGAGCTCTGCCCCTGCAGCAGAATTCTGCCTGGACAACTGGTGTTTCCCAATATCCACTGAAATCTAGGCAGATGCTTCCAAAGTGCAAGTCCTGTCTTCTGTGTACCTGCAGGCACAACACCTCATGGAAGCCACCAAGGCTTGGGGCTTTCACCCTTTGAAACACCAGCCCAAGCTGTACCTTGGAACCTTTTAGCCACAGCTGGAACTAGAGTGGCTGGGACACAGGGCACCAAGTCCCAAGGCTGCACAGAGCAGCAGCACCCTGGACTGGGACCATAAAACCATTTTTCTCTCCTAGGCCTCTGGGCCTGTGATGGGAAGGATTGCCATCAAGATCTCTGACCTTCCCTGGAGACATTTTCCCTATTGTCTTGGTGATTAATATTCAGCTCCTCATTACTTATGCAAATTTCTGCAGCAGGCTAGACTTCTCCTCAGAAAATGGGTTTTTCTTTTCTGCCATAGGGTCAAGCTGAAAATTTTCCCAACTTTTTTGCCCTGTCACTTCTTGAATGCTTGGCTGCTAAGAAATTTCTCCTGGCACATAGTTCAAAGTTCCACAGATTTCTAAGGCAGGGGCAAAATGCCTCCAATCTCTTTGCTAAGGCACAGCAAGAGTGACCTTTGCTCCAGTTCCCAGTAAGTTTCTCCTCTTCATGTGAGATCACCTTAGCCTTTACTTCATTGTCCATATCACTATCAGCATTTTGCTCAAAACCATTTAACAAGTCTCTAGGAGGTTCCAAACTTTCCCACATCTTCTTCTGAGCCCTTCAAACTGTTCCAACCTTGTCCCATTTCCCAGTTCCAAAGTTGCTGCCACATTGTCAAGTATCTTTAAAGCAGTGCCCCAAACTCCCGATACCAGTCTGTATATGTCTGTTTTCACACTGCTATAAAAAATACCTGAGACTGGATAATTTATAAACAAAAAGATTTAATTGACTTACAGCTCTACATGGCTGGGAAAACTTCAGTAAACTTACAATCATGATGAAAAGAGAAGAAAGGCAGGTCTTACATGGCAGCAGGCAATAGGGAGCGGACAATGAAATTGCCTCAATGATCCAGTGACTGTCCACCAGGCCTCTTCCTTGAAACATGGGGATTTGAATTCTAGTTGAGATTTGGGCAGGGACACAGACACAAGTTTAAAATTAAGAAATCCATTTTTAGATAAATCTTGGATCAAAATGAAAACACAAAAATCACAAATTATAACCACAAATTAGGAAAACAATATCAAAATAAACTTTAATGAAGCCAAAGGGACATAGCAAAATTATTTTTAAAAAACATATACCAAAAGATTTATTTTAGGAAATTGGTTCATGCAATTGTCAGGGCTGGCAAGTCTCAAATATGTAAGGCAGGCCAACAGACTGGAAATCCAGGCAAAAGTTAATCCTAAAACCTTTCATTCATTTTTTTTTTATGAGACAGTGTGTCAATATATCACCTAGGCTGAAGTGCAGTGGCAGGAACAAGGCTCTTGACCCTCCCACTTCAGGGTCTGGTGTAACTGGAAACCCAGGCACACACCATCATTCCTGTTTTTTATTATTATTATTATTATTTGTAGAGATAGGGGTCTCACTTCATTGCCCAGGGTGGTCTAAAGCTGCTGTGCTCAAGCCATACTCCAGCCTCAGCCTCTCAGTACTGGGATTATTACCACCCCTTTAAACTATTTTTTTTTCTTTTGTAGAAATCTCAGTTTTTTGCTCTTAATGCCTCCAACTGATTGAATGTGGTTCATTCACACAACAAAGAGTAATCTATTTACTTATTTATTTATTTTTACTCCTTGGGAAATTTATAGCCTTCATTTGTAGCCTTCATAAAAAATTCATAGTACTTTAGAAAATGCAAAAACAAGAAAAGAGAAGAATTTAATAAAGATTGCATGTGATTAATAAAATGGAAAATTGTAAAAGTTCAAGTGGATTCAAACATGGTTTCTTTGACTAATAATGCCAAGAATATTCTTGACATTTTGATTACATAAATTCAAAAGAGTAAAACTATGCAAGATTTGGAATGACAACCACAGGGAAAAAATTGGATAAAAGAATTATGAGGCCAGGCGTGGTGGCTCATGCCTGTAATCACAGCACTTTGGGAGGCCAAGGCAGGTGGATCACAAGGTCAAGAGATCGAGACCATCCTGGTCAACATGGTGAAACCCTGTCAGGTGGATCATGAGGTCAAGAGATTGAGACCATCCTGGTCAACATGGTGAAACCCCATCTCTACTAAAAATACGACAAATTAGCTGGGCATGGTGGTGCGTACCTGTAATCCCAGCTACTCAGGAGGCTGAGGCAGGAGAATTGCCTGAACCCAGGAGACGGAGGTTGCGGTGAGCCGAGATCACGCCATTGCACTCCAGCCTGGGTAACAAGAGCGAAACTTCGTCTCAAAAAAAAGAGAATTATGAAAGACTACAACTTGTGAATCCATAGAAACAAATTTGACAATCTAAAGAAAATGGATGGTTTTCTAGAAAATCTACACAAATAGTTTCAAAGAAAAGTAGAAATGTAACTGGACCAATTATAGTAGAAGAGAATAAAATGGTAATATATTTTTAAACATAAAAAATTTCATAGATCAGATAGTGTCACCGCAATGTTCTAACCATTTAAAAAGATAATTCCAATAATACTTCAACTATTTCACTCCAAAAGAAATGACACTGTCTCTGATGCTTATATTAAAGCCTTTATAGCCATAATAATGAAATATAAAAAGGAGATGAATAGAAAAGCATAAAACAAATTATATTTATTAATATAAAAATTTTAAATAATTATAGGGATTAAATAAATATTAGTAAATGGAATATATAAAATTCAACATTGGATTACAAAGTTAATAGACTACAACAAGGGTCTGTTATTTTATGTCAGAAAACTGGTCAATAAAACATTTTTAAAAATGTCTACTTTAGAATAATACATACAGTTTCTCAAAGTTGTTTATGTGTGTTTTATGATGATGAGTCTTCTCATTCTTCTAGATGAAATTTATGGAAATTCTCATGACTTTTTAGGTCATTGAAGGTAATTAATATTCAATATCCTTAAGTCCAGTCCAATGCAGTAATGAAAAGTTTAAATGTCATCCCGTTTTTCTTCCTCATCTCTGTTTTTTCCCATTTCTGGACCACTGCAAGATGATCAACTAGTATTGAAAGAGGTATGGGCACATGGCTGCTTCTCCTTCCCCCATCATTTACTTTTTCTATTGCCCAAAGAAAGGACAAAAGGATTAAGAGTTTCTTTTCGGTATGGGATCAGATGAGGTGGTGGGAGAGTAGGAAAGAGTCAGTAAAGACTTTACTTGACTAGTGGTATTGTCGGGTGGCAGTGCCATCCTCAGGTTTGAAAGCTGTTTTAGCTTCAATACTCTCTGGCCTTCTTGCATCTGGTTCAGCTCTAATCCATAGAAAATACTTAAATCCATTGCGCTCAAACTTCAGATATAAAAACCAACCAAAGCACAACTTCTATTTTACTCTACGTTAAGAGCATATTTGAAGCCAGTGCCCAGACCTCTTTTATGTTTCTCAGACATAAATAGAAGACAACGGAAGCTACCTTAATGGTCCCACTGAAGCCCCTTTCCATGACCTGAGGTGGATGTGGGAGCCATAGGCCCTTCCCTTGGAGACAGCACCAATTTTCCCTAAGGAACCACTTTAACCTCCCACAACCCAGTGACTTTATGGGCTTTAAGTGATTGTGGAGAATATTGAAAAGTGAATTTTCATCTCCTTATGTAAATAGATGATGTTAGTCTCCCAATTCATTTTGCAATGGGAAAGCTGTTGTTCTGCCAACATAGCTAAATCAGAGACAAAAATAGGTGGTGGGAGAGTAGTAAAGAGTCAGTAAAGACTTTACTTGACTCGTGGTATTGTCGAGTGGCAGTGCCATCCTCAGGTTTGAAAGCTGTTTTAGCTTCAATACTCTCTGCCCTTATAAATCTAATAATAAACAAAGAAATAGAATTGTGAAAATGGTTCATTTATAGTAGTAACTTTAAAAGCTATAAAATAATTTAAACAACAGAAAGTAAGGAATAGAACAAAACATCCCATATTTTTAACATGGTTACTTGGTTAGAAAAGATGTGTGGTGAAATAAGTAAGTGGTAGAAGAGAGGGTAAGTGAGGCAAAAGAAAAAAGATACAGCAACAAAAAAAGATGGCTCTAAAAACAGCAACAATAACAAAATACTCTCATACAAAATTATGTATTTGTGTGTACAGTTTTTAAAAAACAGTTAATTCGAATTTTATGTACTGACTATGATAGCGTTATTTTTGACATATTATTCAGCGAAAAAAATAAGCTATTGGGTAGTATTTATATTATGATTCTATTTAGTAAACACAGACAAGTCTTAAAGCTTTATATATGCTTAAATACAATATATGTAATACAACATTTTAGTACGTTATATAGCTTACGATTGTTTTGGAATTTTTGTGTAAGTGAAGAGAAAGTTGCACAATGACACCCATGAGTTTATTAACGTGGTTATTCTTTACAAATGGGGTTGGTGGGAGGCTGTTTACCTTTCTCTTTATACACCATTGCATTGTTAAATTTAATGCATACATTGATTTATTTTTATCTTTTATTTTTGAAATAAATTCAAACGAACAAAATTTTCAAGAATGATACAAAGAACTCTCATGTATTATTTACCCAGATTTGCCAATTATTTATATTTAGCCTCATTTGTTTTTTTCTTCCTGGCTCTTGTTCTTATCCTCTTCTGGCTCTTTTCTCCTCTCTTCAGACATACACACACGCATGCACACACGCATGCACAAACACACACACTTACTGCTATTATTCTTTTTCTGGATCATTAGCGAATAAGTTGGAGTCATCATGTCTCTATCTCCTAAATAGCTTAATACTTTTACTTTAAAAAGTAATATTTTCTTATATACCGTGGTAAAATTATTAAACTGCGAAAAATTTAACTACAATATTACACTATTATTTAATTCATTATCCCAAATCAAAAATTTAAAATTATCCAATGAAGTCTTTTAAAACCATTTTTATTTTGCAAAGTTCAGGATTTACTCCAGGGTCATTGTATAGGGTTTGTATGTCTCTTTAAGTCTCTCGTATTCTAAAAAACTCCCTTACTGCTTCTTTGTCTTTCCTCCCATTGATATATTTGACAAGTTATTTTGTAAAATGTCCCTCGTTTTAAACTGTCTGATATTTTCTCATTATTACATTTAGCTTATACAGTTTTGGCAGAAATATTAAAAGTGGTGTTTTTTTCTTCTCATTGCATCATGATAAGATACACATCATGTCAATTTGCCCCTGTGACAGAAGTCTTCAAGACAACCTCAGATGTTCCCAAGAAAAATTCAAGAGACAAAGCATATAGTAATACTTCCAGCTAAAAATTATTTCAGCAATGTAGTACAGACAAATGGTCAGATCAGAAGGGAAAAAGTCAAAATGCAGAGGAATTCACATGAAGCTTCTCTTCCTTATGCTCTCTGCCTCCCACATGGGGTCACCTAGAGTACACTTTTCCTCAGCAAAAAAAATGTAGTATAGCAGAGAAAAAAATTATATAGTATTGTTTCTCACCTTTTGTGAGTGTGTAGCTGAGGATCCATAAAAAAGATGAATTAACAAAAGAAAAGCATACAAATTTATTTAATATAAGTTTTACATGATATTGCAATCTTCAGAAATGTACACTTCCAAGAAACAGAAGAATCGGTGTATTTTTATGGACAGTCATGGGGAAGTATTAATGGAGGACAAAAGGGTATATGATCTTTGGTAATAAACTGGGAGGAACTTAGCAAGGCCTGCTTGTTCCGATGCTTCTTGGCATCCCTGTGTTACATTCCTTACAACTGGGCAGGGGAGGACACTTGTCACAGGAAGGTCTTCAGAAGAGAAGGAAGGGTGGAAGATTAAAGAATGACCTAGGTTTTATGGCCTGTTTCAAAGAAGAAGGGAAAGAAGGTAAGTGGACATCCTGCTTCTACTATTTCCTCAAAGGCCAAGCTGCCATATTTTGGTGTAGCATGTCCTGAACCCCATCTGTAGCAATATGTGTGCAATGTTTCTGCCTAGGGGAGCCCGTTAGAGACTAAGCAGCTAAGATTTTTGTTTTTATAATTTAAGTAGCTGAGCTTTTTTTTATTCGTAGGCTTTTAATTTACAAATGTGATCATTAGTAGATATATTTTAATATTGTTAAAAAGAAAAAAATATATATTTTTTATTTAAGATTTTATTTATTTTATTTTTAAGCACCCTCTGTCTAACATGCACACAAATTCTAGACTCTGAAAAGTAGGCATTCAACATAATCATATTGTTTGCATGTGCAGTCTATGCACAGTGAACCCCACCCTTATTATCAGTTAACTGTTGCCCAGAGAACATTTGGAGAGCTGAGTTCCCAGATGCCAGTGACTAACTTTGTAAGAAGTCTTTCTAAGGATAGCAGTCTCAGGCCATAACGTTAATTCCTTTCAGTACAGACCCAATATTAATGACTTTAACTTTGATCACTTGATAAAGGTCCCCCAGGTTTGTTCACTGTAAAGTGACTCTCTTATGAACTGATAGCAATTTGTGGAGACTACCTTGAAGCAATGAAAATATCCTGTGCTCTAAAAATCTTTACCTACTGACTTTAGAGTCTTGTGGTGATTTTCTTAACCCTTATTGTGTCTGTATGTATACTCTTCTCTATTCTAAAGAAGAGCTTTTCCTTCATCCTCATATTTTAATTATACATTGATTTATTTCTGTTATTAGGGAGTCATGGATTTTTACGTATTTTTGGATATGATTTACTGATTTTCACATATAACTTTATGAGAAATATTAGTCCATAGTTTATTTTCTCTGCTTTTGGCTTCACAAAAATAGCTGGAAAATATTCCTTTCTCTTCTTTTATCTATATTATTTTGTGTTAAATTGATACTATCTCTTCTATGAATGTTTGGTTGAATTAACTAGTGAAGCCACAAAGACTTTTAATTACAAATGTGTGTTCATTGATAGACACAGTGGCATTCAGAGTATCTGTTTCTTCCTGAGTGAGCTTTACTAGTTGGACTGTTTCAAGGACTTTTTCTGTATAATCTAAGTCATCAAATTTGTTGGTATAACATTTAAAAAATATTATTATCTTTATTATCTCTTTAGTGTTGTAAAATAGTATGCATTTTGTTTCTTTTTAATTACCTTATTGCAGTGGTTAGTGTCTCTGCTGCAAATTTGAATACAAATAGTAGTAATAGCCATGCTTGTCTTAATCTCCAGACTTTTGGTGGAGTTTAAAGACAAATGTTAGTACTCCTTTCTGTATCTCCTCCTTTCCAAAATTTCTTCATTCACTTTTTGGCTGTTTGACAGCCTTTAACTTAATCTTCTGATGGCTCAAGTCAGTAAAATTATGGATTTCTGTTTTAATTTGAGCTATCTTCATCTAGTGAACTGGTGTCTTCGGGAAAAAATGTACATAAGCACAAATGTCACTAAATGGAGTTTTTATCTATTTTATGCCATAGTTTCTGCCTGTTTTTAGTCACTCACCTGTGCTTCAAATAATTGTTTATAGATATCTTGAATAAAATATATAATTGTTACCTGCGGGAGGATATGCATTTAAACTACACAATATAGGGATTTTTTTTTCCTTTAGAATTATTTTATTAAATCATAAATGTACAACAGCTTCTTAACTCTACATACGCACTTAAATTTTGTTTAAGGAAAAACGTTATGTCTTATTACACCAGGATCCTGGCTAATAGCTTTTCAAAACTTTGAGAAAAATCTTAAAAAAGGTTTCACATGTCACCTGAAACTTACAAATTTAACATTATCAAAGAAGGAATGCTTCTACACTCTTACAAAGACCACTAGAAAGAAACAACAATTAAAAAGCTAAGAAACTGTCTCAAAGGCATTTTTTTTTTTTTTTTTTTACAATCCTTCCTCCACAGTAAGGTAATGTTATTAAATAATCCAATCCATTCACAAAATGGCTCTCTGCATCTGCTCTGGTGTCTTCTGCCATATCACTGCATATTTATGCATGACTGAGATAAGAGTTTCCTTAACATTATTTCGATAACCTGAAGCTGTTCTGTTACCTCTGGGCTCTCATCCTCTCCTATTTATACTGTGAAGCCCATGGCAAAGAGGAAGAAGCTCAATATCGGCTCTCCCACCATAACCCCCACTTCCTCCACTGCCTCCTGGACCAGTTTCCTCCACCATATGGTCCCCCCATGTTCCTGCTACCACCAAAGTTTCCACTCTTCATTGGACCGTACTTAGAAGGTTGCTGGTTATAATTTCCAAAATCATTGTAATTTCCGCTGCTATAATTTCCTCCTCCATAGTTGTCATAACCACCTCCATAGCCCCCACCCTGGTTTCCCAATCCAGGTCCTCCACCAACATATCCTCCTCTTCCTCCTCCATAACTAGGGCTACCGCCAAAATTGCCATCTCCGGGTCCTCCTCCATACCCATTGTAGCCATCTCCAAATCCACGTCCACTGCCATATCCATCAGATCCTCCTCTAAAGTTACTTCCTGGTCCTGGTCCGAAATTTTCTCCACTGCCACGAGAATCCCCAAAGCCAAAGTTGCCTCCCCTTCCACTCCTAGAACTTTGAACTTCCTGCATTTCTTCTCTAGACAAAGCCTTTCTTACTTCTGTGTTATGACCATTGATGGTATGGTATTTCTGCAACACGATTTTATCCACAGGATCATGGTCATCAAAAGTAACAAAGCCAAAGCCTCTTTTCTTTCCAGACTGCCTATCAGTAATTACTTCAATGGTATCAATTTTTCCATATTCCTCAAAGTAATCTCTAAGGTGATGTTCCTCAGTATCTTCCTTAATTCCACCAACAAGTATACAAAATAGGGATTTTCCAAGATTTCGCTGTAGAAACAACTCAGGATTGCAGCTCTCAGTGAAGGCGCAGAGGGTGAGTCCTAGCCACATTCTCAGATAAACCTTTGTTGCCCACAGAACGGGAAAAGTTCCAGGTGTAGGAGAGACATGGGATGCCAGTACAGCTGGTGTTTTGTCTCGCGCGGCTGGTTTGGCACCGCAGAGCAGCGGCACCCGGCACAAAACTCACTGGTCTGGGTGCCCTGTTAAACTGGCAATCTGAGATTCAGAAGGGCAGATTGACATGTCCATCTGATTAAATGGGACTTGGACAATGAGCCAGACCAGGAGATTCCTGGGAAGAGTGATTTGAGCTGGCGCAGTGGGCAGCGGCACGGGAGATCACACGGATCCCAGTGCCCTATCAGCAGACTACTGGGTCACCAGTCAGAGAGTCAACCATTCAAATTGGGGAGAAAAAGAGGGAGAGAGAGAGAGGTTGGACTCTGAGGCAGGGAGCCAGGTGATCGGGATTGGCAGGTCCCACCCTCACGGGAAGAAGCAGGGCGGCAATTGGAGGTGCTCGGGGTTGAGAGTTTTGCTGCAGACACAGCTGAATCTAGGACGGTGCAGCCTGGTGGGGGAGGGGCGTCACCACTATGGACGCAATCCACCCCTACTGAAGTACCACCCAGTGCTGACGCAACCTGCCATTGCCGAGGCAACCCACCATAACAGAGACTCCGCCAGCAGGGCGGAGCATACCACAGCAGAACAGAGCCCTGCGGTAGCAGGGCAGACCTGCGCTAGCAGGGCAAAGCCTCGGCAGGCAAATAGTGAATAGACTACCTCCTAGCCAGGCAGGACAGTGCAACAGATACTCATAAAGAAAGCCCCAACTCCCTGAGACAGAGCATCTGAGGGAAAAAAAAGGGGGGGTTTATAAGTTCTGCTGCAGAAGACTGAAATACAGGTGCCCAACAACCCTGAACAAACAACTGAGCTCACAGCTCAACACTGGAGCTCCTATAAAGTACAGAGCATTTCCTCAAGCAGCTCCCTGACCCCAGTATATCCAAAGAGTCACCTCAAAAAAGGACTAATCAGACTAACATTTGGCGGGCATCATTCTGGGAGAAAGGTAGCAGAAGAAGAAAGTGGTAGCATTTCTCACTGTTCCACAGCTGCTACAGGTGTACCCCAGACAAGTAGGGCCTGAAGTGGACCTCAGCACTCATACAGCAGAGGGGCTAGACCATTAGAAGGAAAACTAAGTAACAGCAATACTTAATCATCAACAATCTGGGCATCCACTCAGAGACCCAACTGAAAAATCAGCAACTACTAAGACGACAGGTGGATAAATCCACAAAGATGGGAAGAAACCAGCGCAAAAAGCAGGAAAACACCCGAAACCAAAACACCTCACCTACTACAAAGGACAAAAACTCCTCACCAGCAAGGGAACAAAGCTGGACGGAGAATGAGTGTCACGAAATGACGGAATAAGACTTTAGAAATGGATAATGAGAAACTTCAGTGAGCTAAAAGACATGTTCTAAATCAATGCAAAGAAACTAAGAACCTTTAAAAAAGATTTGAAGAAAGATTCAAGGAAATGATAAGAATGGACAACTTAGAGAGGAATGTGAATGAATTGAAGGAGCTGAAAAACACAACACGAGAATTCGTGAAGCATGCACAAGTTTCAACAGCCGAATTAACCAAGCAGAAGAAAGAATATCAGAAATCAAAGATCAACCCAACGAAATAAAATGAGAAACCAAGATTAGAGGGAAAAGCGCAAAAAGGAATGAACAAAATTTCCAAGAAATGTGGGACTATGTGAAGAGACCCAACCTACGTTTGATAGGTGTACCAGAATGTGATGAAAAGAATGAATCCAAGCTGGAAAATACTCTTCAGGATATTGTCCAGGAAAATTCCCCCAACCTAGCAAGACAGGTCAATACTCAACTCCAGGAAATACAGAGAACACCACAAAGATACTCCGCAAGAAGAGCAACCCCAAGACACATAATCATCAGATCCACCAGGGTTGAAATGAAGGAGAAAATACTAAGGGCAGCCAGAGAAAAGTTGGGACACCCACAAAGGGAAGCCCATCAGACTCACAGCAGATCTCTCAGCAGAGACTCTACAAGCTAGAAGAGAGGGGGGCCAATATTCAACATTCTTAAAGAAAAGAACTTTCAACCCAGAATTTCATATCCAGCCAAACTGAGCTTCATAAGTGAAGAAAAAATAAAATCCTTCGTGAACAAGCAAGTACTCAGAGATTTTGTCACCACTAGGCCTGCTCCTGAAAGAGGCACTACACATAGAAACAACCAGTACCAGCCATCCTAAAAGCATACCAAATGCTAAAGAGCATCAACAAAATGAAGAATCTACATGAACCAATGGGCAAAACAGCCAGCTAGCATCAAAATGGCAGTACCAAATTCACACATAACAATATTAACTCTAAGTGTAAATGGGCCAAATGCACCAATCAAAAGACACAGACTGGCAAATTGGATAAAAAACCAAAACCCATCTGTGTGCTGTATCCAGGAAACCCATCTCACATGCAAGGATACACAAAGGCTCAAAATAAAGGAATGGAGGAAGATTTACCAAGCAAATGGAGAGCAAAGAAAAGCAGGAGTTGCAATTCTCGTCTCTGATAAAATAGACTTTAAAGCAACAAAGATCAAAAGAGACAAAAAGGTAATTACATAATGGTAAAAGGATCGATACAACAAGAAGAGCTAATGATTCTAAATATATATGGACCCAATGCAGGAGCCCCCAGATATATAAGGCAAGTTCTTAATGACTTACAAAGAGACTTAGACTCCCACACAATAATAGTGGGAGACTTTAACACTTCACTGTCAATATCAGACAGATCAACCAGACAGAAAATTAACAAGGATATCCAGGTCTTGAAGTCAGACCGGGAACAAGCAAACCTGATAGACATTTACAGAACTCTCCACCCCAAATCCACAGAATATCCATTCTTCTCAGCACCACATCACACTTACTCCAAAATTGACCACATAATTGGAAGTAAAGCACTCCTCAGCAAATGCAAAACAACTGAAATCATAACAAACAGTCTCTCAGACCATAGTGCAATCAAGTTAGAACTCAGAACTCGGAAACTAACTCAGAACCGCACAGCATCATGGAAGCTGAACAACTGGCTCTTGGATGTTGATTGGATAAACAATGAAATGAAGGCAGAAATAAAGAAGTTTTTCGAAACCAACGAGAACAAAGACACAACATACCAGAATCTCTGGGACACATTTATAGCAGTATCTAGAGGAAAATATATTGCAATAAGTGCCCACATGAGAAGACTGGAGAGATCCAAAATTGACAACCTACCATCAAAATTGAAAGAGCTAGAGGAGCAAGTTGAAAAAAGCTCAAAACCTAGACGAAGACAAGAAATGACTAAGATCAGAGCAGAATTGAAGAAGATAGAGACACGAAAAACCCTTCAAAAATTGAATAAATTCAAGAGCTGGTTTTTTGAAAAGATCAACAAAATAGACAGACAACTAGCCAGACTGATAAAAAAGAAAAGAGAGAACAACTAAATAGATGCAATAAAAAATGATAAAGGGGAAATCACCACAGACTCCACAGAAATTCTAACCATCATCAGAGAATACTACAAACAACTCTATGCACATAAACTAGTAAACCTGGAAGAAATGGATAAATTCCTGGACACCTGTGTCCTGTCAAGCCTAAACGAAGAGGAAGCCGAAACTATGAATAGACCAATAACAAGGTCTGAAGTTGAGGCAGCAATTAAGAGCCTACCACACAAAAAAAGCCCAGGTCCGGATGGGTTCTCAGCCGAATTCTACCAGACACACAAAGAGGATTTGGTACCATTCCTTCTGAAACTATTCCAAATAATTCAAAAGGAGGGAACCGTTCCCAAATCATTTTATGAGACCAACATCATCCTGATACCAAAACCCGGCAGAGACAACAAGAAAAGAAAACTTCAGGCCAATATCAATGATGAACATAGATGCAAAAATTTTCAATAAAATACCGGCAAACTGATTGCAACAGAACATTAAATAACTTATCCATCACGATAAGTAGGATTCATCCCGGGGATGCAAGGCTGGTTCACCATACGTAAGTCTATAAATGTAATTCACCACATAAACAGAACCAAAAACAAAAACCACATGATTATCTTAATTGACGCAGAGAAGGCATTTGACAAAATTCAACAGCCCTTTATGCTAAAAACCCTCAATAAACTTGGTATTGATAGAACATATCTCAAAGTAATAAAAGCTATTTACGAGAAACCAACAGCCAATATCATACTGAATGGGCAAAAACTGGAAGCATTCCCTTTGAAATCCAGCACTAGACAAGGATGCCCTCTCTCACCACTCCTATTCAACATAGTACTGGAAGTTCTAGCCAGAGCAATCAGGCAAGAAAAAGAAATAAAGGGTATTCACATAGGAAAGGTGGAAGTCAAATTGTCCCTATTTGCAGACAACATGATAGTATACCTAGAAGACCCCATCACGTCAGCCCAAAAACTCCTGAAACTGATAAGCAACTTCATCAAAGTCTCAGGATATAAAATCAATGTGCAAAAATGACAAGCATTCCTATACACCAATAACAGACTTAAAGAGAACCAAATCAAGAACAAACTGCCATTCACAATTGCTACAAAGTAAATAAAATACCTAGGAATACAACTCACAAGGAACATAAGGGACCTCTTTAAGGAAAACTATAAACCACTGCTTAACAAAATAAGAGGACACAAACAGATGGCGAAACATTCAATGTTTATGGTTAGGAAGAATCAATATCATGAAAATGGCTATACTGCCCAAAGTAATTTACACAATCAACACTATCCCCATCAAACTACCATTGAATTTCTTCACAGAACTGGAAAAAACCATCATGAACTTCATATGGAACCAAAAGAGAGCCCGCATAGCCAAGTCAATTCTAAGCAAAAAGAACACAGCGGGAGACATCACACTACCAGACCTCAAACTATACTACAAGGCTACAGTAATCAAAACAGCATGGTACTGGTACCAAAACAGAGATATAGAACAATGGAACAGAACAGAGGCATCGGAGGCAACGCAGCATATCTACAACCATATAATCTTTGATAAACCAGACAAAAACAAGCAATGGGGAAAGGATTCCCTGTTTAATAAATGGTGTTGGGAAAACTGGCTAGCCATGTGCAGAAAGCAGAAACTGGACCCCTTCCTGACACCTTACACTAAAATTAACTCCAGATGGATTAAAGACTTAAACATAAGACCTGACACCATAAAAACCCTAGAAGAAAATCTAGGCAAAACCATTCAGGACATAGGAGTAGGCAAGGACTTCATGACCAAAACACCAAAAGCATTGGCAACAAAAGCTAAAATAGACAAATGGGATCAAACTCCACAGCTTTTGCACAGCGAAAGAAACAGTCACTAGAGTGAATCGGCAACCATCAGAATGGGAAAAAAAATCTTTGCAGTTTACGCATCTGACAAAGGGCTGATATCCAGAATTTACAAAGAACTCAAACAGATTTACAGGAAAAAGACAAACAAGCCCATTCAAAAATGGGAAAAGGATATGAACAGACACTTTACAAAAGAAGACATGCATGAGGCCAACAAACACATGAAAAAATGCTCATCATCACTCATCATTAGAGAAATGCAATTCAAAACCACATTGAGATACCATCTCACGCCAGTTAGAATGGCGATCATTAAAAAATCTGGAGACAGCAGATGCTGGAGAGGATGTGGAGAAATAGTAACACTCTTCCACTGGTGGTGGGAGTGTAAATTAGTTCAACCATTGTGGAAGACTTTGGCGATTCCTCAAGGACCTAGAAATAGAAATTCCATTTGACCCAGCAATTTCATTACTGGGTATATATCCAAAGGACTGTAAATCGTTCTACTTTAAGGACACATGCACACGAATGTTCATTGCAGCACTGTTTACAATAGCAAAGACCTGGAACCAACCCAAATGCCCATCGATGATAGACTGGACTGGGAAAATGTGGCACATATACACCATGGAATGTAACACAGCAATCAAAAATGATGTGTTTTTGTTTTTTGTAATGACAAGGATGAATCTGGAGAACATCATTCTCAGCAAACTGACACAAGAACAGAAAAGGAAATACCGCATAATCTCACTCATATGCAGGTGAGAATAATGAGAACACTTGGACACAGGGAGGGTGTCTACTACACACTGGGGTCTATTGGGGGGAATAGGGGAGGGACAGCGGGGTTTGAGCTGGGGAGGGATTGACTGGGGAGAAATGCCAAGTGTGGGTGAAGGGGAAGGCAGCAAAACACACTGCCATGTGTGTACCTATGCAACTATCTTGCATGTTCTGCACATGTACCTCAAATCCTAAAATGCAATAAAAATTTAAAATAAAAAATATATATACAATATATAACATTAAAAAAGGAAAATACAAAATTACATATTATTGTATATTATTGTGCTTAATGCTTGTATCAGTTTATGAATTTAACTATTAAAGTAAATGCTTGGAAAGTTTTAAATTTGTGAATTTGATAATTAGTAGATATATTTGAATATTGTGAAAAAGAAGAAAATTTGGATGCATTAGTGTCTTTCTCTGTTTAAATAGTGTGGTTGACTCTGAAAGGCAAGAAAAAGTTATAATATCTACTGAAAATACAATATAAGCTTCAAGTCATTGTACTCTGTCACAGATATTCTTCTTTTGCTTAGAAAGTTATAAAAGATGTTACTTTTTGGGAGGAAAATAAAAGTCAATCTTAGGAGAAAGATGAGTTCTTTTGCATTAGCTGAAATTTTAATCTGAAAATAAATATGCTTAGTAAGGGTTTCTTTGTTTGTTTTTTTGTTTGTTTGTTTCCACAAACTACATTTTTGATAGAGACAGACGTTTCCTAAGTAACTACCGTTTCCAAGTGCTGAACTGTGACTAATATATTTCACTTACTTAATAATAAATGGTTCCTTTGAGTATTTTCATTTCTACTACTTAGATAGTAAACCAAAGGCACAGTGATAACTGTTTTCTCCAGTGGGAAGACAAAAGAGCAATCACAAAACTTTATTCAGGAAAAACTCATTGGTATTCTTACTAGTGCCTATTTGCAAATTGCATATGACCATTCTGTGTTATCTGTCAGCACCTACTAAATTTTTAAAATATTTTCTACATGAAAATAATCTTGGTAAAATCAAGGGTCTAATAATAAGTACAGAACCTCTGAGATAATGTGAGGATCTATGAAAATTTTTAAAAGTACTTTTTTTTCCCCAAAACGTGCAATGAAATAACTTTTTTGCCTTGACATCTGTGAATATCGCAGTTGTTCATCGTGACTGGTCAGAGCAAATTTTTCAGCTCAGATGTTTCAGCAAAATGAATTACTTTTATAGTTTTTTAAATATCTATAAATTCTGTATGTCTATATTTGGAAATTATTACAAATTTCACATCCAGAGCTAAAGTAAGTCATTATTTTAAAGCTGAGTCCTGTAATAGCTTAGGTAAATATTCTCTTTATTTATTACATCCCTTGAACCATATTTCACAAATTATTCTCTGAATACAGAATATTTTCATATCCCAATTGACTGTAAGACAGCTAGTATTACTCTTTTAATTCTAACATTATTATTTCTCTTTTATTTTTCACATAGGTGAATAAGACAGAAGTTCAAATCTTATTTATACTGATTATAACAAGATTTTTTCTGACTTAATGTTTTGAGTTCTTTTTTTTTAACTCAGCAAACACCTAATGATAATCAGTCTTTGTCTTAGAAATTAAGTGTAATAAGAACAAGGCCTTGGCAAAAAAGATAAGTTTCCATTGAAAAATTGCCAGTATTGTGCCTAGGACATAGTAGGGGCTTTAAAATGTTCTAGGTGAATGTATAAGGTGATACATTAGTTCCTTCTGAACCACAGTGCTAGAAGAAAAAGAAAAAGAAAAAAAAAGGTGATATGTCAACTAACAAATGAGATCTTTTGATTCAAGCCGACTTAGATTATAATACCAATTATATTTATTTACTAGTAGTTTAACATTGAAGAATATTGCATATTTCTTGTAAGCCTGAATTTCTGAATCTGTGAAAGAGAATAAGAACTCATTTCATAATATTGTATTGCATTTCAGTGAGATAATAGTAATCAGGTACAGTGCTTGGTGCTTAGAAAATACTAGTTTCTTTTCTACAGCTTGATGCTTGCCTTCTAGGTTTTTGTTTCTTGTGTGTGTGTTCTTATATAAGCAAAGATACCAGTGGTAAAAATTATGCACTTGTGATTCTTATGTTCCCAGTAAAGAAACGTATAAGTATCATATTTTAGCTGTTTGTAGGGAATATATTGCAAAAATATATCCATAAAAATTCAAATTAGTTTAGACAAAAAATTCATTTTCATACACACTAGGAAAATCGGAATGAATAATGCATGAATAAGTCTCATATTTTGATATTTAATCACTTTATCGGGTAGATTCATGGAAAAGGTATTCAGTAAAAATTTTAATCCAGGCTGGGCATGTTGACTCATGTCTGTAATCCCAGCCTTTCGGGAGGCCAAAGCAGGAGGATTGCTTGAGGCCAGGAGTTCGACATCAGCCTGAGCAACACAGTGAGACTGCATCTCTACAATTTTTCTTTTGAAGCCTAGCTACTCGAGAGGCTGAGATGGAAGGATCACTTGAGCCGAGCAGTTTGAGGCTTCAGTGAACTATGGTCATGTTACTGCACTTCAGCCTGGGCAATGGAGCATGACACTCTCCAAAGAAAAAAAATCTAACTTTTATTTTATACATCCTTGTTTTATAATAGCAGAGATATATGTCATATATGTATACAAACACACAAAGAAACTTTCAGCCTAATGGAAGAGTATATATATTTATTGACATTGTCAAAATGAGAAGGAGGAAGTATGATAAGTAATCTGGAATAGACTAGATAGTCTTTATTACTCAGATAAGTCTCTAAGATTATTATTGTCCTACTTAGTGTCTGAATACAACTACCTTGAAAAACAAATTTGTAAAAATCAAATGCCAACAAGATTCACTTAAATGATTTTGGAACTAGTACTATTCCTCCTGAAATGATTCCAAACAATAAAAAAGAGGGAATTCTTCCTAACTCATTTTATGAGATTAACATCATCCTCATTCCAAAACCTGGCAGAGACACAAATAAAAAAGAAAATTTCAGGCCAATATCCATGATGAACATCTATGCAAAACCCTTCAATAAAATACTGGCAAACCAGTAGCAACAAAACACCAAAAGCTTATTTATCATGATCAAGTAGACTTCATCCCAAAGATGCAAGGCTGATTCAACATAGGCAAATCTATAAACATAATCCATTACATAAACAGAAGCAAAGATAAAAACCACATGGTTATTCAATAAATGCAGACAACAATGCCTTTGACAAAACTCAACAGCCCTTTATGCTACAACTCTCAATAAACTAGGTATTGATGGAACATATCTCAAAATAATAAAAGCTATTTATGATAAACACAGAGCCAAAATCATACTGAATGGGCAAAAACTGGAAGCATTCCCTTTGAAATCTGGCACTAGAAAAGGATGCCCTCTGTCACCACTCTTATTTAATATAGTATTGGAAGTTCTGGCCAGAGGAATCAGGCAAGAAAAAGACATAAAGAATATTCACTTAGGAAAGGATGAAGTCAAATTGTCTATTTGCAGATGACGTGATTGTATATTAGGAAGGCCACATCGTCTCGCCCAAAATCTCCTTAAACTGATAAGCAACTTTGGTAAAGTCTCAAAAGATCAATGTGCAGAAATCACAAGCATTCCTATACATCATAACAGACAAACAGCTATATTATGAGTTAACTCCCACTCACAACTGATATAAAGAGAATAAAATACCTAGGAATACAACTAACAAAGGATGCGAAGGACCTCTTCAAGGAGAACTACAAACCACTGCTCAAGGAAATAAAAGAGGACACAAACAGATGGAAAAACATTCCATGCTCATGGTTAGGAGGAATCAGTATCATGAAAATGGCCATACTGCCCAAAACTTTATAGATTTGATGCTGTCCCCCATCAAGCTACAATTGACCTTCTTCACAGAACTAAAAAAAATCCCTTAAACTTCATATGGAACCAAAAGAGAGCCCACCTAGCCAAGACAGTCCTAAGCAAAAAGAACAAAGCTGGAGGCATCATGCTACCTGACATCAAACTACACTACAAAGCTACGGTAATCAAAACAGCAAAGTACTGGTACCAAAACAGAGATATAGACCAATGGAACAGAACAGAAGCCCCGGAAGTGATGCCACACATCTACAATCATCTGTTCTTTGACAGAGCTAACAAAAAAGCATTGGGAAAATGATTCTCTGTTTAATAAATGGTGTTGGGAAAACTTGCTAGCCATGTGCAGAAAGCAGAAACTGGACCCCTTCCTTACACCTTATACAAAAATTAACTCCAGATGGATTAAAGATTTAAACATAAGATTTAACACCATAAAAACCCTAGAATGCAACATAGGTAATACCATTCAGGACATAGGCATAGGCAAGGACTTGATCACTAGAACACCAAAAGCAATGGGAACAAAAGCCAAAATAAACAAATGGGATCTAATTAAACTTAACAGTTTCTGCACATCAAAAGAAACAATCATTAGAGTGAACTGGCAACCAACAGAATGGGAAAAAATTTTTTTCAATATACCCATCTGACAAAGGGCTAGTATCCAGAATCTACAAAGAACTAAAAGAGATTTATAAGAAAAAAACAAGCAAGCCCATTCAAAAGTGGGCCAAGGATATTAACAGACACTTTTCAAATGAAGACATATGCGGCCAACAAACATATGAATAAAGGCTCATCATCATTGGTCATTAGAGAAATGTAAATCAAAACCACATTGAGATACCATCTCACGCCAGTTAAAATGGCGATCATTAAAATATCTGGAGAGAGCAGATACTGGAGAGGATGTGGAGAAACAGGAATGCTTTTACACTGTTCATGGGAGTGTAAATTAGTTCAGTCATTGTGGAAGACAGTGTGGCGTTTACTCAAGGATCTAGAACTAGAAATACCATTTGACACAGCAATCCCATTACTGAGTATATACTCAAAGGTTTATAAATCATTCTGTTATAAAGACACATTCACATGTGTGTTCACTGTGGTACTGTTTATAATAGCAAAGATTTGGAACCAACCCAAATGCCCATCAATGATAGACTGGAGAAAGAAAATGTGGCACATATACCCCATGGAATACTATGTAGCCCTACAAAAGGATGAGTTCATGTCCTTTACAGGGACATGGTGAAGCTGGAAAACATCATTCTCTGCAAACTGACACAGGCACAGAAAACCAAACAGCGCATGTTCTCACTCTCATAAGTGGGTGTTGAACAATGAGAAAACATGGATACAGGAGTGGAGCATCCTACAGTGGGGTCTCTTGGGGGTTGGGGAGTTAGGGGAGGGATAGCAGGGTGTGGGGAGATTGGGGAAGGATAACATTAGGAGAAATATCTAATGTAGGTGACAGGGGGATGGATGCAGCAGACCACCATGGCATGGATATACCTATGTAACAATCCTGCACAATCTACACATGTACCCCAGAACTTAAAGTATAATTAAAAAAAATAAAAAATGATCTCTGTATTTCCCCAGATATACATGACAACAATTCCAAAGAGTAATTGTGTTAATGGAAGTTTCCTTAGAAGATAGGAAACATCTTATTGACTCAAGTTTATTGTCCTTGAAGGCCAGGATTTTCTTTGCAATAAAGAGTATTTTGGTAAGAGGAAAATGTTATAAAACTGCAAAAAAGAATTCTTAGTGATTATCCCATCACAGAAACATCAATTTGAACAACTATACACACAAAAAAAAGACTTCACAAAGGTAAAGTAAAACAGGTGCAAGATCACAATACCTGTTTATGCATAATAATAATTTTTTAAAGATGCATGGAAGAAGATAAGAGAACAGTTTTACATTACACATGTTATCCTTCTTCCAACCACAGGTAGAACCACACAGAGAGATATGCTGTCTGCTTGGGGTAAGAAGAGGTAAGTAAGCAGAAGACTTTTTCTTGGATGCTAAAACCAGACCTGCCCTAGAGAAAACCATCATCATCAGAACCAATCTCATGGCCTCTGATACTCGGCAAGTTACTGTGGAAGGATCCTCCAGACCTGCCTGAATGCAACCACTGCCTACTGACAACAGCGGTGTTGGGCTGTGAACAAATCTCAATGGTAGCTAGACCTCATAAGCCAAAGTCTTTGGGCTTGCTCAAGCACTGTGCCAGCCTCACTGGCAACAAGATTTCCAGTGCTACCCACAGCAGACAGAGGTTCCAGGCTTAGTGCTACAATGGCTAAGCTGTCTTTGCTATAGGGACCATGCCAGATGGCCTGCCAAGAATCTCTGAGCAAGCTTACTCTTAAAGGGTGCTCCCAGACAAAGCCAGTCTGCAAAAACTGGAATAAGTACCTAATTTTTCAAATGCACAAACATCCATGCATGGCCACAAGGATCAAGATCAAACAGGGAAAGATGACAGCACCAGAGACAAAATAAAGTGTCAGTGACTGAGCCTATAGGGATGGGGATTATGAAAGCCTGACAAATAAATCAAAATAACTGTTTTATAGAAGCTAAGGAAATTTTCATAAAATAGAAACAATTCAAACAAATAAGGAAAACAATAGTGACTATGATGAGAACTATAAGGGAAGATTGACATAATGTTTTATAAAAGAAAAGGAGCTGAAAAATACAGTAAACAAAATGAAAAAATGCAGTAGAGAATATCAACAGCACTTGATCAAACAGAAGAAGGGATTTTTAAACCCAAAGACAGGTTATTTGAAAATATGCAGTTAAATTATTTTTAAAGTAAAGTAATGAGAGAATAAAGCAGACATGTAGGATTTACATGACAGAATCAGAAGATAATTTTTTCTGCCTTATTGAGATTCAAGAGAGAGAAGAAAATTAAAGGGGTAGAAACCTTATTTAAAGAAATAATAGTAGAAAACTTTTCAAAACTGAAGAAAGATAAATATCCAGACAGAGGATAGTTAGAGGTCTCCAATCAAATTATGTCTAAATAAGACTATTATAATAACTATATTATAATAAAACTTTCAAAAATCAAAACAATGTAGAAAGAGAACAGCAGCAAATATCACATCAGGCATTTTTAATAAAAATAATCTGCTAACCAAGAATGTCATTTCCAGGAAAACTTTCCTTCAGAAATAAAGCAGAGATAAAGCTTTCCCAGACAAACAAAATCTGAGAAAGTTGATCATCTCACCTGTCTTATGAGAAATGCTAATGAAAATCACTTTACTATAAAGGAAGAGGGAAGGAACAAGGCTATACTAAGCAACTAGTAAGCAATTAATAAAATGGCAGTAGTAAGTCCTTACCTGTCAATAATAACCTTGAATATCAAGGGATTTAATTCCTCAAACCAAAAATATAATGTGGCTTAATAGATTGAAAACAAGAACCAACTATATATTGCTTACAAGAAGCTAACTTCATCTGTAACTACACACATAGATGCAGAGTGAGGTGCTGAAAAAGCAGTAAATAGAAACCAGAAGGGAACAGGAGTATCTATTCTTGATAAACAAACAAAATTTTATGTCATAACTGTAAAAAGAATCAAGTTTATTATATCATAATAAAGGAGTCAATACATCAAGAGGATATAACGGTGGTAAATAACAGTGGTGTGTGTGTGTATATATATATATATATCACAAAATGATGTTCTCCCCACAAAAATGATAACTATATAAGGTAATGCATATATAATTAGCTAGATTTAATCATTTCATAATGTATATACTCTTCAAAACATTCTGTTGTTCATGACAATGGTAATTTTATCTGACCATTTAAATAACAAAGCTATTAACAAAGTAAACAGGTAACCTGCAGAATGGGAGAAAATATTTGCAAAGTATGCATTTGACAAAGTTCTTATATCCAGAATCTATAAGAAACTTAACAAATTAACAGCAAAAAACAAAAAATCCCATTACAAAGCAGGCAAAGAACATGAAGAGACACTTCTCAAAAGAAGACATACATGCAGCCAACAAAAATATTATAAAATGCTCTATATTACTAATCATTAGAGATATGCAAATCAAAACCATAATGAGATGCCATCAAAGAAATACCACAAAATATGAGATACCAGTAAGAACCTTTATTCCAGAGGTATACACCCTCTACCTACACATACTATACCACCAGTCCAATAGCTATTACTAAAACGTTTTTTTAATAAATGTTGGTGAGAAAAGGAAACACTTAGACACTGCTGGTGAAAATGTAAATTAGTTCAGCCATTGTGAAAGCAACGTAGTGATTTGTCAAAGATATTAAAACGGAATTACCATTCAACCCAGCAATCTCATTATTGGGTATACCCAAAGGCATATAAATCATTGCACCATAAAGACATTCACCATAGCAAAGACATGGAATCAATCTAAATACCCATCAACAGTAGACTGGTTAAAGAACTGTGGTACATATACATCATGGAATATTATGCAGCTATAAAAAGAATGAGATCATGTCTTCACAGCAAGATGGATGGAGCCAGATGCCATTATCCTAAGAAAATTATCACAAGAACAGAAAACCAAATACTTATTAAGTGAGAGCAAAACTTTGAGTGCAAAAGAATACCAAGAAGGGAACAACAGATACCGGGCCTATTTGAAGGAGGAGAGTGGCAGAGGAGAAAGGATAAAAAAGCTACTAAGCAGGTATTACACTTATTACCTGAGTGGTGAAATAATTTGTACACCAACCCTTAATGATGTACAATTTACCTACACAAGAAACCTGCTCCTGTATCCCTGAACCTAAAATTAAAGATAAGACAAAAGAAATTAGAAGGAAAAGAAGTATTTTGATAAAATTTATCTTGAAAGTATAGGTTTGCAAAATCATCAGTTTTTAATTACTCTTAATATGTTCCATAGATTATTCACAGCGTTTTTCTGAAGTACTTTTGAACCATGTGAAGAAAATTATAGGATTTACATATTCAGAAATATATTCATCAATTTCATGCTTACTAAAAAGGAAGGCAGAAAACATACCAATGAGATATGTTTATAAGATTTAAAAAACAATTAAGATGAATTAAGAAATAATTTAAATTTCAGTTTAACACTAAAAAAATTATAATCTCTGTCCTGAAAAGATATTTTCGTTTGTATATTTCTTTCTGTTCTCTGATGCAGTTAAGGACATACTACTCTAAAATACAGCATTTTGGCAGTCGAGGAAGCAGCAGCAGCAGCAGCAGCAGCAGTGTTCTCACTTCCTTCTTGCTGCTCTCCCATAACGCAGGCTATAAAAAATCATCTGAATCTAAAGTAGGTCATAGAACCTTTATTCCAGAGGTGTCCACCTCCCTCTACCCACACATAAGGAAAGTATGAAGAAAGAGGGCTAGACAAATTCCCCCCAGTTTATTGTCACACCCTGTTTTTTTCCAATCACACTTCTTCATTACAGTCTATAAAAATATGCAGGTTTCCCTCTTTCTTACCATCTTGATTTGTGAAGGCTCCCATGTTGCCCAAAACTTGTTCGAAATAAATCTGTATTCTTTTCCGTTGCTAATCTTTTTTTGATACAGGGGACTTGCACATGAATTTGTGATGGGTAAAAGATGTTTTCTCTCCTACAGTTCAAAAATACGTAAAGAATCAACTGCAAATCTTTAAGGAGCATTTTCTAGAACTGTAGGCACAAGGGCACTGGTGCCTATAAAGATTTCAAGAGTGTGATTCAAACTCATTTTTATATTCAGTGTATGTTGTAAGGTAAAATTGTAGAATCTCTATTTTTCTCTTATGACTTATTCTTTCATTCTTCCACAACTTTGCTGAATGTGCATTTCCACATATTGAACAACTGTCATGACTGAATTATCCTTGCTCATCTCTCCCACTATGTCTACATAGTCTAGAGGAATGTGTCCCTGTGGATACACTAGTGAGGCCAATTACTTTTTGAGTTGCTTTCCTCACTTCTAATATAATTTATGACTATGCTGCCTCTATATTATAATTCCTACATAAAGTCAAAAATAGTAGTACAATGAAAGCATCTGAAATTATCTGAAGTGCATATTTAATTCTACCATTTATGTATTATTTAATTAAAATAGCATATTTTGCATATCATCATTTATTTTAGTATAAACATTTATCTTACATGCAACCTAAAGAATCTCCAGTTTATTTGCTGTATAAATATGGTGATATTTTATTCTTTCAGCACTGTTAGGCATAGAGAAATCCATTTAAGTAAATTTTCAAACAACTGAATCTTGCCCTCTGTTAAGCATACACTTTCAGTACTTCCTATCATTACAAGTCTTGGCTGCTTAGAAGATCTTTTTTTTTTTTGGTGGAATGTGGTGTTTTCTTTAGACTTCTTGACTGCATTATGGATATTTGAAGTTTTCAGATAATAACTCCAAGTAATGAGATTTTGCTAAAATTTGAATTATCAAAAATCATCTATCTTATAGACAGCTTATTTGACCTGATAGATATAATTATCTTACCCTCAAGCATATTATTTTGATATATCTTATCCTTACCTACACTACTCAGATTATTAAATTAAGAAATCCAATATTGAACCACAATAAATATGCCTCAGCATCACCCACCAAAACTAATTCTAATAAATTCTACCCTATGTTTAAAAACAAAAAATAAGGTTAAGAATTTAAGACAGAACATAGTTCAGCTCGATTATTATTTTTTTCTTCTTTTAATTTTCTCTCCCCTCTTTGTCTTGTTATATTTTTTCTCTATTTTTACATAGGATCTGCATGCATGATTCAGTACTTGGTTTTCAGGCAGTTGTTATCATAAATTAATATAGACCTTTACTGCATTATAATAAATAATTCATCCAAACTCCAAGGGACTCAAACACTTTGCAGCTGTAATATTAATGTTAGTAAGAAACAAATAATTGATGTGTTAGCCATTTATGTTTGTTTGATGTTGACCTATTTGTTTCAATATAAGAGATGAACAAACTCATACCACAAATATCCAAAAGTAAAAAACATAATAAAATATGATCTAAACCATTTTCAATAAAAATGCAAATGTTAATTTATGTTGGATGGTGTGAAATCATTTTGAATTGAGAAGAAAACCAGATAACAAAATACAGAGGACTTACTAGGGAGATTTCTACATGTAATGAATCCTGTGTCAGACACCCCAGGGATTTTTTACTTCTCATCATAACTCCACTTGCCTGTGAGCACCTTCAAGACAGAAGGTATGTTTTATTCATAAACTTATTCTCAGCATAATTCTTACATTAATAGTAACAAATTAGAAAAAAAACATTGTTAATTACTCTAGGTGCTTTATTCATATTAAATTAATATAACCAGATATATCACTGTGGTCAGCTATCTCAATTTAAAAGGCATAATTCATTATCTAGAATAATTCCTTAGCTTAAAATTAAAGATGCCTGAATATGCTAGCTAAGTTGACATTTCCTCATGAATAATTGTCTGCCATGAAGAAATCAAAATTTTAATGAAGAAATGACAAAAATAATATTGCTCATCTAGAGAAATAAGATTGAAGCTTAATGGTTTACTGAAAGCATACAGGAAAATGGCCCTGATGAATGGAGAAATGCAAATTTTAAGAGATCCAGGAGCAGAATGAGAGACTATTTCTGAAAGCACAGAAGAATTAGATGTAGAACACGAACATAACTTTCAAATGGTAAATGGTGATATTATTGACAATAGGTATATAAGTTAATAATGTAAACAGATGTAAAAAGAATTCACATTTATTATCATGTAAATTCCCAGGTGAGAAAATCTTCCTAATATGTATTATATAAAAACATAACAATATAATTGTAAAAGTCATTGATGTTAATTTTGGAGATAAATTGTTGTACTGATTCGTTGTCTCTCACCTGGCATTTTAACTGTTTCTATGCAAAGAATATTTTAATATTTCATGGAGATGTTATTTATATGATTGATAATCACATCTCAGAATTAGGAGTAATCTTATTTTTTTAAATATCATTTTATTAATCAGCAATACCATCTGAATATCTGCTAGATACTTAATCATGTGTAACCAAGATTTCCAAGTGATAGTACCTGACATTTGATGAACTTTTTTTTTTTATGATTCTTGGTAGAGTTATCTTTAACTTAAATGTTTCTGGCTATTTACAGTTAACCTAGTATATCAGTCTATATCCCAGTAAGATGGTACATTCAAACAAAACTCACAGAAGGCTTATTTAAAAGAACTAATTACAGCAGAAAAAGGGTAAGGGAATCAGCAGTAACCTGCAGCATAACAGTTCTTAGAACTGTTTCCTAGGCCAGAAAGAATAAGGAAGGAAGGTGTCTGAAGAACTTACAGAGAAAGAGTTGTATAAAGGTGGCCATTGTGAAAGAGGTACTGACATTTGACTAAGGGATATGGCCAGATCAGTGGGACATTGAGCAGCAGAAATCAGGGAAATAGATGTTGTCATCTCTTTCTCCTCTCTCCCTTGGATCTTCTGTGTGGATTGGCTAAAACCCATGGAAAGCAGATTCCTTATTTTTCAGCCTGTTGGTGTAGAAAGCAGAATGGAGAAGGCTGGAGAAGAAAGAGTACAGCTCACCCATTTTGCCCCTTACCGTCTTCTCATTTCCTTTATCTGCTTGAGAATATTTCCCTATCATAGAAAGTGCACAAAATATCATTGGCTCATCAACCTCCCTGTAACTGTGGAGTCTTGGAATAACTCCGTTCGTATTTTTTGTAAGGGGCAAAGAGAAAGAAGTGCTTTGAAAATATTAAACGTAGCTGCTACAGTCTCCACATGCTTTTCTGTTCAGAAAGTCCAATAAAATATTTGTAAAATAAGTATGAAATAAAAGTTTTATATTTTAAGTTAACACTGTTTCTTCCATGTTACCTTTTCTGCCAGAGGGATTTTTGTCTAGTGAGGTGGACACAATTTTTCTTTCCTCATGGGGTAACCCAAACCTTCTTCATTCCTGCATAACCCAAGTCTTGGAAGCTAGTCTGTGTCAGTTTTCCACTGACAAGGACTTTTGTAAAAGGCAGTACTGAGAGATGCCCCTGGTGACCATGATGTAACACACCCTACTACTTCAAGAACTCTCCTCAAACTGTTATTTCATGGACATGCTGAGAGCAAACTGATCAGGGGGCAGACTCATCTCTTTATCCATTAGAAATCTGATTTTGTTTATTTGGAATATTACTCTTTCATTAGGACTGGTCCAAGTCCACCAATTGTGGGGAGATGAGGTAAATTTTTTTCCATTACATATTAAATTTCATAAGAAGAGCACTCACATCACCATCTTGACCTCTATACCTTACTCATGGAGGGAGTGGCAATAAATATTGGTTGTAGCTTCAAAAAATGTACCAGATCTGGCAAATGTATGCCCAACCTCATGGTGTATTGTCTCCCAGCTTAGATCATAAGTTACTTACTCATGGAGGGAGTGGCAATAAATATTGGTTGCAGCTTCAAAAAATGTACCAGATCTGGCAAATGTATGCCCAACCTCATGGTGTATTGTCTCCCAGCTTAGATCATAAGTGAGTAGACTATACTGCTTCATCAACATGGCTGTTTCTACATGATGAGTAATGACGAAAGGCAAGTTTCTGTAGAGGTGAGTTTACTACCACACTTTCTTTGCCATGAACTATATCTGCAGCTGAAATACAATATTGTGTAAAATATCCAGGGTATTTTGTCAAGTGACTAATTAATGGTGGTTCTTACAAGAGTCATTTGTGCAGGAAAGGCAAATCTATACCTATGGTCCTGTATTTTCTTGATAGGACAAAAAGATTATTCAATCTATGAAAGGGGTACAGTGAAATCGGTGGACTCCCAGGTTGGTTCACCTAGGAGATGATACAGGTTGTTAGATGCCCACTGGCTTCTGGTGTTACAGATTGGACACAGCAGTAAAGATAGCTGAATACATAATTGTTTTAATTATTAACTGCTGTGTGACAAGTTACCCAAAAGTTTAGTGGCTACGTCAACAACAAACATTTCTTATCTCTTTCCATGTCTGTGGTTCAGAAATGCTGGCTCAGGATCTCTAATGGAGTTGCCATCAAATGTTGTTCATCACTACAATCACCTAGCTCTTTGTCTGGAGATAGGGAATCCAGGCCCAAAGTGGCTCACTCACATAACTGTTGGCAGGAGCCTCATTTTGCCATAATTTTAGGGTGAGTTTACTGTTGCTTTTAATTTAGAACTAGTTTAGCTTGACTAGACAGACAGATCTTCTGTGGTTTGTACTGAATTTCCATGATGTCCAATGTGGTCTCTTCATTCTGGCTGTTCAGAATCTCAAGGTCTCTTAGCCCTGTGTATGATCAGGAACTTGTCAGTGCATAGCCTCCTGGTAGTTCTTTATTCAGCAGTGTGGAGAGTCAATATGCATGTGCCCTTTTTATTCATCAAGGGGAATCCCATGCAGGTTTCTGGAGCCCTTTTTTCATTTGGCTCTTTATTTGCTGATATTATGCACCAAAAATTTCATCTACTGCAGTCTTCCTGCACTCTAATCTTTGATGCCTCAACGCAGCAAGAGATGTATGCTCTACTCAGTTTTCTCCCAATCCTCAGCCCATTCTACTGTCCAAAAAGTTTCTCAGAAAACTAAGGCAAAAGTAAGAATGATTTTATTAGGTTTTTTCTTTTAAGGACTAGAGTCTTGGATAACTCTTTCCCAATGTCTAAAGTGTGGTTTAATATGTTTTGTCATTTTTATTTATGTCAGCTGGCTCATTTGATACTAATAAATCCATCATAATCAAAATGGCATTAGAGATCTCAGTGTTTTGTGGAACTAATTAGCACAGTTTTCCTCTTTTTCTTAATAGCAAAAAAATTTTTTGAGATGTAATTGTTCCCATGGTATCTTTAAAATTCTATAAAATGGCATTACTTTTAAAGCATTTTATTTTTTAATTACTTTAAAAAATTATTTACCTTGAATCACTCAATTATTTTATTTTCAAAGAAATTATTTCATATGTTTGATGTTTTATTCAAATTTTTATAATTTTGGTTTTTGTTAAAATTGTTTCTCTGCCATTTAATATATACAATTTCTACTTTTGTGTATTGGCATTTTCTTATTATTGTGAATTTGATTGACACCACTTAATAGTGTGTCTCAAATTTCTCTAAGGAAATTGAACAGTTTTTCACTTTTTAAACTATTTTTGAGAGTTACCATTTGTAATTCATTTACCCATATTGTTAATACATTTGTTCTTTCTCTGATTGTTTGTTTTGTATTTCCTTGTACTAGATACTGAGTAAATTATTTTTGTTTTTTTTTTCCTATGAAACTTTTTTTCTGTCTAAAGATTCTGTCTATATTTTAGCTGAATATTTATTGATAATATCATTTGTTTTTAGTTTTGTATTGCTATCTCTTTTATTATTATTTATTATTATTTTTCTTTAAGACAGAGTTGTTCTGTTGCCCAGGATAGAGTACAGTGACAAGATCATTGCTCACTGCAGACTTGACCTCATGGGCTCAAGAAATCCTCCTGCTTCAGCCTCACAAGTGACAGGGAGTATAGACACATGCCACCATGCCAATATAATAATTTTTTTATTCTTTTTTTTCTGTTTAGGTGAATTTTCCCCATATCGCCTAGGCTGACCTTAAACTCCAGGACTCAAACGATTCACCCACCTCAGCCTCCCAAAGTTCTGGGTTTACAGGTGTGAGCTGTGGTGCCTGGCCTCTTTTATTAATTTCTACTTTATATTTTTGCTGGGAGAGTGTCTGCTTTCTGGGGTTTATTATCTTTCTGTTCTACATTCATTAAGTGGTTAAATTTTTCATTTATATTAATTATATTTTAAAGTATATATATGTTTCTCTTTTCACCTGTATCTTGCAAGTTTTATATATTTTTATATATATAAAATTTTATATATTTTTACTACTATATATTTACTATTCATTTCTAAGCTCTTATGTAGCTAACATTATGTTCTTTCCATTTGGCAAAGCAGTGATATTCAGGCTGACCCAAATCACTTTTCAGTAAACTGTGTAGATTGATCATTATCTTCTGGAATATATCCTAAAAAACATCCTAGATTTGCCTTAGTTTAATTACTTTGCAGGCAAATACTGATCTTAGATATCTATCTATGTTTTATTCTTAATGTTGAGAAAATATCAGACTTAGACACTAGGCTGTCTTAATGTTATTCTAATTTCATCTTTTTGCTTATGCCAATCTGTACATCCATGAGGTTCCTAAATATCCCTTTATTTGTTTCATTATTACCTAATCTCCATTTTCTCTGTTTGCTGCTTCTACAGTTAAAAGTTAATTGATTCACTTGATCTTGTCATTCATCTTTGTTCAATATATTTCTACTTACCCTTTTCCTCCAATTTCTTAAAAATTAGTTTGTTTTTTGCTTTATTACACTTTACTAAGTATCCGATGCTCTATTCACAGTGGATACCAATACATCAAAGATATTGGTATTATTCATTTTATGATCATCTCTTTCATTTAAAAGCCATGTGAATATATATATATATATATATATATTTCACCTCACATTGTTCCTACTCGTTTCCTAATAACTTGATTTCATCCAGTTTACTATCCTCTTGATGCACATTGAGAATGCAGAGAAAAGATACTGTAACTTTTTATATATAAAATAGATTTGACATGAAAAGGGCCGAAGGGAAACATATGGATTAAACTAACATTTGTCATGTCTACAGATGTTATTTAAGTGTTTATTCTGATTTATTTACTACTTGTGAGAAAATATTAATTTCCTTTTTAGGAAATTTGCAAATAAAAGGAGATTTGCATTATAAAATTACAGTTACGTTTTTACAGTGGCTGGTACTAGTTGTTCCTTTCCATGTTTAGTGCTTCCTTCAGGAGATCTTGTAAGGCAGGCCTGATAGTGATGAAATCTCTCAGCAGTTGCTTGTCCTTAAAGAAGTTTATTTCTCCTTCACTTATGAAGTTTAGTTTAGCTGGATATGAAATTCTGGGTTGAAAATTCTTTTCTTAAAGGATGTTGAATATTGGCCCCCACTCTATTCTGAACCTAGGCTTTGCCATTAAGGACATAGGCATGGGCAAGGACTTCATGACTAAAACACTGAAATCAATGGCAACAAAAGCCAAAATAGACAAATGAGAAGACAAATAAGAAGACAAAAAATGAGAAGACAAAATAGACAAGTAAGAAGCTCTTAATGAAACTTAAGAGCTTCTGCACAGCAAAAGAAACTATTATTAGAGTGAACTGATAACCAACAGAATCGGAAAAATTGTTGCAATCTACCCATCTGACAAATGGCTAATATCCAAAATCTACAAAGTACTTAAACAAATTTACAGGAAAAAAACAAACCCATCAAAAATGGGTGAAGGATATGAACAGATACTTCTAAAAAGAAGACATTTATGCAGCCTACAAACATGAAGAAAAGCTCATCATCACTGATCATTAGAGAAATGCAAATCAAAACCACACTGAGATACGGTTTTACACCAGTTAGGATGGCAATCATTAAAAAATCAGGAGACAACAGATACTGGAGAGGATGTGGAGACATAGGAGTGCTTTTACACTGTTGGTGGGAGTGTAAATTAGTTTAATCATTGTGGAAGACAGTGTGGCAATTCCTCAAGGGTCTAGAAATAGAAATACCATTTGACTCAGGAATCCCATTACTGGGTATATACGCAAAGAATTATAAATTGCTGTATTATAAAGACATATGCACATGTATGTTCATTGTGACACTGTTCACAACAGCAAAAACTTGGAACTGACCCAAATGCCCATCAATGATAGACTGTATAAACAAAATATGGCACATATACAGCATGGAATACTATGCAGCCATAAAAATTGAGTTCCTGTCCTTTGCAGGGACATTGATAAAGCTGGAAACCTTCATTCTCAGGATACTGACACAAGAACAGAAAACCATACACCAGATGTTCTCACTCATAAGTGAGTGTTGAACAATGAGAACACATGTATACAGGGAGGGGAACATCACACTGGGGCCTATTGGGGGGGTGGGACAGTAGGGGAGGGATAGCATTAGTAGAAATACTTAATGGAGATGACTGGTTGATGGATGCAGCAAACCACTATGGCACATGTATACCTATGTAACAAACGTGCACCTTCTGCCCATATACCCCAGAACTTAAAGTGTCATAATTAATAAAAGAAAAAAAAAAATCAACAAAATAGACTGCTAGCTAGAATAATAAAAAAGAAAAGAGGGAAGAATCATATAGATACAATAAAAAATGTTAAAAGGGATATCACCACTGACCCCAAAGAAGTACAAATTACCATTAGAGAATACTATAAACACCTCTATACAAATAAACTAGAAAATCTAGAAGAAATGGATACATTCCTGTATACATATACTTCCCAAGACTAAACCAGGAAGTAGTCAAATCCCTGAATGGACCAATAATAAGTTCTGAAGTTGAGGCAGCAATTAATAGCCTACCTCCAAAAAAATAAGAAATCTCAGAACCAGATGGTGAATCCCAGGACAGCTGAATTTACCAGACATACAAAAAGGAGCTGGTACCATTTCTTCTGAAACTATTTCAAACAGTTGTAAAGAAGGGACTCCTCCCTAGCTCATTTTATGAGGCCAGCATCATCCTGATACCAAACTCTGGCAAACAAAAAAAGAAAACTTGAGGCCAATATCCCTGATGCATATCAGTGTGAAAATCCTAAATAAACCATTGGCAAATCAAATCCAGCAGCATATGAAAAAGCTTATCCACCACAATCATTATTTTGTTCCATGGGGTGTTTGCTTGATGTACTATTCTCCTCCTTCCCCTAGGAATGGGGCTTCCTGAGAGCCAAACTGTAGTGACTGTTTTTGCTCTTCTGGGCCTAGTCACCCAACGGAGCTACTGGGCTGGTGCTGGGGAAAAAGTCCTGTGATGTTATCTGTCTCCAGTTCTTGAAGCCACGGATACTGGCATTTGCTCCCGTGAAGGTAGTAGGGGAGTGAATTGGACTGTGAGTGTCCTTGCTTGTGTTGTTGTTTAGTGCACTTGTTTTGTTTTGGTTGGTCTCCAGCCAGGAAATGGCAGTTTCTAGAATACATCAGCTGCAGTCTTACAGGGAGGTTGCCACCTTGACCTAGGGACACCTGGTTATATAGTCAGGTTTCTCTGGTGGTGGTCAGGGCCATAGAAGTCCCAAGAGATTATGACCGTTGTCTTTGGCTACCAGGGTGGGTAAAGAAAGACCACCAGATGGGGGCAGGGTTAGGCATTTAGTCTATTCAGAAGCATTTTATTCTTGTTGATGCTCTTTTAAATGGAATTGTTTTCTGAATTTTACTTTGGATCACTAGTATATAAAAATATAATTAATGTTTGTATACTGATCTTGTACCCCACAACTTTGCTAAATTCATATTAGTTCTAACAGTATTTTCATGAATTCTTAGAATTTTTCAAATATAAGGACATGTCATTTGCAAATAAAGATAAATTCATTTCTTCCTTTTCAATCTTGATGTCTTCAAGAGGATTTTGATGGTGAAGAAGAACCAGGTACTATCAGCTAGCTGAAATTGCACAGCAAAAGACGTAAATCAATGGTTGAAGTTTTGATTAAATGAATATCATTTAATGATAGGTGCACTGCAAATTCTGTCTCTTAAGTTGCTGACTTTTTACTTGATCTTCCTTAAACTGCCTCTATTTGGAAATGTCATTAATCTAAGAGTTTGAAAAGACACTGAACCTTCAGTGGAAGCAGATCAAGTCAGAAGGTTATAGGTTCACAGGGCCGTTGAACTTATAAGACCATAATTTATATTTTGCTGGCATAGCCAAAAGATTAAAATAGATGGCATCACAGTATCATGCCATAATGACAACATGTACATATATGTGAGTATATAGGGATAATTAATTTTATAAAAAGTAATCAAAATGAGGATGATGATGAAGGAACCATGAAAAAAGAAAATACAAGGTTTTCTGTTTTCTGCCAGATATTGTTGCTCAAAAAGTTTCAGCAATATATCTATCCCATAGTTTAAGTGTAAATTAAATAACTACCATACATACAAAACCCATATTGCAATAAAGTTTCTAAGACATTACACAAGAAATTCTAAAACTTTTATTGTTGTCCTTTTTAGACAGAACTTTCAAGCATATTCTATAACATGCTACTTTTTGCCAGTAACTTTCAATAATTTCTCTTCACTTTTACCTTTGGAGGCAGGATGAGGAAATATTTAAAGTTATACCACAAGGTACCCTACAAATTATTTTTTTTCTGTGGCTACTTCTTGGCAGCTATCTGCATGACATGTGATAGACTCTAATCCTAGGTTTAATAAGTCCATTTTATGGTTATAACATAAAGCTTTTATGAAACTGTATAAGGAGAAATGACTAAAACTTACCCATGAGATAAATGTAGAAGTATTGGGGGGAATCTGCATTTTCCTGTTGCTGATAGTTTTAATTTACCAGACAGACTTGCTTTTACATTACATAATTTTTAAAGTTTCATCCAAATCATTGAAATAGAACTGAATTCTAAACTTAAAAAAAGTTCAACTTTACATAACATTAGTCTTCCCCCAACCCCTGTCTAAAAAAGAATAGGCTGCATTTAATATTTAAAAAGAAAAGAATGCCTTCTATTTGCATATCAACTGTTTAAAGCACTCTTCACACACTATCTTGATCTACTAAAAAATCTTGCACCTTAAATTAGTGGCTAATTATGATTTTTAATAGACCCTAAAGTCCTCAAAGCCTAATAGTGTGTTTTCAATTTGTTTTACTTTTCTTTTAAAATTGTCTTTAAGAAATTATACTTCAATGTTTTAGAAAATGTGTGGCAAAACATTATGGCAGCATCCCTTACTGTATGTTCATATCTATCCATTTGACTAAGCATAGAGGTACCAATCTGTTAGGTAATTATAAAGTCTCTTCTTACATGCTTATAATACTCATCTCAGATTTATCCATTCTGCATTAAGTAGTTATTAATTAAGCTACTACAACTTTAAAATTTAATTACGTAGTGCTTATGATAAAGAATATAGCTGCTGAGAAAAAATTGCATAGCTGCTGAGAGCTTGTAGCCAGCTTGGCAGCTCACAAGTGCACTGTGATTTGTGCCCATTGGGCATTAACAATTTCAGAGAATGTTAGCATCAGATGAGCTCATTCTGTCACCATAATGGAACAAGACAACACAGCACAAATGCAAACATCACAATGACAAATATCCTTCTCTCCTGGCGAATATGAATGACTACTGATTCTTCCCCAGTGACAATTCCAGCCCAACTTAGCATCTCCCACCTCCTAGACAAATTAATAGGATACTCAAATACAAATTAGTTCTACTACCTGACAGTACCCAATCCCAAACAAACCAATAGTTCCTATAACTTTCCCCAAAATTACCCAGCATAAGACTAAATTTACAATAAATCTATCATAAGTCTCTCTTACTTAATTCCCTCCCCACAATTTCCATGATGCATGATTTTCCTTACTGTAGCAAATTAATATAATAAATATGTTTGACTAAAATAGATATGTTTCTGGTGGTCTTTGGGCAGTGGGATTCATATATGCAAACATACACATATTTGAGTATGTATATTTAGAGGTACCTGGAATGACAGAGGTAGATACAGATACAGATACAGACAGGAAAAAAACATATTCTGGTTTTCTGGGAAGAACTTATCAAATATTTAAGAAATGCTAGATGAGCACCTGGACACTTGAATAAAATTAATGGAGAATAGCAATTTTCTGGCATTATATTACATTATAATATAACTAGGATTGGGTTACTCTATGATTTGGAAGAGACAGCAAAGCAAAGAACCCAATTATGAGCTTCGAATTTTAAGAAAGTGAATGTCTATCCCAGGAAAGCATTATCCTTTAAGTGCTGCAGACTCCTAGAAAAGCACAGTTGTCAATCCCACCTACTCTGGTGTTTTCTGAAGATCCTGAGCCACTGGAGGCTCCCCTGGAATTTTTTTCTTCACTTTTTATTCAGGTCTGTTAAAAATTTTTCTATTTTCAAACATGATTTTTCTTTGTTCCTAATGTTTCTATATAACTGTAGCCTTTCAGGCACGCAATGAGGAAATTGGCCTTCAGACCGTATTTTACCACCCAGTATTTGTAGCCACTGTGCTCAAATAGTGTTTTCAGTCAGGTCTCATTCCTCCTTAGTTTGAGACTAAGCTGAGTCTAATTTCCTGAGGGCCTTCATACCATTTTGAATTCTTCTCAGACCTTTTCTGCTTCCATCAATTTGGCTTGTCACACTGACATCTGGAAGACGAGACTTTTGATGCCAAACACTTCATCACCAGCTTCACTTCAAATCACTCACCGCTGTGGATCAAACAAATAGTTTGCCAAAAAAGTGTTTGGCTTTTTGTTCTCCACCACTTTACCAATATTAACTAGTTTTCTTCAACCTCCCAGGAGCTCTCAAATTTTCTCAAGGCTGGAGTCACAAGGACAATGGAGATTTATATTTCAGTAGGACTCAACCAACTTAGATAAGTGTTAATTTTAATCCTTGATTGATTTTACTGGTTCAGCTAATCTAAGTGGACTTTATGAACAGATATAATCATATGTATAGGCAAATCCAATATTTTCTTAACTGTGAGGAAAATGACTTTTTATCCAATTTTTCAGTCTGTGTCTTTTGATTGGGGCATTTAGCCCATTTACATTTAAGGTTAATATTGTTATGTGTGAATTTGATCCTGCCATTTTGATGCTAGCTTGTTGTTTTGCCCATTAGTTGACACAGTTTCTTCATTACATTGATGCTCTTTACCACTTGGTATGTTTTTGGAGTGGTTGGTACCGGCTATTCCTTTCTATGTTTAGTGCTTCTTTCAGGAGATCTTGTAAAGCAGGCCTGGTGGTGATGAAATCTCTGAGTAATTGCTTGTGCGTAAAGGATTTTATTTCTCCTTCAATAATGAAGCTTAGTTTGGCTGGATATGAAATTCTAGGTTGAAAGTTTTTTCCTTTAAGGATGCTGAATATTGGCCTCCACTCTCTTCTGGCTTGTAGGGTTTCTGCTGAGAGATCCACTGTGAGTCTGATGGACTTCCCTTTGTGAGTAACCTGATCTTTCTTTCTGGCTGCCCTTAGCATTTTCTCCTTCATTTCAACCTTGGTTAATCTGATGATTATGTGCCTTGGGGTTGCTCTTCTTGAGAAGTATCTTTATGGTGTTCACTGTATTTCCTGGACTTGAATATTGGCCTGCCTTGCTAGTTGGGGAAGTCCTCCTGGATAATATCCTGAAGAGTATTTTTCAGCTTGAATTCATTCTCTCCATCACATTCAAGTACACCAATGAAACGTAGATTAGGTCTTTTCACATAATCCCATATATCTTGGAGGCTTCATTCATTTCTTTTTACTCTTTTTTTTCTAATCTTGCCTTCTCATTTTATTTCATCGAGTTGATCTTCAATCTCTGATATCCTTTCTTCTGCTTGATCGATTTGGCTATTAAAACTTGTGTATGCTTCACAAAGTTCTAATGCTGTGTTTTTCAGCTTCATCAAATCATTTATATTCTTCTCTAAGCTGTTTATTCTCATTACCATTTTATTTAACCTTTTTTCAAGGCTCTTAGTTTCTGGAAATTGTTATGGGAATGGAGGTTGTCTAACTAATGGAAAGCTGTGAAATATACTTGTAGCACAGATTTGTTTTTGAGTCCACTTACATTTATAGCAAAGATTTCAATGACATTCACTTCTTCTTCTTCTTTTTTTTTTTTTTTTTTTTGAGACGGAGTTTCGCTCTTGTTACCCAGACTGGAGTGCAATGGCTCGATCTCGGCTCACTGCAACTTCTGCCTCCTGGGTTCAGGCAATTCTCCTGCCTCAGCCTCCTGAGTAGCTGGGATTACAGGCATGCACCACCATGCCCAGCTAATTTTTTGTATTTTTAGTAGAGACGGGGTTTCACCATGTTCACCCGGATGGTCTCAATTCTCCTCACCTCGTGATCCACCCGCCTAAGCCTCCCAAAGTGCTGGGATTACAGGCCTGAGCCACCGTACCCGGCCTAACATTCACTTCTTTTCTTTATAAATTAAATGGGCGCCCCATTCTTAATTAATTAATAATACCTGGTAAATGAAAGGATTTAAATGATTTTTACATTGTGAAGGATTTATAATTAGTATTTATCTTCAGAATTATCTGTTCTGTTAAACATTTAGGCATCAGTAAATGAAGCCCAGTAAGATGTGTTCACAGAATACTGACAATGAAAAGTGTAGTGGGACAGTAGCTTCTCCAGGAAATGCATTAAATTAGATTCTATAAGGTATTGTATCAGATTTATAATTATTAAATAAACCATTTAAAAGGAGACAACTTCATTGTTTACTAAAATGCAATAAAAATTGGAGAACACAAAACGAACAGCATAGTCAATAGTTTTTTAATGAAATAAAAGTTAAAGCCAGGCGTGGTGGCTCACACCTGTAATTCCAGCACTTTGGGAGGCTGAGGCGGGTGGATCACGAGGTTAGGAGAATTGAGACCATCCTGGACAACATGGGGAAACCCTGTCTCTACTAAAAATACAAAAAAATTAGCTGAGTGTGGTGACACACGCCTGTAGTTCCAGCTACTTGGGAGGCTGAGACAGGAGAATTGCTTGAACCCAGAAGGTAGAGATCATGCCACTGCATTACAGTCTGGGCAACTGTGGGAGACTCTGTCTCAAAAAAAAAAAAAAAGAAATAAAAGTTATATAAAATCAGTTCTTGTGAAATAGAGAAAACTTAATTTTAGATATTCTTGTGATAGTAAAGATGGCATAACTATGTGTCAGAGGCATGAGACACTTTCTAGTTGATTTAAAATACTGCAGTTTTTATTTTCTCAATTTACAGTTTTAAGTAATACTACATAGAGAATGTAGTGGGTTCATTAACTACAGTAAATGTAAAACAAAAACATTCTACTGAAATAGGCATTTTTTAAAAATCATCTTTTCAGTCAGGATAACTTTACTCTCTGCATCTCAAATTTCAATATGTACTGCTGACATACTAAGATGCACCTAGTAGGAGCGTTTTAATAGCAAAGTAAACAGTAAGAGTGATACCTTTTATCTAATGAGTGCTTTGTGCCTTCAGTTGTATCTTGCTAGATCATCAAAGCAGAGAGAGAAGAAAGACTCCTGTTTGTTGAGACAAAAACTAAACAAAAGTTTCCCTGAGGTCAGGAGAAATAAGGGTAACAAATTGAAAACTATTGCCACTACATTTTTCCTTAGATAAGGGGATTGATCCTTCTGTTGTAACTTACACCATGGAATACTATGCAGCCATAAAATAGAATGAGTTCATGTCATTTGCAGAGACATGGATGAAGCTGGAAGGCATCATTCTCAGCAAAGTAACACAGGAATGGAAAACCAAACGTGGCATATTCTCACTCATAAGTGGAAGCTGAACGGTGAGAACACATGGACATAGAGAGGGAAATATCACACACCGGGGCCTGTCGTGGAGTGGAGGGTAAGGCAAGGGAGAGCATTAGGACCAATACCTAATGCATGTGGGGCTTAAAACCTAGATGATGGGTTGATAGGCATTTTTATAGAAAGAAAATTGGAGAACAAAAACCACAATGGTTTTTTTTCTCTGGAGCAAATTGTCCTGCTACACATGGTGGTTAAAATTGATACCATTATTATAAAGAAATCTCCTAAAATGTCTCTGTTAAAGATCCGCAAGCAAATGCCGGCTGTTAAATAAACAATTTTATAATTTTTTTCTGGAGTACAAATTAAAGTGTAAATAAATGTGGTGTGCATTACTATATTTATTTAGAACAAGCTAGTTTTAATTTGATTCAAATTTGAGCTCCTTTTTGAGAAGTTTTCCTAATATACCCAATGTAAGAGTTTTGACTAATTTATTACATTTTAGTAAACACTCATAAACATTTAATATTTTTACTCTGATTGTATGAAATGAGTGTTGCAAAAAGGAAAAAAACAACCAGACACTTGTTTTCCTGTCTCGTGTTATGATATTTATAACATATTTCAACAAATTAATATATATAAGAATATATGTAATATTTATACAAATAAGAAAAAAAGAAAGCTCAGAACCAAAAGAAGATTCAATTATCTACTAAATTTTTGCTGGGTATGCAGTCTTCCTGAAAATGACTACCTTGAGTCCTTTCTCTCTATTGTATTCCTTGAAGACCCTTCACCCAGAGTTTTTTAGCTAATTAAAGGTGTAAAAGAATTACTGATACCAGTCATCTTTGTTCTACATAATTGTCCTTTGTCCTAATTTTTGGTCCTGGGATTTGCTTTGTTTGCAATATTTAAATGCTGATGCATTCAAAACTGATTCAGGAAGCATGTTTTAAAAAGCAGATTTCTGGGCACCATTCTTAGAGATTTTAATACATTATATCTGCAGAGGCCCTAGGAATTCACATTTTAATTTGTACCAGCAGCTGATGTGATGTAGGTCCACAGGCAAAATTTAAGGAACCCTGTGGATACTTAGTAAGAATGATAAAGTGTTGGGCAAATGGATTAAGTTAAATAATGTATTGTTTCATGGCCCAGTGGTTTCTGAAATTTTATAGTAGAGTTTTGTTCCTCAAGAGGACCTTCGCAGTTAATACAAATCAGGAGGTTGAGAGCACCTACAATTCATGAGCAAAAAGGGGACACTGTCACACCTTTTCCCCTTGTTTCACTGTTAATGCAATGAAAGAGTCTTAGAGGGATGTCAAAGGGTTTAACAGCAGTCATTGGCTTCTGATTGGCATGTTAGAACTGGTACAGTATGCCATTAATCTTAGTTGAGTGAGCAGTTTGCCAAGCAGATTTCTTTGCCACTTTATGCCATTAGTATCTGTTCACAGCCAGATGAGGAACTGCACATACAGCAGGTTGGAACTGTGATAGGAAGTGACTGAAGTCACCTGATAGGAAAATAGAGGCATTAATAAATAATGTTGACTGATCAAACTTGATATGATAAAATTTGCTATTTCAGAACATTTTGAGGTTAAGAAAAGAGAAAAAATCCACATCTTTGAATGCAACTGAGTTTATCATTAACTTACACTTTAAAGTGTGTGTGTGTGTGTGTGTGTGTGTGTGTGTGTGTGTGTATGTGTGTGTTTTCTGTTATTAGCACTCTGACCAAGTCTGAATTCACCAATAAAAAAGGGATAATGATGTCTATTGTGTAAGACTGTTGTGAAGATTAAAAGAGGTCAAAACTAAAAAATGCTTGGCAGAGCACCTGAAAGAAAATGTGTACAAATATATACGTGTCTGTTTTTCTTTCCTTGTTCCAATTTGTTTGCTATGAATACATTTTGAATCTCTTTCCTCAATTTCAGCTTGTGGGCCTAAATCTCCTTTTTAGTTTTGTTCAAAAAAGATTATTAGTAATTTTCAAGAAGTGTTAGGAAATGATCAGAATATAAAAGAAAATTGAATTTTAGCCTGTAGCACACAGGAGGATTTTTTATACTTGTTTTTTGTTTTTTTTTTATTGCATTTTAGGTTTTTGGGTACATGTGCAGAACATGCAAGATAGTTGCATAGGTACACACGTGGCAGTGTGATTTGCTGCCTTCCTCCCTTTAGTCACATCTGGCATTTTTCCTCATGCTATTCCTCCCCAACTCCCCCCACCACTGTCCCTCCCCTATTCCCCCCAATAGACCCCAGTGTGTAGTGCTCCCCTCACTGTGTCCATGTGTTCTCATTGTTCATCACCCCGCTATAAATGAGAACATGCGGTATGTCATTTTCTGTTCTTGTGTCAGTTTGCTGAGAATGATGTTCTACGGATTCATCGATGTCCCTACAGAGGACATGAACTCATTGTTTTTGATTGCTGCATAATATTCCATGGTGTATATGTGCCACATTTTCCCAGTTCATTCTATCATCGATGGGCTTTTGGGTTGGTTCCAGGTCTTTGCTATTGTAAATAGTGCTTCAGTGAAAATTTGTGTGCATGTGTCCTTATAATAGAATGATTTATAGTCCTTTGGATATATACCCAGTAATGGGATTGCTGGGTCAAATGGAATTTCTCTTTCTAGGTCCCTGAGGAATCACACTATCTTCCACAATGGTTGAACTAATTTACACTCCCACCAGCAGTGTAAAAGTGTTTCCATTTCTCTACATCCTCTCCAGCATCTGCTGTCTTCAGATTTTTTAATGATCGCCATTCTAACTGGCGTGAGATGGTTTCTCAATGTGATTTTGATTTGCATTTCTCTAATGACCAGTGATGACGAGCGTTTTTTTATATGTTTTTCACCTCATGTATGTCTTCTTTTGTAAAGTGTCTGTTCATATCTTTTGCCCATTTTTGAATGTGCTTGTTTTTTTCCTGTAAATCTGTTTGAGTTCTTTGTAAATTCTGGATATCAGCCCTTTGTCAGATGGGTAAACTGCAAAAATTTTTTCCCATTCTGATGGTGGCCGATTCACTCTAATGACTGTTCCTTTGGCTGTGCAAAAGCTGTGGAGTTTAATTAGATCCCATTTGTCTATTTTGGATTTTGTTGCCAATGCTTTTGGTGTTTTGGTCATGAAGTCCTTACCTACTCCTATGTCCTGGATGGTTTTGCCAGATTTTCTTCTAGAGTTTTTATGGTGCCAGGTCTTACGATAAAGTCTTTAATCCATCTGGAGTTAAATTTAGTATAAGGTGTCAGTAAGGGGTCCAGTTTCTGGTTTCTGCACATGGCTAGCCAGTTTTCCCAACACCATTTATTAAATAGGGAATCCTTTCCCCATTGCTTTTTTTTGTCTGGTTTATCAAAGATTATATGGTTGTAGATGTGTTGTGTTGCCTCCGATGCCTCTGTTCTGTTCCATTGGTCTATATCTCTGTTTTGTTACCAGTACCATGCTGTTTTGATTACTGTAGCCTTGTAGTATAGTTTGAAGTCTTGTAGTGTGATGCCTCCCGCTGTGTTCTTTTTCTTAGAATTGACTTGGCTATGCGGGCTCTCTTTTGGTTCCATATGAAGTTCATGATGGTTTTTTCCAGTTCTGTGAAGAAATTCAATGGTAGCCTGATGGGGATAGCGTTGATTCTGTACTTTGGGCAGTATAGCCATTTTCACAATATTGATTCTTCCTAACCATGAACATGGAATGTTTCTCCATCTGTTTGTGTCCTCTCTTATTTCATTGAGCAATGGTTTGTAGTTCTCCTTGAAGAGGTCCTTTACGTTCCTTGTTAGTTGTATTCCTAGGTACTTTATTCTCTTGGTAGCAATTGTGAATGGCAGTTCGTTCTTGATTTGGCTTTTTTTTAAGTCTGTTATTGGTATATAGGAATGCTTGTGATTTTTGCACATTGATTTTATATCCTGAGACTTTGCTGAACTTGCTTATCAGTTTCAGGAGTTTTGGGGCTGAGATGATGGGGTCTTCTAGATATACTATCATGTTATCTGCAAATAGGGACAATTTGGCTTCCTTCTTTCCTATTTGAATACCCTTTATTTCTTATTCTTGCCTGATTGCTCTGGCTAGAACTTCCAGTACTATATTGAATAGGAGTGGTGAGAAAGGGCATCCTTGTCTAGTGCCAGATTTCAAAGGGAATGCTTCCAGTTTTGGCCATTCAGTATGATATTGGCTGTTGGTTTGTCGCAATTAGCTGTTATTATTTTGAGATATGTTTCATCAATGCTCAGTTTATTGAAGGTTTTTAGCATAAAGGGCCATTGAATTTTGTCAAAGGCCTTCTCTGTATCCATTGAGATAATCATGTGGTTTTTATTTTTGGTTCTGTTTATGTGGTTAATTATGTTTATAGACTTGTGTATGTTGAACCAGCCTTGCATCCCCAGGATGAGTCCTACTTGATCATGGTGGATAAGCTTTTTGATGTGCTGTTGCAATCGGTTTGCCAGTATTTAATTGAAGATTTCTGCATCTATGTTCATCATTGATATTGGCCTGAAGTTTTCTTTTCTTGTTCAGTCTCTGCCTGGTTTTGGTATCAGGATGATGTTGGTCTCATAAAATGATTTGGGGAGGATTCCCTCTTTTTGGATCATTTGGAATAGTTTCAGAAGGGATGGTAACAGTTCGTCTTTGTGTGTCTGGTACAATTCGGCTGTGAACCCTTCTGTCCCTGGACTTTTATTGTGTGGTAGGCTCTTAATTGCTGCCTCAATTTCAGAACTTGTTATTGGTCTACTCATAGTTTTGACTTCTTCCTGGTTTAGGCTTAAGGGGACACAATTGTCCAGGAATTTATCCATTTCTTCCAGGTTTACTAGTTTATGTGCATAGAGTTTTTTTTGTGATAGTCTCTGATGATGGTTTGAATTTCTATGGAATCTGTGGTGATTTTCCCTTTATTGTTTTTTATTGCATCTATTTGGTTATTCTCTTTTTTCTTTTTTATTAATCTGGCTAGTGGTCTGTCTATTTCATTGATCTTTTCAAAAAATCAGCTCTTGGATTTTTTGATTTTTTTGAAGGGTTTTTTGTGTCTCCATCTCCTTTAGTTCTGCTCTGATCTTAGTTATTTTTTGTCTTCTGCTAGGTTTTGAGCTTTTTTGATCTTGCTCCTCTAGCTCTTTCAATTTTGATGGTAGGGTGTCAATTTTGGATCTCTCCAGTCTTCTCATGTGGGCACTTATTGCTCTGATATTTTCCTCTAGAGACTGCTTTAAATGTGTCCCAGAGATTCTGGTATGTTGTTTCTTCATTCTCTTTGGTTTTGAACAACTTCTTTATTTCTGACTTCATTTCATTGTTTATCCAGTGAGCATTCAAGAACCAGCTGTTCGGTTTCCATGATGCTGTGCGGTTCTGAGTTAGTTTCTGAATTCTTAGTTCTAACTTGATTGCACTGTGTTCTGAGAGACTGTTTGTTATGATTTCAGTTGTTTTGCATTTGCTGAGGAGTGATTTTCTTCCAATTATGTGGTCAATTTTAGAGTAGGTGTGATGTGGTGCTGAGAAGAATGTATGCTTTGTGGATTTTTGGGTGGAAAGTTCTGTAAATGTCTATCAGGTTTGCTTGTTCCAGGTCTGAGTTCCAGTCCTGGATATCGTTGTTAATTTTCTGTCTGGTTGATCTGTCTAATATTGACAATGGAGTGTTAAAGCCTCCCACTATTATTGTGTGGGAGTCTAAGTCTCTTTGTAAGTCATTAAGAATGTGCTTTATATATCTGTGTGCTCCTGTATTGCATTCATATATATGTAGGATCATTAGCTCTTCTTGTTGTATCGATTTTTTTACCATTATATAATGCCCTTCTTTGTCTCTTTTGATCTTTGTTGCTTTAAAGTGTATTTTATCAGAGACGAGAATTGCCACGCCTGCTTTTTTTTTTTGCTCTTGATTTGCTTAGTAAATCTTTCTCCATCCCTTTATTTTTAGCCTTTGTGTATCCTTGGATGTGAGATGGGTTTCCTGTATACAGCACACCAATGGGTTTTGGCTTTTTATCCAATTTGCCAGTCTGTGTCTTTTTATTGGTGCATTTAGCCCATTTACATTTAGGGTTAATATTGTTACGTGTGAATTTGATCCTGCCATTTTAATGCTAGCTGGCTGTTTTGCCTGTTAGTTGATGCAGATTCTTCATTTTGTTGATGCTCTTTAGCATTTGGTATGTTTTTGGAGTGGCTGGTACTGGTTGTTCCTTTCTATGTGTAGTGCCTCTTTCAGGAGCTCTTGTAAAGCAGGCCTGGTGGTAACAAAATCTCTGAGTACTTGCTTGTTCGCAAAGGATTTTATTTTTTCTTCACTTATGAAGCTCTGTTTGGCTGGATACGAAATTCTGGGTTAAAAGTTTTTTCCTTTAACAATGTTGAATATCGGCCCCCACTCTCTCCTGGCTTGTAGGGCTTCTGCCGAGAGATCTGCTGTGAGTCTGAAGGGCTTCCCTTTGTGGGTGACCCAACTTTTCTCTGGCTGCCTTTAGCATTTTCTCCCTCATTTCAACCCTGGTGAATCTGACGATTATGTGCCTTGGGGTTGCTCTTCTTGTGGAATGTTTTTGTGGTGTTCTCTGTATTTCCTGGACTTGAATATTGGCCTGCCTTGCTAGGGTGGGGAAATTTTTCTGGATAATATCCTGAAGAGTATTTTCCAGCTTGGATTCATTCTCTTCATCACATTCAGGTTCACCTATTAAATGTAGATTACGTCTCTTCATATAGTCCCACATTTCTTGGAGACTTTGTTCATTCCTTTTGGTGCTTTTTTCTCTAATCTTGTCTTCTCATTTTATTTCATTGAGCTGATCTTCGACCTCTGATATCCTTTCTTCTGCTTGGTCAATTCAGCTGTTGAGACTTGTGCATGCTTTGCGAAGTTCTCATGTTGTGTTTTCCAGCTCCATCAATTCACTCATATTCCTCTCTAAGTTGTCCATTCTTGTTATCATTTCATGAAAGCTTTTTTCAAGGTTCTTAGTTTCTTTGCATTGAGTTAGAACATGTTTTTCTAGCTCATGGAAGTTTCTCATTACCCACCTTCTAAAGTTTGATTACATCATTTCATCACACTCATTTTCTGTCCAGCTTTGTTTTCTTGCTGGTAAAGAGTTGTGATCCCTTGTAGGAGGTGAGGTGTTCTGGTTTTGGGTGTTTTCCTCCTTTTTTTGCTGGTTTCTTCCCATCTTTGTGGATTTATCCACCTGTCATCTGTGTAGTTGCTGAATTTCAGATTGGGTCTCTGAGTGGACGTCCAGGTTGTTGATGATTAAGTTATTTCTGTTTCTTAGTTTTTCTTCTAACAGTCTGGCCCCTCTGCTGTAGGACTGCTGAGGTCCACTCCAGGCCCTGCTTGCCTGGGGATCACCTGCAGCAGCTTCAGAACAGTAAGGGTTGTTACTAGTTTCTTCTTTTACTATCTTTGTCCCAGAATGATGCCCACCAAATGTCAGTCTGATCAGTCCTTTATGAGGTGACTCTTTGGATATATGGGGGTCAGAGAGCTGCTTGAGGACAGAGTCTGTTCTTTATAGGAGCTCAAGTGCTGAGCTGTGAGCTCCATCTTTCATTCAGAGCTGCTAGGAATGTACGTTTAAGTCTTCTGCAGCAGAACTCATAAACCCTCTTTTTTTCCCCAGGTGCTCTGTCCCGGGGAGTTAGGGCTTTAATTATGAGTATCCATTGTGTTGCTGTATTTTTTTTTTTCAGGGCTGTCCTGCCCAGCAAGGAGGCAGCCTAGTCACTGCCTGCAGAGGCTTTGCTGAAGCTTTGCAGAGGCTTTGTGGGTTCTGCCCTGCTGCTGGCTTTGCCCTGCTGCCATGTGTATTTCTCTGCACTCCTGTTTGTATGGGTATGGTTAGAACTGCCTCGGCAATGTAGGTCTGCCTCTTTAATGGCAGACTCTCTTTGTTATGGTGGGTTGCCTCGGCAATGGCAGGCTGCATCAGCAATAGCAGACTACCTCTGTAGGGATGGAGTGCCTCGGTAATGGTGGACGTTTCTCCCCCACACAGCTGGGCCGTCCTTGTTTTAGCTGTCCTTGCCATGAAACTCTCAACCTCGAGCATTTCCAATTGCTGTTTTTTGTTTGTTTGTTTTTGTGGGCATGGGACCCGCCGAGCCTGATCACTTGGCTCCTGCCTCAGAGCCCTTTTTTTTTTCTTTTTAAGTTGAACGGTTGACTCTCTCCCAGGTGTTCCAGTCGCCTGCTGAAAGGGCACTGGTATCTCTGTGATTTCTTGTTCGGTGACCCACTCCACTGGCTGAAACAACGTCGCTGCCCAGTTGACTCTCTCCCAGGTGTTCCAGTTGCCTGCTCAAAGGGCACTGGGATCTCTGTGATTTCTTGTGCGGCGACCCACTCCACTGGCTGAAACAACATCACTGCCAGGAATCTCCCAGCCTGGCTTTATGTTTCAGTCCTGTTTAATCACATCAGTGGGCTAATCTGCCTTCCTGGATCTCCAATTGCCAGTTTAACAGTGCAACCAGACCAATGTATTTTGTACAGAGAGCCGCTGCACTGCAGCACCGGCTGAAACAGCCGTTCCGGCCAAAAGAGTTGTGCTGGTGACCCAAGGGGCTCCTCCACCTGGGAATCTCCTGGTCTGTGATCAATAAAGATCCATCTGGAAATGAGGCGTCCACTCACCCTCTGTGCTTTCACTGATAGCTGCAATCCTGAGCTGCTCCTGCAGTGCCATCTTGAATTCTTCACTTGTTTACTGTCATTAAACAGTATTTATTTTTCCTTTGACAACTTTGAAGCAAATGTTCAAGTAAAACCAGATTATCTTTTGTAACTATTGAATGCTACTAATTTTACTTGAATAATGTTTTATTTGAAAATCATAACATACAGTTAAATATAATTTTACACTTTGTACCAAGAAGCACATATTTACATTTTGTTATGAGAATAGGATATATAAGAAAGAAAATAAGTAATTTTCTAGATACACTTGTTTTCTATAAGATAAACCCAACTGTCTCATGCATCATTTTTATTTTTAGATGTTTTACTTACAACTTTCCTTGGTTTAAAATAACTTATATCTAATTTTTTCAAGGCAAATTTGTGTTTTAGGTAGATAATGTTATTCTATTTGCCCAGAGCCATTTAACAACCACAAAAAAGAATGATACAAAAGGTTTAGATTAAAGAAAGTTTAGATTAAAAACTAAATTCTTGGTAAAAGAATTCTATAAGTTGAACATTAACACAAATCATATCCTAAGAACAAAATTTGAGGGTTCTCAGTTTATGTTAGATCCTTTTCAAGTGAATTTGGTAATTAACATGAAAAGGAAAATGGCTTTCATCTGAAGACAGTTTCACTTTCCAAAGTTGTTCCATTAATTGACTTCTCTACATTATTGTTATTATGAATTTCTAATATACCCTTAATATTTGATTAGTGCACAGGTAATTGTGGTTTTTGCCATTTATAATGATTACCTTAAAAATCATCTGATATGATGAAATATAAAACACTTCAGGTATGAATAAACAAGTATAATTATAAACTGTCATGGGTGTCTGAAATTTCATTTTAACTCTTGGATGTAATTTAAAAGCTCCCAACTTAAAGTATCTTTTAAAATTAAAACGTTTGTTAGAATATTCTGAAATCAAGATCTATAATGAAAAGAACCAAACTACATGATTGTTAAGACTTTCAATCTTTCATTGTAGAAATAAGGGAAAACTGGCTGGTTAATCTGCCATTCACATACCAGGATTTTGTACTCATTAAGAAATTAAACATGGGGTTTTCTAGTGGTGTTGCTTTGTTTATAACAAAATATGAAAAAAAAATTGTGTATTCAGAAACTTGGGTAGACCCAATTGAATAGAAGGTACTGTCTGAATAGTCACTGCTTTTCATTAAATAGGGATGCATGTATTATATTTGGATTGTCTATTCTCTAAATTTGGAAGATATTTCTAGTGAAGAGTATTAATTTTAAAAACATCACTAAGAATGATGCTTGCCTTTTTTTTCTTCTGAATTCATGTTGTTAGCTTCTAAAATGTCTACATACAATTAAGTTATTTATAATAAGTGATGTGTCCCTAGACCATGTTATGAACTATACTGCTGGGGAGATAGAGAGTTGGCCAAAAATGACAGAAGACTAGAATAATAAGTATGTTTTTGAAATATTTCACCATTGAATATATTCTTTGAGTACCACAGTCTTTTTTTTTCTTCACTTCTTTTAATCAGCAAATTGATAATTTTATTTTCATCTTTTATTTTTATTATTTTTATTTTTTATCATAACATTTGTAGTTTCATTTTTGTTTAGATTTTGATCTCTTATTTTTATAATGTTTTTAGTTCCTTTTTTAGATTTTGATCTTTTATTTTTATTATTTTTATTTTTTATCATAACATATATATATATATATATATATATATATATAATCTCACTTTAGGTTCTGGTGTACATGTGAAAAACATGCAGGATTGTTGCATAGGTACATACATGGCAATGTGGTTTGCTGCCTCCATCCCCATCATCTATATTTGGCATTACTCCCCATGTTATCCCTCCCCAACTCTCTGCCTCCCACTGTCCCCCCCAGTCCCTCCAACAGAACTTAGTGTGTTATGCTCCCCTCACTGTGTCCATGTGTTCTCATTGTTCAACACCCAGCTATGAGTGAGAACATGCAGTGTTTGATTTTCTGTTCTTGTGGCACTTTGCTAAGAATGATGGTTTTCAGGTTCATCCATGTCCCTACAAACAACACGAACCCATCGTTTTTTGTGGTTGCGTAGTATCCCATGGTGTATATGTGCCACATTTTCCCTGTCCAGTCTATCATCAATGGGCATTTGGATTTGTTCCAAGTCTTTGCTATTGTAAATAGTGCTGCAATGAACATTCGTGTACATGTGTCCTTATAATAGAATGATTTCTAATGTCCTGGATATATACCCAGTAATGGGATTGCTGGGTCAAAAGGAATTTCTGTTTCTATGTCCTTATGGATTAAAGACAAATATAAGACCTAACGCTATAGTTTTTGTTAGGTTTGTCAAAGATCAGATGGTTGTAGATGTGTGGTTTTGCCTCTGAGGTGTCTGTTTGTTCTATTGGTCTATATCTCTGTTTTGGTACCAGTACCATGCTGTTTTGATTATTGTAGCCTTGTAGTATAGTTTGAAGTCAGGTAGTGTGATGCCTCCAGCTTTGTTCTTTTTGCTTAGAATTGACTTGGCTATGCAGGCTCTCTTTTGATTCCATATGAAGTTTAAGATGATTTTCTTTGGTTCTGTGAAGAAGATCATTGGTAGTTTGATGGGGATAATGTTGAATCTATAAATTACTTTGGGCACTATGGCCATTTTCACAATATTGATTCTTTCTAACCATGAACATGGAATGTTTTTCCATCTGTTTGTGTCTTCTCTTATTTCATTGAGCAGTGGTTTATAGTTCTCCTTGAAGAGGTCCTTTACATCCTTTGTTAGTAGTCTTCCTAGGTATTTTATTCTCTTTGTAGCAATTTTGAATGGCAGTTTGTTCTTGATTTGGCTCTTTTTAAGTCTGTTACTGGTGTATTGGAATACTTGTGATTTTTCATATTAATATTGTATCCTAAGACTTTGCTGAAGTTGCTTATCAGTTTCAAGAGATTTTTGGCTTAGATGATGGGGTCTACAATCATGTCATCTGCAAATAGAGACAATTTGACTTCCTTCTTTCCTAAGTGAATACCCTTTATGTCTTTTCCATGCCTGATTTCTCTGGCTAGAACGTTCAATATTGTATTGAATAGGAGTGGTGAGAGAGAGCATCCTTGTCTGGTGCCAGATTTCAAAGGGAATGCTTATACTTTTTGCCCATTCAGTATGATATTGGCTGGAGGTTTGACATAAATAGCCTTTATTATTTTGAGATACATTCTCTTAATACCTAGTATATTCAGAGTTTTTAGCGTAAAGCACTGTTGAATTTTGTCGAAGGCCTTCTCTGCATCTGTTGAGATAATCATGTGGTTTTTGTTCTTGGTTCTGTTTATGTGGTGAATTACGTTTATAGACTTCTGTATGTTTAACCAGACTTTCATCCCTGGAATGAAGCCTACTTGATCATGATGGATAAGCTTTTTGATGTGCTGTTGCAATCGGTTTGCCAGTATTTTATTGAAGATTTTTGCATCTATGTTCATCATGGATATTGGCCTGAAGTTTTCTTTTCTTGTCGAGTCTCTGCTGGGTTTTGGTATCAGGATGACGTTGGTCTCATAAAATGATTTGTGAAGGATTCCCCGTTTTTGGATTGTTTAGAATAGTTTCAGAAGAAATGGTACCAACTCCTCTCTGTATGTGTGGTAGAATTCGCCTATGACCCCTTCTGGAGCTGGACTTCTTTAGATTGCTAGGCTATTAATTGCTGCCTCAACTTCAGCCCTTGTTACTGGTCTATTCAGGGTTTCGCCTTCTTCCTTGTTTAGGTTTGGGAGAGTGCAAGTGTCCAGGAATTTATCCATTTCTTCAAGGCTTACTGGTTTATGTGCACAGAGTTGTTTGTAATAATCTCTGATGGTGGTTTGTATTTCTGTGAAATCTGTGGTGACATTCCATTTATCATTTTTTATTGCATCTATTTGATTATTCTTTCTTTCCTTTTTTATTAATCTGGCTAGCGGTCTGTGTGTTTTGTTGATCTTTTCACAAAAGCAGGTCCTGGATTTATTGATTTTTTTGAAGAGTATTTTATGTCTCTATCTTCTTCATTTCTACTCTGATCCTAGTTGTTTTTTTCTTCTACTAACTTCTGAATTTTTTTTATCTTGCTCCTCTAGCTCTTTCAATTTTGACAATAGTTTGTCGATTTTAGATCTTTCCTTCCTTCTTATGTGGGCATTTATTGCTATAAATTTTCCTCTAGACATTGCTTTAAATCTGTCCCAGAGATTTTGGTCCATTGTGTTTTCATTCTGGTTTTGAAGAACGTCTTTATTTCTGCTTTCATTTCAGTGTTTATACAGTCAATATTCAAGAGCCAGTTGTTCAGTTTCCATGAGATTGTGTGGTTCTGAGTTAGTTTCTTAATACTGAGTTCTAATTTGATTGCACTGTGGTCTGAGACACTGTTTGTTATGATTTCCATGCTTTTGCATTTGCTGAGGAGAAATTTACTTCCAATTATGTGGTAAATTTTATAGTAGATGTGATGTGGTGCTGAGAAGAATGTATACTCTGTGGATTTGGGGTGGAGATTTCTCTAAATATCTATTAGGTTTGCTTGTTCCAGGTCTGAGTTCAAGTCCTGGATATCCTTGTTAATTTTCTGTCTCATAAATCTGTTTAATATTGACATTGGAGTGTTAAAGTCTCCCACTATTATTGTGTGGGAGTCTAAGTCTCTTTGTAGTTCATTAAGAACTTGCTTTATGTATCTGAGTTCCCCTTTATTGGGTGTGTATATATTTAGGATTGTTAGCTCTTCTTGTTGCATCAATCCTTTTACCATTATGTAATGCCCTTCTTTGTCTCTTTTGATCTTTGTTGGTTTAAAGTCTATTTTATCAGAGACTAGAATTGCAACTCCTGGATTTTTTTTTTCTCTCCATTTTCTTGGTAAATCTTCCTCCATCCCTTTATTTTGAGCCTATGTCTATCCTTGCATGTGAGATGGGTTTCCTGAATATACAATGCCAATGGGTTTTGACTTTTTATCCAATTTGTCAGTCTGTGTCTTTTGATTGGGGCATTTAGCTCATTTACATTTAAGGTTAATATTGTTATTTGAGAATTTGATCCTGCCATTTTGATGCTAGCTTGTTGTTTTGCCCATTAGTTGACACACTTTCTTCATTGTGTCAGTGCTCTTTACCATTTGGTATGTTTTTGTACTGGCTGGTACTGGTTGTTCCTTTCTGTGTTTAGTGCTTCTTTCAGGAACTCTTATAAAGTAGGCCTGGTGGTGATGAAATCTGAGTAATTGCTTGTTCATAAAGGATTATATTTCTCCTTCACTAATGCAGCTTAGTTTGCTGGATATGAAATTCTTGGTTGAAAGTTCTTTCCTTTAAGGATGTTGATTATTGGTCCCCACTCTCTTCCGGCTTGTAGGGTTTCTGCTGAGAGATCTGCTGTGAGTCTAATGGGCTTCCCTTTGTGGGTAACCTGACCTTTCTCTCTGGCTGCCCTTAGCATTTTCTCCTTCATTTCAACCCTGGTGAATCTGACGATTATGTGACTTGGGGTTGCTCTTCTGGAGGAATATCTTTGTGGTGTTCTCTGTTTCCTGGACTCGAATGTTGGCTTGCCTTGCTATGTTGGGGAAGTCCTCCCAGATAATATCCTGAAGAGTGTTTTTCAGCTTGGATTCATTCTCTCCGTCACATTCAGGTACACCTGTCAAACACAGATTAAGTGTTTTCATATCATTCTATATTTCTTGGAGTCTTCGTTTATTTCATTTTACTCTTTTTTCTCTAATCTTGCCTTCTTGTTTTATTTCATTGAGTTGATCTTCAGTCTCTGATATCCTTTCTTCTGCTTGGTAGATTCAGCTATTGAAACTTGTGTGTGCTTCACAAAGTTCTTGTGTTGTGTTTTTCAGCTCCATCAATTCATTTATATACCTCTCTAAGCTGTTTATTTTTGTTAGCATTTCATCAAACCTTTTTTCAAGGTGCTTAGTGTCTTTGCATTGGGTTAGAACATGTTCTTTTAGCTAAGAGAAGTTTGTTATTACCCACATTCTGAAGCCCGTTATTGTCAATTCATCAGACTCATTTTCCATCCAGTCTTGTTCCCTTGCTGATGAGTAATTTTGATTTCTTGGAGGAAGAGAGGTATTCTGATTTTAGGTGTTTTCATCCTTTTTGCACTGGTTTCTTCCTATCTTTGTGGATTTATCTACCTGTGGTCTTTGTAGTTCGTGTCTTTCAGATGGGATCTCTGGATGTCCTTTTTGTTGATGATGAAGTTATTTCTTTCTCTTTTTTGGTTTTACTCCTAACAGTCAGGCCCCTCTGCTGTAGGACTGCTGGAGGTCCACTCTGGACTCTGCTTGCCTGGAGATCACCTGCAGCGGCTAAAGAACAGTAAGGGTTGCTGCCAGTTTCTTCTTCTGTTATCTTTGTCCCAGAAAGGTACCCACCAGATATCAGCCTGAGCTCTTCTTTATGAAGTGTCTCTGGATATATGGGGGTCAGGAAGCTACTAGTGGAGACAGTCTGTCCCTTTTAGGAGCTTGAATGCTGAGCTGTGAGCTCCATTGTTCCGTTCAGAGCTGCTGGGTTGGTACATTTAAGTCTGCTGCAGCAAAACTCATAATTGCCTTTTTTTCTCAGATGTTCTGTCCTGGGAAGGTTGGGCTTTATTTATAACTTTCTGTCATGCTTCTGCCTTTTTTCAGAGATGCCCTGCCCAGTGTGGAGGTAGCCTAGTCTCAGTGTGCCAGCAGAGGTGTTGCTGAGCTGCCGTGGGCTCTGCCCAGTTTCTGTGTGAACTTCCTTGCAGTTTTGTTTATTGGGGTATAGTTAGAACTGCTTCAGTAATCATGATCTGCCTCAGTAATGGCATACTGTCTCTGTAATGGCAGACTGCCTCGGTAATGGCAGATTGCCTCAGTAATGGTGGACTGCCTTAGCAATGGAGGACTACCTCAGTAATGGTAGACTGCCTCAGAAATGGCAGACTGCCTCAGTAATGGAGGCCTGCCTCAGTGGTGGACTGCCTTGGTAATGGCAGATGCCCTTCCCCCAACAGAGCTCGGCAGTCTCAGACCCAGCTGAGAAACTCACTGTGAAACTCTCAATCCAGAGCGTTTCAGATGGCTGGTCTTTGTGGGGTGTGACTGGCTGAGCCAAATCACCTGGTTCCCTATTTCAGCCCCATTTTTTTTCAGTTGATAGGGTGACTTTGTCTACCAGGCGTTCCAGTCGCCAGTTGAAATGGCACCCAGATTTGTGTGAGTTTTTGTGTAGAGACTGCTGCGCTGACTGAAACAGCCGCTCTGGAGTCTCCTGGTACCTTTTTGCCCGGGAATCTCCTGGTCTGTGGTCAGTAAAAGTTCATTTGGAAATGCGGTGATCACTCACCCTCTGCATTTTCACTGTGAACTGTAATCCAGAGCTGTTCCTGTTTGGGCATCTTGAATCCGGCTTTGATAATTTTTTTTAAAACAAGTATCACTATATGTAATTTAATACTATAGTTCAACTATTTATAAGTTTTTATCATGTGTTCATGCATTTATGATTATAAATGTACATATTCTCAAACAATTCTGCTATTTACTACATAATATTTATGAAAGACTTACAGGCAAATGTAAACTATAATGTCGGTTACCCAATGTATAAAATGTAATACTTGGCTAAAAATTTTTTTTAAATAAAATATTTACTGTTATTTCATGAACTAAAACGTAATTTAAAAAATACATGTATACGTTAACTATTAGGAAAGTAGAGAAAAAATTTTGAAGAACATATGTTAACTATTAGGAAAGTAGAGAAAAAAATTTGAAGAACATAGGCATTATTGAAAATAGTTAAATTTTCAGTAAGCTTCAGAGAATATTGGAGATATATATACATTTTTTGCATTTTAAGAACAAGAATCTCATTTAACTTGGTTGAATGAACCTAAGGCCTCAGGGATTTCATTTTAGTATCACTTCATGTCAAACCAATACGTTAAAACAAGTGTTCCAAATATTCTTACCCATTCAAGCAAAAAAATTCACCAAAGTAAAAGGCAATGTATAAAACAGTATAGAGTAGTTTCAAAGTAACAACTATCCTATGGTTAGTCATGTGAATATTTACAATAAATGAAGAAGTAATGAAATGGAAACGTAGAAAAAGAGAACACTGAATATGCTTAACTGTGTACAAGTAACAGTCAATTTGTAAATAATACAAACTCATAAATGAGTCAACAACAAGAAGTTTGGGTTGACAGAAAAAGAAGGCATCCCAATATAAAATTAATTTCTTCTGTTTCTTTTTCATTTGTTTTGTTTTAAATTTGTTCCCTAGATCTGTTTTTTGGGAAGGAAGGAAGTGACTCTCCTGAACATCTGTAATACCCAGCTGCACATTGGCATTTAGGTGAGATTTGATTGATGGCATACTTGAATGTAGATTTACAAATGTGGCCCAAGGCCAGTTTACAATGAAGCACTGTGCATCTTAATATTAAGTGTTTACTGAAAAGGAGAACAAGAAAGCAGTTTCTAGCAACCTGCAGAGTATGAAAACAGATGAATTAATCAGTATTACTACCTACCCATAGGTCCCACAGCTTATCTTAGATATTTCAACCGTAAAGTGCTAGCTACTCCATAGTACAGAAAAATTGCCTTGAAATAGCCTGTCAATGCTATTACCCTAGTGCTGTCAATTGGATACTCTCAAAACTTTGTTTTGTCTACTAATCCTTTTGTGAGGTTTATTTTTGTATGTTTATTTGTTTTACATTTGGGTTCTTTCTTTGTTAAAATTTAAAAGGTAACATGGTTTGATTAGAGGCTTCTAAAACAACACATCAAAAACATTATACTCTGGAAAATGTTTCTGAGCTTGAGAACTGTTACAGAGTAATAAACACATTTTTAAACTATTGCTTAAAATCTGCATATCTTTCTATACAAAAAAAAGAAAATCTTGTGAATTCCATTTTCAAACCTATTAAATTAATGGGAGAGATTGCAATTAATATTTGGTACTTTTCCACAAAAGTTTGAAAGGAGGGCTAAACTTTACCATCAAGTAAATAATAGCACACCACAGTTGAAACTGACAGATATGGAAAGGTGAAGACCATATTGTTAATTTCCTGGAATCACTTAAACTTTTAGAAATATGCCTTTACTTTGGTCATTGAAAGACTTTCCCATCTATGAAGCAAAACCTGATATTTTTAAAAGATTGGCTTACTAGAACTATTATTTAACAAGAGAAAGAGATATTCCTAATGTAAAACTATACTTAAGTTTAAAATGACCCAAATCCTTTATCATGTTTTGATTTGTATCCCGATAATGTCAAGATTACCTCTTAACCCTCATAAATAGATAACTCATTTTTTTCTCCTTAGTGTTCTCTATGAAAGTTTACTTTATTAGATGCATTATACTCTTCTTATTTCTAACTTACCTTGATTTTTAACACTATTTGATCATATAGATAATAATGTCACTACATATTGGCATAGCTCTTTTAAATTAGCAAAGCTTTCTTGTAGACATAATTTAAAATTATAGTCACATAAATTGTATAAAATATATACAATAGGAATGTATATTCAATTTAGCCTCATAAATGGATCAAATTTATTAGCTAGGTAATAGGCATGAAAGAAAGAGCTGGAGTTGAAACTCTGAAAACATAACTCCAAGCTTAGAGAATCTTCCAGGTTGGCTTTCCATGACTGACTTCCAAAGCATGCTTCATGTACATTTTCTATTCACTTACGTAAGTATCTCATAACTTTACTGAATATAAATTAGAAAGTACATCATCAAATGTGATCAGAGACTTTACGTGATCAAAATGTGGATGAAATTAGAATCTCTCTAAAAATTTTTGTCCAGAAACATAAATATACATAAACTGCTGAAACTCTGAAGATAATTTTTATTGTCATTATATATTATTATTTGATTCCTTATTTAAAATTCTAATTGACAACACAAATAACCTTTAGACCTTTAAGGGAAAGCAGTAAAATTCTAACACTTAGGAAAAATAAAGCCAAAATGCAAAATTCCAATTTGCTCTAAAATATAAAAATACTAAGCAAAGAAAAAAAAAAGCAAATGTGCATTTACAAATACAGGAGAGCATTTAATAAAATCTATTTATGAGATTCTCCCCAAACATACAGAGTTAATTTAAATAACTCTAATGCTAACACTAAGTATTCATCCCAATACTATGGTTATTGGTAAATCAATAAAACATTGACTTTTGGAGGTAATAATAATCACAAATTAAGATGAATAATATAAAGTGGAGTAAAGAACTAATATTTGCTGAGTTTGTTTTTGTGAGATTATTCTAACTTGTAAAGGAAAGCAAAAATGTATCCAGTATAATGTAATTATATAGACCTTGAATAAGAAACAAAGAAGTCTGTTTAATAGTAAAAATAAATTTATGTATTAAGGTAAAAAAAGTTTAGATGCTGAGATAGAATACTTTCCACTTTTATGCTTGAAAAATGCCAGGATTATTTTATAGCAATTACACTTTATAGGTCCATTGCTTTCACATTTCAGTTGTCATCATAATGTTAATTGTATAACATCCATCATAAATTTAAAAGGGCAAACACAGTGTTCCATTTGAAGAAGACTTTGATAATTTACAAGAAAAAAAACTTGAAGTCCATACAAGACTTATATAGAATTTTTAACCCTTTTAATCACAAAACTATCTTGTTCATTCCCTCAGCCAGGGACAATGAAAACAGAATTGTAAGTCATTTTCATCGAGGCTTTCACAATTTTGAAAGCCATGCAGTTTTATTTTTTAAAAACACTGATAGTAATTATATATGACTGAGATGCTCTACATTTGCAATATTAACCCTTAATGGATTTTTAAATAATCTATACATAGACTGTTCACAAGTGAGCAATATTTTATGTCCTCATTCAAAAATACTTCCAAAAAGTTGGAATTTGAATCCTACATTGAAATCAATAAAATCAGGTAAGTCTCAGTGGCTCATGCCTGTAATACCAGCACTTTGGGAGGCGGAGGCCCGTGGATCACCTGAGGTCAGGAGTACAAGACCAGTCTGGCCAACATGGTAAAACTCCATCCCTACTAAAAATACAAAAATTAGCTGGACATGGTGGTGCATGCCTGTAATCTCAGCTGTTTGGGAGGCTGAGGTGGGAGAATCGCTTGAGTCCAGGAACCTCCACGATCAGCTGTCCCAAAGTTCACTGAACTCTGTCCTCTTGAGTTTTTATGGAAAATTCATGACATCTGCATTCCTTCCCCAAGTGTATAGGGTACACTGTCTCATGGGAGGGTCCTAAGACCCACAGTTAGAAAGGTGGAGAAACATTAGAGTGAATGGAGGGCAGATTAGAAGGTCAGAGACCTGCCCTGAGGCCTGACACAGCTGATAGTATAACAAAAGGCTGTAACAATGCCTATAGGAGTTATAAGCCAGGAACCATGAATGAAAACCAGTATATATCATAACACTACAAAAGCAGCAAGGAAATTTATCAGTTAACAATATTGCTTGGTGTGGTGACTTACACCTGTAATTCCAGGGCTTTGGGAGGCAGAAATGGGAGGATTGCTTGAGGCCAGAAGTTTGAGATCAGTCTGGGTAACAGGGCGAGATCCCATCTTTACAAAACATAAAATAAATTAGCCAGGTGACCTAGTGGTGGCATTTGCCTATAGTCCCAGCTACTTAAGAAGCTGAGGTGGAAGAATTGCTAGAGTCCAGGAGTTCCAGGCTGCAGTGAGCTGTGATCTTGCCACTGCACTCCAGCCTGAGTGACAGAGCAAGAACCTGTCTTAAAATAAAAACAATAAAAAACACACAAAGAAATTATTTTATAATAACATTTTTTTTCTTGTCATTCTACTAAAAGTGTTAAGATCTACTATCAAATAGGATAATTACAAGTCATTAACACATATTTGCTGTAGGGTAATTTATATTTGCAAAGCATCAGAATCTAAAATAAAGTCAAAGGAAGGGGAAGAGAAGCAAGCGAAAGAGGAGGTGGAATGACAGGAAAAGAAGGAGGAGGAGGGGAAGAATAACATTGTGAATTCCTATGCCATTAATACATTCATTTATAAAATAAGTATAAATTATGTTTAAATATTGTCAAGAATGAAACTAATGCATAATATATTATTTCCTAATTATTATTAAATTAATTCAAATGATTTTCAAATGATTTAAATTATTAAATCAACCAATTATTTAAATTTGCTTTACTTTTACTATTAAAATAAATGCCAAAGAAAATTAATTTTTCTCTTATTAGTAACCTACAGAAGCTGAAGGGCAAAGTGAAGGGGTTTGAAAATATTACTCTAAATAAGAATAAGTGATTTTTTTAATTGCATTTTAGGTTTTGGGGTACATGTGCAGAACATGCAAGGTAGTTGCATAGGTACACACGTGGTAGTGTGAGTTGCCGCCTTCCTTCCCTTCACCATGCTGGCATTTCTCCCCATGCTATCTCTCCCCAACACCTCCCCCCCCCCGCTGTCCCTCCCCTATTCTCCCCAATAGACCCCAGTGTGTAGTACTCCCCTCCCTGTGATCATGTGTTCTCATTGTTCATCACCCGCCTATGAGTGAGAACATGCAGTATTTCATTTTCTTTTCTTGTGTCAGTTTGCTGAGAATGATGTTCTCCAGGTTCACCCATGTCCCTAAAAAGGACACAAACTCATCGTTTTTGATGACTGCATAATATTCCATGGTGTATATGTGCCACATTTTCCCAGTCCAGTCTATCATCGATGGGCATTTGGGTTGGTTCCAGGTCTTTGCTATTGTAAACAGTGCTGCAATGAACATTCGTGTGCATGTGTCCTTATAGTAGAACGATTTATAGTCCTTTGGATATATATACCCAGTAATGGGATTGCTGGGTCAAATGGAATTTCTATTTCTAGGTCCTTGAGGACTCACCACACTGTCTTCCACAATGGTTGAACTAATTTACACTCCCACCAGTGGTGTAAAAGTGTTCCTATTTCTCCACATCCTCTCCAGCATCTGCTGTCTCCAGATTTTTTAATGATTGCCATTCTAACTGGCGTGAGATGGTATCTCAATGTAGTTTTGATTTGCATTTCTCTAATGATCAGTGATGATGAGCATTTTTTCATATGTTTGTTGGCCTCATGTATGTCTTCTTTTGTAAAGTGTCTGTTCATATCCTTTGCCCATTTTTGAATGGGCTTGTTTGTTTTTTCCTTGTAAATCTGTTTGAGTTCTTTGTAAATTCTGAATATCAGCCCTTTGTCAAATGTGTAAACTGCAAAAATTTTTTCCCATTCTGTTGGTTGCCGGTTAACTGTAATGACTGTTTCTTTTGCTGTGAAGAAGCTGTGGAGTTTGATTAGGTCCCATTCGTCTGTTTTGGCTTTTGTTGCCAATGCTTTTGGTGATTTTCAATCAACATATCCTTTTGGACTGTCAGACTACCAGTCCTGATGGAATAGAGCATCTATTTTCAATGGTGAACAATGGATTCCTACAGTTCAGGGCTTTGGCTCCTTTCCATTACAAATAGAAAAGGTGTTACAGAAAATAATGCTGTAAAACAAAACCAGCCAGGAGTCAGAACCAAGAGATCATTTTACTGTTTTTTTTTAAAAAATAGATGTCTTGGATATTTGGGTCATATTCTAAACTTAGCTCACAGGTGTAATATTCTCTAGTAGGAGGCTCAACTTTCAGTCTCTGTGTAGGAGATTTCTAAGGATTTACATTCTGAATTCCTCAATCAATTAAAGTTAGAATGTGAGTCTGGCTGCAGAGAATTCATCCCAATTCTAACACAGTAAGCCTAACTCTACAATCTTTGTAGTATTTAGCTTGCTTTCATTCTCAAGGGAAACTGGGCATTGTCTTATAGAGCTGGTACTCATGATTGTAACATGATTTTTCTTCATTTTTCTTCATGGGAAATGTCTACCCCATCGCGTTTAAATATGACATTGTAAGGAGTAATCAGTGGAGACTTTAGCTGAGCCAAGTAGTTACTGTTTGCTTTTGAAATATATTATCAACAACATTCTATCCTCTTATATTTTCTTTCCCTCATTTCAAAGGGAATCAAGAACATAACTACTTTTAAATATAACATTATAAATTCAAAAAGGAAGTATACTGCTAGGTACCAAGAAATGTGTAAATTTTGTGTTTATTTTCTTCAATTATAGTTGTCTCACAAATGTACCCTACATACCGAAAGTCATTTTAGCCAGATCTGATCAATCTGTTCTCCTTTAGCACCAAATTTAATTATTTTCTAAAATCTAAAGACTTTGCAAAAAAGTGTTATTTTCTTATCTTCTTTCTATAATGTTTTCCATCCTCTGACTGTTCTGAATCATTTCTAAGTAGTGGCATCTTTGCTATGATTGTAACTCATAAACAGCATCTTAGTTATGCAACATGGCTTAGGTAGAGAAAGTGGCGAGTATTTTTTTGGCTCTAACCAAATTTCCTATTTCTGTTTTCATAGTCTACATCCAGAAAGAAAACAAACCCTTGAGCAAGAAACCTGCTATGTGGGTGTCAGTACCTTGAAAGCCAAGTTGGGTACAAGCTGTTCAGAAGCTTTAAGCCTATCAATTAATGTATTCCCCAAAGCTATGGTCAACCACAGTCTGCAGAAGTATGCTAAATACGCTTTGTGCAAGTATTGCTCATTCGCAGGCAAAAACAAAATTTTCTTTCTGTTCTTATGCAGTCTTAAATGAAAAAGGATTTGAAAATAGCTTCATGTGCTACATGAAACAGAACTCCTAGGTTAAAATCAGTCCCAGCAAGGCCCGTAATTACTGGTATAATAGGGCATGTGTTGCCTATCCTCTCTGGTCCTCAGTTTTCTCATTTTAAAAGTTGTTCTTGGAATTGCTCAGTCAAATAGTAGCCCTCTTTTAAGTTTTTTGAGAAATCTCCAAACTGCTTTCCACAATGGCTAAACTAATTTACGTTCCCACTGGTATCTCATTGTAGCTTTAATTTGCATTTCTCAGATGATAAGTGATTAGGAGCATTTTTTCATATATTAATATTGATTGGCTGGCTGCTTATATGTCTTATTCTGAGAAGTGTCTGTTCATATCCTTTGTCTGTTTTTAAATAGTTTTTTGTTTTTTTGCTTGTTGATTTATTTAAAGACTTTATAGATGCTGGATATTAAACCATTGTTGAATGCACAGTTTGCAAATATTTTTGTCCATTTTGTAGGTTGCCTGTTTACTGTCTTAATAGTTTATTTCACTATGCAGAAGCTCTTTAGTTTAATTAGGTCTCACTTGTCAATTTTCAGTTATTTTGCAATTGATTTGGTGACTTCTTCAAAAATTCGTTTCCAAGGCTGATGTAGAGAAGAGTATTTCCTAGGTTTTCTTCTAGGATTTTTCTAGCATAAGTTCTTAGCTATAAATCTATAATCCATCTTGAGTTTTTGTAAACTCAAAATGTGGTAAAAGGTAAGGTCTTACATACAAATCTACAATTCGTCTTGAGTTAATGTTTTTTTATGTGGTAAAAGGTAAGTCCAGTTTTATTCTCCTGCATATGGCTAGGCAACAATCCCAGTACCATTTACTAAACAGAGAGTCATTCCCTATTGCTTGTTCTTGTCAGCCTTGTCAAAGTTCAGATAGTTGTAAGTGTGTGAATTTATTTCTGGGTTCGCTAATCTGTTCCATTGGTCTGTCTCTTTTTCTACCAGTACCATGCTGTTTTGGTTACTACAGCCTATAATGTAATTTAAAGTTGGGTAGTGAGATGCCTCTGGCTTTGTTCTTTTTACTTAGCATTGCTTTAGCTATTTGGGCTCTCTTTTGGTTTCATATGAATGCTGGAGTTTTTTTCTAATTCTGTGAAGAATGATGTTGGTAGTTTGATAAGAATAGCACTGAATCTGTAAATTGCTTTGGGCAATATGGTCATTTTAATGATATTGATTCTTCCAATCCATGAGCATAGAATGCTTTTCTATTTATTTTTGTCATCTCTGATTTCTTTCAGCATTGTTTTGAAGTTCTCCTTGTAGGAATGTCAAAATTTCTATGCCCTGTCGTATATCACAGGAAGGACAGTCACTGAACTCTGCATTTTCTGGTATCCATGCTAGTGGGCAGGTCTCCACCTGGGTTTGGTCAGGAGAAAAAGGACCAGTCAAGAGTATATTCCTCTCTCCCTTGTCTGTCTAAAATGGTGTCTTTGGCAAAAGCTGTGCTTCTTCCCAGGTTCTATCTCTTTCTAGAAAAGCCCACCCTGATTCCAACTTCCCTTATATTATTATGATCTAATTATGATCTATGAATTCTAGTGACACTACTTCTTTCCTTTGGAAGGGTTGTAGTAGTTTTGTCCTAAGGGTTGTAGTAGTTTTAATCTCCAGGTATCCTTACAGATTTCCTGTTTTATGTTTCAGCTTTTTCATTGCTTACCTCCAAAACCAGTTCCTTATATTAAATCTCTGCTGTTTACAATCTCAGAGTGGTTTTTACAGTTGTGTTCTTCACTGATGTGAAATTCCTAGAGGTGACAATATTTGTATTTATGTGCTTGCCTAATGACAATGTATTCCATACATTGGCACTGACTTTTACATTTTCAAATTAATATGAGATAGGCAAAGATGATGAGACTTCAACTGGTAGTTATTCTTCCAAACTGGTTATCTGAAAACTGCTAGATAGGAAGATCTACCAAATACCCATTTTTATAATGTCAGTCTGAAAAAAAAAATTGAATCCTTTGACAGAAATAGTAATGTTTTTGTTTTTGCCACCAACTTATTCCTCATTGTAAATAACGTTTGGATGGGTAAAAATGAATAGATAGCTAGTGGAGCAATTATATTATTGGGGGTCTATTTCCTCAGGGCTTGGTTTGATAATATTTAATTGAATAATCATTTATTGAACTAATCTGTGCCAAATATTATACTAAGCCTAGGCATATAAATATGAATGAGGCACAAAACCTGTCCAATGGAAGTTCAATCTAGTAGAAGTGACAGATAAACAAGTAGATTTTTAATACTGAGTAATAATGACACAACAGGAAAATACAGAAGGCATGGGCAATATAATAGGTACAGAAGGACTGATCAGGAAATGTTTTCTGAAGAACTAACATCTAATTAATATTTTGAAGAACTGATATCAATCCAAGCCAGGCACTGTGTTAGAGAAGTAGGTGAGAGCAAAATAATGGAAGGATTTGCATTCCATTATAATGAGTCTGGGATTCAATATTTTCTGAACAGTTGAGGGCTATAAATATGAGATCAACAATCAGAAACATGCTTTTGAGCAACATTATGAAAGAAGCATAAAGAAAGAGAGGTTGGCTAAGAAATCGACGTGACCTAAACATACATCTCTGGACTTAACAGTAATGAGAACATGAACTTAGGCCACAGGGATGGAAATTGGATGGGTATGATGTGTTCAAGAAGTATTTAGAAGGTAGAGTTGTATGTCATTATGACTGTTTCAGTGTACTGTATTAGAGAATGAGGACTACTACTTAGATGATGCTAATTTATTCAGGTATTTCATAATCCAACACTAGATATTATCTTTGAATTGGAAAACAAATGGGAATTAAAAGTCTGTAATAAGCTCAACATGGCTGAAATTATTTCCAGCTTTGGCAAGTTGTTAATTGAGGCAGAAAAATGAATTTGTTAAGAGGAGGAATTCTGAAGCCAGAATTTCTGGCTTTGAACTCATGGTCTGCCGGAAAATATTAATAGCTATTTGTTGAATAAATGAATAGATGAATAAATAAATACTAAATTAAAATTAGATAAAAATTTGAAAGAAAGACAAGTACTTAAAGACATACAGGTATTTGATATCTTAGTTAATATTTCTGCAACTCACTTTCTTTATCTATGGAATGGGATATGGAATAGAAATTACTTGTCATGGTTGATAATTGTCTTAGTCTACTCATGCTGTCCTAAAAAAGCACCTCAGACTGGCTGTCTTAAACAACAGGCATTTATTTTATATTGGTCTTGGAAGCTGGAAAGTTGAAGATCATGGTTCAGGCAGAGTTCAGTTTCTTGTGAGAACCCTCTTCCTGGCTTGCAGATGGTGCCTTCTCACTGAGTCCTCACATGGCCTTGTATACACACAGAATGAGAAGAGAGAGACAGAATGAGATGAGAGAGAGAGAGAGAGAGAGAGAGAGAGAGAGAGAGAGAGAGAGAGAGAGAGAGCTCTTGTGTGTTGTCTTATAAGTAAACGAATACTATCAGATCAGGGCCCCACCTCACTCATTTAACCTTAATTATTTCCTTACTCCAAATATGGCCACCGTGGAGGTTAGGGGTGGCCATATTTGACATATGAATTTTGGGGGAATACATAGATTCAGTCCATAACAATGATATATCTAAAGAGATTGGAACAGAGCCTAATAAGATATTATTATTATCTTTATACCTAGAATATTTTTACCAGACTATATCTATGCAATGTCATTTCAAATAAAATAAGGATTTGTCTCCATTTTATTAATAATGGAATCCAAAGTTTCTAGAACAATGCTTGGCACATAGTAGGTGCTCAATAAGTATTTGTTGAATGAATAAGAGAGTAATTCTAATAGGCATATACAATTATTTTTATTCCTTTAGCAAGCAGAGAATGGTTAGTATGTGACATGGAATATCCTAAGTACTATACATAACTCAATACATTTAATCCCTGCCATAACTTTATGAGATTGTCTGCTTGTCTCCTTTTCACAAATGAGAACTCAATGGCCATAAGAGGTATCACTGCTTGTCAAAGGTCACATAGGAAATAAAGGGCAAAGAGGGTATTTGAACCCAGACCCTATGGCTCTAGAGTTTCATGTTATTATCAATGACGCCCTACAAAGCTGGCTCTAGAGTCCACAGAGATGGCTTCTAATGACAGTTCCCAAGGGAAAGGTATCTTTTTTATTTAGTCAGAGTATCTTAATTAATATGTTTACCAACGGATCAAGTAAATTCAAAATGACGGCAAGCCTTTAATGATCTCTCCAGCTGGAATATTCACTTCATAACTTGAGAAAAATAGCTGTGCAGCTGAGATTCAGAGGATAGCAAATATCTCATCATTCTGCTATTGCCAGTCTCTCACAAAGCTTTGGACCTAAATAGAAGTTGGCATAATATTCCTTGTTTTACTTATTTTGCAACTATGCTACATTTTATTCTTGCATGTTTTTTTCTATGATACACCTTATTTCTCCTGATCTTTGTAACCTCTAAGTTTTGCACTGTTTTCTGCTATGTTTGTTATTTCATCTTCTTACATGCTATCCTTTCTGTTCATTCACTTTATTCTTACACAGTAAGACTTCATTCTTTACTGTTAAGACTCACATTCTTTATGGCTTCTTGCAGTAGTTTTTGTGATTTTTCTTCGTTTGTTTTTCTGTTTTTTTCTTGGCTCTGCATCATAGACAGAGATTATTTATCAGTCGTTTGTGGTTTCTTAATGTTGCCAACAGGTTGACAGCTTCTCCAGTTCTTTCCCTGTGGGGCTTCTGAATCATCTTTTAAAATATTTCTCTGTACCACAAAAACAGAATATCAGAAATGGTGAGCCACACTTGCATGAAATGTATACTTTGCTTTGATTGTCTTTTCTGAGACAAAAATGTACCATTCCTGTGTTACTACATACAGTACCAACTTCCAAGACTGAAATTTTCTGCCAGTAAGTTAGTTCCTCCAAGCTTGTTGATAAAAGCAGACTGATATTATAAGAAAACCATTTAAAAGTGCATATATTTTTTACTTGATCATCCAGAAGGTATTCTCCACCCCTTTTCTATTGACATACTGCCATGGATTAATGAATTTTCCCTAACATTCCCTATTGGTGAATTAGAGGGCTTTTCACAAATACATTAATTTTTCCCAAAGTAAATTTACCCTTTTAAAGAATAAGAAGGATTAAGCTTTGGGTTCATAATATCTTGGTATCTATATATATATGCAATAAAAACACACACTGACCCTCACAAACACATGTATATGTGTGTATATATGCATAAATATGTTTGGCAGGTATACAATAATTCATGTATTTTATATATTATAAATACTATTTAATGTTATATAGATTTCATTTTATCTTTCAAACTTCTACCTAAAGCATTATTATCTACATTCTTTAATATACTTGAATTTCTACAGCTATTGCACTGAAAAGCAAGTACTTCAATCTAGCCATGTTTCTATCAAAATTGCCTCAGAAGCATTTTTTGTCTCATCATCCTTATCTTATGATGAAGAAAGACTAAGCTTGTAAAAACCCCACCTGCTTGGAGAATTTTTTTTCCTAGGGTAGAAAACATAAGGGAGAAAGAAAGCAACTCATATCTTATCCATTATGATTAACAGCCCATGCTAATGACATTCATTAAGCTAAATGAGCAGGAGAATGAGGACTCAAGCTTTCTAATTGAGACAGATTTATTTTTAGGATGAAATTCTCCCAAAATACATTTTCTTTTTTAAATCATTAAGTGTCATTTCAAGGCATATAATTTAAACAACTGATTATGGATGGGATATGCTTTAGCACTTCTGGAAGTGTAAAATTATACAATCACCAAAATAATCATTATCACTTTTATAGTTTTATTATTACTATTATTTATTACATGAGTGGATAAAATATAAAAGGGAAAGAAAAAATGATCTTCATTAAAGTTAATGACTCATCTTAGCAATTTTGTTATTGAGTTAACTGTTTAAGACCTCTTCTGGCTTAGATTTTCTCTGAGTGAAGATCTAAGTATTAGTCATATCTATTAAACATATATCCACAAAAATAATAGCACCTTAGGATAAGAGGCTTGGAAATAGATTTTACATATGCTGATCTCTACTGTACTTTAAATTACACACACACACACACACACACACACACACACACACACACACGAACATACATATATGTAGCATAAATGAAAATTAGGAAGCCTGTCAAAATAACACAGGTTTTAATACATTTTGTATGCAGAAGACTCCACCTATTGAAAGTATTTTTATAATAAATGTTTATAATTCTTAATATATGGCTGAACATTCAATGGACTTGTCATTAAAAGATATGAATTTAACTTACATTTCTTTCAGTATTAGTTCTGCATTATGGGAGAGTCTCTAAATAGAGATAATAAATATGAGCTCAAATAATAATTTTCAATTTTTCTGACTACAACAAGGTAATTTGTTTTGAGCAAATCCTCTGACAAAAATAATTATGAAAAATAGACAAAATATATAATACAACTATTTGAAAGCATTAGAGATAAAACCAACTCAGGCAGAATTTAAGGATCTGTAATCCTTGAGAGAATGGAAATGCATAAGATGAGTTTCACATTCATCCATCTTTGTCCTTGAAGACATTTTTCAGTTCACTGCATCATATAGCAGAACCCAAGCAGAACCCAGCAGTCTCACTGGGCTGAAAGTCAGTGACTGAAATTTAAAGCTGCCAAATTGGATGGGACTCAAGAAGCAAAATCTTTGAAATGAAGGAACTACTATAGTGAGTAAAAAAAATCTACAGTCAAATCCCCTTCAAGTTGTTGGTTAATTACCCATCCTTGCATATGAAAGATGAAACTTGAAAAAGAATGACAAAAAGAACAAAGGAAAAGAGGAAGGAAGGAACAGAGGGATGGAGGGAGGGAAGGAGGGATAAGGAAGCAAGAAAGGGAGGAATAAGGAAGCAAGGAAGGGAGGAAAAATGGAGGAAGGAAGGGAGGAAGGAAGAAAGGAAGGAAGGGAGGGAAAAACGAAAGACTAGCAATGAATAGTAGCTGAAAGGAAACAAATAGAAATTTTATCAGTTATTTAATATCTGGGAGGCAGATTTGAAGATCTGGGCCTGGAATGTTGCAAATATTTTCTCGGATACTCTGACTATTTTACTGAGACCCAGAAAATACACAACCTAGGACTAAGGCCACCTCCTAGGTATTAGGAACATGCTTAAGAGTAAGAACTACCATCTAAAAGTAACAGCAAAAGTGATACAGAATTGTTCTACAGAGCTTGGAACCAGCACAACAACAGAATCAATGGAAGTACTAATACAGAATTTGCTGTCAAAGAAAATCTAACCCTCCTTGGAGAAAAATAACATATTCTAGAGTTAAAACTTTTCATCCAAAGTGTCCAGAATTCAATAAAAAATTACCAGGCATATCAAAACATAGGACAAAGTGACCAAGAATGAAAACAAAAAAGTAAAAGGCAGGTGATAGAAGACCTAGGGTTGGTATTAGAATTGTCATACAAGTGTTTAATACAACTGTGTGATTAATATATGAGGGAAAGTAAAGAAAATGATGTTGGATTTTAACAGAAACCTAAAGTTACACACACACACGCACACATGCACACACACACACACACAGAGAGACTCAATTCAGAATTAAGTAGTAAAGTACACATTATTTTCATATACCCTTGGATCATTTGCCAAAGTAAACTATGTAATTGACTGTAAAGCAAGTCTCAACAAATATTAAAAACTAAAACTAGTCAAAGTACATTATCTAATATAATGAAATTTAAATAAAAATTAGTCTCGCAGGCTGAACTTGGTGGCTCACACTTGTAATCCCAGCACTTTAAGAGGCCAGAGTGGGAGGATCTCTTGATCCCAGGAGTTCAAGATCAGCCTGATCTCTCTTTTGTGAGACCCTGTCTCCACAAAAGTAAACAATAAATAAAATAAAATAAATGTTTCAGAAAGATAATTATAAAACTCCCAAAAGTTGTAAAACGTCTATTTTTTATAAATTTTATTCCTGCAAAAAGTTAAACCTAGAAAAAAAATAAATAATTCCCAAATATCCTCTAACTGGATTCACCATTTTTAACATTTTGTTCTACTTATGTCATCGTTTCTCTACATCTCATACTTTTTCTGAACAATTTGAAATGAAATTGCATACATCATGCTCCATTTTTCACTTGAAAGTCAGTGTTATTTCTCTAAGACTGAGGAGATGCTCTTATATAACCGTTGTAAAATAATCAAATTCGTGTAATCTAACATTAGTATAATACTTTATTTACATTTCACATTCCACTTTCTTCAGTTATCCTAATTATAACCTTTCTAATCATTTTTCTAATTACTTGAACATATCCAGGATTGTGTAAGTATGTACCTGACCTATCTCTTAAGTTGTTTTTTAATCTTTCAAGATAAATCTAGACCATGTTTTAGCCGTTCTTTAAATTCCAGTATCTTGACTATTTTTTAGTTTTTAAGAATATAGGTTTGTTATCTTAGTTGAATTTTCTTCAGATAGGTTTTGGTGGTGTTTTCTCACGTTTAGATTCAGGTTAGGCTTTTTTTGTGGGATGGCAATCTATGTTAGGATGTCATATTTATACACACATGATGTTTGTTTCCTGTTAGCGATAATGGCAATTTTGATCACTTGGTTGAGATGTTGCCTGGTTTATTTACTATATAGTTATTATTTTTCTTTTAATATTTAGTTTTGAGAGAGATAATTTGAGGCAATGTAATCATTTTCTTCCTCATCAAAATTTTTACCTCTAAAGTTAACAGCTGTTTCTTGCTTGCAAAATTGTTACTATGATGGTGCAAAAATGATAACTTTTTACCCTGTCATCCCTTTTATGTTTATAAATGAGAATTATATTGTAAAAATGTTTATCGTTTTCTTTATTTTTATTGATAGTGTGAAATCATGGATTTTTACTTCATTCTGTGGATCATAACCCATAACCGTTCTTACTTAATTAGATATTCATGTTGTTCCAGATTTGGCCAAAGAGAGCCCCCTTCAATCTCATCCCTGTGTATTTTTAGCCTGTTTATATTTTGACATGCTAGCATTTCTTTTCGTTCACTTCCCAATTTGCTGGCACGAAAAGTGGTTCTGGTTTATCCTAACCATGTTTACTCTCACACTAGAATTAGCTTTCTCCAGAAAACTCTAGTGTCTTATAGTGAGGAATGATATCTATAGAGAAAGATCCAGATTTCTGCATGCTAAATGTGCTTATTGCTAATGGAATATTCATTGCTTCAAGGCCCTTTCAAGGACACAGCGGGCTGGAGGTGAGCAGGGGAGTGGGAAGGCAGAGATAGATGAATAGATACTCATAAAACCATTCTTTTTTGGCTTTCCCAGTTCATATTTGTATGTTTCTCCTTCCACAGTGAGAAAAACTGAATCCCAACAATATCATTGTATTTAATAATTTGCACTATAGTTACTATACATGTAATAGTCAAAATTGTTAAACCTTTAAAAAATAAAAAAATTATTAAGATAAGTTTCAGATGTTTGCAGTTCTTTTTCTATTTTTTCCTAAGGATATATAGTAAAACAACTGCATTTCAACATCCATTTGATTTATGTTTTTTATTTTATTTTATTATCTTTTATTTTAGTGGGGAGATTTTTTGAAATTAGATATATTATTGGTTTATTTTTTCCTTTTTGCTTTCAATTTATTTTTGAATGTGTACAGTATTAATATGATTACAGAATTTAAAATTGTAGTATATGTTATACTCAGTGAAATATTACTTTCTCTATTTTTTACCCCTTTTTCAACTCACACTTGTAGATAAACTAATATTATTATTCTTTTATATATTTTTGCTATATTCCTTACTATAGAATTAGCAAATACTTGAATGTTTTCTTATTTTTTTGTGATTTATGTGAAAATAGTATATTATATATACTCTTTGGCTATTTGCTTTTTTAAAAACTTAGTGATATATTCTAGAAATTTCTCCACATCAATTTTTATATTCTTGTATTATTTTAAACAGCTGCATAGTCTTTCATTGTATGTATATATAATAGTTAATTCCACCAATTTACTATTTTGGGTATTTACATAGTTACCAACATTTTGCAATTACCAATAATGCTACAATGAACAATCACACACGTGTATTTTTTGTATTAGTAAAATACTTTCATAGTAAATTCATAGCTGAAAGCTGACTGTTTCAAAGGACAAATGCATAGGCATTCCTGCTAAATATTGCCAAATTCTCTTTCAAAGTTTTACTATTTTGTGTCCCCTCCACACAAATTTGCTTCTCCATTGCCTTATTAATAAACTGTATTGTCAAGTTTCTAAGTTTTGCCATTTGTGTGTGAGAAATGGTATTTAAACACAGCTTTAATTTTCATAATTCTTTTTATATGTGAGGTTAAATATATCTTCATGTGTTTATGGCTATCTTTATTATTGTGACTTCTTTGCTTATTTTGGCCTTCATGTGTTTATGGCTATCTTTATTATTGTGACTTCTTTGCTTATTTTGGCCCACTTTTTAGAGAATTTTAGGAAATTCCATAATTTGAAAAAGTTCTATTTGTATTTAGGATATTACTCTGTACAAGTAATATATTTTGTCAATATTTTCTTCAACTTTGATATCAGTTTTTTGAATTTGTTTCTGGTGATTTTTGTTGTTATTTTTATTTGGTTTTGTTTACCATAGGAAACTCTTAAATTATTTCTGTGTACATCATTTCATCAATCATTTTTTAAATTGAGTCAGTTTCTGTGCTCAGCCTAGAAAGCATTCCTCTGCAATCCAGGGTATAAAGGATTTCATCCATGTTTTCTGCTACTACTTGTATACTTTCAAATATTAAATTGAGATTTCTGATCCTTTATAGTTAATTCTCTGTAAAATATTTTGTATCAATTTGTCTCACTTTTGGAAAACAAAAATATAAACAATTTGATGATGTTTCCATTGTCAGATTCCAAAAATATAATGAAGGTATTCCAGCAATGATTCAAGGATAATAACCAACGACTTTTGTATAAGAAATATTGCTGTCTCATGTATACTTGAATTAATTGTTGAAAACATGGACGGATTTCAGTCAGATGCAGTTCTTACACTTAACAATAATTCTTCAAATAATAAAATCAAATACTAATGAAAAGGTAAGATAACTCATTGAAAACCGTAAAAGAGAGATGTGAATTCAGAGACCCCAGTTTTCCTGAAAGAGTGTTCATAAAGAGCCAACTAATTGAACACATTTCATTCCTATTTCTACTTTCTCAAAACCTGGAAAAGAAAGGCTTATGTTGAGCCTGCATTTTAGTTTTTTAATTGCTGTTTACACTCTCTCTATACATATATTTATATAAATATATACATATTTATATATATTAAATATATATTTAATATCTCAAATGTTAATTAATATTTAATTAATTAATATTTAATATATATTTGTTTAATATATTTAATATATATTTAATAAATATATATTTAATATATATTTAATAAATATATATATTTAATATATATTTAATATATATTTAATAAATATATATATTTAATATATATTTATTAAATATATATATTTAATATATATTTAATAAATATATATATATTTTTTTTTTAGACAGAGTTTTGCTCTTGGTGCTCAGGCCCCTGCACTCCATCCTGGGCAACAGAACGAGACTCCATCTCAAAAAAAAAAGAAAGAAAAAGAAAAAAAAAAGAAACCCCTCAGCTTTCCAATATTTGCTTGGAAATTTATTCTGCCAGATATCCTAGTTCATTGCTCTTAAAAATGTATCTTCCAATGAACATTCATGTGCATGTGTACTTATAGTAGAACGATTTATAGTCCTTTGGATATATACCCAGTAATGGGATTGCTGGGTCAAATGGAATTTCTATTTCTAGGTCCTTGAGGAATTGCCACACGAATGTTCATTGCAGCACTGTTTACAATAGGAAAGACCTGGAACCAACACAAATGCCCATCTATGATAGACCGGACTGGGAAAATGTGGCACATATACACCATGGAATATTATGCAGCAATCAAAAATGATGAGTTTTTGTCCTTTGTAAGGACATGGATGAATCTGGAGAACATCATTCTCAGCAAACTGACACAAGAACAGAAAAGGAAATACCGCATATTCTCACTCATAGGCGGATGAGAAAAATGAGAACACATGGACACAGGGAGGGAGTCTACTACACACTGGGGTCTATTGGGGGGAATGGGGGAGGGACAGCCTGGGGAGAAATGCCAAGTGTGGGTGAAGGGGAGGAAGGCAGCAAACACACTGCCATGTGTGTACCTATGCAACTATCTTGCACGTTCTGCACATGTACCCCAAAACCTAAAATGCAATTAAAAATTTTAAATTTTTTTAAAAAATGTATCTTCCATAAAGCCCTAAGACATAAATATAATCCTGCCAAGTTCTTTACAACTTTATAACAAGGATGGCCTTTAACTCCTGTTTCTAATAAAATATTTCTCATTTTCATCTGGGACCTCATGAGAATGGCCTTTACTTGCCATATTTTTACTAACATTTTGCTCCTATTTTTTTTTTAATTTTATTTTTTTATTGTGTTTTAGGTTTTGGGTACATGTGCAGAACATGCAAGATAGTTGCATAGGTACACATGTGGCAGAGTGTTTTGCTGCCTTCTGCCCCTTCACCCACCTTTGGCATCGTTGTCTCGAAGAAAGTGCACACTTTCTCTGCAGTTCTCATGTGAGCTCTCTCCAGAATTTCTGTCAAAACAAATGTTTTTCTAGTCTGCTTCTCCAAACTCTTTCAGCCTCTGCCATTTCTCAGTTCCAAAGCTACTTCCACCTTTTTAGATATTTGGTACAGCAACACGCCACATTACTGGTGCCAGCTTTCTATATCAGTCCATTTTATGATGCCATAACAGAATACCACAAACTGGGTAATTTATAAAAAACAGAACTTTTTTGGCTCATGGTTCTGAAAGCTGGACTATCCATGATCAAGGTGTTAACATCTGGTGAGAGCCTTCTTACTATGTCATCCATGGCAGAAGGTAGAAAGGCAAGCAAGAGAGTATAAGAAAACCAAACTTTCCCTTTTGCAAAGAGCCCACTCCCACAATTAACAAACCAACTCCTGAAATTATGAAACTAAACCATAACTAAGGGCAGAGCCCCCGCTTAGTCACCTCTCCTTAGGCTTCAGCTCCCAACACTGCTGCAATGGGGATTTAGTTTCCAATACATACTTTTTGGGAGACTCATTCACATCATAGCGATTATTTTCCATTACCTTTGTTCACTCATTTAGACGTTCACTTCAGCAGTCCTCGAGTGCCTATTATGTGTCTTGTCTTCTCAGAGACACCAATAATACAACAGAGAATAAGATGAATGAAGTCCTTTTTCTCAATGTTTTCATTTCAGTATTCACTTGTTTTGTTTCTAGCTGTGCTGGAATTTTGCATTTTAATCTTATCTTCCTTATTATGGAAAGTTTCTCTGTAAAAGCATATCTTTGTATGCATGGAATTTAAAAATTTCTGGTGAAGGAACTTGAGTTATTGCAAATGTGCTTTTTTTCAACAATAGGAATTTGGCACTACAAATTGTCATTCAGATGCTAGAAATGTAGACTAGTTTTCCAAAAGACCAAAGACCCTTAAAATAGATTTTTATGCAATAATTAAAATTAATTAGAGAGGTATTGTCACTAAGTACACAGTATTTTTTTTAAACCTAAGTAGGTGGTTAAACCAGCAATGTATTCCTTTAAAAGTGAATAGTAACTGAGATTCTATCAAGATTTTAATAATAAACTATTGCTTGTGTGACTCTGTTTAAACATTATTCAATACAAATTCTTGTTGCTATATTTTAAACACATGTTTCTGTGCTTTGGAAGGATCCAAAGTAATTATTTTAAGACAAAATATTGTACTTTTATTTAGTTAAATTTGGAATGATTATATCCCTTGATATTTCCTCATTTCATGTTTTGGTTTTGGATTCTACTTAGTGTATTGGATAGCCAAAGGTTGGAAAATCATTTTAAAATATTTATTTCTGTGCTTCAGCACAGAAAATCTTTCACAGTAACTCCTGGGGAAGCCTAGATCTGTAAAGAATGAGGCTCAAGGTTAGTCACAGAATAAGAATTATTTTTTAATCCCCCAAAGAAAGTTGAGTAACATTGATAAAATATGATGGGGAAATTTGCATTGCCAATGCCTCTTTGCCACTTTGAACTTTATAGAATAAAATGTTTTAACTTTCTGTAGCTTTCATGTTTAAGCCTAATTGAAAAAATTTCAGAGAGATCAAAAATGTAATTCATTAACTGTGCTCTAGGGTAGTAGTTTAAACTCACTGTGAATGTGGAGTGTTCTTACAATCTACTCTTAAACTAATCTGGACTCTATCCTGCTTCAGGCAAGTCATCTTCCTACATGGCAATAGTGATAGAATAAGATGCCACAGCACAGCCATGGTTCTCTGAGTTCCTTCTTCTCTATCCTCAAATATTTAGAGCACGTCTAGAATACTTCTACTTCACACAAAATCTCCACCAGACTGTTTCTAAAAAATTAACCACCCACAGCCCCTGAAGAAATTCAATTGTTATGAGTTCAGAAAAGAGATGCAACCTATTACAGTTCAAATAATAATTCTAATTATAAACAAAAGTGTTCTTTAAATTTAGAAAAATGTCAACTCTATCTTTGATGTTACTGTACTAATGCTGACTTCTAAAACAACTCCCAATATGTGTATGTTTTCTTACACATAAAACCTTTTCAAACATTTGGATATAGTTGTTATAACTTTCTCAGTAATTTGTTCTTGTTCTCTGGGATAGGGGGCTTAAGAGTAGCGGCTCTGGCGACAACCAAGTATGAATTCTGCCTCCAGACCGTATTAGCTGTTTAATCTTGGGCAAGAAACTCTGTGCACTTCCAGTTTCTCATATATAAAACACGGTATTATATCTACCTAAGTGAATTATCATGGGATTGATTTAATTCACATACATATGCATACATACAGACATACAACTAGTCTTAAAAAGTATACTCCACATAATACATATTAATAATTCTTATTATTAATAGTTGTATTACTCTAGAAACTTACTTGAATTAATTCAGAAAATTGTCCTATATGTTTTGCTAGTTACAGATATAACTCATGTTATATCTGTAGTTAATTATGTGAAGTGAGGGCTAAGCAAAATTTTGTTTTATCTCTGCAGTTAAATTTGGGACTCTGAATTCATGACTTTGTAATTTTTTTGTTTAATCTTATTATTTTAAACTCAATAGCCTTTTGTAATATCTTTTTAAATCTGATTAGATTTTTATTTCTATCTTTTAAAAATTATTCTTTAGCCTTTTAGTAATGTCTTTTTAAATCCGATTCTGGGTTTCAGCTGGTTCCATATTTCTTTGTCTGCTGCATATTTAATAAACAGACTACATTTTATTTTTCTTATTTTAGGGCAAAGATCAGCAAATATGGCCAAGGAGAGTGAGACAGTAAATATTTTAGGCTCTGTGGGCCGTATAGCCTCTATTGCATTTTCTTAAATCTGCTGCTGTAGAGCTGAGGCACTGATGGACTATATGTAAATGTATGAGTATTCTGGGTTACAACAAACTCTACAAAGACAGCTGGGATCAGATTTGGTCTCTGAATCATAGTTCACTGCACCTGTTCTTGAGTCCTCCTAACACCAAGTTGACCGTACAGAAAGTACTGTCAAAGGAAGGTGGAACATCGGCTGACTCCAGGAGATATCACTTAAATTGCAAAGATCTGGACACACATCATTTAGTTAATTTTTTGTTTGTAGTAAAAGAAATTAAATTCTGACCTCTCAAGCAGAGGAAATAACGAATAGAAGAGTTCATATCTTGTGAATTAGGAAACTGCCAGAAATACCTTAAGAGAATTGTCTGAAATTGATGTGTGAAAAACTGCATAGGGAATTAAAAAATCACTGTTATCATCAGGGTAAACTAAACCATTAATTCTAATATGTGTTTCTAACAATCAGATTTTAAAACACATATGTGTGTATGACCTGTGTTCCTGGAAATGGAAGGAAACAAATTTCCTTAGTCTATAAAGATGTTTTTGCTGTCATTTATTCCTTAGTTTCTACACTAAGTAGATATAAAAGTTAACAAAATCCTAAATACAGCTATTGAAGAGGCCAGTGTTTGTTAGATTCCCTAATTTAAAGGTTGTAAACCACTACAAATCTATAAATTATCCTGTTTTCTCCTTCCTTTTTCTATCACAGCAGTGTTTTCCCAAGATACATGCTACAAAAATGTGTTGCTTATTTTTTGACCTATAAAAAATGAAAAATTTTATTATTTTAACAAGTATTTCAAATTCTATGTAGGTCTATAAAAATAAATATTTTTTACCTTCCAGTAAATTTTAGTTTCAAGTTTCTGTAAGAGCATACTGCTAATCTCATTAGCTATTAAGAAAGTACTTCCGCTTTCTATTTCAGATTGTGTAGAATTCTCTTATCAAAATATGCATATGGGGTTAAAAGTACTTCTAGAGATTTATTAATGAATAGAAAAAAAACTTCCTATTTAGAGCTATAAAATTGAGTGCTTATTTCTCTATTTTCTAATATGCAGTTGTGATTGTCTAATAACTTTGAAAACATTTTATGCACCACCCTCTAAATGAGGCCCATGTGCTAATCCATGAATCTGTGAATACCTTAACTTACATGGCAAAAAAAAAAAAAAAAAAGGACTTTACAGGAGTGATTATTTAAATTAAGAGTCTTGAAATGCGGAGATTATTCTGGATTATCAGGATGGGCCATACATGTAATTCTTAAATGCATCTTTGTAAGAGACAGGCAGAGGGAGATTTCACTATACAGACATCAGAGGAGAAAGCAATGCCTCCATGGAAGCAGTGATTAGGGTGATGCAGCCACATTCAAAGGATATGGAAAAGATGACAAATACATTCTTCCCTAAAACCTCCAGAGGGAGCTTGAATCTGCCAATACCTTCATTTCAATCCAATGACACTGATTTGGGATGCTTGACCTCCAAAATAAATTCTTGTGATTTTATGCTACCAAATTAATAACAGTTTGTTATAGCAACCACATAAAATGAATACAAGGAGTCATTGAGTTTATATTCATATTCAACACTGTAGAATTTGTCTAGATAGCATAAAAGGAATCTAAAAATATGTTTACTATCTTTGATGTATTTAGAATCTTACACACTATACAGAGGTATTATTGGACAGGTGATATAGTTTGGCTTGGCTTTGTGTCCCCAACCAAATTTCATGTCAAATTGTAATCATCAATGTTGGTTGGAGGAGTGTCCTTTTAGGAGGTGAGGGGATCATGGAAGTGAACGTCCCCCTTGCTGTTCTTATGATAGTGAGTGAGTCCTCATGAAGTCAGCCCCTCTAAATATAGCTGCCTCTGGCCTATGTTAGTTCATTTCTGCATAGGAGCATAAAACCAAATCTTACCTGCTGAGAGGGTTACCCATGAAACAAATAATATTAGATGATAACATATGTTAAAATTCTAACCAATGCACAAATTACCACTGCCAAAATTATACAGATAAAAATAAAAATATGATCACAGAGATATTTTTCGTGCATGATCTAGAATTTGAGTTGGACTTTGAAATACAAGAACATAGGTAGGAGGTGCAAAAGCTAGAATTCTTTTTATTTAATGCAATAACAAAAACTGGTTTTGAAGTAAGTTTGTGTTACTTCTATACTGAGAATCAGTCAATGAAAATATTTCCATTGAGAGAAAGGATTTGTCTCATATAGATTCATAGATGAGATGAACTCTAAATCAGAATGACTTCAAGAGTTGCAGCATTTTTCAAAGGTGTAGGAAGAAACTTATAGTTTAAGAAATATAATGTCCTGTCTGAAACATTTGCAGTAACTAAGGCATTTGATGACTAAAAAGAGTTATAATGGTTTTATTCCACTTTTAAAATAAAGTGCTGAATAAGCTATAAAAAGAAAACATAACAACTCTAATACAGGAATATACAAATTTCTATTTAAATTCTAGGTGAGATACTAAAGCAGTAAAGTCAGAAAAATATATCATTAAGTTTAAGCATATTTTAACTTTCCTGTCACTTGATGGGTGCTGAAATCAGTTAATATAAACCAGTTATAATTTTTTATAGAGTTTTAGAAATACCTAGGCAAAAGAATATAGGGAGATGGCAACACTGCCGTTGTTGATATTATTATTATTGTTCTTTGTCATTGTACTATTTGGTTCTAATTATATATACTAATTTAGACAAATATTTATGCATTTTTTCAATACAAATTTAGAAGGCTTATGATGTGTCAAGCACTGTGTCAAAAAATAAAGTTCGAAGTGAAAACACAGCCTCTTCCTTCAAGTTCACACTGTCAAAGACTTATGTAATACAATATGATAAAATGCTATTTTAATGGGATTTATATACTTGTTCGGCAGCACGTGTACTAAAATGGGATTCAACTTACTACAGGAGAATTTAGACAATATGTTTCCACATCTGGAACTGTAAACCAACTGCACTTGTACAAAACATCATATGTACATTCATTGTTAAGGTTTAACCTCAACTAGTTTGAATCTCTCTGTTTCTATTTTCTGTTAGAACTCCTAACTGATACAGTACCATAAGCTTAAATATGTTCATGTAGTAACATATCTGAAGGATAAGAAATGAGATATACACACACAAAAGTAAATGCAATAGAGCATTTATAAAGCATTGCTTACCATGGTCAAAGCAATACATTTGCATCCATTTGTTTTCACTATGCTCCGTAAAATTATTGACTAACTTGAAACAACGTTCTCAATATAATAATAAATAAAAGAGCAAATACTAAAACAAGAGGCATACCATCATTCCACTTTGTGTAAAATAAAATGTATGTTAGGTATAAAGATTAAAGTTTATATTATTTATAGATTACAAAATGAAAATATATGCCTCATGTTAGTGATAGAGATTACCTCTCTGTGGGTTTTTTATGACTTTTATTTTTTGTGTTTACATTTTAAAATTTTCTGTAGTATACAATGTTTTGTAACCAGAATGTAAATATTAGACTCTAAAATTGTATACTGAAATGCAGTCAGTTATCTCTGGAGCAAAAGAGTCATTGTCATGTATGTATCATTTATGGAAATCATTAACACTAGACACTGGAGGAGAACAAGTGTAAACCAATATATTGTGTGTCATGGAAAAGAGGAAATGTATATAGGAAAATACAAATTTTATATATTATATTGGTTAGAAATTAGTATGTAATTATTTTAATGGTTTTGGGGGTAATCTAAATATTTTGGCAGAAAATAAGTTTAAAATATTCAGGTACATATAGTACTTTTCTAATAAAATACATCATAATTATTAAATGCTATAACAAATGTCAAAATGATTTTAATAGTATCAATTACAATAAGTGCATTCCGTTAATTAAAATTACCCTTAAGTTCTCAAATCAATCAACCAAAGGTGTTTTTTAGTTATTTGATTAATTTAATGTTATATTGACACATAGAAATAGTATGTGTTTATGGCATACAGTGTGATGTTCCAATGCATGTATATATTGTGTAATGATCAAATCAGGGTAATTACATCCATCATTTTAAACATTTATCATTTCTTTGAGGCGATAACATTCAAAATCTTCTCTTCTAGCTATGTTGAAATATACACTACACTGTTATTTGCTATAGCCATTGTTCTGTGTGGTAGAACACCAGAATTTACTCTTCCTGTCTCATTAATATTGTACCCCTGTGGACCACCCTCTCCTAGTATCCCCTGATCACCATTCTCTCCAGTCCCTGGTAACCACTATTCTACTCACTACTTCTATGAAATCAACTTTTACAGATTCTTCAAAAGAGCGAGATCATGTATCCTGTGTTTTTATACGCCTTTCTTATTTCACTTAATGTCTCCAAATGTGTTTTTAATATCTCTAATATATGTAAAAATTTCGGGTAGTATCAACAGTGTCAAATCAGTGGAATTTTTCATAATATAATTATACAATAATTAAAAACAGGTTATAGATGGCTCAGGAGATTATTGAAAATTGGAACCAGACACTGGTTCAATGAAAAATGAATGGGAAAGGTGGAAGAGGAAACAAAAAAATGTAGACAACTCAAGTTTGCATCAGAATTAAAGAAAAATAAGATAGTAATTATAGGAGGCGTAAGAGTAATGTACAGTTGTCCTGGTTAGTCTTATGGGAGACGTTTGAACACATTTAATGACTCAGGAGAAGAAGGAGGATATGAGTGAAGGGATGACTCTTGAGAGAGATGCAGTGAAAAGAACTGATAAAGAAGGCGGCTTGAAGCAGGAAGATACAATTAAAGTAGGTAGAGTTTTGTTCCTGTGTAGGGAGGGATTAGGAATAAGGAAATAATGCCCTCCAGGCAGGGCTGTATGGAAACCAAGGATACCTGGAAAGTAGCTAGAGCGAGAGCCTTGGCTAGTTCAGTATGAAGGAGAGGCAAAGAGGGAATTTATAACGTGATGGACTGAAGTGATTAAGTGATGTTCTATAGCTCCTAATCACTTTCTTTTTCACGTTAATTCTAAAGGAACATTTTAAACACCTGAGATTTGCATTTTTTCTACTTGGTGTGCAGTTATGACTACATATCTTCCAGCATTAACATTGAATCATTCAAATGTTCATATTAGAATTCTTTTTTTTTTTTACTGCATTTTAGGTTTTGGGGTATATGTGCAGAACGTGCAAGATAGTTGCATAGGTACACACATGGCAGTGTGTTTTGCTTCTTATATTTAAAAATTAACTCTCAATATTTATTTCTTGCGCAACCAGTGAGAAACCTTATGTTCAGCTTCTCCGTGTAAATTTCCCACTTTGGATTTATTCTATTTTGTGTACTAAAATGTAGCCTATTTTTATTCTCTGAGCCTTTAAGTCTTTATTACTAACCTCTTTTTCCCTTATGTTAGACATATTAAATATTCTTTCTTCCATAAGAATGATACAATAGTCTTTTCCTCGTATTATAAAAGTCCCACTCTTGTCTCTCTGCGTTTATGTATTCTATAGTCTACATAAAAAGCAAGGTTTTTTTTATTTGCAAGTCAGATCAAGTCAATGGCTTCTCATCTCGCTCAGAATCAGAACCATTTGGATCACGGAACCAATATGATCTGAGTCTTGGCTTATTCCCTTCTACTCGTTAGCCCTTTCATTCTCTCCAGCACCACTGAACTGTGAGACATTTTAGGCACTTCCCCTCTTGCTCCACTATTCCCTTTCCCTGTAAAGTTCTTACCCCAGTGTCTGAATCTAAGAGTAGACTCAAACATCATTATCGGGGAAGGCCCTCTGAGCCAAGATTTCTAGAGCAGTAGCACCTCTCATTCTATCTTCTAACCCTACTATTTATCTCTTCTCAATAACACCTATTCTATGTTTGTTATTGTGCCACCCTCCATTAGAACTTAAGCTTGATAAGAGCAAGGGTTTTGTGTTTGATTTCTTCTTTACTCCTAGTGCCTGGAAGAATGACTGGCACATGATAGGCATCAGTATACACTGAATGAATTCATACAGGAATAATGAATGAATTAGTGTGATGAAAATTAATCTTCGAAAATGTCCTGTGACTTCCTTTTTTGATAACCCCCCTTTGATACTTTCCTTTCTTTTTATTCCATTTTCTCACCATTATCCACTCTTATGTCCCCTTTTGCTCTCCTATCACTTCTGGAATTTGCAGTCATTTATATTTGATTCTCTCTCTCTCTCTTTATAACTCTGTGGACAGAGTTAACTTCTCCAAGCATACTGAAAGATTCAGAGATAAACAGTTGTCTGTCTTGTAGGGAAGTATTAAAACCTAACAACATCTTGAAATGTTTCTGAGGTTAAAAGGATAGATATTCTGTCTTGAATATCAGTGAATGATAAATAAGCTATTCATTAACTTGTGAGCATGAAATGAGATGTCATTTGCTATGAGTTGTTCATAATACTGCATTTATTTTCCATGGTTCTGTTTTACCTAGTTGATACCCAGCTAGTATGCCAACTTTTCTGTAAATGATTAAAATGTAATTTAAATAATTTATCTCAGAATGCAGATAAATAATTTTTAGATACTGCTACTTTTGCCTTAACTTCTGTTTAAAAATATCTGATACTTTGGTTATTGATATCTATGTATTTTATTTGATAGTTCATTACAGAATTTTAGAATAATAAAACATGTTAGAAAAAGCACTGAAATCATGAAAAAAGAGAAAGTGACACTTGTAATGTCATCATTTACTACAAGTATTAAAAATCCCAGTGCTGATTATAGTGTGCAACTTCTAAAAACACTTAACATAATTGTAGAAGACATACATGACAGCATGTAGATGGATTTTATATAAAATAACATCAGTCACAATATGAAAAGGCTACATACTATGTGATTCAAACTATGACATTCCGGAAATAGCAAAACTATGGAGACAGCAAAAAGATCTGTGCTTTTCAGGGGTTGTTGGGCAGAGGGATGAATAGGAGGAACATATAGGAGTTAGGGTATGAAAAATATTCTGTATGATACTATGATGGTGAATAAGTGCCATTATACATTTGTTCAAACACATGTAATGTACAGCACCAATAATGAACCTTAATGTACACTCTGGACCTTGGGTGACAATGTTGCATCAATGTAGGTTCATCCAATGTAGCAAATCTACCACTGTGATGTGGGATGTTGATGGGGGGAAAGTGTGAGCGTGCAGGGGCAGTGAGTATGAGAGAACTTTACTTTCTGTAAAGTTTTATTATGAACCTAAAAATGGTCTTGAAACAATAAAGTGTATGTTTTTGAAAAACTAAAGAGGGGGAATCAATCCAATTTAAACTCCCCTACCTGGGAATTACACACATGAGATGATAGGCTTCTTATCAATAACACTTCTTTATTTAGATAGTCATATTCCTTTGATTCATAGAGCATATTCATAAATGAGGCGATTATACCTTACTATATTTCTAATTATTGAATTGCTTAGTGAATAGGGATTTCTCTTGTATTTCTTTCTTGTATTAGGTTTTTAAAAATGAAAATGGGCCAGTGAAGTTACTGTTTGGAGATGATAAGAGAATGTTTAGCTGGCATACTAGTTATTCTTTTGGTTAAAAGTAGTTTTCTTGATAATTTATTTATACAAGCTCTTTTCTGTTTGACCCTTTACTTTTTAATATTGCCTATGGGATAGTATTTGATTTTGTGCACCATTAACATGAGCCAGCTCTACTTTATTCTCCTATCTCAGCTCAGAAGACACTAACCTGGCTTAAACCCATTAGGCACCAACAATATGACTCAGAAGGAAAGGCAATTGGAATATCACCAAAATCTTTAATCACCTCATCACTATCTAATTAGGTAATGCAGAATAGGTAAGTTTTAAGGCAATATTATACTGATGAATGTTACACAAGTCTGTGAATAATTCCCAAAAGTAATGTGCGTGTCTTTGGTCATAAATGTTTCTAGTACATGAGTATTTAAACATTACTAGGTGAATTCTATCATTAAAAAAATAACAACAAAAAAAAGTTTAAATTTTAAGGTATAAATTTTAGGTTACCAAGATAATCCATAAGAAAGAGTAGAGATAGGAAAAATATATACAATTGTGATTTAATTTCTTTACATCTATCCAAATAGGGCCTTATTGTACTTACTGGACACTGTACTATGTTAAGTTTAATCCTACATTAGTCTTCAGAATTAAAATCTAAGTGTTCAGAATAATAAAAAAAAAACACAACTTATTCGAGTCAATACAATGATGAAGAATAGTTGAAAAATGAAATGTTAGGCCAGATGTGGAGTCTCATGCCTATAATCTCAGCACTTTGGGATGCTGAGGTGGGTTTATCACCTGAGGTCAGAACTTTGATGAATGTGGGTTCATCCAATGTAGAAAAATCTACTACTGTGATGTGAGATGTTGATAAAGGCCTGACCAACAGGATGAAACCCTGTCTCTACTAAAAATACAAAATTAGCTGGCTGTGGTACATGCCTATAATCCCAGCTCAGGAGGCTGAGGAAGGAGAGTTGCTTGAACTCAGGAGGCAGAAGTTGCAGTGAGCCAAGATTGTGCCGTGACACTCCAACCTGGGCAACAGCGAGACTCTGTCACGTATATGAAGTAATATTATTAAAGAAATAATTGTCTACCTCTGCTGAGTTCTTCATCATCATGAATGAGAGAAAACTTATGTAAGCTGTTCCTGACACTACTTAAAATTTATATGTGAATGAAGGCTGTACAACTCAAGGAATTCCCAAAGTCTGAGGCTCAAGAGAGGAAGGAAAGAAATAGTGTTGAGCACTTCACCCTTGACCAGCCTCATGTGATAATCATGAGCTAGAATTGTACAAGTTCCAAGTTATGAGACAGATATTATTGCAGATTTTAATTATTACAGATGAGGAGATGAAGAGCATACTCCAGGTAGGTCATGCAAGAAGGACTAAATAGAGGAAGATTATTATACTCAGTAACCCGATGTAGGCAAATGAAAATGTTTATGAGATGTAGCTCAGTCAAATTCAATTAAACTTTGCCCTTTCCTGGTTGCCCACAGTTTCAGCCTTACTAAAACTCACTTTCACTAAAAGATATTTGACCTGAGGATCTCAGTTCACTGAAGACATTGTGGTTAAGTTCAACATTCCTAACTTCCATGACTTTTTCTTTTCATCTCAGACTGCTTCTCCTCCTCTGAGTTTATCTTGCTTTATTTGTTGATTCTTAGTCCTTACTACTGTTTGCACTTTCCCCCATCTCTTTCATTGTTCCTTTTCCTTTCTCTACCTCTTAATGGTAGCATTATCTTTAATTTCTCCTCTATTTTTTTTACTTGCTTTTCTTGGATGATTTTAACAATCTCCATGGGTTAATGGCTCAGGTTTCCTCAGAGCTTCATATCCTCGTTTTGTAAGGCCTGTGCACATTTCCAACTGGATACCTGACCATAGATGTAAGTGTAATGTCTAAAGAATACCAGTTGTTCCCTCCAAGCCATATCACACTCCAGAATTTATACTGACTTTCAAACTAACATTGTGCTTTCAGCCTCATAAACAGAAAAACAAATAGATTCATCTTTTTTCCAGTGATCCCCCCATCCAGAAAAAACTTATTAATTATTCTTTAACATTTCTGACAAATTTTCTTTATCTCCTTTTTCACTGACACTAACCTTCATTGCTTTGCATCAGGATTGCTGCATTAGACTTCAAATTAGCTTCTTTATTTCCAAATTTTGCAGCTGAATCTGTCTATTGGGCACTGTTATTTAAAGTATAGTCTGGGAATTAGCAGTAATGGTATTATCTGGGAATTCATTTTTGTAAGTTGAAATCTCAGGCTTTGCTGGAGAATTGAATCAGCATGTGCTTTTGCAGGATTCCTAAGCGATGAGTGTTCATTAAAGTTTGAGAAGCTCTAATCTGCATGATCATGTTACTTCTTAATTCATAAGGGCTTCAAAAAAATGCTTCAGTATTACTAGATGATAACATCGATTAAACTTAAAAGTATTACACTCTCACCCTCAAAATTTAGTTACCACTAATCATCTATACTATGCTTTTTTATCCTGAATCACTATGCACATTTCAGTTCCTTTGTCTGGCTAACATGGTCTACTTGCTAAAAATGCCCTCTACTTACTTGTTTGTTTACACAAACCTAATCCATTCTGAAAGATTATTTCAAGATCCAAATTTTTAAAACATCTTTTTATAGTACCTATTTTACACATAATAACAAAGTTTTATTGAGTGTCTAAAACTATTTTGCGTTATTTTTGTTTTTCTTACATTGCTAGCCCATTTCTAATTAGCTATCAGTTCTTTTATTAGCTTGTGTTTTGGCATTTAGAAGAGATCTTCCACACCACTGGGGCCAAATTATTTCTAAAAATAAGTCTTAATAGATGGCCTAAAAATTAAATATGAAATTTATTTTAATTTATAGCAATTATGCATACAACAAAATTATACACAACTTTACAGATGATGGTTACCCACATTTTAAACCAGAATTTCCTGTCTTTTATCCCAGCCTCTCCTGCTAAGAAATATTTCACTTGGTAGAAATGAAATCTATACTTGATATAAATATAAGAAAATATTTCACTTGATATAAATGTATAAACATTTAAATGGGCAGGACTCTAATTATATGATTTTATGTAGCATTAACTTCCACTGCCTACATTTAAAATAATTCTGTGTAATAAAATTGATGTTTGGATATATTGCAACATTTAAAAATGCTATATTTAATAACTTTACAGAGAAATATATCTACATAAACAGCTGCTTTGTAGAAATTAAGTTTTATAACTAATGCTCCATATTGTTAGTTAACATATATGATCATATTGATTCAATAATTCATATTAGTCACAAGTAAATTACAGGAATAGTATTTGAAATGAAAAACCTCCTAGGAATAAAAAATAAATTCACCTTTGTTTTTAACATCAAGAGGAAACAACAAAAATTGATACTTGTTTCCCAACAAAAGGGTTCTGCATTGTAATTTTTTTATTTTTCAAATGGTTATCTAGCCAAATATTATAAAGCAAATATAATTTTTTAATTTTTTGAAAATAATTATAAATACTAACATGTCTTTTTTTGTTACTTTCTATGTTTGATGATCTCCTGTGTTAAGTATTAATTTGGTATTGTAAGGGATAACAATAGCAAGTATACAAAGTAAAAAATAATTGTATCACTTACAGTTTTAAAAGCCCTTGCTTTGAAGTGTTCATGTCTTAGAATCCCCTTTTGTCTTTAATGAAGCCAGAATCTTTTTTTAACTACAAATTCTATTTTATGCATGCTATCTACTCTTCTTTCCCAAGCTATTTTAGGTTAGTTAAGTGCATGTCATATTAATTTACCTGAAAGTGTAACTTTCTGAAGACACCCAAAGGAATATGGACATAACTCTGGGTTGGAACAATGGCTAGTTATGAGTCTTCCAATGAGGCACCATCTGGAAGCAGTTGAGAGTTGTTCATGCAATCCAGTCAAAGACTGAGTTAAATCTATCATCCTGTAACTGGTCCTGGAATTTAGGTTACAAGTGTATGTTAGATAAAATTATATTGACCTTTCTCAACTTTCTTTTTCTTCCTGAAGAGCAATACCAGTCAAATTCTAGGATAATGTCCTCTAGTTCCTAGGCAGTAGGGGGTGAGGAAACTGTCCTTAGGGTGGATATCACATGCCCAACAAATGATATTGTTCTTAAAAGAATTTTCTTTTTCATTGAGAAGGTAACATATAAATACTGCATGACAACATGATGAGTTACATTTAAATGAAGATTAATAGTAGTTGCTAAGCACTGATTAAAGAAACACCATTTCTGCCTGAGTCTCCAGGACAGGTCTTATGAATAAGTTGACATTTGACCTAAACTTTAAATATTTTCAACATTCACATGGGTATGGGATAAAAGTCATTCAAAAGAAGGAGGGAGAGAGGAAAAAAAGAAGAAATTTGAAGGAAGAAACATAGGGTACCAGTACAACTACAGAATGGAGAGCGACCATTCTCTAATATGGAACCACATGAGACTTGGCAAAGGCAAAAATGAGTTGGAACTGCAGCATGTGGGACTTCAAGTGAGTTAAAAGTTTATGGTATAGATCATGAAAAGCATACAAATGATTTCTAAATATATTTAACAATAATGTTATGACTTGCTCTTTTTTATTTGATTTTAATAAAATACATTTTGAGTCAGTGTTGTAAAAATATTGGAGCTTGAAAGGGTTTTATAAATCATTTTGGAAAACGTAATCATTTTATACTTGAACAAACTGGGTTCCAGAGACCTTGAAGGACATCTTCAAGGTCAGAGAATTCTAACTGATCATTGTAACGCAATCGCACATAGTTCTTGTAGTTATTCTGGTTGTGTCGATAATTCCAAACCTAGATTGTAATCAGCCTCTATTGAGAAGAGAGTAGTGTCTGATTTAGATGATCAGTTTGTTCAAAAGATTGATTTAAACCCTTAGGTCTGTTCCCTTATATGTAATTATATTTCATTTAAAGTTAGTTACAGACAGAATTGCTAGGAATTTTTAAAAGTGTAAACATCATCATTATGTCCTTTGTTTAGTCCTCCTTCTATGGACTACTATCATGCAGTATAACATTTAGCCTTTCTACTCTTTTTTCCCAACAAATTTCTGAAAACAAAACAAAATAAAAATATTAACTCTTTGTTCTTTCTTGGACATAAGGAAACATAGCACTGAAAGGAAGGGAACACTTCGACCTTGAAGCTATCAGCTTTTCTGGAGAGAGTTTCAGATATATATGACTCATTTCCTACAGATTAAGACGCTGTGTGTGTGTGTGAGTGTGTGTGTGTTTACAAGATTAGAAGGAGAAAAAACTTTAAGATAAGAGTCATACATCGCCTTGATTTCCTTCCACTTCAGGAAATTACGATCAAACTCACCTGATACAGGTCTTTTGTGGATTTCTGGCATGCTGGTTGTGATGTTGCAGTACTTATTTCTCCTACCAGACTATGTGATGTCTTTTTAAATACATAACCACATTTAACTGATTTTTTTTAATTTTATGTATTCCCCAGCAAAATTATATGTAACTTGGTGACTGCCTGCCTCTAACAAAGAGATATTAGTTACTTCATCTGGCCTGCAGCAATCACAGAAATATAGTTTCAAGTTGCCCAGGGATGGCCAGTCCAACATCCTAATTTAGTTATTGGAATCCATGCCTACCTAACTTGGGCAGAAACTTTCACATAGGAGGAGCCAGAATTGAGAATTCACATTGATTGAAGGCCTTTGAATGGCCCAAATTACGTGGCTGGAGTGAAAGTTCATTACAGTATTGTTCTGTGGCCATAATGTCTCAGAAACATATTTTTTTCCTTTTCCTTTCATTTTTTTTTTTTTCACTTCTTTTGCACTACTCAGTCCTAGGGAGATTTTCCTGTGGTCTCCTAGGGTTTGGACAATAGGCATGTTTACATCTGGTTTGAGCTTATGTCCCACTAATGTGGTGAGGTTTTCTCTAAGACTCTCTATATTGGGCAGGACCTGACTTTTGACCACCTCCTGTAAGGCAGATGAACCAAAATGTGAATGTAATATAGTGGTCAATATCTTCAACATCTGTTGCTCCAAGATTGCACTTTTTTTTGTTACAAACTTTTAAACAAAAATTGACTTGAGAGCACAGCACTGTAGTGTATTTTTAAATTCTACAATGTAATTAATATCATTTCAAAATATTTATCATTTTTAGAGAATGAGTTAGTTTGGAGAGTCCTTTAGAAACAGAAAATCTCCTTTAGAAATAGAAAAGTAAATTAGTATGAAGATTTTAAAATACCATAGAGAAACATGACATTGAGAGAGTAGTTTGGGTTAATAATGACTGTACAGTTCATTCACCCCATGTGATTCTTCTCCTGCCACATACAGTGTTATACATGATACCATGAAGAAGGCAGGTGGGAGATTTTTTTCAGAACATGTGCATTTAAAACATATCATAATAGTATAGGGGGTTTAAGAGATTGTCAAGAGAATGATTGAAAAGATGGAGCACTTACTCATTGCGTAAGTAATTAAATAAGAAAGCAAGAAACAGGAAATGGTGTTCAGAGAGTTTGGGTGCTACAGGATTTCAGGGTGACTTCTTAGGGCCTTACTGTAAAGTGGATCAGGAAAATGGACTAGAATTGAAGATCACTGTTGATGGTGAAGTCAAAGCTAATTTTCTATGTGGATTTTGAAATCAACTAGATTGAGAATAGGACTTGAAGCAAAGAAAAACCTTTGAACTTGATATCAATATATTCAGTAAATGAAGGTGAAAAGTATATAAACTGTACAATAGTAATTGGCAAATATTAGAAGGGTTAGAGTGCTCCAAACATAGAGGAGCAGTTTTGCAGGTTTCTGCAAAAGAGGGATAGACATGTCCTGGATATAGTAATGGGAATCCAGAAAAAGTCTTGACTCCCATACTATGAGCTTTAAGAACATTACTAACTTGTACTAATTTTATCCTTTCTTTCCTTCTTTATATTTCATTCTTTTGAGTCAGAGTCTTGTTCTATTACCCAGCCTACACAATCTTGGCTCACTGCAGCCTCAATCTTCCTGGCTCAAGCCAACCTCCCATCAGCATCCCAATTAGCTGGGGCTACAGGTGTGCACCACCACACCTGGCTAAATTTGTATTTTTTTGTAGAGACAGGGTTTTTCCACGTTGCCCAGGCTGGCCTTGAACTCCTGAGCTCAAGCCATCCACCATCAGCTTCTGAAAGTACTGAGATTGTAGACATGAGCCATCATGTCTGGCTAATTTAACCCTTTCATCATATAAGACCATCAGTGAGTTGTGTGTTTGGGCCACATTGCTTTCTTCATTGTCTGATATATAATGTTAGAAAACCAAAGAACCAAGCAAAGGTAGACTCAATAACTTTGCATTGGGTATTAGAAAAGAGGAATGATTGTGTGTATACTTTAATAAGAGAGAAAACAGACATAGCAGTTAGGAATGTTTTTTTTTTTTTTTAATTTTTATTGCATTATAGGTTTTGGGGTACATGTGCAGAACGTGCAAGATAGTTGCATAGGTATACACATGGCAGTGTGTTCTGCTGCCTTCCTCCCCTTCACCCACACTTGGCATTCATCCCCAGGCTATACCCCCCAGCCCCCCCCCGCTGTCCCTCCCCCATTTCCCCCAACAGTCCCCAGTGTATAGTAGACCGCCTCTCTGTGTCCATGTGTTCTCATTTTTCTCACCCACCTATGAGTGAGTATATGCAGTATTTCTTTTTCTGTTCTTGTGTCAGTTTGCTGAGAATGATGTTCTCCAGATTCATCCATGTCCTTACAAAGGACACAAACTCATCATTTTTGATTGCTGCATAATATTCCATGGTGTATATGTGCCACAGTTTCCCAATCCAGTCTATCATCGATGGGCATTTGGTTTGGTTCCAGGTCTTTGCTATTGTAAACAGTGCTGCAATGAACATTCGTGTGCATGTTATACTTTGGATGGGTTTTGAAAGATAATTGTGTGGATTTGTATTTCCTATGGGTTGAATTGTGTCCCTCTGAATAAGATATCTTTAAGTCCTAACCCCACTACTTAAGATTGTTACCTTATTTAGAAATAAAGTCATTGCAGATGTGATAAGTTAAGATGAGGTCATATGGTACTAGAGTGGTCCCCTAATCTGATGATGTTGCTGTTGTGAATATGTGTGTGCAAGCATGTATTTATACAACTCTTGTGACAATCAAGTTCTGATGGGGATGTGAAGTAACTAACTTTCCTACATTACTCATAAACATGCAAAATGATACAGCCATATGGAAAACCATTTATTAGTTTCTAATAAGTTAAATATATATACCATGTTACTTAGATTTTTACATAAGAATAATAAAATTTATGTTAATACAAAAGTCTGGATATTTATGGAAGTTTTCTTCATAAAAATCTGCAAACAACCATGTTCTTCAACTGAGTCATGTGAAAACCACAGTACTTTTGTTCTTACTGTTCTTTTATTACTTAGTGATAAAGAAACAAACTCTTGATACACTCAGCAACATGAATAAATTTCAAATGCATTATGCTTAGTGAACAAAGCAAAATTCAAAATGCTACATACTGCATATCTCATTTATATAACATTCTGGAAAAGGCAAAATTACAGGGATGAAAATTACACCTGTGATTGCCAAGTGTTAAGAATGAGGGGAAGAATTTGCCTTAAAAAATCTGGCATGAGTGATTCACGTGTTTGTAGAGGGGGTATGATTGGAACTCTGTGGTGCTTTGATTGTAGCAGTGGTATTATTTTTAAACTGTATTATTTTGCCAAAAGTCACTCTAAAAGAAGCAGATATCACTGTTTGAAAAATTTTAAATATATTTGAAACACTTTTAAATGCCTAATATCAGTATACTATAGTAAATAATCCAAAGGCATATACTAGTTTCTAGGAGTGGTACAACAAATTATCACAAATGTGATAACTTAAAACAATACAATTTTATTCTCTCATAATTTTAAAGGTTAAAAAGTCTAAACTCAAGGTGTTGGCTAGGTTGCTTTCTTCCAAAGATTCTAGGAGATAATATTCCATGCTTCTCTCCTGGCTTACAGTATTTGACAATCCTTGGCTTGTAAATGAATCACTCCAGTTCTGCCTCCATCTATGGCCTTCCCTTCTGCATTTCTTTGTGCCTTTTTTTTCTTTTATAAGGACATCTGTCATTGAATTTAGGACCCATACTAATCCAGGATGACCTCATCTCAAGATCCACACCTTAATTACATCTGCAAAGAAACTTACTTTAAATAAGGTTACATCGTGAGGTTTTGAGCAAACATATCCTCTGAAGGAAAGCGATTCAACCCACTGTAAGTCATCATACCAAATTTTAATATGTATAGTCACAAGTCATATTTTGATATAAGAACACTGATTAGCACGTTCACTCATGTTTGTATTCTAAAAATATTTTGCCTTGTATATTTCTTAGGATCACAGGCTAAAAAGGATAGTAAAATGCTCTTATTTCTATAACCTCACTACTATAATTTTTAGAGTATATTTTAGCATTTTTATCCATGAGTAAACTGAATAGTCTTATAATTATAAATCACATGAATATTTAATAAGATACAAAGTACATTCAAATTTATGTGTGTAAAAGTCATGCATTGACCCAATTAGCTGATGAGTCAAATACTGTCTTTAAAGCATTTAAAAATTTTTCCAAGTGTGAAAATTAACATTGCTGAACAAGAAACTTAGAGTGATATAGCCGGTATGAACTAGAATACAATGTAAAGACCTAGTGTTAAATTATATCCAACAACATTAAGAAACCAATGAGAAGAAATGGTGGAGAGAAAATAATAATTAGGCTTTTAAATAAAATTTTTTTAACATTTAAAGTTCAGGGGTACATGTGCAGGTTTGTTATATAGGTAATCTTGTGTCATGGGCATTTGTTTTATAGATTATTTCATCACTCAGGTAATAATCCCAGTACCCATTTGTTATTTTTCCTGATCCTTTCCCTCTTTCCACTTTCCACCCTTGATAGACCCCAGTATGTGCAGTTTTCCTCTGTGTGGCCGTGTATTCTATCATCATTTAGCTCCCACTGAAAACATGCAGTATCTGGTTTTCTGTTTCTGTGTTAGTTTGCTAAGGATAATGGCCTTCAGTTCCATCCCTGCACCTGCAAAAGACATGATCTCATTCATTTTTATGGCTACGTAGTATTTCCTGGTGTATATGTACCACATTTTTTTTATCCAGTCTATCACTGACAAACATTAGATTGATTCCATGTTTTTGTTATTGTAAATAGTGTTGCAATGAATGTATTTGTGCATGTGTCTTTATAATAAAATAATTAATATTCTTTTGGATCTATACTCAATAATAGGATTGCTGGATTGAATCGTATTTCTGCCTTCAGATCTTTGAGGAATCGCCACACTGTCTTCCACAATGGTTGGACTAATTTACACTTCCACCAACAGTGTATAAGCTTTTTTTATCCATAATCTTGCCAGCATCTGTTATTTTCTAACCAAAGTCAAATTAGGAATGAACCCCCATTCCCTAATGCCACAAAGTGAATAAAATGTCTAGGAATAGAGATGACTAGAGAAGTGAAAGATCTCTACAAGGAGAACTACAAAATACTGCTCAAAGAAACCAGAGATGACACAACAAATGGAAAAACATTCTATCCTCATGAATAGGAATAATAAATTTGTTGAAATAGACATACTGCCCAAAGCAATTTACAGATTTAATGCTATAACTATTAAACTACCAAGGACATTCTTCACAGAACTAGAAGAAAACTATTTTAAAATTCATACGGAACCAAAAAATCCTAAATAGCCAAGGCAATCCTAAGCAAAAAGAGCAAAGCTGGAGGAATCACACTACCCAACCTCAAACTATACTACAAGGCTACAGTAACCAAAACAGCATGGCACTGGTACAGAAACAAACACATAGACCAATTAAACAGAATAGAGAACCCAGAAATAATACTTCACATCTATAACTATCTGACCTTAAACAAACCTGGCAGAAACAAGGAATGAGGAAATAACTCTCTATTTAATACATGGTGCTAGGATAACTGGCTAGACATACACAGAAGATTGAAACTGGGCCACTTATTTCACCATATACAAAAATTACCTCCAGATTGATTAAAAACTTAAATATAAATCCCAAGAATATAAAAACATTGGAAGAAATCATGAGCAATACCATTCAGGACATAGGCATGGGCAAATATTTCATGATGAAGACACCAAAAGCAATTGCAACAAAAGGAAATATTGACAAATGGGATCCAATTAAACTAAAGAGCTGCTCCACAGCAAGAGAAAGTATCAACATGGTAATCAGACAGCCTACAGAATGAGAGAAAATTCTTGCAAGCTATGCATCTGACAAAGGTCTAATATCCAGCACCTATAAGGAACTTAAACAAATTTATAAGAAAAACACAGCCCCATAAAAAAGTGGGCAAAGGACATGAACAGACACTTCTCAAAAGAAGACATACATATAGATAACAAGTATATGAAAAAGCTCAACATCACTGATCATTACAGAAATGCTAATCAAAACCACAATGAGATACCATCTCACATCTATCAGAATGGCTGTTATTAAAAAATCAAAAACTAATAGATGGTGGCAAGATTGTGGATAAAAGCAATCCTTACACATGGTTGCTGCCAGTACAAATTAGTCCAACCATTGTAGAAGACAATGTGGCAATTGCTCAGTAAAAACAGAAATACCATTCGACCCATTAATCTGATTACTGCGTATATGCCAAAGGAATATAAATTATTATATTATGAAGACACATGTATGTGTTGTGCTCATTGCAACACTTTTTCTGATAGCAAAGACATGGATTCAACATTAATGTCCATCACAAAGTGATTAGAAAAATGTGGTACATATACACCTTGAAATACTATGCGGCCATAAAAATGAACAAGATTATGTCCTGTGCAGAGACATGGATGGAACTGAAAGCCATTATCCTTAACAAACTAACACAGGAACGGGAAAACCAAAGAGCAGGGTAAATAACTAATGGGTACTAGGCTTAATACCTGGGTGATAAAAATAATCTGTACAACCCTCATGGCATAAGTTTACTTATGTAACAAACCTGCACATGTATCCCTGATCTTAAAGTATACAGAGAATAAAATGAGATAATACCTAAAAAATTTTCAGAAATGATAGAAACACATAAATCTCTAAATATAGGAAACAAAATGTATCCCAGCCAAACTATCTTTATAAAAAGAAGAATGAAGTAAAACATTTTACAGCAATAAAATGTGTAACAGTTCAGCATCATTACACCCTCATTGAAGTAAGTTTAAAATATGAACTTCACGGGGAAATAAAATGACCACAGAAGGAAAGTATGGGGGTACAAGATAAAATGATGATCAAAGAAAACATGAAGAATCAAAGAAACCCAAAGTGAGTCTAAACAGTGATTTATACTGATTCAATTTCTGTTACATGGAAAGTTCAAGAAATTCTGGTTGACTTAAACCAATAAGTTAAAAAAAAACAAAAACCTCACAACAAAAATACAAGCTTTTTGAGACTTGAGACAAAACAGAAAACTACAACTGTGTAAGATGCACACTAACGTTAGATTTTTCATTAGTAGCTTTGGATGCCAGAAAAAGTAACAAACAGTTCCAAAGTTATTAGGGAAAATGACTTTGAATGGGGTACTAGCTCTAGACAAATCTTAAATCAAATATGAAGGTAGAGTAATGACTTTTTTCAATTAATGGACTTAGAAGAGATTTATTACATAACTGCTACATTTAAAGTATATTATTGTGACTTTTAAAAAGTGGGAGAGAGAAATGAGAAACTCCAGGAAAAATAAAAAACTATACAAAAATTTTATTTTCCAATTATGAAGCAAACTAAAATGTGGGCACAAGTTTAAACCAACTGATAGACTGATGAAAATATAGTATTTAATTATATATTAATGTGGACCGTATTATACTTTCAGTAATTCAGAGGTCATGATATTGAAACACTACAAAAGAAAACATTATTGTGAAATATAACTTGGACTTGCAGTTAATGTCTCAGCAACAATAAAAACAAGGTTCATTAGTTTTCCACTTTTAGCTCATCCTGAAAAGCAAACAAGACCTACTTATGATCACAGAGCAATTGTAAATTTTATTAATTTTGACGATGTTAAACTGATGTGCTGAGGACTGAAAAATTATAATAAGGAAAAGAGAAAATAAAAAGATTGAGTTAGATATGATATAGAAGGGAATTTGGTGATGATAATTGATAAAATAAATATATAAATACATTAAACAAAGATATGAAGCTAAGCAATTTAAATAGTGATAAAAAAAAAATCTGCTGAAGACAATGATGTTAAATGGATGACTCCCTGCATTATCAAAGTTTGCAGCTTCCTCAGTGGACAGTTAATAGATGACACAGTCCGTAAGTCAAGAAATAGAGAATAGGTATGAAGATAATGTTTTTTTTAAAAAAGAAATGATTACTAGGTGATTTTTTTTTATATTGGGCTATCTATGAAGTGGTGGCAAACGTGCAAAGATTATCATTTTTATTATGTCACCTGTCTTATGTGAATCTATATGGTATTATTTTTATTAAAGTATTAAAATGTATATGGAAAATCATACCAGTAAAATTATTTTTTAAATAAGATTTCTCAACCATATGATAAGCATTTAAAGATCCAAAGCTGAGGACAGTGAGAAATTTTCTTTTCCAGATTTATATTCTTCAAGAGAAACGCGACCAATAAGTGAAAATAATCCATGCAAATTCAAACTTTTTCAAATGTATTTAAATACATATTATTATATATTTGTTTTTGATCATATTTAAATAACTATTTTTAAGAAGGAGTGAAGGAAAACTTGGCCCTCTTTTTATATGTTTTTTCCATTTTAATACTCTTCATACAAGTTTCTTCCATTTGTTTCGAATTATTGTACATAATTCATTTGTAAATCTCTAAAATGGAAAGAGGAGAAACCCAAATTTTCCTCATTATGAAGTGTGGGATGTAGAAAACCAGAACATTGAGATTATAATTGTCCTACCAAATACATGTTTCTGTTATTACTTCTTAAATTCTGATGTATTTGTCCATATAAGCATGAAATATGAGAAGTTGGTACTCAGATGAAAGCTCTAATATCCACTCACTGTGAACTCTGCATAATTTTGGAAATAATATCTTTAAAGTTTCTTTTTTTTTTCGGTTGGCTTTCAAATGTTATTTTAAAAGTTACAAGACATGAAGAACCAGATGCATACCTTCCCTTGACATGGATTTTCATAGTTATTTCTTGTTTCTGGGATACTAATATGGTCTATTTTTTGTCAGTGCACAGTTTGTACAATGTTTCTTTTAAACAATTATTTTCTTTGGTGATATGTTTAGTCATTTTATTCTAAAAAATATTTTTAAAATATATTGTTACTATTTCTAATATGGACCATTATCATCATTAATTCATTAGGAATCAAAAATAGAATATATTAAGAAAACAAAATTAGCATGTTTAATTTTAATGTGCCTCCAAACTCTTTTTTTCTAATAGTATACTAAGCTTATGGGGAAAGTGTTCCAACTGACAGATTATTATTGAGAAGGATATAAGGAAAAGACTGTTTTTATTAATACCTTTTCACAAATACTAGCCTCAAGATATTAGAATAAAATGCAATGTGTGAGTTTAAGTGCTGAATAATATGCTAGGTTGCTGGTAAAGGAATATGCTTAGCAAAGTATTTCCCCTTTGAAACATTATTATTTTTCACCCAGGAAATCAGCTGGCAAGTAAAGCAATATTCTTCTTTTTTACCAAATTACAGAATTTACTTATGTCCTGTGGGCAAAGGTAAACACACAGTAATCACAGCTCAGAATCTTCTGATTCAAGAAATGCCCATCAAGCATCCTAATGATGTCTTGTTTATGTTGATTGTTTATTGTTTTTTCTAACACATCTGAAATATTTTACAATTCAGCTGATTCTGGCAGTTTCCAAGCATTTTCCCAGTCTCAGATAGGAGTACTTGCTGTGCCTTCTGCAGAGCTGGCTGACAAAGGCAGCATCCTAACCTTTGGCCAGGCGCTTGTCTCCAGCATGGTCCCTGCGTTTTTGATTTGCCTAGGGAGTACTGAACACTGCAACCTCAAAAGCAAATTAGACTGCAAAATCTCCATTCAAGTGAACGTTGTTCTAGCATTTAAAAAAAAAAAACAATATTTTTTAAACTAAAAGTTTGAGGAACAACATATGTACAGCAAAACACACACAATAGGCTACAATGAAAAGGATATAGTGGGAGACTTTAATACTCCACTATTAATATTAGACAGATCAATACTACAGAAACTTAACAAGGATATCTAGGACTTGAACTCAGATCTGGACTAAGCAAACCTAATAGACATTTACAGAACTCTCCACCACAAATCCACAGAATATATGTTCTTCTCAGCACCACATCATACCTACTCTAAAATTGACCAGATAATTGGAAGTAAATCACTCCTTAGCTAATGCAAAAGAATGGAAATCATAACAAACAGTCTGTCAGACACAGTGCAATCAAATTAGAACTCAGAATTAAGAAACTAACTCAGAACCACCCAACTTCATGGAAACTGAACAACTGGCTCCTGAATGTTGACTGGATAAACAATTAAATGAAGGCAGAAATAAAGATGTTCTTTGAAACCGACGAGAATGAAGACACGATGTACCCGAATCTCTGGGACACATTTAAAGCAATGTCTAGGGGAAAATTTATAGCAATAAATGCCCATATGAGAAGCAATGAAAGATCTAAAATAGACACCCTATTATCAAAATTGAAAGAGCTAGAGGAGCAAATCAAAAAAACTCAAAAGCTAGCAGAAGACAAGAAATAACTATGATCACAGCAGAACTGAAGGAGATAGAGACACTGAAAGCCCTTCAAAAAATTAATAAATTCAGGAGCCGGTTTTTGAAAAAGGCCAACACAATAGACAGACCACTAGCCAGATTAATAAAAAAGAAAAGATAGAATAATCAAATAGATGCAATAAAAAAGAAAAAGGGGATATCCCCACAGCTTCCACAAAAATACAAACTAACATCAGAGATTTCTGCAAACAACTCTATGCACATAAACCTGAAAACCTAGAGGAAATGGATAAATTCCTGTACACTTGCACCCTCCAAAGCCTAAACCAGGAAGAAGTCGAAACCCTGAATAGACCAATAACAAGGTCTGAAGGTGAGGCAGCAATTAATAACCTACCAACCAAAAAAAGCCCAGGTCCAGATGGGTTCACAGCCAACTTCTACCAGACATACAAAGAGGAGCTGGTACCACTCCTTCTGAAACTATTCCAAACCATACAAAAAGAGGAAATACTGTAACTCATTTTATGAGACCAACATCATCCTGATACCAAAACCCAGCAGAGACTTAACAAGAAAAGAAAACTTCAGGCCAATATTCATGATGAACATGAATGCAAAAATCTCTTCAATAAAATACTGGCAAACCGATTGCAACAGCACATCAAAAAGTTTATCCATCACGATCCAGTAGGCTTCATCCCAGGGATGCAAGTCTGGTTCAACATATGCAAGTCTATAAACATAATCCACCACATAAACAGAACCAAAGACAAAAACCACATGATTATCTCAACAGATGCAGAGAAGGCCCTCAATAAAATTCAACAGTCATTTATGCTAAAAACTCTGAATAAACTAGGTATTGATACAATGTATCTCAAAATAATAAAAGCTATATATGGCAAACCCACAACCAATATCATACTAAATGGGCAAAAACTGGAAGCATTTTCTTTGAAATTTGGCACTAGACAGGGATGCCCTCTCTCACCACTCTTGTTTAATATAGAATTGAAAGTTCTAGCCAGAGAAATCGGCAAGAAAAAGAAATAAAGGGTATTCACTTAGGAAAGGAGGAAGTCAAATTGTCTCTATTTGCAGACGACATGATAGTATATTTAGAAGACACCATTGTCTCACCCCAAAGTCTCCTGAAACTGATAAGCAACTTTAGCAAAGTCTCAGGATATAAAATCAATGTGCGGAAATCACAAGTATTTATATATACCAATAACAGACTTAAAGAGAGCCAAATCAAGAAAGAACTGCCATTCAATTTTGCTGCAGAGAACAAAATACCTAGGAATACAACTAACAAAGGATATAAAGGACCTCTTCGAGGAGAATTACAAACCACTGCTCAAGGAAATAAGAGAGGACACAAACAGATGGAAAAATATTCCATGCTCATGGTTAGGAAGAATCAATATTGTGAAAATGACCATACAGCCCAAAGTAATTTATAGATTCAGCACTATTCCCATGAAGCTATCTATGACCCTCTTCACAGAACTGGCAAAAACCACCTTAAACTTCATATGGAACCAAAAGAGAGCCTACATAGCCAAGTCAATTCTGAGCAAAAAGAAAAAAGCTGGAGGCATCACACAACCTGACTTCAAACTATACTACAAGGCTACAGTAATCAAAATAGCATGGTACTGGTACTAAAACAGAGATATAGACCAATGGAACAGAACAGAGGCCTCGGAAGCAACACCACACATCTACAACCATCTGATCTTTGACAAACCTCACAAAAACAAGCAATGGGGAAAGGATTCCCTGTTTAGTAAATGGTGTTGGGAAAACTGGCTAGCTATGTGCAGAAAGCAGAAACTGGACTCCTTCCTGACACCTTCCACTAAAATTAACTCCAGAAGGATTAAAGACTTAAAAATAAAACCTAACACCATAAAAACCTTAGAAAAAACCTGGGAAAAATTATTCAGGACATAGGCATAGGAAAGGACTTCATGACTAAAACACCAAAAGCATTGGCAACAAAAGCCAAAATAGATGAATGGGATCTAAGTAAACTCCAGAGCTTCTGCACAGCAAAAGAAACAATCATTAGAGTGAACTGGCAACCAACAGAATGGGAAAAAATTTTTGCAATCTGCCCATCTGACAAAGTGCTAATATCCAGAATCTACAAATAACTAAAACAGATTTACAAGAAAAAAAAACATTCAAAAGTGGGCAAATGATATGAACAGGCACTTTTCAGAAGAAGACATATATGAAGCCAACAAACATATGAAAAAATGCTCATTGTCACTGGTCATTAGAGAAATGCAAATCAAAACCACATTGATATACCATCTCGCACCAGTTAGAATGGCAATCATTAAAAAATATGGAGAAAACAGATGCTGGAGAGGATGTGGAGAAATAGGAACACTTTTACAGTGTTGGTGGGAATGTAAATTAGTTCTACCATTGTGGAAGACATTGTGGCACTTCCTCAAGGACCTAGAAATAGAAATTCTGTTTGACCCAGCAATCCCATTACTAGTATATACCCAAAGGATTATAAATAGTTCTATTATAAAGACACATGCACACACATGTTCGTTACAGCACTGTTTACAATAGCAAAGACTTGGAACCAACTCAAATGCCCATTGATGATAGACTGTACAGGGAAAGTGTGGCACATATACACCATGGAATACTATGCAGCCATAAAAAATAGTGAGTTTGTGTCCTGTGTAGGGACATGGTTGAATATGGAAACCCTGATTCTCAGCAAATTGACACCAAGAACAGAAAATCAGACACTGCATGTTCTCACTCATAGGTGGGTATTGAACAATGAGAACACATGGATGCAGGGATGGGAGCATCACACACTGGGGTCTGTTGGGGAGTACTAGTGGAGGCACAGCAGGGAGTAGGGAGTTGGGGAGGGATAACATGGGAAGAAATGCCAGATATAGGTGATAAGGGACGGAGGCAGCAAACCACATTGCCATGTATGTACCTATGCAACAAGCCTGCATGTTCTGCACATGTACCCCAGAACCTAAAGTGCAATAAAATAGATACATATATACATATATATAAATTAGGCAAAGCAAATTGAACTCAAAATAAGTAGAAGAAAGTAAATAATGTAATAAAATCAGAAATCAATGAAATTTTTAAAATGCAGCAAAAAGTCACTAATTCTTTGAATAAATCAGTTTAATTGAAAATCATCCAGACTAGGGAAATAAAACAGAAAACTAAAAATGTTAACGGTAATGACTAATATTTTAGATAGGTCGTATTTTTCCAAATTAATTTATATTTTTAGTAAAACCAATTCAAATTCAAAAAAAGAAAATTATATATATATATAATTATGTATATTATAAAACTTTGTATGAAATATAATAAATTATATTTATTATAAGATTACATATATGAATATAGGCATTTAAACTGAAGGCTTATAAATATAAACAATTAATAAAAAATTTATAAGGAAAACATTTTTTTGAACCAGTCTCGCTCTGTTGCCCACACTGGAGTGTAATTGCATGATCTGGGCTCACTGCAACCTCCTCCTCCTGGGTTCAAGCTATTCTCCTGCATCAGCCTCCCAAGTAGCGAGAATACAGGCACCCACCAACATGCTTGGCTAATTTTTGTAATTTTAGTAGAGATGGGGTTTTACCATGTTGGCCAGGCAGGTCTTGAACTCCTAACCTCAGGTGATCTGCCCGCCTCAGCCTCCCAAAGTACTGGGATTACCAGCATGAGCCACCATGCCCAGCCAAGGAGAACATTTTGATTAATAAAGAGATAGATAAAGATGTGGAAGCATTGCCTGAAATTTCTTGATTAATAAGCTTGAAATGTTAGGTATTTAATTAAAATAAATGTTCTGTTTATTTCACAATATCTCAGTCCCCTTCTCTCTGTCTGATTGTTGATGCTGTCATGACCATTGATGAAAACAAAAATCCTCTGTAGAATTAAAAAACATTTATAAGTATTAGATTTTGAACAAATTATTCTGGATATGATATCATGGAAAAAAAATTTTTACAAATCATTTAAAATATTTTTCTGCTAAAGTATTTTATTACATCTAGAGCCTTAACATAAAAAGAAAAAACAGAATAACAATTGATAATGTTTGAAGCAATAAGTAGCTCAAAAGGTTTCAGTATAAATATCTTCATTGTAGTCTCCCAAAATATCTTCATTGTAATCTCCCATAAAAATCATCTTTTCAGTTTATTGTCAGAAATGAAATGAACTATGGGTCCAATATACAACAATATTTTTTCCATTACTATGCAATATAAACATAAATAGGAAAATGTAACTTTATGCAATGGTATAGCATACTCATGATGCTCATAATTTATCAACAAAGCTTAAGCAATACATAAAATGTTTTCTTACCACTTAAATTTTCTAGAGTAAGTAAAATATTGTAGATAACATCTATAATTTTGAAAGACCATCTTTGAAGTATATTTTATTGCCAGAAGCATTTCCATGGCTTCTATACTATTAAACACTGACTAGAAATTTGTATTTATTATCTAAAGGACTCACAAGTATGTGGCTAGAATTTCATTGAAACACTAAATTTCAAAAAAGTTAACCTTGATATTAATTCATAGACATATCTTTTTAAGTAAATTAAGTAAATGAAAGGACATAAATACAAGATAACTTTTCAAAATTACAATGTTTCACATGGAAACCAAATGTATAGTATGCATGCTGCTCAACTATGGATATCTTGGTCATCAAGATCACCATTCTATGTGGCTTCATGGTATTAGCATTCTCACCAGTCCTAATTCAAAATTAATGGCCTGAAACACTCAGCTATCATTATTATCCAACAAGTAGACCTTCAATGTTAAAAATATAAACTAATAGAGATGTGGATTTTACCCTTTTATCTTTAATAGACTAAAAGATAAATAAATTAGTCAATAGAAAGCATTAAGGAATTTACCCTGTAACTTTCATTCTTGATCTCAAAATAAACCAAAAAAATTATTTCACCTTCTGACTTGAAGTTCTGAACATAGATCCTATGAGGGTTTTTCTTTTGCAGGAATAAAATAGTTTATTCACAAGCATAGAAAATATTTTGTAATTGAAAGAAGATGTCTTATTGATTCAGTTCTTAATTTTTAGGACTACATGTGCATGTATTTTCAATAACAAATTGTGTTTAAAAGATAATTTGTGGGCATCAACTTTAACTGATGAGAAAATTCAGTTTGTACATGTTATCAGTGATGAGAAATTTGATTCTTGAGAGCCACATGTTCAGTCTGCCTTTCTTTGTCTCTAAGGCAATTTATACTGTGCCATCTGGAAGGAAGACAGGCAACAACCCAAACAAAATCCAGTTCAAAACTGTATGTTCAATTGGAAAAAAAAAAATGCCTCCTTGAGTTTTTTTGATATTTTACCTGCCTCTTCTCTTTTCATTCATTGACATAATTCTTTGTGTTTCTGGATGCCTACTTTTTGGAAATCTTATTTTTGATAATCTCTTATTATTTCTCAGATAATCTTTTTACACAGTAACATTTTTTGGAATCTATCCAGGAGAGATATTTATTGTTCTACCCTGAGGAGTTTCTCTTCAAGTATGGCAAAATAATCTCCTAACAATTGAATCATCTCAAAAACAACCATAAAATCTGGATAACATTTTTAAAGACTTGAAAGGTAAAAAAAAAATTATAATTTTTTGTAGGGTTGGGAGCATTGGTTAAAACTTCAAATATAATTAATTATAGCAAGGAGTGTTTCTCATTTTTACAAATTTAGTTTGAAGACAAACTACACAGCCCCACTATGGCCCAGGGAAGTTTAAACTCTGGTAGAAACCCACATTCTTTCTAACCTAAAGAATTAGAACACAGACCCTGGGGCAATCGTGCTTCAAAAAATGAAGAGGGAATTCTGAAAAAAAGAAAGTATGGAAGAAATCACCAAATTCTGTATATAAACTCTGTCCAAATCTGTGGCTAACCACTGAATTGTGCAAGCGTGGGGAAAACTCAAAGCAGCTGGCAGCTAGAGCTAAACAGAGGAAACAGATTTGAGATGCAGCCTCAACACACTAGAAAAATGTTGAGGCTTGAGGATAAGCAAGGTAGTTTTTGTTTTAAAAAAAATTAAACATCCTATAAAGGAATATAACAAAATGTAGAGCCTCAACAATATAACTGTAACAATGTCCTAAATACAATGGAAAATTTCTCAAAAAAAAAAATAAAAGAAAATATGATGTTCTTAAAGGAAAATAAAATAAACAGGGGCTAGAGTCAAGATGATTCAAATGTTAGGTTGTCAAACACAATCTTCTTGTTTCCAGCTTTATTGAGGTATAATTGATGAATAAATACTGTATATACTTAAGATATAAGTTGTGAAAAATATGTGTACTTTGTAAAACTGATTAGCATAATTCATTCATCACCTCATATAGTTACCATTTTGTGTGTTTGTGTATGTTGAGAATATGTATGGTCTACTCTCTTAGAAAATTTCAAATATACAGTGTAGTATTAATTAGTATCATAATGCTCTACATTAGATGACCAGAATTTACTTATCTTATAACTGAAAGCTTGTACCCTTTGGCCAACATCTTCCAATTTCCTCCACCTTTCAGCCTCTAGCAACCACTATTCTATTCTTTGAATCTATGAGTTTGACATTTTTAGATCCCACATAGAAGTGAAGTCATAGAATATTTGTTTTTGTGTATCTGGCTTATTTCACTTAGCATACTGCCTCCCAAGGTTACCCATGTTGTTGCAAACATCAGAATTTTCTTCTTATTTATGAATATGTTGCATTTCATTACACACACATACACACACACACGCCATAATTTATTCATGCTGCTGGTAAGGAACACCTAGGTTGAATTCAAATCTTGGCTATTGTGAACAATTCCATAATGGACATGGGAGTATAAAGATACTAATACCTTTTTGACATATTGATTTTGTATCCTTTAGGTACATACCCCTAGTGGAGTTGCTGAATCATATGGCAGCCCTATTTTTAATTTTCTGAGAAATGGTCATAATGTTTTCATAATACTCATACCAATTTATAATTCACCAAAAGTGTGCAGGGGTTTCCTTTTCTCCACACCCTTGCTAGCACGTGTCTTCTCTTTTCTTTTTGAAAATAGCCATTCTTACAGATGTGGACTGAAACCTCATTGTGGTTTTCACTGGCATTTCCTTCATGATTAGTGATACTGAGCAGCTTTAGTATATCTGTTGGCCATCTATATGACCTCATCTGAAAATGTCTATTTAGATCTCCTGCCATACTTTAATTGGATTATTCAGTTTTTTGCTACTGAGTAGAAGGAGTTCTTTATACATTTGAAATGGTAATCCCCTATCAGATATTTGGTTTGTAATTTTTTTTTTGTCCCATTCCATAGTTTGTCCTTCCATTTTGTTGGTTGTTTCCCTCACTGTGTAGAATATTTTCAGTTTTATGCAGTCCCTTTTTTTTTTTAATTTTTGCTTTTGCTGCCTGTGTTTTTGGTGACATACTCAAAAAGTCATTGCCAAAACCAGTGGCAAGGAGTTTTCTCATGTTTTCTTCTGGGAGTTTTAAATTTTCCACCTCACAGTAAAGTCTTTAATCCATTCTTAATTAATTTCCATGTACGATATAAGATAAGGGTCCTATTTCAGTATTTTACGTTTGGATATCCAGTTATCTCAACACTATTTATTCAGGAGACTATACTTTTTTTATTTCGCATGTTTGGCAGCCTTCTCAAAGATTGATTGATGTGTGACTTTATTTCTGCGCTTTATATTCTATTTCATTGGTCTAGGTATCTGTGTTTATAACAGTTCTATACTATTTTGATTACTGTAACTTTATCATATTGTTTGAAATCATTGAGTGTGATGCTTATAGCTTGATTTTTCTCAACATTGCTTTGGCTATTTGGGGTCTTTTGTGGTTTCATATTAGTTTCAGGGTTGTATTTTCTTTTTCTGTGATAAACGTTATTGAAGTCTTTATATGTGTTACATTGAATATGTAGGTCACTTTGAATAATATAAGTCTTTTAAACAATATTAATTCTTATCCATGAATATGAGGTATTTTTCTTTTTCTGTTTTTAAATTTTATTTATTTATTTATTATACTTTAAGTTCTGGGGTACATGCGCAGATCGTGCAGGTTTGTTACATAGGTATACACATGCCATATTTTTCTATTTATTTGTGTTTTTAACTTTTTCTCATTTTCACATCCTTAGTTATATTTATTCCTCAGTATTCTAATATTTTGATGCCATTGTAAATGAAATTGTTTCCTGAATTCCTTTTTCAGATAGTTCATCATTAATGTATGGAAACACAACTGATTTTTGTATGTAGATTTTTATATCCTGCAACTTTACTGAATCCATTTATTAGCTTTAAGAGATTTTTATAACAGCTATAGGATTTTTTATATGTAAGATCATGTCACCTGGAATGAAGATAATATAACTTTTTCCTTTCTGCTTAGAATGGCTTTAATTTCTTTTTCTAGCCTAATTGCTCTTACTAAGACTTCCAGTACTGTTAGTAATAAAAGCAGTAACAGTGGGCACCTTTGTCTTATTTCTAGTCTTAGAGGAAATGTTTTAGTGTTGTTGTATTTTTTTAAATTGTTACTATACCTTAAGTTCTGGGGTACATGTGCAGATTGTGCAGGATTGTTACATAGGTATACACCTGCCATGGTGGTTTACTGCATGCATCCACCCATCATATACATTAGGTATTTCTTCTAATGTCCTACCTCCCCAATCCCCCCAACCCCTGCTATCTGTCCCCTAGCTCTCCCACCCCACAACAGACCCCAGTGTGTGATATTCCCCTCCCTGTGTCCATGTGTTCTCATTGTTTAACAACCACTTATGAGTGAGAACATGCAGTGTTTGGTTTTCTGTTCCTGTGTCAGTTTGCTGAGAATGATGGTTTCCAGCTTCATCCACGTCCCTGCAGATGACATGAACTCATCCTTTTTTATGGCTGCATAGTAATCCAGGGTGTATATTTGCCACATTTTCTTTCTTCAGTCTATCATTGACGGGCATTTGGGTTGGTTCCAAGTCTTTGCTATCGTAAACTGTGCCACAGTGAACATACATGTGCATGTATCTTTATAATAGAATGATTTATAAGCCTTTGGGTATGTACCCAGTAATGGGATTGCTGGGTCAAATGGTGTTTCTATTTCTAGATTCTTGAGTCACCACACTGTCTTCCACAGTGGTTGAACTAATTTATACTCCCACCAACAGTGTAAAAGCATTCCTGTTTCTCTGCATCCACTCCAGGATCTGTTGTCTCCAGATATTTTAAAAATTTTTATGATTTAATGTTAGCTGTGGTCTAGCCTTTATTATGCTGAGGCCCATTCCTTTGATACTTAATGTGTTGAGAGTTTTTATCATGTCAAACAAGACTATAAAAAAGATTTTCTAATGAGGTAAAAGAAAATACACTTGGAATGAAAGGGTAAATATAGAAAATCTAAGCAAAAAAAAATAGTAAATATTGGTATAATAAATAAAAATCTTTACTAGAAAATGAAAACTAAAGAAATTTAAAAAATATTTGAAATAAAATGTAAACTGATCAGATTAATAGTAGAAAGGAGCTCACAAAAAAAGAACAAAAATGAACTTGGAAATCATATAATGGAAATTATCCAAGCTAAAAAGCAGAGGAAAAAAAAATGAAAGAAGAAGTAAGCAGAACTTCAGAGACTGTTACATTCTATCAAATGGTCAAACATACATGTAATTACTGTCCCAGATGTGTAACAATTGAAACGCTCATGCACTGCTGGTGGGAACTTGAAATGGTACAATTACTTCGGGAAAACTCTTTGGATATTTCTTTAAAAATTCAATATATAGCCACCAAGTAACCTAGTTATTTCACTATAGGTATTTACCTGAGATAATTGAAATATATAGTCACACAGAGGATTTATATGCAGATATTCATAGAAGCTTTTTTCAAAGTAGCTCCAAACTTCAGGTAACCCAAATATTCATCAACAAATGCATAGGTAAAGAAAATATGGGTATCTATACAACCAAACACTGGTCAACAATAAAAATGAATCCAAACAATAACATGTGAATCTTTAAGCCATTGTGCTAAGAGGAGCCTTTTATAAAAGGGTTTATATTGTTTGGTTGATTCTACTTATATTAATATCTAGAAAATGCTAACTAATCTATAGTGAACAAAAAGATATCAATGATTACCAGGTGCAGAGGTAGGAATGTGCTCTAGACAGGCTTAAAGACACTGCGAGAGGTGATAAAACTATTGTGTTGATTTGAGCAGTGTTTGACACTGTATCCCTCTATCACAATGAATCAAATCGCACACATTAGATGGATACAATTTCTTGAATGTAAATATATCTCAATAAAGTTGATAAAATTGTGAAACATTTAATATCACTAACAATTCTGTCTGTAGAATTTTTATATAAGCACTATTTTATTTTTAGAAAAGGAGATATCCACCAATGTAAACTATAATGGTAACCTCATAGAAAGAGGATAACTTTTATTTGTGTTTGTACTTCAATTATTCATTACTTTCCCATGACTAAAATCAGTAACGTTTTGACGTTTTTTTCCTCTTTTTTTTTTGTATTTTATTAAGTATAAAGTCAATTAAGTAAATACAGGACTAATTCTCCAGAAAAGCCTGAGAAAATTAAGTGAAAAGCCAAAAGTGACATATTTTATTTTTTATTGTGTATATTTAAGGTATAAAATGTAAGCTTTGATTTACACATAGTGAAATGATTACTGTAGCTAAGCAAAGGAACATGTCTATCATAAAGTGGTTTAATTTGTAATGTCTGCCTCTCATTGCATTAAAACGTGTTTCAATTATCAGTAAATATATCTATCTTTTGATACCTAATACCCACTGATGCAAGTTATGTAATGATTTTCATCTGTTTTTTTATGTATTTATATTTTTATTAAGCTAAATAAATATTCATATATGAAAACTGAAACATTATCCAACTGCAACATAGACATATCTATGTTCCCAATCATATAAACAAAGACAAGTGATTAAAATCCAGCCTAATTGTCTTGCATCCTTGAATATAAAGCCGTGTTTTGGCCTGCACCTTTAAAATCAGAAACATGTTAGTGCTCCATCGGTTTCAAACCATATATTTTCATTTCTTATTAAAAGTCAGTAGTATATTCCCTTTTCTTTGATATAGTAAGTCTTTGAACTTCTCAGTAGAAAGTGTTAAGAAGTTGAATTTAAAAAGAAAAACGATATATATATATACACTATTGAGTTAGAGGAAAGAATAATGCACCCATGGTTTTCTGATCTGGGTTCATACCCCAGTCCTCAGTTATTGCAACTGAGAAAAGAACACATTATCTTTCTCCCAGGGTTATATTCAGGGATGGAGAACCTAAAGGAAATGGTAGGATGTATGCTAAAGTGCCGAGTGCTTTTTGAGCCAGATGTATCTAGGGTTAAAACTTGTTTTCTCAGCTTAATATTGATAATGACCTAGGGCAAGTACTTAGTCTCTTTGTTGATTTTACTCATTAATAAAATAGGACTAATAATAGGTACTTCACAATGTTAAGGTGAAAATTAGGGATAACATATTAATAGTTTGAAATGTAAGTATAGCAGTAGAAACATAATAAGCATCATTTTATAGCTATTAGAAGCTGTGAGTTAAGATAATATCTTTTCCCAAATAAATATTAAATGACCAAGCAGACAGCCATAAAAGGCAATTACAAATAACACAAGAAACTGAGGAGCAGTAAAGCTATAATCAAAAAGTCAAAAGGTAAGTGTTGGCGAGGGTGTGCAGAAAAGGGAACACTTAAACACTTTTGGTGGGAATACAAATTAGTATAGCCACTATGGAAAACAGTATGGAGGTTCCTCAAATAATTAAAAACAGAATGTCTATATAATCCAGCCATCCCACTATTAGGTATGTATCAGATTGAAATTAAGCAGTAATTTAAAGGGATATCTGCTCTCCCATGTTTATTAAACCATTATTCACAATAGACAAGAAATCAAATTAGCCTGAGTGTATATCAATATGAATGGATAAAGAAAATCTGGTATATAAATCTGGTTTTTCTTTAGCCATAAAAAAGAATAAAATCCTGTTATTTGCAACAAATATTATGATTAGTAAAATAAGCAGGCCCAGCAAGACAAATACCTTATGATCCCATTTATATGTGGAATTTTAAAAAGTTCATCTCATAAAAGTAAAGAGTAGCATGCTGGGTTGCCAGGGGTCAGAGTGATGGACAGGGTAGGAGGTGGTCGTGGAGAAATTGGTCAAAGGATAGAAAATTTCAATTAGATAAGAAGAATATGTCCAAGAGATTCATTGTACAACTTGGTGACTACAGTTCATAGTAATATATTATATTTTTGAAAAATGCTAAGAGAGTAGATCTCAAGTTTTCACCGAAAATAACAACTAAGATAATGTATATGTTAATTAGCTTGATGTAGCCATTCCACAATGTATGTATATATAAACATATGGTACACAATAAATATGTACAATTTTATCTGTCATTGTTTTTCTTTTTTGAGATGGAGTTTTACTCTTGTTGCCCAGGCTGGAGTGCAATGTCACAATCTCACCTCACTGCAACCTCCACCTTCTGGGTTCAAGTGATTCTCCTGCCTCAGCCTCCTGAGTAGCTGGGATTACAGGTACACCTGTCACCACACCCAGCTAATTTTGTATTTTTAGTAGAGTTTCTCCATTTTGGTCAGACTGGTCTGAAACCACCAACCTCAGGTGGTCACCTTGCCTCAGCCTCCCAAAGTGCTGGGATTACTGGCATTAGCCACCATGCCCAGCCTGTCAATTTTTTTTAATTTTTTTAAAAAAGAAACTAAGGAGCATCATCTTCCCATTTTGAAGACTTTATTCCAGAAAGAAAACTGTCCCAGTCTGCTGCTTTCATCACTGTCCATGAATATTGTCTGTAACTGCCAATCAGAAGTCCTCTTTTTTTTTTTTTTGAAAATTTATTTATTTATTTTATTTATTTTTATTGCATTTTAGGTTCGTGGGTACATGTGAAGTACATGCAAGATAGTTGCACAGGTACACACCTGGCAGTGTGATTTGCTGCCTTCCTCCCCTTAACCTATACATGGCATTTCTCCCCATGCCATCTCTCACCAACTCCCCACCCCCTGCTGTTTCTCCCCTATTCCCCCCAACAGACTCCAGTGTGTAGTGCTCCCCTCTCTGTGTCCATGTGCTCCCGTTGTTCAACACCCGCCTATGAGTGAGAACATGCAGTATTTCATTTTCTGTTCTTGTGTCAGTTTGCTGAGAATGATGTTCTCCACGTTCATACATGCCTCTACAAAGGACATGAACTCATCATTTTTGATTGCTGCATAATATTCCATGGTGTATTTGTGCCACATTTTCCCTGTCCAGTCTATCAATGATGGGCATTTGGGTTGATTCCAGGTCTTTGCTATTGTAAACAGTGCTGCAGTGAACATTCGTGTGCACATGTCCTTATAGTAGAATGATTTATAATCCTTTGGATATATCCCAGTAATGGGATTGCTGGGTCAAATGGAATTTCTATTTCTAAGTCCTTGAGGAATCGCCACACTCTCTTCCACAATGGTTGTACTAATCTACACTCCCACCAGCAGTGTAAAAGTGTTCCTATTTCACCACATCCTGTCCAGCATCTGTTGTCTCCAGATTTTTTAATGATCGCCATTCTAATTGGCATGAGATGGTATCTCAATGTAGTCTTGATTTGCATTTCTCTAATGACCAGTGATGATGAACATTTTTTCATTTTGTTGGCCTCATGTATGTCTTCTTTTGTAAAGTGTCTGTTCCTATCCTTTGCCCATTTTTGAATGGGCTTGTTTGGTTTTTTCTTGTAAATCTGTTTGAGTTCTTTGTAAATTCTGGATATCAGCCCTTTGTCAGATGGGTAAACTGCAAAAATTTTTTCCCATTCTGTTGTTTGCTGATTCACTCTAATGACTGTTTCTTTTGCTGTGCAGAAGCTGTGGAGTTTGATTAGGTCCCATTTGTCTATTTTGGCTTTTGTGGCCAATACTTTTGGTGTTTCGGTCATGAAGTCCTTGCCTACTCCCATATCCTCAATGGTTTTGCCTAGATTTTCCTCTAGGGTTTTTATGGTGTCAGGTCTTATGTTTAAGTCTTTAATTCATCTGGAGTTAATTTTAGTGTAAGGTGTCAGGAAGGGGTCCAGTTTCTGCTTTTTGCACATGGCTAGCCAGTTTTCCCAACACCATTTATTAAACAGAGAGTTCTTTCCACATTGCTTGTTTTTGTCAGGTTTATCAAAGATTGTATGGTTGTAGATATGTTGTGTTGCCTCCAATGCTTCTACTCTGTTCCACTGGTCTGTATCTCTGTTTTGGTACTAGTACCATGCTGTTTTCATTACTGTAGCCTTGTAGTATAGTTTGAAGTCTGGTAGTGTGATGCCTCCCGCTGTGTTCTTTTTGCTTAGAATTGACTTGGCTATGCGGGCTCTCTTTTGGTTCCATATGAAGTTTAAGGTAGTTTTTTCCAGTTCTGTGAAGAAGGTCATTGGTAGCTTGACGGGGATAGCATTGAATCTGTAAATTACTTTGGGCAATATGGCCATTTTCAAGATATTGATTCTTCCTAACCATGAACATGGAATGTTTCTCCATCTGTTTGTGTCCTCTCTTATTTCATTGAGCAATGGTTTGTAGTTCTCCTTGAAGAGGTCCTTTACATTCCTTGTTACTTGTATTCCTAGGTATTTTATTCTCTTGGTAGCAATTGTTAATGGCAGTTCGTTCTTGATTTGGCTCTCTTTCAGTCTGTTATTGGTGTATAGGAATGCTTGTGATTTTTGCACATTGATTTTATATCCTGAGACTTTGATGAAGTTGCTTATCAGTTTCAGGAGATTTTGGGCTGAGACAATGGGGATCTTCTAGATATACTATCATGTCGCCTGCAAATAGAGACAATTTGGTGTCCTCCTTTCCTATTTGAATACCCTTTATTTCTTTTTCTTGCCTGATTGCTCTGGCTAGAACTTCCAGTACTATATTGAATAGGAGTGGTGAGAGAGTGCATCCTTGTCTAGTGTCAGATTTCAAAGGGAATGCTTCCAGTTTTTGCCCATTCAGTATGATATTGGCTGTTGGTTTGTCATAAATAGCTTTTATTATTTTGAGATATGTTCCATCAATACCGAGTTTATTGAGGGTTTTTAGCATAAAGAGCTGTTGAATTTTGTCAAAGGCCTTCTCTGCATCAATTGAGATAATCATGTGGTTTTCGTTTTTGGTTCCATTTATATGGTGAATTACGTTTACAGACTTGCGTATGTTGAACCAGCCTTGCATCCCCAGGATGAATCCTACTTGATCATGGTGGATAAGCTTTTTGATGTGCTGTTGCAATCAGCTTGCCAGTATTTTATTGAAGATTTTTGCATCTATGTTCATCACGGATATTGGCCTGAAGTTTTCTTTTCTTGTTGAGTCTTTGCCAGGTTTCGGTATCAGAATGATGTTGGTCTCATAAAATGATTTGGGAAGGATTCCCTCTTTTGGGATTATTTGGAATAGTTTCTGGAGGTATAGTACCAGTTCCTCTTTGTGTGTCTGGTAGAATTCAGCTGCGAACCCATCTGGACCTGGGCTTTTTTTGTGTGGTAGGCTCTTAATTGCTGCTTCAACTTCAGATATTGTTATTGGTCTATTTATGGTTTCAACTTCTTCCTGGTTTAGGCTTGGGAGTATTCAAGTGTCCAGGAATTTATCCATTTCTTCCAGGTTTACTAGTTTATGTGCATAGAGTTGTTTGTAATATTCTCTGATGATGGTTTGAATTTCTGTGGCATCTGTGGTGATTTTCTCTTTACCATTTTTCATTGCATCTGTTTCGTTATTCTCTCTCTCTCTCTTTTTTTTTTTTAAATTAATCTGGCTAGTGGTCTGTCTATTTTGTTGATCTTTACAAAAAACCAGCTCCTGGATTTATTGATTTTTTGAAGGGTTTTTTGTGTCTCTAGCGCTTTCATTTCTGCTTTGCTCTCACTTATTTCTTGTCTTCTGCTAGGTTTTGAGTTTTTTTGATCTTGCTCCACTAGCTCTTTCAATTTTGACTATAGGGTGTCAATTTTGGATCTCTCCACTCTTCTCATATGGGCACTTATTGCTATATATTTTCCTCTACAGACTGCTTTAAATGTGTCCCAGAGATTCTGGTATGTTGTGTCTTCGTTCTTGTTGGTTTTAAAGAACTTCTTTATTTCTGCCTTCATTTCATTGTTTATCCAGTCAACATTCAAGAGCCAGTTGTTCAGTTTCCATGAAGCTGTGCGGTTCTGAGTTAGTTTCTGAATTCTGAATTCTAACTTGATTGCACTGTTGTCTGAGAGACTGTTTGTTATGATTTCTGTTCTTTTGCATTTGCTGAAGAGAAATTTACTTCCAATTATGTGGTCAGTTTTAGAGTAGGTGTAATGTGGTGCTGAGGAGAATGTATATTCTGTGGCTTTGTGGTGGAGAGTTCTGTAAATGTCTATCAGGTTTGCTTGTTCCAGGTCTCAGTTTAGGTCCTGGATATCCTTGTTAATTTTCTGTCTGGTTGATCTGTCTAATATTGACAGTGAAGTGTTAAAGCCTCCCACTATTATTGTGTGGGAGTCTAAGTCTCTTTGTAAATCATTAAGAACTTGCTTTTTGTTTCTGGGTGCCCCTGTATTGGGTCTGTATATATTTAGGATCGTTAGCTCTTTTTGTTGTATCAATCCTTTTACCATTATGTAATGTCCTTCTTTGTCTCTTTTGATCTTTGTTGCTTTAAAGTCTATTTTATCACAGATGAGAATTGCAACTACTGCTTTTTTTTTCTCTCCATTTGCTTGGTAAATCTTCCTCCATGGCTTTATTTTGAGCCTTTGTTTATCCTTGCATGTAAGATGGGTTTCCTGGATACAGCACACCGATGGATTTTGGCTTTTTATCCAATTTGCCAGTCTGTGTCTTTTGATTGGTGTGTTTAACCCATTTACACTTAGGGTTAATATTGTTATGTGTGAATTTGATCCTGCCATTTTGATGTAGCTGGCTGTTTTGTCCATTAGTTGATGCAGATTCTTCATTTTGTTGATGCTCTTACCATTTGGTATGTTTTTGGAATGGCTGGTACTGGTTGTTCCTTTCAATGTGTGGTGCCTCTTTCAGGAGCTCTCATAAAGCAGGCCTGGTGGTGACAAAATCTCTGAATACTTGCTTGTTCACAAAGGATTTTATTTTTCCTTCACTTATGAAGCTCAGTTTGGCTGGATATAAAATTCTGGGTTGAAAGTTCTTTTCTTTAAGGATGTTGAATATTGGCCCCATTCTCTTCTGGCTTGTAGGGTTTCTGCCGAGAGATCTGCTGTGAGTCTGATGGCCTTCCCTTTGTGGGTAAACAGACCTTTCTCTCTGGCTGCCCTTAGCATTTTTTTTTTCATTTCAACCCTGGTGAATCTGACAATTATGTGCCTTGGGGTTGCTCTTCTTGTGGAATATTTTTGTGGTGTTCTCTTTATTTCCTGGACTTGAATATTGGCCTGCCTTGCTAGGTTGGGGAGGTTTTCCTGGATAATATCCTGAAGAATATTTCCAGCTTGGATTCCTTCTTTTTGTCACATTCATGTACACCTATCAAACGTAGATTACGTGTCTTCACATAGTCCCACATTTCTTGGGGACTTCGTTCATTCATTTTTGCACTTTTTTCTCTAATCTTGGCTTCTCATTTTATTTCATTGAGTTGATCTTTGACCTCTGATATCCTTTCTTCTGCTTGGTCAATTCAGCTGTTGAAACTTGTACATGCGAAGTTCTTGTGTTGTATTTTTCAGCTTCATCAATTCACTCATGTTTCTCTCTAAGTTGTCTATTCTTGTTGTCATTTCATGAAATCTTTTTTTAATGTTTTTAGTTTTTTTGCATTGAGTTAGAGCATGTTCTTTTAGCTCACTGAAGTTTCTCATTACCCGCCTTCTGAATTCTGATTCTGTCATTTCATCACATTCATTCTTTATCCAGCTTTGTTCCCTTGCTGGTGAGGAGTTGTGATCCCTTGTAGGAGGAGAGGTGTTCTGGTTTTGGGTGTTTTCCTCCTTTATGCACTGGTGTCTTCCCATCTTTGTGAATTTATCCACCTGTCATCTGTGTAGTTGCTGATTTTCAGATTGGGTCTCTGAGTGGATGTCCACGTTGTTGAAGATGAAGTTATTTCTGTTTCTTAGTTTTCCTTCTAACAGTCTGGCCCCTCTGCTGTAGGACTGCTGAGGTCCACTCCAGGCCCTGCTTGCCTGGGGATCACCGGCAGCAGCTGCAGAACAGTAAGGGTTGCTATCAGTTTCTTATTCTGCTGTCTTTGTCCCAGAATGATGCTCACCAAATGTCAGTCTGATCAGTCTTTTGTGAGGTGACTCTTTGGATATACCAGGGTCAGGGAGCTGCTTGAGGAGACAGTGTGTTCTTTATAGGAGCTTAAGTGTTGAGCTGTGAGCTCCGTTGTTCTTTCAGAGCTGCTAGGCAGGTACGTTTAAGTCTCCTGCAACAGAACTCATAAACCGCCTTTTTTTCCCCAGGTGCTCTGTCGCAGGGAGTTAGGGCTTTATTTATGAGTGTTCATTGTGCTGCTGCCTTTTTCTTTTTCTGGGCTGCCCAGCAAGGAGGCAGCCTATTCACTGTCTGCCTGCAGAGGCTTTGCTGAGCTCCACCCTGCTGCCATTGAGATTCCCTCTAGTCCTGTTTATATGGGTGTGGTTAGAACTGCCTCGGCAATGGTGGCCCACCTCTGTAATGGCGGACTCTCTCTGTTATGGTGGGTTGCCTTCACAATGGCAAGCTGCCTCAGCAATGGTGGACTACCTCCATAGGGGTGGAGTGCCTCAGTAATGGTGGACGCTTCTCCCCTACCGAGCTGCACCGTCCTGGGTTCAGCCGTGCTTGCCATGAAACTCTCAACCTTGAGTGTTTCCAATTGTTGTTTTGTTTGTTTGTTTTTGTTGGGGTGGGACCCACCAAGCCTGATCACCTGGCTATCTGCCTTAGAGCCTTTTTTTTTTTTTTTTTAAGTTTAATGGTTGACTCTCTTCTAGGTGTTGCAGTCACCTGCTGAACGGGTGCCAGGATCTGTATGATTTCCCATGCAGTAACCCACTGTGCCGGCTGAAACAATGGTGCTGCCTGGGAATCTCCTGGCCAGCTTAAAAGAACAACCAGACCAGTGTATTTTGTATGGAGAGCCACTGCACCAGGCACCGGAAAAACAGCCACACCAGCTAAAAAAGCTGCGCTGGCCAAAACAGCCACACTGGCTACCTGTAGGGCTCTTCTGCCTAGGAATCTCTTTGTCTGTGGGCAATAAAGTTTCATCTGGAAATGCGATGTCCACTCACCCTCTGCACTTTCACTGGGAGCTGCAACCCTGAGCTGCTCCTAAAAGGGCCATCTTGGATCTCTCTTCTCAGAAGTCCTCTTTCTTTTATCAATTAACACTTCTATGGACAAACTCACTGGTTTTTAAATTAAATTTTTAACTCTACCAGCAATGTGCAAAGGATCAAAGAACAGAGGTTAACAGTCTTAGTCAATGCAATGTTTGCTGAAACACTAGTTAAATAGATTTGCCTTAAATAATTCACTCTACATTTTTACTGGTCAATTGCTTAGCTCTAAAGTTGTGAGGAAGGGGATAGATTTGCAGTGTGTCTGTCAGTGTAACTGCTGTGCACAACCTCTACTCCAACTTCTGAACCTATAGTAAGTTCATCTAGTGTACTGGATCAGTATTTTTATTGAAGTTCTTCTGACCTTACTGCTTCCTTTTCTTTTAAAGAATGTATGGTGGCCCTGGAAGGTCTGAGGAATTTTTTATTTCCCTTTTCTTTATGGGTAGGTAAAATATTCTGTTTCTTGAGCTAGATGCTGGTTACACAAATGGGCTCAGTTCATTGAACATTCATTGAGTTTTAGATTTATGACATATACAGGATTCTGTATTATATAATGCATCAATTAAAGGTAAACCTATTAATAGTAATAAGAATAGTAGTGAAATTACATTTCTTAGCATTTTATGATACAGAGATTATATGACCCTCTCTGATTAAGAAAGAGGTAAATAAATTGTAAAAAATAATTTTTATGTGTCCTAAACAATAACTCACCATTTGTGTCAGGCAGTAAAGTAGTTCTGATATAAATAAATTTGGGAAATATTCCATATATTAACCTCCACCCTGAGGATTCATCATTCCCAGTACTAAATTTAAAGCTCTGAAAAATTGTACAGTAAATGCATTTGTTGAACTCTGTGATCAAATAAATTTAAGTATTAATTGGTTACGGTTTAAACAAGACTTAGTAGTTTTCTTCAGTACATTAATTCTTGAGCTTAAATTTGTGCTCTTTTTCAGGATATTATATGGCTCTATGTGAATAAGTATTATATTAACTGTTTTAAAGACACGTTCTTTTCCCTGTTATTACATGAAATTAACTAGAATAATTACATTACAAAATGAAGGTTCAATGGCTAAGTTAAGCAATGCCATAGGGACAGATACTTCTCTGTACTTGTAGAATTTCATTGCAGGCATTTGAAGCCATAAACATAGAAGGCAAGGGTGGGTCTTTTGAAGTATGCAGCAGAACCTTTCAGGATAAGAGTTTCTTGGGAGACATTATTTTAAGAGTACATGACTCTTCCCATGGAACATCTCTAAAAACAGCATTTCCAGCATCTTTAGTATTCAGCCACACTCACAGGAAAGTCATGTATCTAGTAGCTGCTGCATTCTACAAATCTTCACAGTAGTAATAGAGTCAGAATAGGACATAACAAAATAAATTAAAATGTATTTGCTTAATTCAGTCATTGCAACAAGAAATTTGATAAACAATCTAAATGTAAGGGCTGATATCTGAACAACTATAGGTATTTCCCTACAATTAGTATACCAAAACAGACACCGTAAGTGACCAGTTCATGTGAACTAGCATAAGATACATAAAATGTAACAAACACAGTGGAGAAAAAGATGCTTATGAATAGAATAAAATCAGAGGTACTAAAACAGTCATTTCACAATAGAGACTTGATTAAGACTTACCTTAGGATGTTGATATGTCAGTAAATATAACATGATGATATATCAGTAAGTATAGTCAAACTAGTTTCAGTATAGAGACTTTAATATAGTTTCATTAATGCTATCTTTTGGAGAGTGACAAAAGTAGGAACAGTTAAGTGATAAAGAGGCTACAAATATTTTTACTTTGTGTTATACTTTTGAATTTTTACATACGTTATAAAACTAAATTTAAAAAAATCAAAATCATACATCAATTTTGTGGCATAACATTTAAACAACAATTTTTAACAAGATTTTAAAACATATTATTTTAACTGGCCTGATTAGTAGCTTATGCCTAAAGGAAAAAACCAGCATCACAGAAATTTGAAACTGAATTAGTCATTGTTGGTAAAAATATTGGTATTGAGTGAATATATATTAAAGCAGAAAATATTGGTAACATTAAAAGTTATGTAACAGTATTTGAAGAGTAAAAGAAAATAAACACAAATGTAAAAAATAAAAGTAAGATTAAATCCCAGTAATCTTTATTTTGATTTAGAAATATCAGTAGATACTCAATATTAATTTTTCTTTTCAAAAAATCATCTTTCTTAGTTCTCTTCATTGAAAAGGCCTAAAAGCAATGTAACGCAGAAGTAATCAGCTTTAAAAACAATATTTTGGTATCTGCATACCATGCCTTACTAAAATAAACAGGTTCTTTTGATAAATAACTGTTTCCAGATCTGTAAGAAGGAAATATATAAGATGAGCATGAGGTATCTTCCAAAAAAGGCAAAACGTTATCAAAGACTACTGAGATCATCTCAAAAGGACATAGAAACCAACTTGAAGCAGCTCTCAACAGCCAAATATAAAACAATTAGGATATTAACAAGAATTATGATTGCAATGAAATGAAACATAAAATACAAAAAAAAATCGTAAGTTCATAATCAACTTTTAAATAGCTTTTCCTGGAATAATCACAGGTTATGACTGTTGTCTTAAGATAATTATTAATATAACCTCGTTTTACTCGTAAGTGTCATGGTTTTGAGGTTAAGTTATATGATCACTCTACCACCGTAGAGTGCTGGTGTGATAACTCATTTTGCAAATTGGCAAATAAAAGGAAAAAAGAAATTATAATACCTTATAAAACTGTTTCAAGGTAGCCAAATACTTGATAAGGTTAATTTTTTCTATAGAAGAAGTCCAACTAATAAAGCAAAAATAATCACAGAACTATGAAATCATTATTTTATAAGCTTTAATTTAACAATGGATCTGGCTAACACTTCACACTGGATATTTTTAAAAAAATACATGAAATGTTGCTACTAAGTCTTGTAATGGGTGGATGGACTGACAACAACGGAAAATACTGATCTATTTTAGCAAAACCAGGCTATATGGCTTTTGATATAATATTAAAGGAATCTACCATGCCACCTACAAATCATTCTTGCTAAAATTTGAATGTGACTATGAAAGTTTTAGATTCAATTATAAGAAATATAAAGACAAGAGAAACATATTGAATAACAGCAATGAAATACAATCTGCCAAATATAGATTGTGGGAAAATGCTACAGAGTGGTTAACCCAATTCCTGAAATAAACTATGGCTGAACAAAAAGTGTCTCTACATGTGTGTGGGACGGCTATACTGTTATAGACCAAAAATTATTGAAGAGTGAAACCAACCCAGTAGTCCCATGGACTCTTTTTTTTTTTTTTTGATAAACACAGAAATTGACCCTTCTGATCTTAGAGCTTGAAACTTAAATTTGTTTTATATGAGTTTCTTCCTCAGGACAGGACCTTCAGGCCTCTCAAAAAAAAGTATCAAATAACTGAAACTCACCAGATCACCATAGCAGATGCCACCCCTCATTCATTATGATTGCTTCCTTTTTTCTCCCTAATTCTTGTTTTCATACATACCATTAAATTTCTTCCCTGCTATGTAAACCCCTAGTTTTGGCTAGAGAGATGGATTTGAGACTGAGCTCCCTTCTCCTTGGCCATTGCACCCAAGGAAAGCCTTCTTCCTTGGTAATACTTGTCCTCTCAGTCATTGGTTTCCTGTGTTGTGAACAGCAAGACAGAGACCAAACCTCTGGTGTTTTAATAACTAGAGAAATATCTGGAAAATCCCAAATGTTTAACTAAATAAAACATTTCTAAATTATTTGTGAGCCATAAAGCTATCAAGGGAGAATGTGACAATTATTATAAACATTCTACAGATAGTTGAAAACTATTTGACAAGTTAGATGAAATAGATGGATTCCCTGAAAGCTATGAATTATCAAAGCTCAATCAAGAAGAAATAGATAACCTGAATAGTTCACATAACTATTAAGGAAACTACAATTGTACTTAAAAACCTTCTCACAATGACAGCTTCAGGCTTAGATGGCTTCATTAGTGAATTCTCCTAAATATTTAAGAAAGGAAGTAAAATCTATTCTACACAGTTTTCCAAGAAGAGACAAAATTATTAGTTTGATACCTAACACAACAAAACAGGTTACCTGATGGAACAAAAATCTGAACTGCGAGGTAATCAACAGTTTTATGCTTGTGGTGCTAAAGACTACAAGGGTACAGACCAAGGTAAACATTTTCATCCAGGAAATTTCCAAACCTTTTCTTCTGCTAGGCTTTTAGTGTGTGGAGTTGAGTTAATCTTATTAGAAATTGGGCTGGGTTTAAGCCAAATGCAAAAGGACAAAGAAAATAGAATGAAAATATTGCTCTGGGGAAAAGGTAGCAGTATATGCCAGGGCCAGGACTTTAGCCAGAGCAGAAACAGGTGCCTCAAGAAGGCCACACCACTGTATCCTAGAAATAGAGTTCCTGCCTAAAACTGAGGATTAACCAGGACAATGGAGAACACCTCCCCACTGCACTCCATACCCAGTGACAGTCTAACAAGCATTTAATAACACATAATAGCAGTAAACTGCTGGTGAAGGGAAGAGTAAAGAGGATACAAAAAGATACAGCCAGGAGTAAAAGTAAAGATGAGGTAAAGATAAAAACAAATAATGACAAAACACACACATACGCACACACACCCACACACATGCAGGCTATCCCCCATGTTAAATCACAGGTATTGCTAAAGAAACTTGAAGAATTATAGTGGAATCAGAGTAACCATAGCAATAAGGGATTTTAAACCCAGCCTAATTTCTAACAATATTAACTCAGATCCCCAACTAGAAACATAGCAGAAGAAAAGGTTTGCACATTTTCTGAATAAAGCTGTTTACGTTGGTCTGTACTACTTTACCAAAAAAAAAAAAAGACTAATTGTTAATAAAAACATATGAGAAATACAAAAATAGAAAGAAAAAGTAGAAACTATCTCAAAAGACAAAGAAATGACCAGACCCAGACTCAGATGACAAACCATTTGAAAGGAAATTGAAAATGACTTTAATTAATATACTTAAAAATCCAATGAAAATGTTAGACAATATGCAAGATTGCATAATTATTTCTGTGAAGTGACGGAAATGATAGGAAAAAAAGTGGAATTACTAGAAATAGAAAAATCTTACAGAGATGAAGAATGTCTTCAATGTTAAGTAGAGAATGTCATCAGTAAGGATAGCAAAGCCAAGAAAACAATCAGTAACTCGAAATAGGTCAATAGAAATTACTCAAATTTAAACACAATTAGAAAAATAATCTTTTAGAGGAAAAAGCAGAACCCAGAATTTAAGAGCTTAGGAACAATACCAAATAGTTTAATATATGTATAATTGATTTTCCAAAGAGACAAAGAAAAAGAAAGACTTGAAAAGTAGCATCTCAGAATTTTCCAAATTTAGTAACAAAGAACAAATCTCAGATCCAAGAATTCAGAGAATACCAAGCAGACAAAAAACAAAACAAAACAAAACCATGTCATAATCATACCGCTGAAATCAAAAGACAAAGATAAAATACTAAAGGTAGCCAGAGATTTATCAAATGCAGACACTTGGAAGAACAAAGATAATAATTATACCAGACTTGTCTCAGAACACACAGAAGCTACAATACAAAAGAGACATTTTAAAAGTACTAAAAGAAAAAAATATCAACCTATACTTCTATGCCCAGGGAAAATATACTTCAAAAAAGAAAGGAATATATGGACTATCTTAGATAAACAAAATCTGAGGGCATTGACTGAGAGCAGAACTAGTATATAAAAAAAATTAATTTATTTAGGTAAAATAATTTTATATCAGAGAGAAACCTCAATCTATGTGAAAAATTGAAGAGCCAAAGAAATGAAATAAATGAAGATATAATAAAATTGATTTTTTATTATTTTAATTGCTTTAACTCAAAATAAAAAACTATCAAACTATTGTGCATATGTGAAATAAATGTATGTTAACAATAGCACAAAAAATATGGAAAAGAGGAATTGCGAGGAGATTGCTGAAAGTTTTTTGCAATACATGTAACGTGTTATGATATTTGAATGCAGATTTTGATTTTTAAAAAAGATGGATATTATAAACACTATAGTAATCATCAATAAGTTTTTTAACTAGGTACAAATAAGTCAATATAAATAAAATGAAATCATAAAAATGCTCAACATAAGAAGTAAGAAAGAAGGTATAAAATGATAAGTGGAATAGAAAACAAAAAACAGCAATCGAGATTTTAATTCAACAATATTAAATAAAATTTAAATCCAATCATACTGAATGTGAATAATCAAAGTATACCAGTTGAAAGACAGATACTATAAAACTTAATAAAAATAGTAAAACCCAGTCATATGCTACCTGCAAGAAATTCATTTTAAATATAAAGACATAGGTTAATAATAAAAAGAAAAATATATGCCATGGACGAAAGTTATGCCATGCAGTACAATTAACCAAAACACTGTTATTAGACAAAAATATACCTAAACCAAAGAATATTATAATAAAGTGTAACATTATTTAATGATAAACTGCTCAATTTCCCGAGAAGAGATAAGTCTTAAACATGTGCATCTTACAATCAAGCTTCAACATACATGAAGAAAAAACTCTTAGAACAGAAATAGTTAAATCCCAAAATACATTTGGAGACTTCAACATTCCTCAAGAAGTAACTGACATAACAATTAGTGAAAATACATAATACCTGAAAACACTATCAACCAACTTAACCTAACCATCATGTTTATAACATCCCATCCAACAACAGCATAATACACATTCTTTTCAAAGTATATGTGGAACATTCACCATGACAGTCCATATTCTGGGTCATAATATGAGCCTTAAATTAAGAGAAGAGAAATAATATAAATTATATTCATGATTTAAAACATACAAAATTAAATTAGAAATCAGTAATGGAAAGATATCTAGAATATTCTCCCAAATATTTGGAAAATCATCAACTCACTTTCAATAGACCATTGGTCAATAAGGGTGACTCAAAGTAAATTAAATAATATTTTAACCCAATGAAAATAAATATACCACGCAATACTTTAGCAGGATATAGCTACAGAAGTGCCTACAGAACTTTAAAAACATTAACTGTTTATATTAGTAAAGAAGGAAAGTATCCAATCAGTTATCTAAGCTGATACTTTAAGGAACTAGCAGTAAAATAAGAATTAAATCTAGAGCAAGCAGAAGAAAGGCATTATAAAAAGAACAAAGTATCAAAACATCACATTGCACTGTGTTCTTTTTAAAATTCCTTTCTTCTGCTTGCTCTAGATTCAACTCTTATTTCATTGTCTGATTTTTAGAGCAGTAGCTTCCACTCTATACATGTAATACATAATGTAATACAATTATGATTTGTCAATTAAAGTAATATTTTAAAAGGTACTACATGAGGTGATGGATGTGTTAATTAGCTTGATTGTGACAATCATTTCACAATGAGTACATATACCAAAACATCACATTGTACACCTTGAATATATATAATTTTTGTTAGTCAATTATACCCCAATAAATATGAAAAAGTTTTTAAAAAGAACTGAAAGAAAAGAAATTGAAAACAGAAAGCATTAGAGAAAATTAATAAAATGAAAGTTGATTCTTTAGCAAATACAATAAAATTGATATGAACTTTAGGCATTCTGATCTAGAATAAAAAAGAGAACACATAGGTTACTAATATTGGGAAAAAGAGAAGGATATCATTATGGAACTTACAGATATTAAAGGAATAATCAGGTAATACTATAAATAACCAAAAACATTACAAGGAATGAATACTATAGAACCATATCTCTCATGATTATGTGCAAAGAACCTCTCAACTAAATATTAGCCAGCTGAATTCAACAATATATAAAGACCAAGTAAAGGATATCTCAGGAATGCAAGGGTGGTTTAACATTTGATAATAAATCGATATAATTCACAGTTATCAGACTAAAAAAGAAAAACCACGTTAACATCTTAACAAATGCAAAAAAACGATAAACAAACATTTATATGATTTTTATTAAAAAAAAACTTTTAGAAAACTCAGGATAGAAGAACACTCCTTTGACTGAAAAAGGGGCATCAAATATACAGATAACATCATACTTAATTGTAAGACACCACAGGCTTTCCCTCATCATTGTGATGTAAAAAAGGCCTATTGTCTTACAACTCTTACTCACCATCATTCCAGAAGATCTACCCATTATGCAATAAGAAAAAAGATTTTTATTAGAAAGAAATAAAAGTATCTCATTTGCAGATGACATAGTTGTGCACGTAGAAAAATCCCCAAAAAACTTAACGAAAATCTCCTAGAACGTGTAAGTACATTCAGCAAGTTTGCTGGATATGTTAACATATAAAAGTTGATCGTATATTTATACAGTGACTATAAACAGCTAGAAACTCAATTTTTTAAATTTGTCCATAAACATGTGTACAATTGGTGAAAATTCTTGTTAGGATATTCCTACTTTAAGAGTTTTTTCTTTTATAAGGTCAAATAGTATTCCATCTTTATCCATTTGTCTGTTGATGGACACAGATTGATTCCATATCTTGTCTATTGTGAATAATGCTGCAATAAGCATCGGAGTGCAGATATTTCCTTAACATACTGCTTTTATTTCCTTTGGATATATTCCCAGTAGTGAGATTTCTAGATCATGTGGTAGTTCTGTTTATTATGTTTTTAAGGACCTCCATACTCTTTTCCATAATGACTGTACTAATTTATACACCCACCAACAGAGTGCAAGTGTTCCTTTTTCTCTACATGCTCCCCAACTCTTGTTATCCCTTGTCTTTTTGGTAATAGACATTCTAACAAGTGGGAGATGATATCTCATTGTGGTTTAAATTTTTTTTTTTAATGGCAATGAAGAAACCAAAGTCACTGCTTAGAAGTTTGTATAAGCCAATACGTATGTTATGAACTCAGCCTCCTTACCAGCTGCCTCACAGATAGTTGGTTCAAGGTAATATGTGGAAGGGTCAAAATGTTTCCAAAAGCACTGTTGCTGAAAGATTTTACCATCAGTTTTACTTTCAGATTGCATACTATTTAAACAGTAACTATATTTATATTCCTTCCTGTGTATCTGATATTTTCAAATGTTTGATTATGAAATTTATCTATAGAGCTTACTTATTAAAAGTGCAATAAAAATAACCTCTCGTAGGAAATTTAATTTTATTCATGTTTTCAGCTTAAATGTGCCCACTGACAGCCTCCTCCTGTCCTGGAAGAACTCCTAACCAATACAGCCACAGGTAGGAATCCCAGCTCTACCAGGTACTCACTGTGTGACCAAGTCTTGAGGTAACTTTACCTTACTGAATTTTCCTTGTATTCTTCTTGTTTCATCTTAGCAGCAATGTATCAACAACATCAGGATACTAACATCTCTTGTAATTTTCCTGTTACCTAATTCCAACTAACGCCAATGATATAATTCCAAGCTCAGAATATCACATCAGACTCCCCAACCTAATACACAATTGTATTGTTTGTTTATTAATGACTTACAGAACCAAATCCAACAATTAGCTGATAGATGTATGAAAAAGCAGTTTTATAGCAACATCCCTCTTGTACATTAACGTCTTAGCAAGTAATTTTTCTCCTTGATGTTTACTTCATTTTACCTGCAAATCCGTTGTTTTTCTTTATTTCCTGTGTGTGTGCTTAAAAAAACTTAAATTATTCACAATTGTCAATATATAACTGACTAAAATAGTGGAAAATTCAATGAATTCTTTTTTTAATGTCAGCAAATGGTATGATTTGTGTTTTATACTGAATGGTTGAAATTGATCTCTTTGACAGTAAAACAAATGTTGCTATTGTTTTGACAGTATAAAGCAAAGCAATATGAAAGCTGAATATATTTAAAGAAACTATCTAAAAAAAATTGACAAACATATTAAAAATGAATATTTCATAGGGAATTTTTCTATAATTATTTTCATCCAAGTTCTCTGAAATTTGTTATGAGATGGTACTTCTGAAAGAATGTTACAACTAAAACCAACCTAAAATCAACATTACACTGCATAAGTTAGATAAACTTATTGGAAGTGAAATCTCATTTCTAAGTTTATACAAGAATTTTTGCTGTCCTTTATTATTGTAGAACTTCTACATCATCTCTAGAAATCATAGTAAATAGATGTACATGACACACACATGCATATATTGCATATAATTTGTGGGTGTCATATAGGGAAGTCAGTCACTGTGATGTGTTTGGTTTCTTCTGTATCTACTTAACAAGTCTGTAAGAGAACTCATACACAAACATCCACACAAAGACATCCAATAAAATTAACTCGGTAGGTAGGAGAAACTTGTTTGACAAACGAAGTGCACTTTTGAAGTTTTATACACACACACATATTTATACATACTTATATACACATATATGAATATATATACACACATAAGGAAAATTTGGGGATTTGCTTTAACAGTAGTTTACAGACTATATGTCAAATACCAGAATCTGTGATAAGTATTCTATATTGTTTTTCATTTAGTCCTAACACAGAAATCTCTTAGATTGGCATTAAAAGTAAGGGTACATGCAAAAGTACCCTTACTTTTACAATGTGGTATTATAAATATTAACATATTCTCTATAATGTTCTATAGAGAGGAAATTGAGATATAAAAGCTTAAGAAACTCATCCCAAGAAGAACAGTAAGTGGTAGATCCAATATTTGATCACATTTTGGTTTCTTTGTAAGATGAAAGATGTAAGATAGAGTCACCTGCCTGAATGCATATAACTGATTTATAAATACTGTATTGACTTTTAATGTCTTGGAATTACATAGATGTTTTATATGTAAAAATGTTTAGAATGATGCTAGTAAAATGTTAGCTAATGAATCATTTTAGATTCATGGCCGAAAATTTTATGGAAGGAATTATCCAAATACTCTTTTACACCCCAGGTAAACCCAATAAATAGAGTATCCAGTTGTAAGGTAATATGTACAGAAAAGACAAAAGAAATCCAAAATCATTTAATAACAATAAATGTAACAATGATCAGAGGTCTAATGTAGGTAAGTTGTGTAAAATAAAGACATTCTAAATTAAAAGCTCAGGGTGCATCTCATAATAGAGATTGAGAAACTGGCCAATAACCAAGACTACCAAAGCCTCTGCAATTGTCTGGAGATAAAACTGGCCTTTTGCTTAATTATCTCTATTGTCAGGTATAAGAAACACTACCTCAAAATCAGAAACTCTCCTTCAGTGAATGAGGTATAGAGGCTCTGAAGTCAGCCTCTCTCAGTCAGCCTCCGAGACACTGAATCCTCCTCTTCCTGGTGACTGGGGCCCTAGAAATTGTCATTATTTAAAAAAAATTAAGCAATATAAAAAGATCTGACACCAGGTCCCTTCTTTTATGCACTAGGTCCCTCCTATGCACTAAGTCCCTCCTAGTGCATAAAAGAAGGGAAATCTCCACTTTACTGATAAAATACTGCTTGCGGGTTTGTGCAGAAACCCATAAGCAGTATTTTATCAGTAAAGTGGAGATTTCTAAGAGAAAAAAAAAACAGATTCGACTATGTAATTGTACATGGTGTCTTTAAATACACAGGTTTAATGTCTGAGGCACTCATCAGAGGGAGCCTATACTCCATGTGACCTTTCTTAGTTTAAAGGATTCCTTGTACCTTCAGAGGTACAAAACACAAGTGTCGTTTTGAAATCGTACAACATCAAGATCAGTGCTCTTAACTGTGGCATACCTCTCCTCAGCTATGTTAGAAGTTCTAAAAATAATGTAAGGAAATATGTCAGCTATCTCAAAATTGACATTAAAAATGAATCTCTTCCTCCTGAGGGAAATTACTCACCTGTTAAAGTACCCTTACTTTTATAATGTGGTATTATAAATATTAACATATTATCCATAATGTTCAACTTAATTCAGTTTTGGAGAGAAAGAGATGGGCTAGTCTTTAAACATAACATGTTTGAGCTCACATATTTAATTGGCTTTCTCTTTTAAAACAATTTGTAGGATAGTAATAGAGCATTTAAGAAAAAAAAAAAAAAACCTCAATGACCATACCTTTAAATTGAAAGCTGAGAAAATTTAATCTTAGAATTTTGATAGGGGAAGGTAAGTTCCACATTTATTTAGCACTGAGAAATAGCAAAATGATAACCTTACGTTGGGTTGGGGGAGTTTGTATATTTCCCTAAAATTAGCTGTTTGTCTTGTTAGTCACAATTGGTTGAAAATGTCTTTTTAAAAGACAATCAATAAGACACTTTGTAAAAGTTAAGTCATTTGCATATTCTCTACCTTATTCATCTACAGGAAAATCAGCTGATATTGATGTCAATTTTCTGTCTCTCCTCCACCTTTCCTTTCTCCTCTTCCATATTCTGTGGTTTGGGCTCATTTCTGAAGAACTAGTACTATACTTTGGATGTATTTTTTATAGTGACAGTTTCTAGTATATTTTTTTCATGTTAGGAAGAAAATCTTTTGATGAGTAAATTTATTTAATATAATAGTTTTATTCTAAGGCTAAGAGATCTAAAAGGTAGTCAACTATAAAATTATTGCCTGTCATTAGTTAATTTGAAATTCAGAATGATTTTGAATTGGGAGATAGTAAGACCACAATAAGAAAATTCTTTTTTGGTATACTTTTAAGGAATGGGAGGAGGTAAGAAAAAGAAGCGATTTTGAAGTGTCACTTTTTTTTCTGCAGCAGAATATGTGTTCGGAAATTTTCACAGACATTTTTCCTTGTGTCATGACAGCCTCGAATGTGCTTAGTATTCCTTCACTCACTTCATATATATGTGGACACTGAGACTCAGAAGTTACAACATTGAAGTGCTGAGATTTTATTCCAGGTTATTTTAATTAAATATCTTTTTTTTTTCACTCAGCTATGAGTGTCAACATTTTGAATATGACATCATCATAACTCTAAAGAAAGCATTTTCCTAAATCAAAAAGGTAAATGTAGTATACACCATTATGAAAGATATTGTGTGAAGCATACTCTTCTCCTGGTAGGAGAATATTTGCAGAACTCACCAGGAAGCAACTCTTTAAACTCATATCCTACCTTGTAAGGAAGAATTATTTCTCTAACAAACAAAAATCCTAACTTATAACCAAATTTAGAAATTACTAATATATTGAAGTGTATCTTCAAAAGCTTAAACAAATCTGGACAATTACATTAAAAAATATTGAAAGGGAAAACAAGACATTTTTTGATAATCTAAATATCAGATAACATGATGATTATCTAGGATTGTGGACAATCTCGAATCAACTGATTAACATAGGCAAAATGCAACTAAATTCAATATTTGATTCCTGAAACCACAGAGACTTAGTTTGCTAGACAGTTGCTTTTGGTTATGATTTTTATTTGTTTTGAAGTGAAGTTCAATCAGTTGTGCCTATAGAAAAACATCTCTAATCTTGCCTTCTTTCTTTATTTCACTGAGTTTATTTTCAACAAGAATAGAAAAACATACACTGCATGTTTTCACTCATAAGTGGATGTTGAATAATGAGAACACATGAACATAGGGAGGGGAACATCACACACCAGTGCCTGTGGGAGGATGAGGGGCTAGGGAGGGATAGCAGGGGGTGGTTGTTAGGGGAGGGATAGCTTTAGGAGAAATAACTAATGTAGGTGATGGAGCGATGGATGCAGCAAATCACCATGGTGCATGTATACCTATGTAACAAACCTGCACGTTCTACATTGATATTCCAGAACTTAAAGTATAATTAATTAATTAATTTTTTTAAAAAAGAAAAACATCTGTGTCTGCATTCCTAGATGTTTGACAGGCAACTTTCGTGTTGCCTGGCCCTCTTCCTTGTACTGGATATGTACTCTAAACAAAATAAATACCCTACTTAGGTGGCTATTACATGCTAGCGGTGGTGAAGTTAGAAGGAGACAGAATATTACAAAAATAAACGTGAAACATTATGTTATTGGTAAATGTACTTCTAAAGGAAAACAGGGCAGGGGCCAGGCATAGTGGCTCACATCTGTAATCCCAGCACTTTGGAAGGCTCAAGTGGGTGGATCACTTGAGCCCAGGAGTTCAAAACCAGTTTGGGCAACATGGAGAAACCCTATTATTACAAAAAATATGAAAATTAACCAGGAGTGGTGTGGCATGCCTATAGTTCCAGCTATTCAAGAGGCAGAAGTGGAAGGATCACCTGAGCCTGGGGAGGTTGAGGCTGCAGTGAGCCATAATCATGCCAGATCCTGTCTTAATAAATAAATAAATATATAATATACACATAGTATATAGCATGTATATATACCATGTATTATATATACACTACATTTCTACTACATATTTTTAAATGCCATATTTTTTTAAAGCCACTCAAATTTAATAGTGGGGGGTTGTATACCAACTTTAGTGACACTAATGTTAATAAGTTCTGATAACTGACTACCATCAGACCAGAGTACTACATATTTTTTAACAGGTAATGCCAGCTGTTAATACGTTTAAGTAAATGTGAGCCAAAATTGTTCAAAATAAAACAAGCCAATCACTCTCAAAAAAAAAAAAAAAAGAAAGAAAGAAAGAAAAGAAAAGAAAAATAGAGCAGGATAAAGAGGTGATCAAGAAAGTCCTCTCTTAAAAGGTAACATTTTAAAAAGCGTTCAAATCAAATGAGGGAGCCAAACACAAATATTCAGGGAGAAAGTACAGGAGGCTGAGAGAACACTGTGCAAAGGGCCTGTGGAAGGCAAGGTTCAAAATGATAGATACGAGCTATATAACACCTCAAGTCCTCTTTGCTGCTCCAACATTGAACTAGGACTTAGAAATCAAGATATCTGAAAGTAACAATATTTGGAACAGAAATATCTTTTGTTCTCACTGTAGATTCTAGCTTTTCCAATTAGTTGAGTTTTTAAAACTATTTTTTTTATTTCAACTTGTGTGTGTTTAAAATCTTTTTCTTTCAAATCTAGAAAACTGTCATAATGATAATTAAAATTTTGTCAAATTATTTAATCACTCAACTGTAGCATAAATTGAATTCATTTTAAACTAATGGATTATAGAAATAATAGTAAGATTGCATAATGTTACAGATGACTGAACTGTTGGTTAAATCAATCTGCTGTGAAAGCTTTGTTTAAAATGCAAGTTTTAAATAATTTTTTTGATAATAAGACACATTCAGAACAAGGAATGGACTCTATGTTGCAGAGTGAGACATTCTCTTCAGGGCTCCTAAAATATGATTGAAGTTGTTTTATTTTCAAATGGTTGCTATCTGCAAAACTCCTTATATTTTTGTCCTTACCTGTAAGTCATATTAATTTCAACTGATTTGTAATTAATTTATACAAACAAAATCATGTTCTTAGATTACACTGTAGGAACATATAACATTACTTTTGCCTTATTATCCAATTACTTGGAGCTTTTTTAGTAATCAATCACTTATCTACATTTTATTTCTTTCATGGTTAATTGGAGATAACTAATAGATGTGTTTATTTCTCTCCATGTAACTCTTTCCAAGGCATCCATCATAAAGTGCATGAAAAATTGCATCTGTTTTAATTCCAACATTGTTCATTTTTAGTTTAGAAAACTAAAACTAAAAAAGAAACTGAATTTCCTATTCTACTTGATTTTTGGAGTTATCCAAAATGATTAGAAAACATAGCAGAAAAATAGTGATTAATTTTTTTCTAAAACAGGCATAATAATAATGAATTGTCAGTAAGATAAGATTTATTATAAAAGTCTCCATGTTTATCACATTTATTTATTAAGATATCCATGAAAACAGATGACACACAAATTGTATTTGTTGATTTATTTTACATTTTTAATTTGATGTTCATCACATTTATCAACTATAACCTCATCCCTCTGAAAGGGAAGATTGTTTAATATTATAAAATTAAAAGTCATTAAAAGTTTTTCATACTGTCCAGAATAGGACTAATTTTGGCTATTTTTAAAAATAGCTCTTGGATCATGAGAAAAGAAGATGGCGCAGTAGGAGCAAATCGGGATTGCAGCTCTCAGTGAAGATGCAGAGGGTGAGTGCAATTCGCATTTCTAGATGGATCTTTGTTGCCCACAGAACTGGGAAATTCCCAGGTGTAGGAGAGGCACGGGATGCCAGCACACCTGTTTCGGCTCACACGGCCGTTTTGGCTGGCGCCACAGCGCAGTGGCACTCAGCACAAAACGCACTGGCCTGGGTGCCCTGTTAAACTGGCAATCTGAGATTTGGGAGGGCAGATTAGCATATCCATCTGACTAAACGGGACTTGGACAGTGAGCCAGACCAGGAGATTCCTGGGAAAAGATGTTTGAGCTGGCGCAGTGGGTCGCTGCACGGGAAATCACACAGATCCCAGTGCCCTATCAGCAGGCAACTGAAACACCTGGGAGACAGTCAACCGTTCAACTTAAAAAAAAAAAAGAGCTCTGAGGCAGGGAGCCAGGTAATCAGGCTCGGCAGGTCCCACCCCCACAGGGACAAACAAAATGGCGATTCGAAATGCTCAAGGTTGAGAGTTTCACTATGGGCACAGCTGAACCCAGGATGGTGCAGCTTGGTGGGGGAGAGGTGTCCGCCATTACCGAGGCATTCCGCCCTTACTGAGGTACACTCCCATTGCTGACGCAGCCTACCGTTGCGAGGCAACCTGCCATGACAGAGAGACTCCACCAACAGGGCAGAGCCCACGACATCAGGGCAGAGCCCACAGCAACAGGGCAGAGCCCACAACAATGGGGCGGAACCCACAACAGTAGGGATGAGCCCATGGCAACAGGGCGGAGTCCATGACATCAGGGCAGAGCCCACAGCAGCAGGGCAGAGCCCATGGCAAAACGGCAGACCCCACGGCAGCAGGGCGGTGCCTTGGCAGGCAAATAGTGACTAGACTGCCTCCTAGCTGGGCAGGACAGTGCAACGGATATTCATAAATAAAGACCTAACTCCCTGAGACAGAGCATCTGAGGATAAAAAGGGATTTTATGAGTTCTGCTGCAGCAGACTAAAATGTACTGGCCTAACAGCCAGAATGATCAATGGAGCTCACAGCTCAGCACTTGAGCTCCTATAAACTACGGACAGCCTCCTCAAGCAGCTCCCTGACCCCTGTATATCCAAAGAGTCACCTCAAAAAGGACTGATCAGACTGACATTTGGCGGGCATCATTCTGGGACAAAGATAGCAGAAGAAGAAACTGGTAGCATCCCTCACTCTTCCGCAGCTGCTACAGGTGCACGCCAGAAAAGCAGGGCCTGGAGTGGACCTCAGCAGTCATACAGCAGAGGGGCTAGACTGTTAGAAGGAAAACGAAGTAACAGAAATACTTCATCATCAACAATCTGGGTGCCCACTCAGACCCAATAAAAAAGTCAGCAACTACTAAGACGACAGGTGGATAAATCCCCAAAGATGGGAAGAAACCAGTGCAAAGAGGAGGAAAACACCAGAAACCAAAACACCTCACCTCCTACAATGGACCAAAACTCCTCACCAGCAAGGGAACAAAGCTGAACGGAGAATGAGTGTGACGAAATGATGGAATTAGATTTCAGAAGGTGGATAATGAGAAACTTCAGCGAGCTAAAAGAACATCTTCTAAATCAATGCAAAGAAACTAAGAACCCTGAAAAAAGATTTGAAAAAAGATTTGAGGAAATGATAACAAGAATGGACAACTTAGAGAGGAATATGAATGAATTGAAGGAGCTGAAAAACACAACACGAGAACTTCACGAAGCATGCACAAGTTTCAACAGCCGAATTGACCAAGCAGAAGAAAGAATATCAGAAGTCAAAGATCAACTCAATGAAATAAAATGACAAACCAAGATTAGAGAAAAAAGCACAAAAAGGAATGAACAAAATCTCCAAGAAATGTGGGACTATGTGAAGAGACCCAACCTACGTTTGGTAGGTGTACCAGAATGTGATGAAGAGAATGAATTCAAACTGGAAAATACTCTTCAGGATATTATCCAGGAAAATTTTCCCAACCTAGCAAGGCAGGCCAATATTCAAGTCCAGGAAATACAAAGAACACCTCAAAGATATTCCGCAAGAAGAGCAACCCCAAGGCACATAATCATCAGATGCACCAAGGTTGAAATGAAGGAGAAAATACTAAGGGCAGCCAGAGAGAAAGGTCAGGTCACCCACAAAGGGAAGCCCATCAGACTCACAGCAGATCTCTCAGCAGAAACGCCACAAACCAGAAGAGAGTAGGGGCCAATATTCAACATCCTTAAAGAAAAGAACTTTCAACCCAGAATTTCATATCCAGCCAAACTGAGCTTCATAAGCGAAGGAAAAATAAAATCCTTTGCAAAGAAGCAAGTACTCAGAGATTTTGTCACCACCAGGCCTGCTTTACAAGAGCACCTGAAAGAGGCACTACACATAGAAAGGAACAACCAGTACCAGCCATTCCAAAAACATACCTAATTCTAAAAAGCATCAACAAAATGAAGAATCTGCATCAACTAAAGGACAAAACAGCCAGCTAGCATCAAAATGACAGTATCAAACTCACACATAACAATATTAACCCTAAATGTAAATGGGCTAAATGCACCAATCAAAAGACACAGACTGGCAAATTGGATAAAAAGCCAAAACCCATCGCTGTGCTGTATCCAGGAAACCCATCTCACATGCAAGGATACACAAAGGCTTAAAATAAAGGGATGGAGGAAGATTTACCAAGCAAATGGAGAGCAAAAAAAAAAGCAGGAGTGGCAGTTCTCGTCTCTGATAAAATAGACTTTAAAGCATCAAAGATCAAAAGAGACAAAGAAGGTCATTATATAATGGTAAAAGGATCGATACAACAAGAAGAGCTAATGATTCTAAATATATATGGACCCAATATAGGAGCACCCAGATATATAAGGCAAGTTCTTAATGACTTACAAAGAGACTTAGACTCCCACACAATAATAGTGGGAGACTTTAACACTCCACTGTCAATATTAGACAGATCAACCAGACAGAAAATTAACAAGGATATCCAGGACTTGAACTCAGACCTGGAACAAGCAAACCTGATAGACATTTACAGGACTCTCCACCCCAAATCCACAGAATATACATTCTTCTCAGCACCACATCACACCTACTCTAAAATTGACCACATAATTGGAAGTAAAGCACTCCTCAGCAAATGCAAAACAACTGACATAATAACAAACAGTTTCTCAGATCATAGTGCAATCAAGCTAGAACTCAGAATTCAGAAACTAACTCAGAACCGCACAGCCTCATGGAAACTGAACAACTGGCTCTTGAATTTTGTAGATGCAATAAAAAATGATAAAGGAGAAATCACCACAGATTCCACAGAAATTCAAACCATCATCAGAAAATATTACAAACAACTCTATGCACATAAACTCTAGTAAAACTGGAAGAAATTGATAAATTCCTGGACACCTGTGTCCTCCCAAGCCTAAACCATGAGGAAGCTGAAACTATGAATAGAGCAATAACAAGGTCTGAAGTCGAGGCAGCAATTAAGAGCCTACCACTCAAAAAATGTTCAGGTCCAGATGGGTTCACAGCTGAATTCTACCAGACACACAAAGAGGAGCTGGTACCATTCCTTCTGAAACTATTCCAAATAATCCAAAAAGAGGGAACCCTTCCCAAATCATTTTATGAGACCAACATCATCCTGATACCAAAAGCCGGCAGAGACTCAACAAGAAAAGAAAACTTTAGGCCAATATCCATGATGAACATAGTTGCAAATATCTTCAATAAAATACTGGCAAGCCGATTGCAACAGCACATCAAAAATATCCGTCATGATCAAGTACGATTCATCCTGGGGATGCAAGGCTGGTTCAACATATGCAAGTCTATAAACGTAATTCACCACATAAACAGAACCAAAAACAAAAACCACATGATTATCTCAATTGACGCAGAGAAGGCATTTGACAAAATTCAACAGCCCTTTATGCTAAAAACCCTCAATGAACTTGGTATTGATGAAACATATCTCAAAGTAATAAAAGCTATTTATGACAAACCAACAGCCAATATCATACTTAATGGGCAAAAACTGGAAGCATTCCCTTTGAAATCTGGCACTAGACAAGGATGCCCTCTTTCACTACTCTTATTTAATATAGTACTGGAAGTTCTTGCCAGAGCAATCAGGCAAGAAAAAGAAATAAAGGGTATTCAAATAGGAAAGGTGGAAGCCAAATTGTCTCTATTTGCAGACGACATGATAGTATACCTAAAAGACCCCATCACCTCAGCCCAAAAACTCCTGAAACTGATAAGCAACTTCAGCAAAGTCTCAGGATATAAAATCAATGTGCAAAAATCACAAGCATTCCTATACACCAATAACAGACTTAAAGAGAGCCAAGTCAAGGAGAAACTGCCATTCACAATTGCTACAAAGAGAATAAAATACCTAGGAATACAACTTACAGGGAACGTAAGGGACCTCTTCAAGGAAAACTACAAACCACTGCTCAACGAAATAAGAGAGGACACAAACAGATGGAGAAACATTCCATGTTAATGGTTAGGAAGAATCAATATTGTGAAAATAGTCATACTGCCCAAAGTGATTTACAGAATAAATGCTATCCCCATCAAGCTACCATTGACTTTCTTCACAGAACTGGAAAAAACCACCATGAACTTCATACAGAACCAAAAGAGAGCCCGCATAGCCAAGTCAATTCTAAGTAAAAAGAACACAGCGGATGTGGAGAAATAGAAACAGTCTTACACTGTTGGTGGGAGTGTAAATTAGTTCAACCATTGTGGAAGACAGTGTGGCGATTCCTCAAGGCCTTAGAAATAGAAATTTCACTTGACCCAGCAATCCCATTACTGGGTATATATCCAAAGGACTATAAATCATTCTACTATAAGGACACATGCACACGAATGTTCATTGCAGCACTGTTTACAATAGCAAAGACCTGGAACCAACCCAAATGCCCATCGATGATAGACTGGACTGGGAAAATGTGGCACATATACACCATGGAATATTATGCAGCAATCAATAACAATGAGTTTGTGTCCTTTGTAGGGACATGGATGAACCTGGAGAACATCATTCTCAGCAAACTGACATAAGAACAGAAAATGAAATCCTGCATGTTCTCACTCATAGGTGGGTGATGAACAGTGAGAACACATGGACACAGGGAAAGGAGTACTACACACTGGGGTCTATTGGGGGGAATAGGGAAGGGACAGCGTCGGGGTAGTTAGGGAGGGATTGCCTGGGGAGAAATGCCAAATATGGGTGAAGGGGAGGAAGGCAGCAAAACACACTGCCATGTGTGTACCTATGTAACTATCATGCATGCTCTGCCCATGTACCCCAAAACCTAAAATGCAATAAAAAAGAAGAAAAAAAGAATTATTGTAATAAACAAAAGTTACTTAAAGCATCTATATGCCATTTTAAAAAATAAATAAATAAAAATAGCTCTTTACTTAACATTAGTTCTTCTCTGTTAAAAAATTAATTTTGAATAAAAAATGAATTATTCTCAGTACTGTTCATTAGGCTTAATATTATTTTGGGAGAAAATACTAGCTAGTAAATAAGGAAACATTGCCATATGCATATAATTCTAAGAGAACATTCAGCACATTGTATGTAACGGGTTATTCTTCCAGTTATCTTCTTTCTCAGTCCATGCTGAGAATAGGAAAAAAGCTCTTTGCTTTTTTGTAGTCACCAAGCCTAGTATAGTGGCTAATACAAAACAGTCTTGAGTTCAGTACAATGACAAGAACATAGTAAGTTCCTCTTCATGTCCCTACTTAAATACTGATATGGACAGTAGACAGGGAGATACTGTGTAGAAGAGGGCAAAGGCCCCACCCCAATGCCAGGAAACCTGGCCCTAAATAAGGACAGGCATTCCTATTTTCTCATCGAAATTCTTGCCATTTGGCCCACCAGGCCCCTCTATCATGTAACCATATAAAACCCGAACCCCAGGCTACAGAAGGAGAAGAGCAGACAAACAGCAGAATGTGATAGCAGGAAAGTGAAGGAGCATCAGAACGGAGGGAGGAGTTAGGCTGGGATGATTGGAGAGGAGATAGGCTGCTGGGTGGTATGACTCCAGGGGAACATCATCTTCCTCTTCCATCCCCCTTCCAGCTTCCCATCCATTCCACTGAGAGCTACCTCTACCACTCAATAAAACCCCCCACATTCACTCTTCATTCCAGTGTGACCTGATTCTCCCTGGACACCAGACAAGGACTCAGGGACCAAGAGGGCACTGAGCTGGGTAACACTTAAGCCATCTGCGGACAGCAGAGCTAAAAGAGCACTGTAACACTGAGGCTTCAGGAGTCAAAGCACCCACCCCTAAATGCTGCCATGGGGCCAGAACCCAAAAGAGTTCACCCTGGCTCACACAGCTGCCCATCTGCATGCTCCCCATCCCGTAAGGGATTTGAGTGGTAGTGGAGGAACAGAGAGCCACACTCCTGTTGCATGCCGTGTGAGCGGGTGCCAGGAAACTCTCCCATTTCAGTATCACCTTACTGGAGCAAACTTTTCTGATTATTCTGATCATTGAAATAGGAATTCCTCCCCAATTCTAAATACATTATTCTTCCTTAGTGTGTTTTTACTTTTTTTTTTCTCAATTGTTTCATTTTACGTTTTGTTTTTGGCATGCTTTAGCATTCATTACCATCTGACATGCCATACATATTGTTTCTCTTTGTTTATTGTTCAGGATGCTATAACAGAAATACATAAACTGGGTGGTTTGTAAACAACAGAAATTCATTTCTTAAAATTCTGGAAGCTGGTAAGTCTAAGATCAAAGAGCCAACAGATTCATCTCGTGAAAGCTTACTTCCTGGTTCATATACACAGTCCTCTTCTCACTGTGTCGTCACATGGCAGGAGCAAAGCAGCTCTTGGATGTCTTTTATAAAGGCACTAATCCCATTCATAGGGGCTCTTCTTTCCTGATGTAATTACCTCCCAAGAACCCTAGCTCCTAATGCCATCACCTTGGGGGTTAGAATTTAAACATAGGAATTTGGGGGAACACAAACAATCAGACCATAACATTTATGTCTAGTTTCCTCAAGATTTAGAATAATGTCTGATACTTAATAGAGGCTCAATAAATAGTTGTGGAATTAATGAAGAAATAAGGTAGCAAAAGGAAATCCAACTAATTTAAGAAACAATGTCATGTGAGAGATTTTTATGTGGCTTTTAATTTGTTTCTGATAAGTTTCTGATATTCTTTCCTTTCCCCATTGCCTCCCAGATGCTGATGTTTTCATAATTTTGAAGTTCTTCACAGCTTCTACTCAGAGAATCCTGTTGCAATTTCTAAAAGAGACTAATATTAAAGATAGCTGTTACTTCCATCATAATATCAAACAACTAATTTAATCACTACAAAACTCATTATAAACTATTACAAAAGTTTAAGAGTATATCAGGGTTTTGCAAGTTACAAATATATACTAGTTGCCATACTTGAAACTATCACTGTCCAATAGAACATTCTGCAATGATAGTTTTATATCCATGTTGTCCCACATGGCAGACACTAGACCCATGTAGCTATTGAGCTCTTGAAATAGAATAACTAGGGTTAAATTTTATTTAATTTAAATGTAATAGTCATATGGAAATAGTGTCTATCACAGTGAACAAAAATAGTTCTAAACAATTATTTTCCTTTTCCATATTCAGAAATTGTAAAAGAAACAATGCAACAAAATAATGAAATGTACAGTTATGTAACAGGTTTAACAATGACAATACTTCGTAGTAAAATTATTATTTAAAAAGGCAATTTTTATTTAAAAAGGCAATTTTTTTGCAAATCATTATGAGGAGTTTTGTTTAACTTGTTTTATTAAATGTAAAATAAGATAGATTAATGTTATATTAACGGCTGAAACATTCATCTGAAGAAACTAGAAAATAATTCTAGTTACATACACTTTATTACAAGTTATATTGATCCATTCTATATGAAGAATACAAAAAAAATATGTGGCTCTACTACAGTACTGTTTTTCTTAAGATCTTATATTGTTAGCAAATGACTTTGTTCTTTGCAGTTGTTGATTACTTTTCTCATTTGACTTTTAGTTGCATCTTGATTTAAGATCAAATCAACATTGATTTGGCATGCTTAAAATTATATTACTTTAAATATAAAGTAATATAAAAGGTTACTTTATATTTAACAGTTGGTGGTTTTATTTGTGGTTGTAAAGATGTTTTATCAACTTTTTAAAATGTGTTGAGTAGAGAGATTCTGGAATGACAATGTTTGAGGGATATTTGCATTATTATGTGATATATGAAAATAGATATTGCAAATAATAGATAGGCTTGACTCTTTTTAGTAATAAAAAATAAAGCAGTCACCAAAAATAAAAACAGAAACAAAGAAATTATGACCTACAAGACTTTGATTTCTTAAAATAAATGGAAAATAGAAAGTAGGAACTTGCTTTCTGACATGTACTCTGCTGAATCTAGGTCATTCAATAAATCAATTACAAACAGGTGGTTCAGATTCCTAAATCAGAAAGTTTCAGGTTTGTCAAAACTTCCCCTACACAGTCTTCCTTTATATCCAGCTTAATTCTGAAACCTAATGAATGCAAAATAACCAAATTATATTTAAAAAATTAAGGAGAAAAGAGTGTAAGACTTTCAAATTTCAACAGATATAAAAGTATTTCTATAAAATACTTGTAATAAAAAATATTGTTTTAGCAACTATACAAATCTAATACACAGGATAATAGAAAAATAATATTTAAAAATTGGTCTTTTCTATAGATATCAATAATGATGTACTAGAAATGCACTGGAAAATAGCAATAACTACAAAATGCAATCCTATAAAGAATTTTAAATATCTACTGAATATCAAACATAATAATTGAAAAGAAAGATTATTTTCTTAAATGGAAAGCCTCAATATAAAAACAGAGGTCAATTATCTTTGTATTAAACCGTAAAACTTATGTAATTTCATTTAAAAATGTAATCAGATTTACATGTATTTGTGTGTATGCACATATATATACATGGTTTAAAAATAGATCTCAAGTTGTTTATTCTAACGTTCAAGTGGAAAGTTAATTTATGAGAAGGGCTAATGAGATTTTGGAAAAGGAAAAAATGAGAAACTAACTCTACCTTATTTTATAACAAAATATAAAATATACAATTAAGCAATGTGACAATTTGTAAGAAAAGGCAAGGATTGGTAAAGCTGAGGGAGTATGCATGTACACATACACATATATTAAGAATACAGAATTATTTTTAAGTTGGCAGAAAAAAAATTGTATATGACTAAATATTTTGTTAATTGGCTATCAACTTGGAGAAAAATTACTGCCAGCCTTAAACCACATAAAGATCTACATTCCAGATGTGACTATTAAAATGTTTTTAAAATTAATTTAATCTTAATAATGTTTACATTAGAAACATACCTTTTAAACTTAAAAATATTAATAAATATTTATAATCTCAATTAGGAAAGGTTTTGCTAAATCAGAGAGTTTGTAGATTATCTGAAAATGAAAAGATTGATGCATTTAACTACATAAAAATTTTAAGAAAAAACATTATAAAAACTGAAAACTAACCCTATTCACTGGGACAGAAGATTAGCAAGAATGTTAAGAAAGGAATGTGAATAAGTAGTTTATCGAAAGAATAAATAACAAATTACAAGAAACATTTGAAATTAATACTCAATGTAATTGGTAAATAGGAAATTGTAAATTGAATGGGGAAAAGAGATTAGTAAAAGCCTACTAGCTAAAGACTTACTTTTCATAAAGTAGTTTTTCCATCTTTTAACTTATTAGAAATATTTATTTTGTGTTAGATGATATAAATGTTAAAATATTATAAAGATGTTCCAATTTAGGAGAATGCTGACATTATTTCTTGTACCATTCTACCATGAGAAATTTTTGGGTTTTAAAGTGAATAACCTCATGAAAATATGTCTGAGAAATAATATTAGGTGAATAATGTAAATATTAAACACATTTTATATTATGATTTTATTATTTTTAACAGACCATATTTGCAGACCTCTTATTAATTCTCATTCTTTCTTGTGTTTTCTCTTGGGAAAAAGGTAGGAATGGAAGCACTGGAGAAGTAGTGGAATATGATGACCATTACAATGTAACTTCAATGCTGTTCAATTTTGCTTCTTAGAACAAAATTTTTCTGAGATGGGGTCTTGCTATGTTACTCAGATTGGACTGCAGTAGTACAATTATAACTCACTGTAACCTCAATCTCCTGGCTCAAGCGATCCTCTCACTTCAGCCTCCCAAGTAGCTGGGACCATAGGCTTGCGTGACCATACTTGCCTAATTTTTAATTTTTTTTTTTTTTTTTTTAGAGAGAGGGGTCCTATTATGTTGCCCTAACTGGTCTCAAACTCCTGGTCTCAAGTAATCCTCCTGCCTTAGTCTCCCAAATACTATATGAGTTCTTTATATAAAGCTGGTTGTTCACACACTCCTTATAAAGTTTTAACAGTTATTCACATTATGATTTATAACATTATTATTTCAATCTGGTACTTAATTTATGTAATTTCTCACATTTAAAAATCTTCTATCCTTGATTATGTTATAAAATTTTAACAAAAGAATTTGCATCTTATCTTTACTTAAATCTCTCATGGTATCTTGACATACTATTTATTAAACAATTATCATGTTGTAGAGTTATTTTATAATTTTATTCACTGCTTCCAGGTCTTGTTTTGAACTCCAGAGTGGTAGATTGAGATTAATAAAGAGTGGGACAAGGCCAGGTGCGGTGGCTCATGCCTGTAATCTCAGCACTTTGGGAGGCTGAAGCTGGTGGATCACAAGGTCAGGAATGCAAGACCAGCCTGGCCAAGATGGTGAAATCCTGTCTCTACTAAAAATACAAAAATTAGCCAGGCATGGTGGAGGGCACCTGTAATCCCAACTTCTCAGGAGGCTGAGGCAGAGAATTGCTTGAACCCAGGAGGTGGAGGTTGCAATGAGCTGAGATTACGCCACTGCACTCCAGCCTGGGTAACAGAGTGAGACACCATCTCAAAAAAAAGAAAAGAAAGGGAAAAAACAGAATGGGACAACAGAAGAAATAACAAGTCAGAGACCAGAAACATCTGAACCATCTCTTTAATAATATCTAGTAGAGGTGGCCCCAGCTGGTGTCTAGGTTTTATCTATTTTTACATTTTTGTTATTTTTCTTCAAATTTGAATATTAATCCGTATTTATATGCAATAAATATACTTTTTACTCCTTAATAAGAAACTGCTTTTTAATCCTGAAAAGATAACACACACAAGTAGAACCTTGTGTTTATCTCTCTGATATTCCACGCCCTTTTCACAGAAGAAAACTCTTTTTTGGTAATGGCCTGAAAATTAGTTATCAACAATGGGGAAGGTCCAGAGAGAATTACAGTTTTTAAGGAAGTCAATGTTGAGAAATAATCCTCTGTGAATGTCTCCAATTTATATCCATCCTGCAAATGAAGGCATTAACTGTGTTATCACAGATATTTGTATAGCAAACAGTCTTGGAAGATAAAGATAGTGGCTCCCTCTGGGGCATAGGGACCTTTGTTGGCTGCTCATAACAGAGATCATATCTCCTTCTGGGACAAAGTTCAGTCAGGTTTATTTTCCATTATAAAAGACTTGAGTTCTTTAATTCTATGGCTCCTACTGCAAGTGCAGCATCCATCTGGGTCACTCCACTTCACCCTTGTGATATGAGGAGTAAGGAGAAACAGAACACATGTGAAGCTTATTTTTTCTGCTATGCTGTAAATAATAAATTCCTTTTATTCCGACCCAGAGTCTCCAGTTTTCTACCATGAAAGGGTAATTGTCTAACTTTTTAACTTGCAAGTAGGGTAAAATCTCAAACTGTACAGGGTTACAATGCAACCTAATTTAGAGACAGTAAATGTTACAGAAATGGTATACTATAAGGGTAGCCACTTCTCCATGATAGGGTTCCTAACCAAAGTAATAGAGTCTCTGAGCTACTCTGAGCTACTACTTGCTACAGCACAATTTCTCAAAGAAAGCCATTCTTCCTATCATTTAAATGATTCATTAAGTCATTTAGCATTTTTACCCTAAAAACTTTAAACAAAAACAATATTTTCTCTATGAAGTATAATTTAGTATATTATCTAATGTTAGTACATGAGTACAAAACTGTACTTCAGAGAGAGGCAGAGCAACATGGCACACTAGGAACCTCCACTCATCACTAACCTTCAAGAACATCAAGTTAAACAACTATCTACAGAGGATAATCACCTTCATAAGAACCAGAAATCAGGTGAGCACTCACAGCATCAGGTTTTAATTCCATATCACCAAGAGAGGCACCAAAGAGATAGAAAAAAATAGTCTTGAATTGTCAGTGCCACCCTTTCAACCCCTGGCAGCCATGATGTGGTACAGAGAGCATCTCTGGGCACTGAAGGAAGGGAGACATAGCAATTGTGAGGCATTTAACTCAGTGCTGTCTCGTTAAAGCAGAGAGAAAAATCAGACTAAGCTCTGCTGATGTTTGCCCACAGATGGAGCATTTAACCAACCATAGGCACAGGTGAATCCCCAATTGCAGCAGTCCAAAGTTCTGCTAGTATCTAAGTAAACTTGAAAAGCAGCCTAGGTCATAAGCAGTGCAACTCTTAGGGGAGTCCTAGGGCTGAACTAGGTCCAGCACAATGAACTGGAGAGTATGGATGGAAGAGGCAGTATGTGACTTATTGAGACACCAGTGGAGCAGCCTTGGGAATGCTGGCATCACCTCTGACCTGACATGCTCAGCTCATGGCTCCGAAAAAAACCTCCTTCCTTTCACTTGAGGAGAGGAGAGGGAAGAGTGGGAAGGACTTTATCTTACCTCTTAGATACCTTACCACCTCAGCCTTAGATACCATCCTAGATACCACCTCATGACCACCAGAGTCATGAGGACACCATTCCAGGCCCTAGCTCCCAAGCAACATTTCTAGACACACCCTGGGCCAGAAGGGAACCCACTGTCCTGAAGGAAAGGACCAAGCCCTGGTAGCATTCATCTCCTGCTAACTGAAGAGTCCTTGGGCTCTGACTAGCAGTAACGATACCCAGGTACTATACCGAGGGTCTTGGGTGAGCATCTGAGTCTTGCTAACTGTAGGGGGGAGATCCCATAAGCACCGAGGCAGGAGCAAAAGGCCTCAGCCTATTTCCATATAAATAATGGAGGAGAAAGTAATTACAAATATAACCATAGTAGTTATTAGTTATTCATATGTGAACTTAGTTATTCATAGGTGTTCTTAATTTCTTTACTAATGCCTATTGGGTAGGAAGTGTGAACCTGGGGTGACATTGTGAAATGAATAACACTAAGGCAGGATGCTCTAAGCCCTCTGTCACACCTGCATGAGGGCTGCTGGAGGGCGCCCTGGCTGTGCAGCAGCACCAGCTCTGTGAAAGTGCACGCTGTTTAGCCAGCTAGGGAAGGAGATGTCCAAAATGGCTGAGACATTGCCTTCCTGGGGAAGTCTGGATAAAACTCTGCTTCTCCAAGCTGTTGTGGTAAGGCCTGATGGCTGTCAGGTACGCCCGTAGACATCCAGGGGATTAACTGTCTCTATGTGGTGCTGTGCTTCAGTGGTCACATTCCATGTCTACTCTTATGTTCTGCTTCTGCACCTGGTTCCTTTTGTCTTAGAAAAGAAAATTGGTAATAGTAATATAAATCTTAATGTTTTAGTTCTTTCTTGATAAGTATGGAAAACATGCTGACGCATTATGCTCCTTACCTTACTTTGGGTACCAGAAATCCCTAAGCCCCTACCTGAATGACACATGAGTTACTTGACCCTATCACTGTCACGCCCTATCTACCCTGCCCCCAGTCACCGACCAACAAGGCCACACCCTACCCACCCTGCCCCCAGATTTGCAACTTAATAAATTCAAAACAGATGTGTTAAAAGAAAATCAAAGAAATTCAAGATAATGCAGAGAAGAAATTAAGAATTCTGTCAGATAAATTTAACAACAAGATTGAAATAATTTTAAAAATGAAGCCAATATTCTGGAGCTGAAAAATGCAATTAGCCCACTGAAGAATGCATCAGAGTCCTTTAATAACAGAATGGATCAAGCAGAACAAAGAACTAGTGAGCTTGAAGATAGGCTATTTGAAAATACACAGAGGAGATTAAAAAAAATGAAGCATGCCTACAGGATCATGAAAAAGGGACAATCTAAGAGTTATTGACCTTAAAGAGGAGGTAGAGAAAGAGATACGGTAGAAACTTTATTTAAACAGATAATAACAGACAACTTCTCAAACCTAGAGAAAGATATCAACATCCAAGTACAAGAAGGTTATAGAACACCAAGATGACTTAACTCAAAGAATACTACCTCAAGGCATTTAATCGTCAGATTCTCCAAGGTCAAGGATAGAGAAAGAATTCTAAAAGAGGCAAGAGAAAAGCAAATAGCATACTATGGTGCTCCAATACATCTGGAAGCAAACTTTTCAGGGAAACCTTACAGACAAGGAGAGAGTGGCATGACATATTTAAAGTGCTGAAGGAAAACAACTTTTACTTTGGAATGGTATTTCTAATCAAAAATATCCTGCAAATACAACATAGAAATAAAGACATTCCCAGACAAACGAAAGCTAATGGATTAATACCAGACCTGTCATACAAGAAATGCCAAAGGGATACTTAAATCAGAAAGAAAAGGACTTTAATAAACAATAAATAATCAACTGAAGGTACAAAACCTACTGATAATACTAAGTATCCCAAAAAACATGGAATATTATAACACTGTAACTGTGGTATGTAAACTCTTAAGTAGAAAGACTAAATCATGAGCCAATAAAAAATATAAATGCAACAATTTGTCAAGACATAGTATAGTAAGACATAAATAGAAACAAGAAAATATTAAAAAGTGGGGGGGACAAAGTTAAAGTGAATTTTTATTAGTTTATTTTTTGTGTGTTTGCTTATGTAAATAGTGTTAAGTTGTTATTAGGTTAAAATACTGAGTAATAAGATAGTATTTGCAAGCCTCATGATAACATCAAACCAAAAAACATACATGGATACATAAAAAATAAAAGCAAGAAACTAAATCATATTATCAGAGAACATCATCTTCACTAGAGAAAGAAAGGAAGGAAAGAACAAAGGAAGAGAAGGGCACAAAACAACCAGAAAATAAATAACAATATGGCTGAAGTAAGTCCTTACTTATCAATAATAACATTGAATATAAATAGGCTAAATTCTCCAATCAAAATATGTAGACTTGTTGAATGGATAAAAAAAACAAGAACCATTGATCCATTGCCCACCAGAAACACAGTTCATCTACAAAGAAACACATAGACTGTGATATGGTTTGGCTTTGTGTCCCCACCCAAATCTTATCTCTAATTGTTATCTGCATGTATTGAGGAAGGGAAGTGATTGGATTATAGGGATGGTTTCCCCGTGCTGTTCTTGTGCTAGTAAGTGAATTCTCACAAGATATGATAGTTTTATAAAAGATAGTTTTCTCTCCTTCACTTGCTCACACTCCCTCCTGCCACATTGTGAAGAAAGTGCCTGCTTCCCCTTCATTTTCTGCCATGATTGCAATTTTCCTGAGACCTCCTTGCCGTACTTCCTGTTAAGCCTTTAGAACTGTGAGTCAATTAAACCTCTATTTTTTTCAATAATTATCTAGTCTCAGTTTCCTTTATAACTACCTTTCTTTTCAGGCTGAAAAGAAACTACAAATAAAGATACAGACTACAAATAAAGATATTTTATGCCAGTGGAAACCAAAATAGAGCAGTAATCACTATACTTACAGCAGACAAAATAATTTCAAGACAAAAACTATAGGAAGAGACAAGGAAGGTCACTATATAATGATAAAGGTATGAGTCCAGCAAGAGGATGTAACAATTTTAAATATATATGCACCACCACTGGAGTACCCAGATATATAAATATTATTAGCGCTAAAGAGATATGCCCCAATATAATAATAGCTGGAGACTTCAACACCATGCTTTCAGCATTGAACAGATCTTCTAGACAGAAAATCCACAAAGAAACGTAAGACTTAATCTTCACTTAGAAAAAAAAAATGAATCTAATAGATATTTACAGAATATTTCATCTAAGACCTGGAGAATGCACATTTTTTCCTTAGCACATGAATCATTCTCAAGGATAGACCATATGTTAGATCACAAAACAAGTCTTTAAATATTCAAAAACATTGAAATTATATCAAGCATCTTCTCTGACCACAATGGAATAAAACTAGAAATTAATAACAACAGGAATTTTAGAAACTATACAAATACATGGAAATAAAATAATATGCTCTCAAATGACCAATAGGTCAATGAAGAAATTAAGAAGAAAGTTGAAAATTTTCTTGAAATAAATGATAATGGAAATACAACATAGCAAAACCTATTGGATACAGCAGAAGTACTATTCAGAGAAAAATGTATAGCCTATAAGTGACGACATCAAAAAACAGGAAAAACTTCAGTTAAACAATAAACAATGCACCTTAAAGAATTAGAAAAAAGCAAGAGCAAACCAAGCTCAATATTAGTAAAAGAAAATAAATAATATGGATCAGAGGAGAAAAAAATGATATTTAAATTTTAAAAAAAATTAGAAAAGATCAATGAAACAAAAAGGTTTTTTTTGAAAAGTTTCAAAAAATTGGCAACATTTTGCAAGTCTAAGTAAGGGAAAAAGGAGAAGACCCAAATAAATAAAATCAGAAATAAAAAAGGAGACTTTACAACTGAAATTGCAGAAATTCAAAGATTTATTTGTGGCTGTGAGCAACTATATGCCAATAAATTGGAAAATGCATAAGAAAAGCCTGTTCCTACATACATACAACCTACCATGATTGAACAAGATATTCAGAACCTTAGCAGACTAATACGTAACAAGATAAAAGCCATAATAAAAAGTCTCCAAGTACAGAAGTGCCTGGGACCTGAAGGCCTCACTGCTGAGTTATAGCAAACATTTAAAGAACTAATGCCAATCCAACTCAAAATATTCTGAAAAACAGAGAATGAAGGAATACTTCCTAACTCATTCAATGAAACAAGTATTACCCTGATCTAAAATCAAAGACTGATCAAAAGACATATCAAAAGAAAGAAAACTACAGTACAATTTTTCTGATGCATATTGATTCAGAAATCCTTAACAAAATACTAACAAACCAAATTCAGCAAAGATATTTGTCATGGCCAAATGAGACTTATCCCCGGAAGGAAAGGATGGTTCAACAGATGCAAATCAATCAATGTGATACATCATAACAATAGAATAAAGAATACAATCATTTTAATTGATGCTAAAACACATTTAACAAAATTCAGCATCTGTTTATGATTTTAAAAAACCATTTGAAAAAACTGAGAATAGATGGAATATACCTAAACATAATAAAGCCATGTATGACAGACCCACAGCTAGTATTATACTGAATGAGAAAAAATGAAAACCTTTCCCCCAAGATTTGAAACATGACAAAGTTGTGCATCATCACTGCTGTCATTGAACATAGCAATGGAAGTCCTAGATAGAGCAGTCAGACAAGAAAAATATAAAGGGCTTCCAAACTGGAAATAAAGAATTCAAAATATCCTTGTTTGCTCTTGATAAAATCTCATATTTGGAAAAAGCTAAAGACTCCACAAGAAAATTATTAGACCTGATAAACATCCACAAGAAAATTATTAGAACAAATAAACAAATTCAGTAAAGTTGCAGGATTAAATCAACATACAAATTCAGTACCATTTCTATATGCCAAAACTAAAGAATGAGAAAAAGAAATTTTAAATGTAATCCCATTTACAATAGCCAGACATAAAATTAAATATCAAGGAATTAATGTCATCAAAGAAGTAAAAGATCTCTATAATCAAAACTATAAAATGCTCATTTAAAAAAATTGAAGAGGACACCAAAAAATGAAAACATATTCCATGTGCATAGATTGGAAGAATGAATATTGTTTAAAAAGTCCATTCTACTCAAAGCAATGTACAGATTGAATGCAATCCCTATCAAAATACAAATAACATTCTTTACATAAATAGAAAGAACAGTCCTAAAATTTATATGAAGCCAGAGTAGTCAAAGCTATTCTAAGCCAAAAGAAGAAAATTGGAGGAATCACATTATCTGACTTCAAATTATACCACAGAGCTATAGTAAAGAAACCAGCATAGCACTAGCATTAAAACAGACATAGACCGATGAAAGAGAATAGAGAACCCAGAAACAAGTTCACACAAGTTCATTCTTTGGAACAAAATAGAGAACACAGAAGCATGTCCACAAACCTACAGTGAGCTAATTCTTGACAAAGGTGTCAATAATATACACTGGGGAAAAGACAGTCTCTTCAATAGACAGTGCAGGGAAAAATGGATATCCATATGCAGAAGAATGAAACTAGACTCCTATCACTTTCATTTACAAAAATAAAATCACCATGGATTGAAGACTTGAATCTAAAACTTTAAACCATAAAACTACTACAAGAAAACACTGGGGAAAATCTTCAGGACATTGGTCTGAGCAAAAATTTCTTGAGCAGTGCCCCACAAGCACAGACAACCATAGCAAAAATGGATAAATGTGATCACATCAAGTTAAAAACTTTTACACAGAAAAATATACAATCAATAAAATGAAAAGACAACCCACAGAATAAGGGAAAATATCTGCAATCTACCCATATGACAATGGGTTAATAATCAGAATACATAAGGAATTCAAACAACTGAATAATAAAAAATCTAATATTCTGATCAAAAGATGGGTAACAGATTTGTATAGACATTTCTCAAAAGAACTCATATAAATGAAAAACAGGCATATGAAAAGGTGCAAATAGCATTGATGGTCAGAGAAATGCAAGTTAAAACTGCAATGAGGTAGCATCTCACCCCATTTAAAATGGTTTATATCCAAAAGTCAGGCAATAGCAAATGCTGGTGAGGATCTGGAGAAAAGAGAACCTTGTACTCTGTTGGTGGAAATGTAAATGAGTACAACTACTATGAAGAACAATTTGGAGGCTTCTCAAAAAACTAAATATTGAGCTAACATCATTCAGCAATCCCACTGCTTGATATATACCCAAAAGAAAGGAAATTAGTACATCAAAGAGATGTCTGCAGTCCTGTTTTTATTGTGGCACTTTTTATGTTAGCTAAGATTGGAAGCAACCTAAGTGTTCATCAGCAGATGAATGGATAAAGAAAATGTGATACACATACACAATAGAGTACTGTTCAGCCATAACAAAAGAATGAGATCCAGTCATTTGCAACATATACGCAACTGGAGATCATTATGTTAAATGAAATAAGTCAGAGGCAGAAAGACAAACATCACATGTTCTCACTTATTTGTGTGATCTAAAAAAATCAAAACAATTCAACGCATGGACATAGAGAGTGGAAGAATAGCTATCAGAGACTGGATAGAGTAGTAGCGGGATGAGGGGGAGATAGGGATGGTTAATGGGTACAAAAAATGGAAAGAAAGAATAAGACCTAGTATTGGATAGCGCAACATGGTGACTATAGTCAGTAATAACTGTACATTTAAAAATAATGTAAAGAATGTAATTGGATTGTTTGCAACTCAATGAGTAAATGCTCGAGGGTATGGATAACCCATTTTTTTATGGTATACTTAAATCACATTGCATGCCTCTGTCAAGACATTTCATATACCTCATAAATATACACACCTGCTGTGTACCCACAATTTTTTTTAATCCTACTTCAGAAAAACTCAATGTATGCCACACATATTATACCATTAGGTAAATATTCATTCTAACATAATGTATTGTAACATAAATTAAACTGTAAAGTGGTTGATGTCAGTCAGCCTTTGAGCACCAGTAGTCAAAACTGTTGTACTACAAAACTTGCAGAATGTATGGATATACATACTAAGTATATACCTCAAAAGTTAGAAAATAGTTTAGATAAATAAGACCTTCTAAGCATTATGAAGATGTTAACTCATATCCAGCTGATTAAGCATTGATGGTAAGGATAAAAGTACTAGTAAGAAATTTAGAAAACAAATAAACTTGCTACAGATATTAAGAAACAAATTGACCTTGCCTAATATTCTTGCTGCCTTACTGCAGGTGTTATCATTGTTAAATTATATTTGTAAATCAGAGCTAATGTGGTATTGTCCCAATCAACACATAAAATGAAAGTGCTTCTGGTGAACTTTATAAATGCTGATCAACAGATGTATGAGTTGGCTACTAACATTCATAAATTTTCATATTAAATAGATAGAAATTAAATATAATATAATTGCTGGCCACATTGTAAAATTTTTACAAATATAAATGTCCAAGATGTTTTCAGAAAAAGAAGAGACAAAGGCAAGTTTCAGAGCATGAGTGAAAGTTGATTCAAAAAGGCTTTAGAACAGGAAACAAAGGAAAGTTCACCTGGAAAAGATCTAAGAGGGCACCTAAATGTCAAATGCGGCATTTAACCTTGATCATAGGGGCTTTAGATGCTTGCCTCTTTCCCATGACTGTTCCCTTAGGGTGGGCGTCCTGCATTCGTAGTGCCCTCCTTACCCTTGGAAATTTAGCACACGCAGTGTGTTTAGGAAGTTGTATAGTTGTATGCATGCTCATCTGAGGCTTTCTTCCCTTTTTATGGTGCAGTGTACCTAGAACATCTTAATTCACCATTTTGTCTCTTAGTGCACACACCCAGGAATTTTCTTCTCCATAGCATCTGTATTCAGTTAACATTTTAATTGTGAGTCATCAGGAGATTGTCTGATGACCTATAGTGAAAGTTTTGGGTCGTCAGGAGTTTGTCTCTCCTTGTGGCTGCCAAATTCTCATTTTTAGGTAGGCAGTGTAATAATCACTGAAACAGCACCCGACATTCCTAGTGGGTGGGAGAAGAGCCCTCTCCTTCCCCACTCAGGCCTATCTAACTACCTGTAACAACAGAATGAAGAGATAGGACCTTTGAGAGGTGATTAAGCCATGAGGGCTCTGCCCTTATGTGTGGGGTTATTCTGATACAAAAAGATGAGTTTGCCTACCTTTTGCTTCTTTGTCCTTCCATTTTCTGCCCTGTGATAACTCTGCAAGGAGGCCCTCTCTAGATTCCAGTGCCATAGATTTTCCAGGCCCATAACTTTGGTAAAATTAATTTATGTTTATTATAAGTTACATATTCTCAGGTATTCTCTTATGGTGACCCAAAATGTACTGTAACAGAAAATTGTTAGCAAGAGTGTGGTGTTGCTGCTATAAACAGATACCTAAAAATGTGGAAGAAGCTTTGAAACTGGGTAATGGGTAGAAGCTCCAAGAATTTGGAGAAGCAGGCTAGAAAATGCCTAGATTTCCATAAATGAAGTGTTAGGGTGATTCTGGTGAGGACACAGACGAGAGCTATAAGGCAAGTCTGAAAGTTCTTAGAGATGACTTAAGTGGTCATGACCAGAATACCAGCAGAAAATAAATACTAAGGGCAGTTCTGACAAGATTTCACATGGAATTGAGGAACAAGGTATTGGAAATAGAGAGAAAGGCCATCTTTGTTATAAAGTGGCAAGGAATTTGGCTGAATTTTGTATCTGACCTAGAGCTTTATGGAAGGCAGAATTTAAGGGCAGGAACTAAGATTTCAGGTGAAATAAATATCTATGCAGCAAAGCACTAAGAGTGACTTCTCTTAACTGCATGACTTCTCTTAACTGCATATAGTAAAAATGCAAGAAGACAGAATTTATAAATTAAAAGGGGAGAAGATTGTAAAAACCAGGAAAATTATTAACCTGGCCATGTAAAGAATAAAGAAATATGTTTAGGAGAGAAAACCAAGGATATGACCAAGTGAACGTCTGATAAAAAGATTAGTATGAATAGAAGAAAACCAGGTATAATTCATTAAAACAATAGGAAGATAACCCTGAAGACATTTCAGAAAACTTGCAGGCCTCCATTCCCATTATAGGCCCAGAATGCTACAACCTGAGGACAGTGAAGTTTCCAGAAAAGGGCCTAGACTGTCCACAGAACCTCAACATTTGGGGCCACTGGATTGGAATGAATATATTTTGTATGTGAGAAGAGTTCTCGGGTGCTAAGAGTGAAAAAGTAAGATTGGAAGTTTTTGTTACCTTCAAAACACATGTTAAAATGTAATTGTCATGTAACAATAGTAAGAGGTAGGACCTTTGAGGTAATTAGGCAAATCACATAGCAAAGCCCTCATGGGTGGGTTAAGGCCATTCTAAAAGGGTGATTTCAGCCCGCTTTTGCCTCTTTACCCTTTCACCTTCTGCCATGTGATACCACAGCAAGAAAACCCCTACCAAATGCCTGTGCCTTGATCGTGGACTTCGCAGCCCCCAGAACTGTGGGATAATAAATTTCTGTTGATTACACTTATCTCAGTCTCAGATACTTTGTTACTGCAGTACAAAACAGATCAACACACAACATATTGTGCAAGTTTTCAGACACTTTACAATGTTTCCTTAGTATGATGTATGTGACATGTATATGATATTTGTAGTATGATCTATGTGACAAGTCAAAAATGCCCGTGAAAATGCCATTTCTAAGTAATTGAAAAGAAATACCTGTTATCAAGGTAATATCCTAGATTACATGTTCACCCAGTGACTCTATTAAGCAAACATTGAAAATCCATAGCGCTTCCAGTTATATCTAAATTTGCCAAAACGTTGAAAAAAGCAAATAAAAAACATTTCTGATAAAAGCTAACAAATGAATCTGTGCTTCAATATTTTTGCAGAAAGTGCACTGCATTTTTCTTCTCTCTTTTAATAATATAACATTTATCTAAAATGTATGTTATACATTCATAAGTTAAATAAATAGTTACGGAGTTCCCACTATGTGCCAAACACTGTGCTGGAACTTGGAATACATCCATGAATAAAGCAAACAATCTTGAGCTTACAGTGTAGCATTGGTGAAATCATGTTAAAACTTTATATAAAGTAGAAAAGAAATGTTTTTGACGGTAGTCCAAATAATGTTCAAAGAGATGTTTTTCTAAAATAAATTATAGATAATTTCTTGAACACTAATAATAAGTAATAATAATTTTTCTGGTAAACTAAGAATTAATAAATTTATTCAGTTCCCATTTTCATAATAGATACTTGGCTAGCTTTGTCATAAGCACATATTCAAATGCAGTTATAGTATTAAAGAGAAAAAGTAAGAAAAAGAATTGTCTAGGCCTCATTTAGATAAATAGAAAGGCCAGTCATCGATTAACAGGACAGAGTTAACAAATTTTAATATTCTCTCTTATTCTGGATTTCGAAAGCTTTCTCTCCTTTTAGTGCTTAGATCTTCATGATTATGTTAAAAAGCTGACTTTTAAAAAGTGGTAAATTTACTACCTTGGACTGAAAAACTGCTATCATACTTTATTCATAATAAGCGATTTTTAAAATGGAAATTTCAAGTAGAAATGCTCTGCCTACAAATAAATTTTCTGCAAATTAACAGCTTAACAGTATTTTACAGATTCAAGGTGAGTATATTTTATTTAAAATGAATATTCTATGTTGGTTAATGCTACTTCAAAAATAGCTGTCAGTTGCTGTAAATTCTTAATGCAAAAGTATTGTATAACACAAAGGGAGTTGTATGTAAGAAAGAATAAATATTTTAAATTAGATGTACTTAATAGTTTTATTTCTGAAACAGATTTTATGGAACAGGAAGATGGCTGGGCACAGTGGCTCATGCCTATAATCCCAGCACTTTGGGAGGCCGAGGCAAGCAGATCACCTGAGGTCAGATTGAGACCAGCCTGGCCAATATGGTGAAACCTTGTCTCTACTAAAAATACAAAATTAGCCAGGCCTGGTGGTATGTGCCTGTAATTCCACCGACTCTGGAGGCTGAGGCAGGAGAATTGCTGGAGCCTAGGAGGCAGAGGCTGCAGTGAGCTATCACGCCACTGCAGTCCATTCCACTCCAGCCTGGGTGACAGAGGGAGATTTTCTAAATAAATAAATAAATGGGAATAGATTACATGCCATACCTTATTTTAAAAAAGCATTACACTCAGATATATTCTTAGAAATTAATAAAATTTTCTATCAATTTATAGTGTAAAGAATCATTTAACAAAGAAAGCATGTTTCAAATTGCAGTATCTGTTAGCCACTAAAATTTTACATCCTTATTAATGTTGGTAACAATACTCAGAACTACATTCTTTTAACTTTCAATGTTAACTTGAAATTTGAGGCTCAGAATTCTTTCAAATTTCATTAAATCCTAAAATTGAAAGTACACTGTTCTTGTGATATCAGAAGTATTCCAAATACCTCAAAATATAAACTTCACATACTTTTTTAAATACAAGTGTTGACCGTAAATTAAGGGGTAAAATTATTAACTCATATTTCCACAACATGCAGTATTTATTCCCAAAGTGACTGCTATTGAAAAGATTACTAGTTCAGAATATTGAAAGAAATGTATTTGCATTCATTCCCTGCTTCAAATAAATACCAACATCACTAAAATAAAATATCTTGAAATAGGAAGCATGTCACCCTAACCGAACAGCTCTCTTATGTGAAGTGTCAGGAGAAATTGCTTTACTTCAATGCTTATCAGAAGAGCACACAACCCTTATCTCTGACTAGAATTATTAGGGGCAAAATAACTTTGAAATTGCTTGGTTTTTTGCCTTTTGCTCGCTTTCCTTTTCTTCTACATTTAGCTCATTTAATAATGATTATAAAGAAATGGGAATAATTAAAATGTTAATGGATAGATGATAGTATCTCTTTGGCATTTCTTTTATCAAATTGTCTATAATATGTTGAAAACTTAAATAAGGGAACAAAGAAAATAAAAACTATTTTTAACACATTAGTAAATGAAGTGAATGTTATAAATACCACAGGAATAAGAATTTAATAAGCTTTCTATAATTTAGATTAAGTATTAGATAGATTGATTTAGATAAATTATTCAGTGAGCAGACATTATATTAGTTCCTTCTTGTTTTTAATGAATAATTTGTGTACTCCAGGAAATAAAAGTTAAAAGAATAGAGGAAACAGAGTGGAGAAAGGATTTCAAAAGAACAAAAATGAATATCAAATAAATGAAAAAATAAATGACTGCAGTAAAATCATTCTAAAGAAATCAATGGTTAGGGATTAATTATAATGGAAACAAAATATTTTAAAATACTGAGCAATACAATCCCTGTTCTTAAAATCAGAAAGGATGATAATTGATGACTAATATTTTACCTCAAGAAATTAGGGAAAAATCTCAAAAAATAAACATTAAAAACTAGAAGAATGTAAATAATAAGAGCAGAGACTATTAACACAAGAAACAAAGAAAAGAGATGATTAATAAAACTAAAACTGTTTTTGAAAGAAATAAATAGGCAAACTTTAACAAGATAATTTTTTTTAAATAGAAAGAGCCATATCCACAAAGAAAAGATAGGGCATAACTGCTCATAAAATATATACTGAGAAAAAAGCAAACAACATCGAAAACCATGAGACAATAATTTATTCCAATAAGTTATGTACATCCATACACACTAAGACAGATAAATGTTAAAATGCAAGACTTTAACATTTCAGACTTTAAAATATGACCAAAAAAGGTCTTAAGAAAAAAATAGAAATCAGAATATATCAATAACTTCTGCAGAAATAACATAAAATTTTTATACCTCCCCAGCTCCCTGAACAAAGGAAAGGAAAGGCAGACATAAGTCTAAAGTACAAATGACTTCACTGGCCATTCTTATCATAAATTCAAAGACAAAAAAATCCCTATTTAATTTAATTCTTTCTAGAGACTAGAAGGAAAGGGAAAATTGCCCAAATCCTTTTATAATGCTGATTTAACCTTCATATTAAAACTGAAAATAGCATTTTAAGACATTTGCCACTCTGTTCCATTACAACACGTTAAAAAAATAGTGGGCCAAGACGTCAGAAGGAAGCAAGGCTAGTGAGCATCTCCCACTTGCAGGGATAGAACAGAGTATAGAGATTCACACTGTGAACCTTTGTTTCGAGGACCACAACAGGAATGTACCAGGAAAACTGAAAGATTTCACAGATGCTTTGACAGAAGCAGCATGCCCCTGCAAACTTTATGAGACAAGCAGAAAACTGATTTCTGAGGGTGTGACAAGGGGAGAACCTGCCTCTAAACACACATCCTTACTGGGAAATCTGAAAATGCAGATCACAGTACAAGGCTTTAACCTTACCTAGAGCTGGAACAAACTCAGGGAGCACCGTGAAATATGAGAGGAGGAGCAGCACCAGAAACAGCCTTGTCGGCATTCCCAGACTCAAGCTCAAGCCTGGGGAAGCCATCCCTGACTATATCTCACAGGATTCCACGGCAAAGGCAGCCTTTCGCAGGCTGAAAGAAGCTGCCAACTGAATTTTGTGACAATTTCAAGTGGGCGTGAACTTCCTGAATAGAATCTGGGGAGCAAACCAGAACTGCAGCAGATATGACCACAGGTACAGGGCACCAACATGGCTGGCAGACCGAGGTGGAAGGTTGAGGGGTAAGGGGAGGGGTGTGGCCTGAAAGCTGTGCTTGCTTTCTCAGTCTGGAAGCTTATTGGCCTAGGTCACATCTGAGTTCTGTAGGCACACTGCCTTGATCCAAACTTGGCACTATTAGTGGAGCACTGCAGGATCAAAACCAGCCTTACCAACCACATGGGAGCTGGGTGAGGTCTTTCACAACCAGCTACCACTTACTTACCTAGAGAAGTCACTGCACAGCAGAGGCAGCCAGCCATACTCCCCCTCTGGAACATAATGCCATTGGCCTGAGAATGACCCCCACATTTCCTACACGGGCTGCAGCAAGCGCCCCCCAGGGAAAGTCTGAGCTAAGATCCACCAAGCCCTTTCCCCACCTGATGGTATTTCTCTGCCTGCCCTGGAGATACAAAGTTTTGGGGACTTTATGGCCCCACTCATTGCCTGACAAATCAGAATACTTCCCCTGAGCAACCTAAGCCACCCTTATATCCCATTACTACTACTACAGCAAGTGCTCTCTTGCAAATAGGCCAACCAACTCAGGCCATTACAGCAACTCTTGGCAGACTAACACTGCTCTTAGGAAGGAGAAAACAACAGCTAACACCACTGCCTGCAACATTCTGGCTAAAAGGAGGTCCTGAATCTGTTCAGAGGACAATTTCACTACTAATGTAACCAGCATTTAAGAAAGCTAGCACACTATATCTATCTAAAACCAAGGAATCTCAGATTGTATGTCACTCCCGTGCCATCTCCAGAGCAGGTGCTGGTATCCATGGCTAAATATGGATCACCCTCTTGCAGACATTCCCCAGCCCCATCCTGGAGTCTGTTTGCCCTCCTGGGTGGCTAGACCCAGAAGAGCAATAACAATCACTGCTGTCTGTCTCTTAGGAAGCCCCATTCCTAGGGTAAAGGAGGGCAGCACCACATCAAGGGATAACACTGTGGGACAAAGGAGTCTGAGCTGTAGTCCTTGAATTTCGTATCTTTCCACTAGTGGGAAGTTTCTCATAGCAGATGCAGAATTGCAGTCATGGGAGCGGGTAGGGAAAGTCTGAGCCTTTACCCCAACAGATAGGCAGCCTCTGTGATCATGAACAGCCTTGGATAAATGGTCCTTGCACTCCACTGCAGGCACAGCTGGGGCTTCCTCCACAGGAATGCAGCATGGAAACACCTATAGACAACCTTTCCTGAACAATCCAGGGTGAATGCAGCACCACAGGAGAAGCATCTCCCAGACTCAGGCCTGCATAAGAGGTAGAGTTGTAATTCCTCCCTACTCGGAACATCAACATTCCTATAGTTGAAAGAGGTGCTTGTCTGATCTGCATAGCTAAAACACGAGGACAAGAGTGAAGTTGTGAGGTGAACAGTTTTCCTGTTGGCTTGGCAGGGGAGCTGAGGTAGCTCCCACTCTTCACCCTGAGAAAACCTCAGCACATCTAATTGAGAGCTTCCTCAGCCACCCTCATCAAGGCTGGGACCTCAGCTCACCATTTGGTATTACATCTACCCACTTGCTTTAATGACAACTGGTGCCTAACCAGGGATACCTCCTCTATTGGCCTGAAGCATCAACTCAGTTAATACAATACTGGGAATAAATAAATAAATAAAATGTATACCACAACAGAATGAGATAAGCTTTAAGAGATCTCTGCCATTCTAACTCCATAGGAGGCAGTGAACTTGCCCACACAAAAAGAACACAACTGCTACAACCAGCATTAGGAAAAGCCAGTGCACAAAGACTCTCTGTAACTAATAAACTCATACAGAGTCTTCACCCATACAAGCACCAAGAATCAAATTAGGCTAATGTAAACATTAACATTGAATCATTAAGATTAAAAAAAAGAAACCACATCTAAAAGAACAAAAATAAATTCAAGAAAAATTTGAAGAAATAGTCTATTCAAATGAGAAAGAACTGGAAAACTAATTATGGTAACATGACAAAACAGGATTCTGTAACACCCCCAAATTAGCTCCCTAGCAATGGATCCAAAGCAAGATGGAATCTCTGAATTGCCAGATAAAAAATTCAGAAGGTTGATTATCAAGGAGATAGCAGAAAGGTGAAAACAAAAATAAATTGAAAAAAGGACACAGGATGTGGATGAAAAATTTCCAGAGTAATCGATATCATAACAAACAAACAAACACAACTTGTGGAAGTGAAAGACATACTTAGGGAAATACAAAATGCAGTGGAAAGTTTCAACAATAGACTAGAACAAGTACTAGAAATAACATCAGAGCTTGAAGACAAGGCTTTCAAATTAACCCAATCACATGCAGACAAAATAGAATTCAAAATAAAATGAACAAAGTCTTCATAAATTTAGGATTATGTTAAACAGCCAAACCTAACAATAATTGGTAATCCTGAGGAAGAAGAGAAATCTAAAAGCTTGAAAATTTTATTTGAGGAAAACATCCCTGGCCTTATTAGAAATGTAGACATCAAAATATAAAAAGCTCAAAGAACTCCTGGGAAATTCATCACAAAAAAATTATCACCTAGGCACATCGTCATTAGATTATCTAAAGTCAAGACAAAGGAAAGTGTCTTAGATGTGTGAAACAAAAGTATCAGGTAGCCTTTAAAGAAAAACCCATCCGTTTAATAGATGATTTCTCAGCAGAAACCTAACAAGCCAGAAAGATTAGGGTTCTGTCTTTAGCTTTCTTAAACAAATAATTGTCAGTCAAGAATTTTATATCCAGCAAAACTAAGCTTCATAAAAGAAAGAGAGGTAAAGTCTTTTTCAGACAAACAAATGCTGAGAGAATTTGCCACTACCAAACCAGCACTACAAGAAATGCTAAAAGGACTTCTAAATCTTAAAACAAAGCCTCAAAATACACCAAAACAGAACTTCCTTAAAGCATAAATCTCACAGGGTCTATTTAAAAACACACACAAAAAAAAATTAAAAAATATATATTTAGGCAACAACTAACATGATGAATAGAAAAGCACCTCACATCTCAATACTAACTAATAAATGTAAATGGCCTAAATGTTTGACTTAAAGGATAGAGTGAGAGAATTGATAAAAACTTACATACCAAGTATGTGCCATCTTCAAAAGACTCACCTAACACATAAGGACTCATATAAACTTACAGTAAAGGGGTGGAAAAGTATATTCCATGCAAATTGAAACCAAATGCAAGCAGAAGTAACTATTCTTATGTTGAACAAAACAAATTTTAAAGCAACAACAGTTAAAAAAAAAGTCCAAAAAAAAGAGAACATTATATAATGATAAAAAGATTAGTCCAAAAGAGAGATATCACAATCCTAAATATATATGCACCGAACACTGCAGCTCCCAAGTTTATAAAACAGTTACTACTACACCTAAGAAATGTGATAGACAGGTACACAATAATAGTGAGGGACATTACTATTCTACTGAGAGCACTAGACAGGTCATCAAGGCAGAAAGTCAACAAAGAAACAATGGACCTTAACTATACCCTAGAACAAATGGACTTAACAGATATTTACAGAACATTCTACCCAACAACTAGAGAGTGCACGTTCTTCTCAACATCACATGGATGATTCTCCAAGGCAGACCATATGATAGGCCACAAAACAAGACTCAATAAATTTAAGGAAATAAAAATTGTATCAAGTATCATCTCAGACCACAAATTAACTCTAAAAGGAATACTCAAAACTATACAAATACATGAAAAGTAAATAATCTGTTATTGAATGATCTTTGACAAAAGAAATTTCTATAACAATGAAATCAAGATGCAAATTAAACATTTTTATAAATGAACAGTAATAATGACACAACTTATCAAAACCTCTGGAATACAACAAAAGTAGTGCTAACAAGAAAGTTCATCAAAGGCCTACATCAAAAAGCCTGAACGAGTACAAATAGAAAACTTAGTATCACACCTCTAGGAACTGGAGAAACAAGAACAAACCAAACCTAAGCACAGCAGAAGAAAAGAAATAACAAACACTAGAGCAGAACTAAATGAAATGGAAACAAAAAAATACAAAACATAAATGAAACACAAAGCTGATTCTTTGAAAAGATAAACAAAATTGATACACCGTTAGTGAGATTAACCAAGAAAAGAAGATCCAAATAAGCAAAATTAGCAATGAAATATGAAATATTTCAACTGATACCACAGAAATAAAAAAGATAATTGAAGGCTAGTATGAACACCTTTATACATACAAACTAGAAAACTAGAGGAGATGAATAAATTCAAGAAATATACAACCTTCCTAGATTAAATCAGGAACAAATAGAGAATCTGAACAGACAAGCAGCCAGATTGAATTAGTAATTTTTAAAATTGCCTACAATAAATAGTCCAGGGGTAGATAGATTTTCAGCTGAGTTCTATCAGACATTCAAAGAAAAAATTGCTATCAATGCTACTGAAACTATTCCAAAAGACAGAGAAAGACGGAATCCTCCTAAATCATTCTATGAAGTCAGTATCACCCTAATGCCCAAACCAGAAAAGGACACAACAACAACAAAACTACAGACCAATATCTCTGATAAACATAGATGCAAAAATCCCCAGCAAAATACTAGCTAACTGAATCCAGGAGCATATTAAAAAGATAATACATCATGATCAAGTGAGTTTTATATTAGAGATGAATTAACATATACAAGTCAATAAATGTGATACAACACAAAAAATTAAAAACAGAAATTATATGATCATCTCAATCGATGCAGAAAAGCATTTGATAAAATACAGCATCCCTTTAAGATAAAAACTTTCAACAAAATTGGCATACCTCAAAGCAATAAAAGCCATCTGTGGGCACCCACAGTCAACATCATACTGAATGGGGAAAAGTTGAAAGCATTTCCCCTAAGAACTACAACAAGAAAAGGATGCTCACTTTCACCACTTTTATTCAACACAGTACTGCGAGTTCTAGCCAGAGCAACGAGACAAGAAAAAAAAACAAAGGGCATCCAAATTGGAAAAAAGGAAGTCAAGATTATAGGATCATATACATAGGAAACCCTAAAGATTCATCCAAAAGGCTCCTTGATCTAATAAGCAAATTCCGTTAAGTTTCAGGATACAAAATTAATGTACACAAATCAGTAGTACTGCTATATACCAACAATGACCAAGCTGAGAATCAAATCAAGAACTGAATCCCTTTTACAACAGCTGTAAAAGAAGTAAAATACTTAGGAATATGCTTAACCAAGGAGGTGAAAGATCTCTACAAGGAAAACATCAGGACACTATTGAAAGAAATCATAGATGACACAAATAAATAGAAACACACCCCATACTCATGGATGAATAGAATTAATATTGTGAAAATGACCACACTACCCAAAGCAATCTACAGAGTCAATGCAATTTCCATCAAAATACTGTCATCGTTCTTCACAGAACTAGGAAAAACTATTTTAAAACTCAAATGGAACCAAAAAAGAGACTGCATAACCAAACAGTACTAAGCAAAAGGAACAAATCTGGAGGCATAACATCTGACTTCAAACTATACTACAAGGACATAGTTACCAAAACAGTATATAGACCAAGGAACCAGAATAGAGAATCCAGAAATAAAGCCAAATACTTAACAGCCATCTGATCTTCTAGAAAAGCATATAAAACATAAAGTAGGAAAAGGAGACTCTATTCAACAAATCATTCTGGAATAATTGGCAAGCCACATGTAGAAGAATAAAACTGGGTTCTTATTTCTCACGTTATACAAAAATCAACTCAAAATGAAATAAAGACCTAAATCTAAGGCCTGACACTATAAAAATTTTTAAAGATTTCATTGGAAAAACTCTTCTAGACATTGACTTTGGCAAAGATGTCATAATCGAGAACCCAAAAGCATATTCAACAAAAACAAAATCAAATAAATAAATAAATAGGACCTAATTAAACTAAAAATATTCTGCACAGAAAAAGAAATAATCAACAGAGTAAACAGAATACCCATAGAGTAGGAGAAAATATTCACAAACTATGCATCCAACAAAGGACTAATATACAGAATCTACAAGGAACTGAAACAATTCAGCAAGAAAGGAATAATTTCATCAAAATGTGGGTAAGGGATACAAATAAACCATTCTCAAAAGAAGATACTTGGATAGCCAACAAACATGTGAAAAATGCTCACCATCACTAATTATTAAAATCAGAAAAATACAAATTAAAACAACAATGAGATACCACCTTACTTCTGCACGAATGGCCATAATCTAAAATTAAAATTTAATGAATGTTGACATGGACGTAGTTTAAAAAGTACACTTTTACACTGCTAATGAGAATGTAAACTAATGCAACCACTGTACAAAACAGTATGGAGATTTCTTAAAGAACTAAAAGTAGAACTATCATTTGATCCAGGAATCTCTCTAGTGCGTATCTATCCAAAGGAAAATAAATCAGTATATGGAAAAGACACTTGCATACACGTTTATGGTAGCATGGCTTGCAATCACAAAAGTATAAAACCAATTAAATGCCCATCAACCAACAAGTGGATAAAGAACATGTGATATATATATATATATACACACACACACCATGGAATACTACTCAGCCATATAATTGAATGAAAGAATGACATTCGCAGCAACTTGGATGGAATCGGCAACCATTATTCTAAGTGAATGGAAAACCAAATATCGTATGTTCTCACTTATAAGTGGAAGCTAAGATGTGAGGATGCAAAAGTATAATAATGATATAATGGACTTTTGGGACTCTGGGGAACATATAGGAGGTGGGTGGAGATGAAAAAACTACATACTGGGCACAGTATACATTGCTTAGATGACAAGCACAGTAAAATTTGAGAAATCATCACTAAAGAACTTATCCATGTAACAAAAAACCACCTGCTCCCCCAAAAGTGATAGAAATAATAATAATAACTGGTTTCAGCAATTCTCCACTACTCTAAGGTTATAAGTCTATCTTGCTGTATTTCCTTTACTTTAAAATGTTTTAGAGGATTTATATGTTTTTGCCTCATTTTTTTCAATATTTTTTATTTAGTTCACCTAGAAAGTTAAATATGTTTTGGAGGAGAATATGAGGCATAGATTTATTTTCAAAATTCTCTTTTCATCAAATTAATGGGTAATTGTATCAACACCTTTCATGTACAAGACTTGGCAGATTTCATGATCACAAAATTATTATAATCCCACAGCATTGATTTGACATAGGCATGCATCTGGCATATTAGATTTGATTTTAAACCTGAATGAGAGAGGAATGTAGAAACCATATTAGCATGATGAAGGACAGAGAAAAATGTCCTCAGGTTCAGCTTTAGGATGACTAATAAAAGATAGGACAGCTTTAATGCAATAGTCAAGCATTCTCATACTGAAGAATAAAATGAGCTGGGGTACCTCAGAAAGGGATGGACAACTCCAACTCTCAGCTATATATCTAAAGTCCTAATTGCTCACTGCCAATTACAACTTTATTATAATCAGGGAAATGCAAATTAAAATCACAATGAGATGTTACCTTACTCTTTCAAGAATGGCCATAATTAAAAATAAAAAAAATAATAAATGTTGGCATGGGTGTGGTGAAAAGGAAACACTTTCACACTACTGGTGGTGCCTTGCTGTGGGAGTCTTGAAGTTCAGTCATGTAATCCCGAATGTCTCTTATCAACTGTACTATTCTTTGATTCCCTATGAGAAAATCATTTCCTTACAATATAAAAAATTGAGGTCAATAAAATTATCAGTAAACTAATTGTGTTAAATATCTACATAGAACAAATCATCGTTTTTTTAGAAAAGATTTGTAATATATTTAACAATAAATAAAACAAGCTCTAAAAACTATAATACGTAAGTATCCTAATACATATGATTTAAGATTATAACACAAAAGTAAACTGTCACATATAGTGGTACTGATTCTAGTAGCAAAATAATTGTTGAAGCCAAATAGCCATTTAATCAATGTGTCACTATTTTTGATTCTCAAACTAGATAATCAAGTGTTAAAAATAACATAACAAAGTCTCTATCTAGTCAAAGAGATTCTGTGTGTAGCTAGATAGTAGAATGAAATAATGGAGTAGCTGTTTAAATTAATTTCAGATGTGTGTCTGCCCTTATTCCTTCCTTAGAATAACCCCAAAAGCTGTTAGCTATCCACAGTAAAGACTCAGAAGGAGGAGTCCTTACAATAATATCCAGATGCCATGTGCTCTACCAATTCTGCTGTCAATCTGGAATATCAGAGGAAGTGAATTTGTTCCTAGGGGCTCCATAGTCTATCTACGTCCTGATCAATCTTTTTCTTATTATTAAACAGTCTGTTTTTCAGTCTTCATGCAAAAGCTAAGGATGTGGGTAAAGCATCAGTAGAATTCAGCGGGATTTTAGTTTTCATTTTTATAAAGCTTTAAAATGTAAAAAAAAAAATACCCATTCTTATTTTATGTTTAAGAAATAAATGTACATCTAACTGTAATTATAATACTTAATTACACTGTTCTGGAATTTTTTAACATAAAACCTTCAAGAGTTGTGACAGGTATTCTTATTGTCTACAATATTGGTAACAATTATAGAAGCAAGAATTAGAAAGGAAAAATGGGTAATAAAAACCATGATGTACATCTTAAAGAAATAACTTTATTCACTGTTTTAATCTTAACAATAGGTAGCATGAATTATTGAATATATATACCATGTTTGGTTTTGAGATATATACCTCTTCATAGAGGAGTAGCTGGTGATAGAAAAATAAAATCAGGTGAATGAGATGTCTCAGAATGATTTTATTCAGGTATATATAAATGCAAACAGTACTTTTTAAAAGAAAATTAAAATCTTCATTTCAAAAATTAAACAATATCTGAACATTGTATTTGTAATGAGATTAAAAGATTCAGTAGTTTTTCAATATATGCATCAGGTCAATCTATATAACACCAAGGGGTACAGGCTTATTTTGGAGTATATAAGCATAAGTAGGTACATGTATATTAAGCAGTCAAAGATGCAAAGTCAGAGCACTGGCTCTCAATCCCTTTGTCTAGCCACAATCATTGACGTCATTTACTGTTACAATACATAAACATTATTGAGGCAATGGGTATTATGTGATTAGAATCACTTCCTTGAAAATATTTTCAGTATTTCCTTTGAAGATTTTTTTGCTAATCATGGAATATTTTGTGAGTACTTAATCTACTGAAGTATTAGCATAAAAATTATATTTGTGGCATAGCATTAATCACAAACCAAGTAATTCCACTTTTTCTTCCTCTTACAATTGTGTCTCTTAAACACATTCAGTAAATATACGTATTCTAAGAATGGTGATGGCCTGCTGTCTAATGAAAGTCTCATCAAATAAAGATAATTTAATACATTTTAAAGGCACTGATCATTACACTGATGAAAAATACCAAATACATAAATCATTAAAATATGTATATATAAATACATATATCATCATATTTATATACAAATACAAATACATAAATCATTGAAATGTATAATTTTTCATCTTTTTATTACTGGAGGCATTCATTTTATGGTTATATAATAGTAGTTTAAACTCTGTCTGTATAAATTATACTCCTGGAGAGCCATTACTGATTATCTGAGCCATTACTGATTATCTTTCTCTATCAATAAGTTTCTAAAGCTATCATTTCTAATTGTATTGCAAAATACAATTACTGCATGTACACTTTGACAAGCAGTAAACAGTGTAAGCAAACCTATGGAAAAGCAATTTGATCAGAGCATTTCTATGACCTTTCTTTCAATAAAGAAAATATCTAAAACTTTTAGATGTAACTTCAAATATTTCACTTAAAAATATACCAACAAACACTGCTGTTCCTTTTTTGGTATTTTAATTTTTTGAAATGAAACATTTGGTATCTTGAATTAATGCAATTTCTACTTTTGATTAACTATTTACCATTGTAAAATTCAATTGTCCAAAATTTAAGATGGCTTTAGAAATAACAATAGCTGCTGGTATACTTTTTTGAGGGCAAATGGAATGTGCACATGAATTAATTCAAGATATTAATAAATGTCACAACAATGAGGAATAAGTTGTCCTCATTTTTATTTTGAATAAAGTACATTGTGTTTTGAGTTTTTTTCTAAGTGAGTATTTGATTTCATGCTCATTCACATTCATCATTCAGTTCATACATTTATCCATCTATCTTTCTTTCCATTCCTTCACATACTCATTAACTAAACAATTGTTTAGTGAATGATTATAATGTAAAAGATGCTATGCTATACAGGTGTGAGTTTGGAATAAAATCTGCAAATAGATTTTTGCCCTTAGAGAGTTTCTTGTCTATAGCTGGAAAAAGCAATATAAAGTAAATCAAGAAATAAATGTAATTGCAAACTTGGACAAGTACTAAGAGAAAAGTGTAGATACACTTGATTATTTATGGTTTCTTATTAAAGAAAATAATACGTACATTTTCACATATTCTATCAACATGCAAAAAGAATAATGGAGGAGATATTGTATTTAAAAAATTGCCTATGGGAAAAGGAGAATATCTAATCTGAGAATTTCTACTTTTTCAAAACAGTGTGAAGAAAGATCAAATGAAAATGTGGCTTTTAGAGAAGTGAAAGAACAATAAAAGACAAGAAATAGATGTTGCAGGTTGTGGAAAGTATGTTTACTAGAGAAACATACTAACACTACTGAATGTTAGTAGAATCCTCATTTGGTAGTCATGATCATGAACATAAAAAACCCCACTGTATAATTTTATCCAGCAGTATTTGACCACGTGGTTACAGAAAGTTTAAAGGAGGATTGCTGGAACTGCTAAGTAATGCAACAAAAAGGAGAGGTACAATATAGATCAGAGGAGTTACAAGTCAGTGACTGTAAATATAACTATAAAATAAAATTGCAAAGAGGTATAAAGATACAGCTGGTTGCATACATAAACCATGAGAAATGGTTCAACAAGAAATGGTGAGGTCAAATAATTGAAAATCATAAAAATATTAAAGTTTTCATGAGGGACTTTAAGAAAACAGCAAACTCAGAAAATAAGAATTTGTAGTTAAGTATGGCGTTATTTGTATGACAGACTTATTTTTTGTTAAATCAAGAACTTGATTTTGATGCTCAAAATCTGTGCAGAGGCATAGTAAAATAATACCTAACTGATTATTAAAAGATAAAAATGAAACCTGTAGTCTGAAATGGGTCATCTAAGTTATGTGTGAAAATTCTCGAAAACTATCACAGAAATTGAGATAGATAAGATATCTGTGAACTGGATGTTAGAGTCTTTTGTGAGAAAGGAAGAGTGACTAGGAGTTTGAAACAGGGAGTCATAATTGAATAGGAGATGGTTAAAGCCTGACAGCAAAGTCTCATTTACAATTACTTTTCCAAGATGTAGGGAGAGTAATGATTTAGGATCAGCCCTACAAAATGAAGAGGAAACTGACTATGGAGAAACAATCAGCTTTCAAATAATCTGTAAGAGAAGTGATATCCCAAGGGAGCACCAGTTTTCAGCAAGTTGTACTAAATGTTCTAAGAAGAGGTTGAGGATGCTAGGAATTTTGCTGATCCAGAGTGATATGAGGACAGTTCATCAGACACTGCTTGTGCACCACTACAAATGTTCTTAGATTCACCTATTGCTCTTGAGACATAAATTGAATTTCCATGCAGACTTTGACTAACTTCACCAGGTGCAAACTGGGAGTGACTCATTTTGGGCCTGTAAAACGTATCTTTCTTCCTGAACAATAGTTTCTCTGACTCCTTGACACAGAAAACGTCCATGAAAACTCACTTTTCATTCATGCAAATGCAACCTGGAAGTGCTGTGGAGTTAATACCTATAAGGCCATCTTTGATCAGTGGGCAGTGAGACCCAGTGGATGGATAACTTTGAAACACATTTCACAGCACCCTTTAGAAAATCCTGTGGAGTCAACACAAGTCGCCCTTAGTGATGCCCAATTTGCTAACTGTGATAGACTGAATATTTGTTCCCTTCTAAAACTCTTATGATGAGACCTAATCCCCAATGTGAAAATATGTGGAAGTAGGGCCTTTGGATGGTGAGTAGGTTATGAGGCTAGAGCCCTCTTGAACGGGATTAGTGCAATTATAAAAGAGGCATCAGAGAACTCCCTTACCATCTGTCTCCATGTGAAGACATAGCAAGAAGAGTAGAAGCTAGGCCTTGCCAGATGCTGAATCTGCCAGTGTCTTGACTTTGGACTTCCCAGTCTTCAGAACTATAAGAAATAAATACTTGTTGCTTAAACTACCCAGTCTATGGTGGGTTTTTCTCATAGTAGCCTGAATGCCTAATACACCTACCACTTAGTCCCTTTCTCTTATTCTTTCATGCTAATGTTCTTGATTCTTGTACCTCGTGATCACTTTTCTATTGAACTATCTGTACACAAGCTTTTAATGTAATACTGCATTGAGAGAAACCCAGAATAAAACAGAGTTTGGGAGATAATAGAGAACTTCTTTGGCTTACACAGTGGTAGGGACAGAGATGTATGTTACAAAAGAGTTAGTCCTTATTTTTTCTAATAATAAAGTGAGATAACAAGATATCCCTGGGTTCTAGAAGTTTCAGAGAGATACTTATAATCGGAGAAGTTTAGGCAGTCAGACACAATTGCCATGGAAGATTTAAGGAATTATCTGTCTGGGGTGATAGGTTAGCTGACATTTCCCAATTCCCTCTACCACATTGACTATAAATAAGCTTTTGATTCATAGGCTCCCTTTTATAGGCGAGAGATAAATTTAAGGCAATTAATCTTTTTTAAAAGTTACTATAGCACTGAAAATAAAATATAGAGGAAATTTTCTAAGATGACATCGTCATGAGTTGAACTGTGTCCTCCCAAAATTTATGCATTAAAGTCCTAACTCTCATTACCTCAGAATGTGACCTTATTTGAAGACAGGGCCTTTACAGAAGTAATCAAGTTAAAATTAAATTAGGTTGAGCCCTAATCAAGTATGATTGGAGTCTTTATCAAAGGGGAAATTTGCAGACATACAGGCCGGGGGAACATTATGTGAAGATGAAGATGAAGAAGATATTGGGCAATGCTTCTACATGCCAAGGAATGACAAAGATCGACAGCAAGCTACTAGAAGCTAGGAAACAGGCATGAAACAAATTCTTCCTCACAGACCTCAGAAGACACCAACCCTACCAAGACCTTAATCTTGAACTTCCAGACTCCAGAACTATAATGCAACAAATTTTCATTATTTTAGACACTCAGGGGATGGTACTTTGTTACGGCAACCCTAGCAGACTAATAAGACTTGGACAATAAATCAAATCAAGAAAAATAAAAAGTAATGCAATCAGAAATTAGAAAAGTTAAATGAATCAGTTCTAAAAACAAATAAAATAACAAATATAAACAGAAAGAAGCAAATAAATTGTGAAATCAAAAGGAAATAGATTGAAAAATAAATTAGAAGATTTTATTAAAGATCTAAAACAATCTGTATTGGTCAAACACCATGAAATCAGTTGAAAAATCACAGTAGATGCCTTTAATCTTAAAAACTGAAATTTATTAAATATAGTCAAGAGCAACATCTCTTTCTCTCTTGTTAAGTGAATATTTATTCCAAAAACCGTATTTCCAGTTTCCTTTCTTATTGGGGTGACTGTGTTACAGTTCTGCTAAAGGGTAGTACACTGTGAGGGTTTCTGAGAGGACTCAGCTCTTAGCTCTCGGCTAACCATCCTTCATTGTCTCATCACATCCTTGCTGGGTAAATAAAAGTAAGAGCTTATGATGTAGCTACCACATTGTAAATATAAGTGAACAGTTGTAAGAAGTAACTAGAGCATGCTAAGAATGGTGCAACCGAAGAATATAAAGAGCCTAAGTCCCTGGCATTACTTTTGAACACCCAAACCAAAACCAGCAATAAATTATGTAAGACTTATCGACTGAGAAAAATAAACCATTTTTGTAACCACTGCTTGTTGCAGTTTCTGGATATCTTTTTCCTTTAATTTTTGGCACCAACTATAATTCCTGACACGGTAAGAATAGTTAACATGTGAGGTAATATTGATTTCCTCAGTAAAACAACGAGTTAAAAAATGACTATTTCTGTAGATGCCTAAAAGATTATAAAATCCAACATTAATTCATGACGTTAAGGTTTTAGGTAACAAAAACATAATATAACAAAAAAAACATTTTATTTCATTACTAAGGAAAAACATGCTTAAGTATTCACTGACTGGCCCCACCATCCCTCTTATTATGAAACTCTGATACCAAGGAGCAATCCTCTCTTTCATCCTCCATTCCTCTTGTCCCATCCATTTCTAAAGTTTTTTATTTTTATGGATATATAATAGTTGTACATATTTATGGGGTATATGTGACATTTTGATACAAGCATATAGTGTGTAATGATCAAATCCGGGTAATAGCAATATCAATCACATCAAACATTTATTATTTCTTTGAGAATATTTCAAATCTACAGTTCCAATTATTTTGAATCATACAATAAATTATTTTAACTATAGTTGCTCTATTGTGCTTCTGAATACTAGATCTTAGTCCTTCTATGTAACTATATTTTGTTCCAGTTATCCAATCTCTCTTTATCCCTCCTTCCCCAACCTTCTCAGCCCGATAACTGCCCCTCTATTTACTACCTACATAAGATCAATATTTTTAACTCCCACATGCAAGTGAGAATGTGACTTTTTTTTTTCTGTGCCTGGCTTTCTTCACTTAACATAATGTGTTCCAGTTCCATCTATGTTGCTGCAAAAGGCAGGATTTCTTTTTTTTTTTTTTTTTTTTTGGATGGAGTTTTTGCTCTTGTTGCCCAGGCTGGAATACAATGGTGCCATCTCGGCTCGCCACAGCCTCCGCCTCCCAGGTTGAAGCCATTTTCCTGCCTCAGTCTCCCAAGTAGCTGGGATTACAGGCATGCACCACGCCCAGCTAATTTTGTATTTCTAGTAGAGATGGAGTTTCTCCATGTTAGTCAGGCTGGTCTCGAACTCCCAACCTCAGGTGATCCACCCACCTCGGCCTTCCAAAGTGCTGAGATTACAGGCGTGAGCCACCATGCCAAGCGATTTCATCCTTTTTATAGCTGAATAATATTTCATTGTGTATACAAACCACATTTTCTTTATTCATTCATCACTGATGGACACATCCTTGATTCCATACCTTGGCTATTGTGAATACTGCTGCAATAAAGATGAGAGTGCAGATATCTCTTCAGTATGTTCATATCCTTTTACTGAATGAACAGCCAGTGGTAAGATTGCTGCATCATATAGTAGTTCTATTTTTAGTCTTTTGAGTCAACGTTATCTTTAATGTTTCTTGAGCCCATTTAGTACTTTCCAGGTTCACTGTAACAATCCTTGTTCTAACAACTGCCTTCTCTGGATGGGGCGAATGCAGCAGTCTTCTACATGCTCCCCCTAGTGTATAGTTGCCTCCCTCCTTCCCCATTCCTTAGATGGTTATTTTCACACTGCAATTCTGTTCACTTCACATGACACATCACCCTGCATTGTGCCATGCTCTCTCCACAAACACAGCCTTCCCCATCATCTTCCCTCAGCCTAAAACATTCCCCCCATTCACTACACTTACCTTCTAAGCCCACCTTCATCTAATTAACTGCAGTCAAAAGTTATTTAATGATGGAGATACACTCTTAGAAAAGTGTTGTTAAACAATTTCATTGATGTGTGAACATCATAGTGTACTTACACAAACCTACATGGGAGAGCCTACTACACACTTAGCCCGTATGGTATAGCTATTGCTCCTAGGCTGCAAACATGTTACAAGTATTTTACTGCACTGAATGCTGTAAGGCAGTTGTGACGCAATGGTAAGTAGTTGTGTATCTAAAAATATTTAAACAGAGAAAAGGTACAGTAAAAAGATGGTTTTATAATCTGTGGGATCATGGTGATATGTTCAGTCTGCCGCCAACCAAAACATCATACACAAGTCATGGCTGTACTTCCAACGCTTTGGCTCCTTCATCAAATGTTACTTCCTTCAGAAAATCTGCCCTGATCCTCAAATCAATATTACATCCTCCGGTCATATGTTTTCAAGGCACTTCTCCTAGTTTTTCATGAATTTGTCATTTTATAATTCAACATTCATTTGATTAATCACCATTTCACCAGATTGTAAAATCTGTGAAGACAGATTGGTGCTTATTTGCTCTGTTTTCTCCCCTTTCTCATAATTCTTTACTAGGTAATATATAGATACAAAAAGTATTTTAACCAATAGGACATTGTTCAGGAATCTTTAGGATTACCGGGAGTATAATTACAAAGAGTTTTGAAATTGATTCTAATTTGAGCCCCAATGTAGTTGCTAAGAGGAAAGACAGTTATAGACATAAGTAATTTGAATGATATAGTCATTTTAGGTAAGAATAATATTTCTTATACCTAAGAGTTATGCTTTTAATATTTTAGACATCTGCTTACCAAGAATGATTTATATTACTGTACAATATTTTGACTAATATTTCTGTACGAAACATTTGACTAAAGGTTATGTTTTAGTTTACTGTGTGTGTGTAATGTCTTCATGAATGATAAGATGTTTAATTTAGTAGTCATACATAAATTTTTTTAATGTTTTCATGAATTTACATATTTTAATCACTCATTCACTTAGTTTTGTGTGTGTCAATATAGTAAATGTTAAAGAAAATATATAATTTATGTAAGTCTGAGCTTGATGTGCACAAACTTCAGACTTAGATAAAATTGGAATTAAATCTGACCACTTACTAACAGTGTGACCACAGGCATATTACATATGCCCTCTATAGGAACAGAGGACAGAAATAACTTCACTAGTCACTATAAAAAATAAGCATGATAACATATTAAGTGCAATTTACCTAGACTCCAGAAAATGTAGTTGTTTTCCTGTTTTATAAGATTTAAACATTGTTTTGTTGGCAGGACATAACATATTGACATGGAGATGGATAAAGGGCAGCACTCCATTATTTAAAGCTCCAAAGAAGAGGCTTCCAGACAGGGTCACACAGGAGGTTGCATCTGGGGACAGAGTAACAGCAAGACAGAGATATAGGGAGCAGTAAAGATCTAAAACATGTTAGTATATTCATCTAGTACAGTCTGATATGCTTGTATCTAATCAGAGAGGCAGAACCACTATGAGTGATATAGAAGAAGAGCTTTATTGTGGAAGTTAGGTTTTATTGAATTGTGCAAGCTGGTGAAGTCTGTGTGAAGTCTCTATGGGTCTGTCAAGAAAGGATGACAAATATGAAGAGCAGAACAGCTATAAATTGGAACAATAACAAACAGAAACACATGATAACAACTGGAATCCATGTCTGTCCCCTATGTTTCCAACCCCAGTCACTTGACTATTCTGCAAGAAGACAAAGTTCTTTGCCATCAAGTTGTACAAACATCTGACCTCAGAAAACCCTACACCGACCCACAAAACATAATGGCTCTTGTCTCACATCTGCCTCCCAAATCTCACACAAATTCCTCTTGTAGTCAGCATAAACCCAGGACTACACAGCAAAGGAAATTCTGGAAAATACAGTTTTAACTTAGTAAAATCGAGACACCCTATAGCCACTGCACCTCCAGACATAAAAAATTCTTACATACTGTATATAAGTGCTTGAATAAAAATGTTTCTTGATGTCCATAACTTTATTAGTCCTCCAGGCGCGGTAGCTCAAGCTTGTAATCCCAGCACTTTGGGAGGCCGAGGCGGGTGGATCATGAGGTCAAGAGATCGAGACCATCCTGGCCAACATGGTGAAACCCCGTCTCTACTAAAAATAAAAATAAAAACAATTAGCTGGGCCTGGTGGTCTGTGCTTCTAGTCCCAGCTACCTGGGAGGCTGAGGCAGGCGAACTGCTTGAACCTGGGAGGCGGAGGTTGCAGTGAGCCGAGATCACACCACTGCACTCCAGCCTGGTGCCTGGAGACAGAGCAAGACTCTGTCTCAAAAAAAAGAATAAAAAAGGAAAAAAAAAAAAAAAGCAAGGTTCAATAATTAGCTCCCTTTACAGTAAAATTACTGCCTTACAGACATCAGCCATTACGTTGTTCTACAGTGATTCTTTATAATTTTTTTGTTTTTGTATAACTTGTAGGGATCAAATCAGTGTACTTGAGATGTCCATCACCTTAAATGCTTGTCTTTTCTTTATCCTAGAACCATTCAAATTCTTCTTATCTAGCTATTTGGAAATGTATAATGGATTACTGTACACTATAGTTATCCCACTAATCTATCTAACAGGTCTTATTTCTTTTACCAACGTGTATATTTGTACCCATGAATCAACATCTTTAATCACCAGCTTGCTCCTGCTATGTGTCTAGTGTTGTTCCAGGACTAGAGAAAAAGCTGTAAAGACAGCGGATAAAACAAACAAACAAGAATTCCTTCCCTAAAGCAGTTTATCTTCTAATGTGAGGAGACAGTAAACAAATTAATGTGTAAAATATAAAGCATGTTAGATGGTGATAATTACTATGGAAAAACAAAGGCAGAGTATCGGAATTGGGGTTGCTGGAGGGGAGAAGCAGGATAGAGGATGCATTTGGAATTGCAATTTTCATAGGTGGTTTGGAAGAGTCTTGCTGAGAAGGTGGCACATATGCAGTGGAGGGAGAGAGGGAGCCATGTGAAAGTGTGAATGTGAGGAGAGTGTGGTGGACAAATACCAAGTGCAAAGTTCCGGTCCCATGCTTTGGATGGAATATTCAAAGAACAGCAACTGGTAGGACACAGTATGGCTACAGCAGAGAAAAGGAGGGAATGGGGATTAGGAATAAAGTCAGGGGAGTAAGACAGAGATGTGTTCTTACAGACACTGTGTACTTCTCTGGTTTGCTTTGAGTGATGTACGATAGAATTCAAGAATTTTAGCAAAGGAGGAACTTAATTCCCTTATGTAAAATGCAAAACCTTATATGTGTATATATTTTTAATCTCCCTATGGGAAATATTCCAGGGAACACAGTAGATGCTAGGTGATTAATTAGGGGGAAGAAATAAAGTTGGCTTGAACTAAGATGAATGGTGAAGGTTGTAAGTGGTCAATTCTGGAGCTAGAGCCCACAACATTTGCTAACAGATTGGATATGTCCTGTGAGAGGAAGAGATGTATCAAGGATTCTTTTAGTGAACTTTCTCCTTTCATTGTATTATTAAATTCACATTAGAAAAATGCACATATTCAATAGAATTATTTTTATAATGAACACACTTTTGGCTATGACATTCTGACTTTCTGGAAGGGTAAGAATTGGCTTTCAGAAATACACAAATGAGGACACAAGTGTGCCCTTAACTGTGGAATCAAAGTTTAAATGTTAAATGATGGTGGTTGAACCACTTTAAGGCATTAGGTAGAGTGATTTTTCCTCAATACTTTACTTAGACAAAGTATCACAAACAACTGATACATTGTATAATAAGTTGTTCAACAGAATTTTATTTATTGGAATTCAATGACCAGTTATTGAATCACAGTTTATTACTTAACTTAAAAAGAGCTTCCAAAATACACCATGTAGAACGCAGTACCAATTCATATTATGCTACAGGGATACTCAGTTTCACCTCTGTTGGTGTTTGGAACCAAATAATTATTTGCTGTGGGGCTCCCCTTTGCACTATAGTTCTTTGCACTCTCAGTTCTGGGAACAAAATGTTCCTCATCTTTAGAAACTGTTGTTAAAGTTGTAACAAATTAAACTTTTATTAATAAGATAAAGCAGTAACTAATGTTTGTAGAAAACGGGCTAGCAGACGTTCTATTAGGTGTGTTAAAGGCATTATCTCATTTGTTAACCATAGCCATGGAATAATCTAATTTATTAACCATAGCCATAAAATGAGAGGTCACTATCCTAGCAGTTTACAGAGGAAAAAAACTGCAATTTGGAAATTGAGTAACTTTCCCAAAGTCTCAAAATAAAGCAGTGGAGGAAACAGGACAATTCTGGAACTTTGGGCTCCTCCTTAGATTTCCTCCTGTAACAGGACCCTGAACCTAGATTTATAAATCTGTCTCCATGATTTTAAAATATGCAGTGAATTTAATTAAAAGATAATTTAATTACTTAATGTTGTTCATTAGAATAAAATGGTTTGGTTTGATAAACATTTTTATTTTTCACCTTTAAAACATTTTAATTCATATATGTACAAACTAAACCAATTTGGAAAATGTGTTGCTATCAATAAAATTGCATCATTGTTAATATTTTTGAGTGTTTACATTTAACCAAAAAATTACATAACAGCTCTGTAAACTGCTTTCTTTTTTTCTTTCTTTCTCTTTTCTTTCTTTTTCTTTCTTTCTATTTTGAAGTGGGAACATTTTTTAATGTATTTAAGCTGGATTTCATTAAAATATGTTTTCTCAGCTGTGTGAAGGGCCATGAAGGAATGGGAGAAGGAGTAAAATGTGACAAAACTATGACAAAAGGAGTTAGAAAAACATTTTATGAACAAAGAGAACTAATTAACTCAAACATATGGTTCATCTCACTCTGCTAAGAGCTAATTGCGTTTTATGCACTCCAACTGTCAAAAGTACTGTGGCATGGCTATTCACGAGAACTTAAACAGAAAAACAGAAAGAACTGAAATTTAAAATGCATACTGTTTTTTACTTAATAAAATCCTATCCTTCTAGCTAACAAAGTGTTCCAGTATATTAAATTTTCTGGTTAATTTGAAATGCTTATTTGAAAATCTTCCTGAGGTATGTTAATCTTTATTTTATCTTAATTAAAGTACTATGGCAAATACATTAAATATGAGAGACGTTCTTTCAGTGTTTTGAAATATCAGCAGTTAACAAGTAGTTACTGCTTAATTCTGTTAAGTTTTATGCTAAGTGTTTAGAAAAAATATACCACATCTTCTGTTTTCTCCAGAAATCTCTGTAGTACATTATTTTGTATATTTTTTAAGTTTTTATGAAAATATACACTAGTGTTTAAAATATACACTATCTCGTGTTTATTTTGGATAGTTGAGTTTTTATTGAGATCTACACATCTTTACGATGTCTACTTTACACAAAATATTTAAAATTGAAAATAATTCTTTCAAGGCAAAACTTTAAGAAGTGGAAACATTTTTAAAATGAAAATTTTTTAAATTCGAAATTAAATTTCTTTAAAAATATTTTATTCTTTCCCAAAGTTAATAATTTGTCTTATAATGGTATTTACTAGAGGACACATTGTTGAAAGTTCTAAATATATGTGTCTCCAGCTATCATCCTAAGTTCTAGTAGTGAATAAAGGAAATCTACTTTTTATTCTCTTAAGGGGTGAATTTTTGCCTTACATGTCTGCCAGAGGCTCCTTGCTCCATGATCTTCTCAAATTGTTAGTTATACCTTATTGCATGATCAGTGGTTTCAGACTTGAGTGTACGTCAGAATCTCCCAACGTTTCTGATTTGGCAGGTCTCAGGTGGGACTGGCGAGCCTGCATTTCTAACAGGTGGCAGGTGATATTGATGTTGTTCGTCCAGTATATACACTTTTTGAGGCTCTGTACTTGAGGGAATTTTCTCTAAAGTACAAACTCTGATCAGCAGCATATTCTCAGAGCTCTCAGTATTAACCATGTAAATGTGGTATAGACAGTTCAGCATTTAACTATCCTTTTAAAAATTATTCTCAAATCTTATTTAATATCAAAATTCAGTAAAGATAAAAATTTATTTTAATCACCCGGAGTTTCAGGTCCTCTGACCCTTATGCCATTTAAAGGGTAAGCAGGTATGATAGAAATATAAGAAATATACAAAGGAGTTTTGAATTCACCAAGACTTCATTGATATATTATGTTATTTGGATGATTTTTATGTCACATTTTTATATTCTGAAAACAAATGAAAAAAATAAAACATTAATTCAAGAAAATCATTTTGGAACAAAAAGCTGAAAACATCAAATCCAATCCTATTTCTACCAATAGTTGTATGACTGAGCAACATGAAAGTATCGTCAGTCTGTACCAATGTGGGTGTGTGTTTTTTAAAGTTATTATCGTACAGTTTAAAACCTACTCCTGAAATTAGAAGTCATTTAATCCAATAGGTCTAATCTTAGGAGTAGGTTTTAAGTTGCACAATAATAACTTAAAAATAAAATACCCACATTATTTTCTTATGTACCAATGATACTGCATGTTATGCTGGGCCATACAATGGTTTGTGCACAAAGAAGAGTAAAGATTTCAAGCCCTATCTCTAACAAAGGGCTCCTTTATATGCCATCCCAAAACAAAACAGCATGAGAAAAAAACCAGGATGCCATACCTTTGCAGAAGAACTTGTGCATCCCTGCATGCCTATATTCCTTATGCATCGTGCTATGTGCCTAGATAATGATAACTAGTGTTTCATTGTGTGTTTTCAATGTGCTTGTATCCAAGTATCAAATCTCTCAACTAGAGATGGACTATCTATAACATTATAAAACTATTAAATATCATTACAGAGTAATCTATAATTTAAATAAACATATGCTGAAGACAAGAAAAGGATTTTAATATAAGCCACAATGTGTCTTTTCTTCTGTAGAATTAATAAATATACACCACTTTTTATTATCCATTTGTTTTATTGATTTAACAAGTAGGGATTCTAAACTGGACTTTGACAAGTTATTTTTTTTCTCTTCTTTAATAAAAGAGTTGCATTTCAGTACTTTTTACTTCCCTTAATGTTAATGCTCATGGCATTTAATAAATCTTATAAATTAGTATAAAAAAGTATTATCCACACGTGTATTTTTATGAGTTTAACCTGCCTGTTGTATGTGCTGGGAGAATATATTGGTATCACAGTTCTTTTAGAACACTTCAGAATAATTTTTGTTTACTTTAACACAGTAGTAGTAAGCTGGAACTAAAGTCTGTTTTAGCATTTAAATTTTATATTGGGGTTTATAATCTCTCCGTGGACCATAAATCCATTTTTCTTTGATCAACAGAAATGTTAAAAAGCAAAAACAAAAACAAAAACCAGGAGCAGCATACATAAAAGCAAATAAACCTACAAAAACCCCTGCCTTTCATTGTCACAATTCTATTTTGTCCCCTCAGCACATTTGCTACATTTTTTTTTCATGTAATGAAGAGGAACCAATGTGTTAATTACAAAACCATCAGGAATGTATAAACATGCTTTCGCTAATTCTCCACTCCTTTGATCCAATTCAAAATGGTAGCTCTTAAAAGAGCCCAAGTCCTGTCCTCTCCTCCCTGGACAACATGAGCTTCACCACTTACTCCACCTTCTACACCAACTACTGGTCCCTGGGCCCTGTCCAGGTTCCCACGTATGGCACCAGGCTGTCTGCAGTGTGACCAGCATCTATGCAGGCGCAGCAGGCTCTGGTTCCCCAATATCCGTGTTCTACTCCACCAGCTTCCAGTGCAGCAGCTTCCAGTGTGGAGGCCTGACCATAGGATGGCCTAGAGTCTGGCAGCAGTGGGAGGCATCCAGAGCTAGAAGAAGACCAACCACCCAAAGCCTGAACAACTGCCTGGCCTCCTACCTGAGAATGAATCTGTGGACTGAAACTAGAACCTGAAGAGCAAAATCTGGGAGCACCTGGAGTAGAAGGGACCCCAAGTCAGAGACTGGAGTCATTATTTCAAGACCAGCGAGGACCTGAAGGCTCAGATCTTTGCAAATACTGTGGGCAGTGCGTGCATCATTCTGCAGATTGACAATTCCTGTCTTGCTCCTGATGACTTTAGAATGAAATATTAGACAGAGCTGGCCATGCGCCAGTCTGTGGAGAGCAACCTGGGGTCCGCCAAAAGGCCACTGATGACACCAGTATCACTCAGCTGCAGCTAGAGACAGAGATCGAGGCTCTCAAGGAGAAGCTGGTCTTCATGAAGAACCACGAAGAGGAATTAAAAGGCTTACAAGCCCAGATTGCCAGCTCTGGGTTGACCATGGAGGTAGATGCCCCCAAATTTCAGGACCTCACTGAGATCATGGCAGACATCCGGGCCCAATATGACAAGGTGGCTTGGTAGAACTCAGACGAGCTGGACAAGTACTGGTCTCAGCAGATTACAAGCTGGACAAGTACTGGTCTCAGCAGTTTAAGGAGAGCACCGCAGTGGTCACCACACAGTCCACCAAGGTTTGAGCTGCTGAGATGATGCTCACGGAGCTGAGGCATACAGTCCAGTCTTGGATATCGACTGGGACTCCATGAGAAATCTGAAGGCCAGCTTGGAGAACAGCCTGAGGGAGGTGGAGGCCTGCTGTGTCCTGCAGATGGAGTGGCTCAACAGGATACTGCTGCACCTTGAGTCAGAGCTGACATAGACCCGGGCAGAGGGACAACACCAGGCCCAGGAGTAGGAGGCCCTGCTGAACATCAACGTTAAGCTAGAGACTGAAATCGCCACCTACCGCCACCTGCTGACAGAGGGCAAGGACTTCAGTCTTGGTGATGCCCTGGACAGCAGCTACTCCATGCAAACCATCCAAAAGACCTCCACCCACCACATAGTGTATGGCAAAGTGGTGTTGGAGATCAATGACACCAAAGTTCTGAAACATTAAGTCAGCGGAAGCTGGGGACCCTTTGAGTAGCAGGAGGCCAATGAAAAGTTCAGAGGTTAAAAAGAAAAAAAAGGTAACTCTTGATCTTTTTGGTGTCTCAAAGGCACAGCTAAGTATTCAGCAGGTAAACATTAAGTGCAAATGAGCTTACAGAATAGATTTGCACATGAACAGTGCCCTTTACTACTTGTATACACTTAAGAAAGTTTCTGAATTTCTCTGTCTGTTTTTTCATCTGTAAATTGTAAATATTTTCTAAAGTACAGCTGACACTTGAATAATGTGGGGGATGAGGTGCCTGCACATGCAGTTGAAAATTCATGCATACCTTTTCTTTTTTTTGCGATGGAGTCTGGCTCTGTTGCCCAGACAAGTGCAGTGGCACAATCTTGGCTCACTGTAACCTCCATTTGCCGAGTTCAAGCAATTTTCCTGCCTCAGCTTCTCAAGTAGCTGGGATTACAGGCATGGGCCACCATGCCCCTCTAATTTTTCATTTTAGTAGAGATAGGGTTTCACCTTTTGGCCAGGCTGGTCTCGAACTCCTAACCTCAGATGATCCACCCACCTCAGCCTCCCAAAGTGTTGGGATTACAGGCATGAGCCACTTCACTGAGCCCGTGTGTAACTTTTGACATCTGCAAAACTTAACTACCAATAGCCTACTGCTGACTAGAAGCCTTACTGAAAACATCGTGTCAACTAACACATATTTTGTATGTTACACGTATTATATACTCTATCCTTACAATAAAATAAGCTAGAGAAAAGAAAATGTCTTTAAGAAAATCATAAGAAAAAAACACATTTACAGTACTGTACTGTATTTGTTGACACCACAGTTTTATGTTTGTTAGAAGATGAATCATCTGTCTGAAACGGCAGGCAACCGCAGCTGCAGATTTCAATCTACAGTACATATCAAGTAATTCAACTTTTCCTTGTAATGGCATGACTTTTCTGTCCTTCCTGGGAGCACACCCAGCATCACTTGTGGCACTTTGTATGAGTCCTGCGGTGTTATTCAAAGTTTACACTAACACACTAAATGTGATGATAAATACACAAGAACCATGAGAGATCACTTCAACTGCATTGTGCAATTTACTGGTGAGAGGAGCTGCCCACACAGAGATGATTAGTGTCACACAGCATTTGAGCAGATACTCACAACACTTAAAATCATCGATGGTGACAATAAAATTATGACAGTAGTACAGTATGTAAGACTGTTAATGTTACACACTTACTGTTGAATATTGTATCTTTACATTTGTCTGGAGTTCTTTCAACTGTGAATGTTATCATGTAGGGTCTCTAGTGCATAATTAAGTTTTGATAAATTTTAACTTTTTATAATAGATTTGTATATATTTTCTGGCAGTCAGTGACAAAATAGACTAGTCTTAGGTTGGTGCAAAAGTCATTGTACCAGTCTAATACTTACATATATCTTACGCACTTTTTGGCATATCTAGCATTTTTCTTAATGTTTTTTGATGTTTCTAGACTGCACAGTTCACCTTCAAGGTTTTTCAAATTGTCGTCAATCTTTAAAATTTTTTCCAACATATTTATTGAATAAAAATCATTATCAGTGGATGCAAGCAGTTCAAACTTAACAGGTACAGTTCATCGGTACCTGTTAAGACAAGTTTTAAGCATAACTTCTCAACCCTGCTTCTCTAATGAGGCCGTATCTGCCACTGCATTATTGTGTTCTACAGTACTCTTGTACAAAGCGCTCCCACTGCTGTTATCAAATTGTATTGTAAAGATGTATTTCCTACCCACTTGGCTCTAAAAACAACAACAAAAACTTTAAGAGTAGGATCAGTGTTTAGTTCTTTGTAACTCTACCACCCAGCTCCCAGCACTTAGAACATGCTGACGCAGGAAGACACTAAACATTTATTTAATGAGTAAAACAATTTTTGATATAATATTTGTAACTTTTACTAATTTGTAGCAGATACAGTTTTGTTATTCAGAATCTTGTAAAGCAGTGTTTAAAAGTCTATTGGCATGGTCACTGTGGTGTTACAACAGAATCAGGAACATATGGTAAAGGGGAGTGACCATCTCATGTCTAAAAATTATTTTTGAATTAATGGATATAATAAACTAGACATGATGTGATTTTTGTTCTCCCTGAAATACCATTATAGCACTTAGTGTAATCTCATTTTCATATTTAGTAACATAATTGTGTGGCTTGGCCAGAAAGAATGTGATTTTAAAATGCCTAAAGTATATGTATGGAGAAAATCTTGGAAGAATCTACATTGCCAACTAAGCTTGTCTTCTGGCCTGTAAATTGATATAGGGAAACGTGTTTTTGTTTCCAGAAAGTAAGATTCAAAGTAGCAAATTAGCTGTGATTAATGAACAAAATCAAAATATTTGATAATCTTTTATTTAAAAAGCTTATACTAGTAGAAATATGTCTACAAATGATATGTTTAATGGACATGGCTTTAAATAAATGTCTTATCTACATGTAAGGAAACATCTTTATTTGAAATGAATATTTTCCAATTGGAGTAAGATATAAAAATAGAATTGTTGCTTCTCTCCAATGATGCCAAGTCCATGTTGATATTGATTAAATTGTATTATGCTTAATGAGTTAAAATGATCAAAACACTCTAAAGTTACTATGCAATCTTTGCTGGCTTAAATTCAAATCTTGATCCACCCACCAAGTTTCATCATTTCAGTAGATTAGAAATAGAAATCAAGTTTTGACTTACAAATTAAATTAATTTCAGCATTAACCAATTATTTTAATCTGGAATACATATATGACATTAACTAAAAAGCATACATTTACTCTAAGTAAAATTAATGATAATAGCTAATACGTCTATATAATTTATATAAGTGCGAAGCTCCTCAATGTCATCTCTTATGTATCAGAGCTGGATTCAAACTAAGTCTCCTGATTATAAATTCTTTGCTATTTTCACACTATAATATTGCTCACTCTAACAAAATTGGTTTTTCGTGTCCCTGCACCCCTCTTTATGTCATTTTTTGCCCTGTTTGTGCCTCTCCCCAAATCATTTTTAATGTATATACTATTGTGATGCCCAGCCAGTTCTGTACAGATGCTGGCTTCAGATTTTACCTGGTCTTTTCATTCCTTCGCTTCCTTCCATTCTTAGCAATATGACAATGAATAAATCATTAAATGGATAATCTGACAAAATAACCACTACTGAATTGCCAAATTCCATGAAATTAATTCACAGCAATCAATCATGTTGATATTGAGATTTTTAGTAGCAGTAGTATAGGCTTTTTTGGTTACCACAGTCTTTAGACAAATCTTGAATTACACTATATAGATAAAGGAGGCTTTTCAGAATTGAGCAAGTCAATGAATCCTCCTTGCAATGTTAGTTGCCATTATCAGAGGTTACATGGCTATACTCATATTTTTCAACTGGCCAAGATGCTTAATAGGTAGTGTATCATCAAACCAAAATATATTTCTACACAGCAAAAATAAAGAAAGACTATCATCTACTGACCACAGATGAAAATGTGTAGTTCAGTATAACAACGTCAATACACAACAAAGTAAGGAAATAGAGTTTCTGATTTCTGGCATCTCTTGGTCATGCCAATTTGACCATTTTTTAAAAAATGAATCGCAATGATTTTTTGACATAGAAGGACAAGCTAGACAGTGTTTCTAAAATAAAATTTTTCATTCTTTTCATTTTATCACCAAGAAAAATAAAGGAAACAATGAAAACCCAAATAAGCCAAAGCTGCTGCATGCTCTGATTAAGAATTTTTGTAGTTTTTTAAGTTCTCCAATTCAATACAAAATAATTTGCACATATTTTACATCAGAAAAATCCTCTCCCTATCAATTTTATTCATACCTAAGAATCATTTGTTTATCCCTGGTATTTTCCAAAGAGATTAAATGATAGCAAATATTAGTGTCTCTAGACTTTTATTCCAACATAAATGTTGGAATACTGCTGTCTTGAGTTTCAGGACAAATAAATGGCTAGGAAGATGAGACAGTGCATGAAATAGTAGGTTCCAGACAAGAAATACCTATGGCTATAAAGAGAGAAGCAGATGGTGTGCTTCAGAATACTCCAAATAATAAAGAACCTACTATTTTGTGTGGATCCCTGAAACATGGACTTAAAACATGTTGTAAACAGAACACTCCTGTGTATGGCTCTTTTATTATTAGACTGTAAAAGAATCAGGCCTTCCTGACAGGATGAAGGTGAGTTCTTAAATTATGTTGATACTTTTTTTTGTCCCAATCCTGAGCTGAGTTCAAAGACATGTAAATAAAAGTTGACAAAAATATAATAAAGAGCCCCAAACAACAAACAGTCATCAGTGTTTCTTGCTCCCAGGACTTCTTTGGCTTCCCCCTCCTGCTTTCCCTTATTGCTTCTGTGGCAGCTCCATCTGCTCCATCTCTTAGGGTCCACTTAACACTGTAGTGCTTGTTGGCTTAACGAAAAGCATGCCAAACTAAAGGCTTCCAATAAGTGATTTTTCTGCTTAAAATGTAAGGTAATTTGTAGAGCCATCAAAACCCAAATGCGTTTTAACTTGTGCGTGTGTGTGTACACATATATTATTAGACAATGTATTCTAGAAGCGAAATTGCATGGTTTGTCAAAAAATCGATGATGCCTCTTGAAAAATTGTTAATAAAACATTCAAGAAAATGATTGGAAGACAGGTTAACTACTTAATAACTAACTTCTTTTTAAGTCCACTTTAGTTGCGCTTACCTTACACAATTAGTGTCCCAAAGGTAAACAAGCTACTGTGAGAAAACATTGACCCTAATTGCTGTTTGGGTAGAAAAGTAAGTTGTAGTTTGCACTTGCCTGAATTGATTTGCTGAAGTAATACATCAGGGATTTTTTTTCACAATGTGTAATTACTTTGTTCTCAGTGTAATGAGAAATACAGAAGAATGGCTTCCTAAAACTGAAGAAATAAATATTATCACTAAGAGTAAAAACTTTGCATAATAGAAAGAATAGTGACTTAGGAATCAGGGCTTTTGAGCTTTGACACTACCAACGCTATTTTCCTTCAGCAATTATAAGTTCTCTAGGTCTCACAGTCATAAACTGTAAAATGAGGACTTTGGTTTTAATCTCTAAAATACTGTCGAATTCTAAAATCATTTAAACCTACCTTAATTCAATTATGCTTCTATTGAGGAAGATGGTTTACAGACTTCAAACTAACAGGAACAAAGAAAGGTAAGAAATGTATTTTAGGAAAATGCAGATTAAAATTCAGAAATTTTGTCATGGATTTACTCTAATTTCACTAAAGTCTCAGCCTCCTTGCTAGTTAAAAATTAAAATTTTCTTAAATACATGTATTAACAAAATGAGGTGAGAAACAACTTACTGAATGTGCAAGCAATGTCAGTCCGACATGCAGTTTGACTGTAGACTCAAAAAATTTTAGAGCTGTATGCAATGCCAGAGCTCTTTACTTTTACAAATATGTGGAGTTAGAGAAGTTGAATGGCTTCTTCTATTTTTTTAGTTTTATCGAAGTATAATTTATATACAATAAGCTTCTCATTTTATAGAGTATAATTTTATATTTTGATGTATGTATATACTCGTGAAGGCATCAGCAAATAAAGATAATTATCATACTCTTCACCCCAAAAACTTCCTTGTGCCTCTTTGTAACCTCTCCGTTGTTCCTTCTTCCCCTCTTTCTCCACTCCCTGGCAATCACTGACCGGCTTTCTGGTTCTGTATATTAGTTTGTCATTTATGAAATTTTATATAAATGTAAAGATATAGTATATATCTTTATTCTAGCAGATTCATCATATTGTTACTAGCTGGAGATAGTCTTCTAGTGGATCTGGTATGTCTTGTTTTTTGCATGTCTTAGGAGCAGAGTCATTAACTGCCTTTGCTCTGAATTGTCTTTGCAAAGATGTTTGTATGGGGAACAGACTTGAAAAATACAATGTCTCCCTCTGGAGCAAAGGGATGTTTATTTACTGTTCAGTATGATAAATATATTGTCTTCCTTCAGGGCAAAGGTTAAGCAGGCTTATTGCCTAATTGTTTTTAAAAAATGAGTGTTTAAACTTGGGATTCCTTTCCAGCATTTTCATATTGCCCTGTTGGAATTGGGGCTCAGGGAACCCCTGTTATTCTGGCTACTGCTATTTTGTGTAAGAAAGTTCTTTGTCTCTGACCCAGGAGACTTGTGCCTTCTGCAAGAATCTATGAAATTGTGACAGACTAACTTGTTAACTTGCAAATTGGGTAAACTCTCAGCTCCTTCACAGTCTTGTCAATTGTTTTATTTTATTACTATTAATCAATTTTGTGGATATAGCTCAATTTATTAATCCATTCAACACTCAACAAGCTAACATCACTTGATAAATTGGGCTGTTCCCAGTTTTGAGGCATTATAAAAAAAAGTTTTGGTGAACATTCACATACAAGTATTTGTATAAACTCTACATTCACTTCTTTTTGGTAAATAACTATATATTGAATGGCTGGGTCACAATGAGATATATGGTTATATTTTTAAGAAACTGCCGTAAGGTTTTATAAAGTGATTGCATTATTTTACATTCGCACCAACATTCTATGAGGTTGCATCACAGTCTCACCAAATATTGGTTTAGTTGGTCTTTTTCAACTGTCCTAATAGGTATGTAATGGTATTTCATTATGGTTTTAATTTCCATTGAACTGTTTAAATTTTTGCCCATTTTTGAGTTGTTTATTTTCTTATTAAATTTTGAGATATTTTGTCTATGCTGGAAAACTAAAATAAGGAATGTAATTTACAATTATTTTCTTCCAGTCTATGGTTTGTTTTCACATACGTTCAGAATAATATTTGAAAAAGAATATTTTAATTTTGATAAAGCAAAATGTATCTCTTTATAAGTGGTATGCTTTTAATACTGCATTTAGTAAGTCTTTGACTAATAAAGTACTTAAACATTTCCTTCTATGCTTTCTTCTATGTTTTACAGTTTTCTGCTTTATATTTAGGTCTATGATCTATTTGGAGGTAATTTCTATATATGGTACAAGGAATAGATAGAAGTTTCCTTTTTTGCATATAGGTATCCATTTTTTTTCAGCATAATTTCTTGAAAAGATGATTCTTCCCTCACCAAATTGCCCTTTCATCTTTGTCAGTAATGACCACGTGTATGTGTCTGCTTCTGGACTTTTTTTCCGTTCTGTTGATCCATTTGCCTAACGGGAATACTATACTGCCTACTATACTGCCTATGTAGCTTTAAAATAAGTATTGAAATAAGGTAGCATTATTCTGACAATTCTTGCTTCTGCAAAGTTGTTTTCGCTCTTCTGGATTATTTACATTTTTAAATAATTTTTTTAAAAATTTAAAGGTTTTAATTAATGTTTTTAATAGGTTTTATATAGGTTGTTCATAGTAAACAAAATCTTTTTTAAAATTTTTTAATTAATTAATTTTTTATTGCATTTTAGGTGTTGGGGTACATGTGAAGAACATGCAAGATTGTTGCATAGGCACACACGTGGCAGTGTGATTTGCTACCTTCCTTCCCATCACCTATATCAGGCATTTCTATCCATGCTATCTCTACCCAACTCCCCAACCCCCACTGTCCCTCCCCTATTTCACCCCAACAGACCCCAGTGTGTGATGCTCCCCTCCCTGTGTCCATGTGTTCTCATTGTTCAACACCCACCTATCAGTGAGAACGTGTGGTGTTTGATTTTCTGTTCTTGTGTCAGTTTGCTGAGAATGATGGTTTTCAGGTTCATCCATGTCCCTACAAAGGACACGAACTCATTGTTTTTGATGGCTGCATAATATTCCATGGTGTATATGTGCCACATTTTCCCTGTCCAGTCTATCATCGATGGGCATTTGGGTTGGTTCCAGGTCTTTGCTATTGTAAACAGTGCTGCAATGAACATTCGTGTGCATGTGTCCTTATAGAAGAACAATTTATAATCCTTTGGATATATACCCAGTAATGGGATTGCTGGGTCAAATAGAATTTCTATTTTTAGGTCCTTGAAGAATCGCCACACTGTCTTCCACAATGGTTGAACTAATTTACACTCCCAACAACAGTGTAAAAGTGTTCCTATTTCTCCACATCCTCTCCAGCAACTGTTGTCTCCAGATTTTTTAGTGACTGCCACTCTAACTGGGGTGAGATGGTATCTCAATGTAGTGTTGATTTGCATTTCTCTAATGACCAGTGATGATGAGCATTTTTTCATGTTTGTTGGCCTCATGTATGTCTTCTTTTGTAAAGTGTCTGTTCATATCCTTTGCACACTTATGAATGGGCTTGTTTGTCTTTTTTCTGTAAGTCCGTTTTAGTTCTTTGTAGATGCTGGATATCAGCCCTTTGTTAGATGGGTAGACTGCAAAAATGTTTTCCCATTCTGTTGGTTGCCACTCTAATGACTGTTTCTTTTGCTCAGCAGAAGCTGTGAAGTTTGATTAGGTCCCATTTGTTTATTTTGGCTTTTGTTGCCAATGCTTTTGGTGTTTTGGTTATGAAGTCCTTGCCTACGACTATGTCCAGAATGGTTTTGCCTAGATTTTCTTCTGCGTTATTTATGGTGTTAGGTCTTATGTTTAAGTCTTTAATCCATCTGGAGTTAATTTTAGTGGAAGGTGTCAGGAAGTGGTCCAGTTTCTGCTTTCTGCACATGGCTAGCCAATTTTCCCAACACCATTTATTAAACAGGGAATCCTTTCCCCATTGCTTGTTTTTGTCAGGTTTGTCAAAGATCAGATGGTCGTAGATGTGTTGTGTTGCCTCCGAGGCCTCTGTTCTGTTCCATTGGTCTATATCTCTGTTTTGGTACCAGTACCATGCTGTTTTGATTACTGTACCCTTGTAGTATAGTTTGAAGTCCGGTAGTGTGATGCCTCCAGCTTCGTTCTTTTTGATTAGAATTGATTTGACTATGCAGGCTCTCTTTTGGTTCCATATGAAGTTTAAGGTGTTTTTTTTTTCCAGTTCTGTGAAGAAGGTCATTGGTAGCTCGATGGGGATAGCTTTGAATCTGTAAATTACTTTGCACAGTATGGCCACTTTCACAATATTGATTCTTCCTTACCATGAACATGGAATGTTTCTCCATCTGTTTGTGTCCTTTCTTATTTTGTTGAGCAGTGTTTGTAGCTCTCCTTGAAGAGGTTCTTTACATTCCTTGCTAGTTGTATTGCTAGGTATTTTATTCTCTTTGTAGCAATTATGAATGGCAGTTTGTTCTTGATTTGGCTCTCCTTAAGTCTATTATTGGTGTATAGGAATGCTTGTGATTTTTGCACATTGATTTTTGTATCCTGAGACTTTGCTGAAATTGCTTATCAGTTTCAGGACATTTTGGGCTGAGATGATGGGGTCTTCTAGATATACAATCATGTCATCTGCAAATAGAGACAATTTGGCTTCCACCTTTCCTATTTGTATACCCTTTATTTCTTTTTCTTGCCTGATTGCTCTGGCTAGAACTTCCAAAACTGTATTGAATAGGAGTGGTAAGAGAGGGCATCATGTCTAGTGCCAGATTTCAAAGGGAATGCTTCCAGTTTTTGCCCTTTCAGTATGATATTGGCTGTTGGTTTGTCGTAAATAGCTTTTATTATCTTGAAATACGTTCCATCAATACCGAGTTTATTGAGGGTTTTTAGCATAAAGGGCTGTTGAATTTTGTCAAAGGCCTTCTCTGCATCAATTGAGATAATCATGTAGTTTTTTTTTTTTTTTTTTTCTGTTTATGTGGTGAATTACGTTTATAGACTTGAGTATGTTGAACCAGCCATGCATCCCCGGGATGAAGCCTACTTGATCATGGTGGATAAGCTTTTTGATGTGCTGTTGCAATTGGTTTGCCAGGATTTTATTGAAGATTTTTGCATCTATGTTCATCATGGATATTGGCCTGAAGTTTTCTTTTCTTGTTGAGTCTCTGCCGGGTTTTGGTATCAAGATGATGTTGGTCTCATAAAATGATTTGGGAAGGATTCCCTCTTTTTGGCTTGTTTGGAATAGTTTCAGAAGGAGTAATACCAACTCCTCTTTGTATGTCTGGTAGAATTTGGCTGTGAACCCATCTGGACCTGGGCTTTTTTTGAGTAGTAGGCTCTTAATTGCTGCCTCGACTTCAGACCTTGTTATTGGTCTATTCATAGTTTCAGCTTCCTCCTGGTTTGGGCTTGGGAGGACACAGGCATTCAGGAATTTATGCATTTCTTCCAGGTTTACTAGTTTATGTGCATAGAGTTGTTTCTAATAATCTCTGATGATGGTTTGTATTTCTGTGGAATCTATGGTGATATCCCCTTTTTCAATTTTTATTGCATCTATTTGATTATTCTCTCTCTTTTTTTTATTAATCTGGCTAGTGGTCTATCTTGTTGATCTTTTCGAAAAAACGGCTCCTGGATTTATTGATTTTTTTCAGGGTTTTTTGTGTCTCTATCTCCTCCAGTTCTGCTCTGATCTTAATTATTTCTTGTCTTCTGCTAGGTTTTGAGTTTTTTTTAATCTTTCTTCTCTAGCTCTTTCAATTTTGACCATAGGTTGTCTATTTTAGATGTCTCCTTGCTTCTCATATGGGCATTTATTGCTATATATTTTCCTCTAGAGACTGCTTTAAATGTGTCCCAGAGATTCTGGTATGTTGTATCTTCGTTCTTGTTGGTTTCAAAGAACACCTTTATTTCTCCCTTCATTTCATTGTTTATCTAGTCAACATCCAGGAGGTAGTTTTTCAGTTTCCATGAAGCTGTGTGGTTCTGAGTTAGTTTCTGAGTTCTGAGTTCTAACTTGATTGCACTGTGGTCTGAGCGACTGTTTGTTATGATTTCCATTGTTTTGCTTTTGCTGAGGAGTGATTTACTTCCAATTATGTGGTCAATTTTACAGTAGGTGTGATGTGGTGCTGAGAAGAATGTATATTCTGTGGATTTGGGGTGGAGAGTTCTGTAAATGTCTATTAGGTTTGCTTGGTCCACGTCTGAGTTCAAGTCTTGGATATCCTTGTTAATTTTCTGTCTCATTGATCTTTCTAATATTGACAATAGGGTGTTAAAGTCTCCTGCTATTATCGTGTTAAATAATTTTTTTAATCACCTTGTCAAATTCTACCTACCCTAACACACAAAAAAAGGCCTTCTGTATTTTAGTAGGTTTATAATTTACAGACGATTGCTATCTTTAGAATATTGAGTCTTGCAAGCCAAGAACATGTATTGTCTTCCTTTTATTTAAATATTCCTTAATTTTTCTCAGTAATAATTTGGTGTTTCTAGTGTATAGGTCTTATGCATCTTTTGCCAAATTTATTTCTAGGTATTTCATATTTTTGTTGCTATGTTAAATGGTGATTTCCTAGTTCTATTAATGGCAGAAATTACTATGGCTAACAGTAAGGTATTATATATTACAGAATAGCTAGAAGGGAGGCTTTTGAATGTTCTCACCACAAAGAAATGATAAATGCATGAGGTGAGGGATATGCTAACTATCCTGATTTAATCATTAGACAACATAGATGTGTATTGAAATGTCAAATTGTACCCCATATTGTATATAATTATAGTATGTCAAAATTATGGTATGACAAGAGAGCTAATATTGACTGAGTACAGACATGTAATTATTTTACTGGTATTTTTTAGAAACTGTAGAACTGAGCTATTGCTACACATCCATTTAAGTTAATTCTTACAGAAAACAAAGAGTAAAGTAAATGTAGACTGTGATATTTATGTGACCATTCTCACATTAAGGAATGTACAGGACAGTTTCTAAATATTGATAATTAGTGAAAAAAATTATAAATATAGTCTTAAATACTCAGAGTGCTTCTGTAACATTATTTTGATTAAGCATTTAGTAGAGTGATATGAATTGTTATCCAAATTACATTTAGAAAACAGTTTAGAATATTTGCATGTAGAGTGTTGAAATAATTGGATTTAAACCTACCATTTGTTGTTTGGTATTTGTCTCAATTGTTTCTTTGTTTTTTTTTTTTTCTTCTTTTTTATGCATTATTTTGGATTGAGTGTGCTTAATAATTCAGTTTATCTGAGTAATTTTTATGATTTTATCTCCTTTTTGTTGAGTTATTAGTGATAACTTTGTTGTGCTTTCCATATAGCATACACACATCTAAGTTATGCTTTCATTTCTGCTAACCTGGTCTTTATGCTATTGTCAGATATTTTACTTTTAGTAATTTTGTAAATGCATATTATATCGTTATTGTATTTGTTTTAAACAGTGATCTTTCAAAGGCATTTTTTAAATAAGGAAAGAAGTCTTTTATGCTTATCTACTTATTTACCATTCCATGTGCCCTATATGCTATCATATAGATGCAGGTATCACTTTGTTTTTACCTAAAGGACTTCCTTTAATGTTTCCCATAGTTAGGTCTGCTAGTGAGAGACTCTTTCAGTTTCTCTGTTTCTAAAGGAATCTTTTCACCTTTATTTTTTGAAGATTTTGCTGTCTTTTTTATTGTTTTTATTATTCTGATATTGTTCCACCATCCATCATGTGACTTTTTCCCCCTTTAAGTGGTTAAGATGTCTCTTTACAACAGATTTTTGGCTATTTGATTTTGAAGAGCAATGGTAGTAATGCTTTTTGTTTCTTGTGCTTAGAGTTTATGAAGCTGCTGAAACTTTGGGTTAATAACATTCTTCAAATTTGGAAAATATTCATCGCTTACTTCTTGAAATATTTTTCTGTCTCTCTGTCTTCCTTCATGAACCCATACGAAGTCACTTAAAGTTGTCCCATGACTTTTAGAAGCTCTGTTCAGTTTTTAAAATTTGTTTCATTTAGAACATTTTCTATTGCTATACCTTTAAATCCATGAATCTTTTGTTCTGTAGTGACTAATCTGTTGTCAGATCTATCTAGTGTATTTATTTTTATCTCAGAAATTACAGCTTTCATTTCAAGAAGTTTCATTTCAGCCTTTTATATATAATCCATCTCTCTAACATGTTTGAACTTTCTTCTATCTTGTAATATGGATACAATAATTGCCTTGGAATCTTTGACTATAAAGTCAACCATACATGTCATTTTTGGGGGAGTCTCTTTCTACTGAATGTTTTTTTCTCATTATATTTACATTACTTGACTACCTGGTCATTTGTTTGGATTGCCTGATATTACAAATTTTATGTTGTTTAATTTTATAATTTGTTTAGTTTTATAAGGAGCTTTCAGTCAACCATGGACCACATATATGACAGTGGTCCCCAAAATTATACTATATTTTTACTGTGCCTTTTATATGTTTAGAGACACAGATACTTACCATTGTGTTACAGTTGCCCAAAAAATTCTAATACTGTATTTTTACTGTATCTTTTATATGTTTAGAGACACAAGTACCATTGTATTACAGTTGCCTGCAGTATTCAGTATAGTAACATGCTGAACAGGTTTGTGAGCAATTTTATGTTCCTATAAATATAGTTGAGTTTTATTTGTGGACACAGTTAAGTTACTTGGAAAAGTTGAGTTTTGTATGGTTTTCCTTTTAACCTTTATTAGGTGGAGCCAGAATAGTGTTCAGTCTTGAACTGATTTTGCCCCAGTAGGGGCAATTATCTACCCAGTGTTCTGGGCAGGGCACTTCCCATCCTGGTTTTGGGGAGTACAAATTATTCTAAACCTTTTGTGACCTCTAAAAACTGTTTCTCATGCTGCTTTATATGATTCTTTTTGGCGGGTGGGGCTTCCTTACACAAATGCCTTTAACAGTGATCAACTGAAGACAGATCTCCAGAATTCTTGCTCTCTGCACGTCTCTGGTATTCTGTTCATTGAACTCTAGCTTTTTGATCTCTTGAACTCCCAGTCCCTCTACTCGAATCAGGAAGATCAGAGCCCTTGCCTGGGTCCCCTTCTATGTCCCAAGCCTAGAAACTCTCTCTAGGAGGTAATTGGAGCTCTGCTGGGTCTTATCTTATTTGTGTACTCTCTCCCAGGTATCACTGTTCTGTGTTGCTTTATGATGCCCATGTCTAAAATCCATCGATTTACTTTGTCTAGATTTTTAGTTATTTCAAGAGTGGAGGACAAGTCCTTCCAAGTGTAGAAGACAAAGTCCTTGAGGTTGAATGACATTTAAGAAATTCTTTAGTTGAAGGTGTATTTGGAACTATAACCCAACTGGTAATGGGAGTACATCATAAGAATTAAGAGCTTAGTCATTGTAGTCCAGACACACTGGGCATCAATCCAAATTTGACTGCTTCTTAGCTGCAGTCCCCTGAAGAAATTTTTCAATCTCGTTGAGCCTCCATTTTCTCATCTATAAAATTGAAATACATATATAATTCAAGAGATGAATGGATATACAGTCTTGCTCTGCATGATGATGTTTCTTTCAGTCAACAGTGGACCACTATATGACAATCGTCCAATAAAATTATAATAACTTACTTTTACTGCAACTTTTGTATGTTTAGAGACACAAATGCTTACCACTGTGTTACAATTGCCAACAATATTCACTACAGTAACATGCTATACAGGTTTGTAGCCTAGGGGCAATAGGCTATACCATACCCTAGATATGTAGTAGGCTATACCATTCAGGTTTGTGTAAGTGCACTCTGTGATATACACACCACGAAAATGCCTAATTATGCATTTCTCAGAATACATCCCTGTCATTAAGTGATGCATGACTGTATATAGTGGTGCCAACAAGACTATAAATACTAGGTAGCAAGTATTGGTTACTTTTTACCATTATTATTAATGTAACTGGTCTGCCCTAAATAGTACTAGGGAATCATGAACTATGTCAAATAAAGTGTTGCTCTTGTGTACTTGTACATCCTGGAAGAGAAATTGATCAGAAAGGTGGATCAGTAAGTGTTCAGGCATGGAAGCAGAGCTACCATGAGTATTAAATAAGAGACCCATTACACAAATTAAACATTACACAAACATAGGAGGAGCTTATACGACAGAATTTAGCAAATATTCATAATAAGAATAGCTTGTTTCAATTCTTTGTATTAATTATGCTTTTTATATTATATCTAAACTATCTTTGCTTAGTCAAAGTAACAAACATGTTTGCATCTAGAAGTTTAATAATATTGTTTACGCTTTCAAAGATTTAAGTTAATTTTATATATTATGTAAAATATGAGTCAAAATAGTTGATTTGGGGTTTTTGTTTGTTTTTCTTTTTTGCATATGGCTTCCTATTTCTGTGTTGCAATTTGCTTAAAAAGCCCCACTGGCTTCTAAAAATTATTTTGTATTTATTTTTAATAGATAAGAAAAATTGCATAGATTTATGTTATATGCATGTATTATGGAATGTCTAGAGGAAATGACTTAACACAGGTATTACCTCAGAGTTACCATTGTTTCATGGTCAGAACACAAAATCTACTGTCTGCAATACCTGTATATGTTGATTATAGTCAACCTGATGTATAATACCCATCTTGACCTTATTCTACCTGTCTTGGATCTTGTTTCCTTTGACAGCCCTATTGACTTCAGCTATAGTTTTTGCATTCTTTGTTAGTGATTACCCTAAAGATTGCAAGAAAGTAGTTAAAATTAAAGATTAACAGTGTCAAGTGTTAGCAATGATGTAGAGTAACTGAACACTCACATATTACTGATGAGAAGGAAAAAACATAGAGCCACTTTGGAAAACAGTTTGACAATATCTTGAAAATTTAATCATATACCTCTCATGTGATCCAGATGTTCCACTCTTAGGTATTCACCCAAGAAAAATGAAAGGATATGTGTAAACAAAGATTTGTACACAGATGGTTATAGAGCTTTATTTGTGATAGCACAAAACTATGATAAAAACTCAAATGTCTATCAAGAGGTAAATGGTTAAGCAAGTTGTGGTATATCTTAACAGAGGAATACCATTCAGTAAAACAAGAAACACACTATTGATACAGTATGGCTAAATTTCAAAATCAGTTTATACACAAAAGACCATCCTGTATGGTTCTACTTATATGAAATCTAGAAAAGGCAAAGCTATGATGACAGACGGCAGATCAGTGCTGCTTGGGTCTGGTCACTGAGGAAGAGATTGACTGCAAAGGGGCATAAAAAGACCTTTTGAGATAATGTTAATGTTTTGTAAACTATTGTGGTTGTGTATACAAAACCACACAGAATTACCAAAACTCATTAAATTGTATAGTTATAATGGGTGGATTTATTGTATGTAATTTATAACTCAGTGAATCTGGGAGTGGAGGATAGTGAAAGAGAGGGAAAGGGAAAGAAAGAGACAGAGACAAAAAGAGAGAGGGAGAGAGAAAGGAGGAGGAGGAAGAGGAGGAAGGAGGAGGGAGGAGGAGGAGGAGTATAAAGAGGAAGAGGAGGAATATTCATGGGCTAAGACCTGAACTAGATTGGATCATGAAATGGATCCAACTCTTGATAAGCAACTCCTTCTGAAATACCAAAAAGTCCATCTGACAGTGAAAAATGAAAGTATAATAAGGTAGTACCAGGGCTAGAAAGGTAGAAAATAAATGCACTCTTTTGCCCATTGGTCTTGCCAGTAGAAAACAGCCAAAAAGTATACTGAGAAGGTCGTTGCTATCCAAATTCCATGTGAATTCCTCTAATTGGTAGGACTCATTTGGCATACAGAAAACTTTGCTGCACAGAAGTCTGGCAAATAGTTTTTAGTTTGATTGTCTCTAAGTGTAAGAAAGAACACAGTGGAGATTGAATAAACCAGTAAATACTATCCACTAAAGGTCACTTGGTTTTTCTTATTGACTTGTAGGGGTTCTTTATATGTATTGATAATAATCTTCATTAATATTTCTTATAGTATTTATTTCCATATTCTCTGTATCTTTGATAAATAAATGCTCTTAATGTGGCTATGTTTATCAATGTACTTTTTATTATTTCTGATTGTTCTATTTTATGGGCAATCTTCTACTATCCCATGTTCATAAAATTGTTACTCTCTATTGTCCTCATGTTTCATATTTTTGACATTTATATGTAAATATTAATTCACCTAGAATTGATTTATTTGTATGTGATTTAAAGTGAGGACCTAATTTCATAGAAAATCATTTATTACTATTTATTAAAAATCCATTTCCCCCCACTGCCTTCAAAGCCACTTCTTTTGTATTAATATGGTTTGTTAATATGATACTTTATGCTCCTCCCTAACTTGTTCTTTCTCAGAAATATCTTACCTATACTTGGTCCTTTGTCATTTTACATACATTTTAGAATTTGACCATTTAGCTTGTTAAAATCTAAAACTTAAAAATCTTGTATATGATCATGATATTAAATCTATAGATCAATTTTGACACAACTGGCATTCTTAAAATATTGCATCTTCTAAATAGTGAACATGGTATATTTCTCTAGTTATTTATGTCGTTTTAGTGTATTTCAACAACATTTAATTTTTTTCATAAAGGTCTTAAAGACTTTTGGTTGGATTTAATTCTAGTTGTATTGTATTTTGGTATTTTTACAAATACTTATTTTAAAACTACTTAATTTTAAAACTTTTTTTGTTAATACTAAATTTATATTTAATAATAATGGCAAATTCATTAATTCTATTTATTAATCTCTCTAGTTTCTTCTGTGTTTACTGTATACAAAATTGTATCATCTGAGAATCGTGTTTTGTGTTTCTTCCTATTCAAATATATGTTTTGTCTGATATTCAATTAGATGGATTTTTTTATATTTTGTCTCAGCTGCTTTTTATTTTCCTCATTGGTTCTAAAAATTAATGTCTTGTTTTTCCTCTTAAAGTTCCTAAGTTTCATTCCTTGGAATTTTTTTTCTGTGAAAAATTTTGAAACCTAGCTTGAAGACAAGCATCTCTTAGAGTCTGAATTTGCTTATTTTTAGGTTCTGGAGGGCACTATAAACTGGAAGGAAGTACTTTTAACTAAAAATTTACTTTTTGTTTGTTTTTTAAGAGCACTCAGATAAAGATATTCCACTGGAGGACTGGCTTGGTTATGAATTACCAAGGAAGTAATGTTTTGTTTTAAATCTGCATTCAGCTCTTAGGTTCTTAAAGAAGCAGGATTATTTCCGGTTCTTTTTTACATAAAGCTATAACCTTTTAGTGTCCTAGTTTATAGGAGAGGAGCTGTCTGCTGTTAGGTTCTTCACTGTGGAAAGGGTGGTTTCTGCATTTACTTTCTTTCTTCCTGTATCTTAGAAAGTAAAATCCAAGATCAGAACCTTAGCAAATACTCTTTAGATAAATTAGAGCTTTGCTATCATAGTTGCTCAACATCACATTTTTAAAGGGACTTGAAATATATATATTTTTTTAATCAGGAGGTCATTTAACGCCCCTAAGCTGCCAAAACTGGAAGCACTTATTCTTTATATGACTTTCTGAATTCTGTGTTTGAGAAGTCCAGGAAAAATATTTCGTCAGTTTTTAAATATCACTTGTAATATAGGATTAAGATTATTTTGGAAAGTTGGAAGTTGTTGTAAAAATTAACATATTTACACATATAGTTACCTCCAATTCATTAGCTAGGAAGATACTCATCTCTGATTCAAAAATAAACATATTTCCACTCTATTTAAAATCATACATAACACAAATATAAAAAAGTATCAGAAGTTCTTGAGGATACAGATTAAGGAACTAATGTTTTTGGCATTAGGAAACATTTTCTATCATGACCTGATTTAATGAGTATGAACCCAGTGGTAAGCTAATTTTTCCTTCTCTAGAAAAAACATTCAGGTTCTAAAGCAGTATTTAAAAGCAAAAACAATTATAAAATATCTCTTAGAAAACCTCCATCCCTTATATTTACACTTATATTTCCCACCATTACTTCATAATTCCTTATGACTGTAATAATGAATGTTTAATATCAGTATGAACTCTGAACCTTAATTTCATAAAGTTTAATCGAATGGCAGTTTTCAAATACATTCTTTGAATCTTGATGATATATATTCTCTCTCTTGAAACTTCTGCCTGGAATTTTTGTCCAACTTACCACTAGTGAGGCTAAGAACCTATGTATGAATTGTCTATTATGTGAATTATATTTCAACCGTCAAAACTAAGGTACTTATTGAAGATTTCTACTTGATCTTTCTTTCCAGATCTACTTGAGATGTGTGATTTTTTTTAGAGACATAGCACAATGTATCCCAACAGCAAATACAGAAAGATTTTAGTTTATCGAACTACTGAATTATGCTCTATAACAGTTCAGATATTCTTGCCATGGGGACATGCCATCTTTCGTATTCATTTTATCTTAAAACGGACTTCAAAAATCCATTTCAACATTAGTGCTCCTTTATAGATTTAGCATGCTGTTTTATGACCTTTAATACAAACGTTGGGATAAGACATTGATAGAAAATATTTTTTAAATTTGAATATATCCTATGAGTTACAGTTCCTTACAAGAAAAAAAAGATCAAAAAATATATCATTTCAGGTTGTAGTTTAATAACAAAATGTTTATCTTACATAGTTTTAAAGGGAAAGGAAATATAAGTTGAGAAAACTTAAGCAGCCCATATGTAAGTTGATTGGTAGATTTTTCCATATCTCAGGGCAAGTGACAACATCTTTACTTTCTAAATAAAAAGATTTGGGAAGTCAGAGATTTTCAATAAACTATTTAAAATAAAAAACAGACTCAGTGCCCCATATGCCAAATACATCCTTGGTGAGGCTAGGTAAAAATCTTCCAGGAGTGTGTACTCCTATAAAACCTCAGGTCAACAAACCAAAATAAAAAAGATAACAATTGTGCCCAAAGTTTCTTTGTATTAATGCATCTTCTGATATATAAAAGTTAACACTTCACAGGGAACTTTTTGGTGTTGTTTATAAATTGATTTGACTTAAATTTCTAGGGCCACCAATCACTAAAAACTAAATTGAATGTATGTGCTCTTCCTGAAGCAAACTCCTCTGTGGAAATGATGGAAAATGTAGTTGGATATTAAATCCAAATGTGCTATCAGGGAGTATGACACAAATTATGACCCTGTTTGGGAAGAAGCCCATTATCTTATATCATGACAGTTGCAAATACAGTAAACAATGAATTCATTACCATTACTGGATTTTAAGCCAGAGTAAATCTCTAATGTTGTATAGTAAAACCATGGAAAAGAAATCAACCATGCTAGCTCTGGTAATACTTCTTTAATGAAATACCTGAAATTGCATACCAATCATACTATAAACCACACTTAAAAGACTGGTGATTATGGCTCCTCTGGGGACAACAGTGAGGTATTACCACTATTTTCCATTTCAAAAGGAAATATAAATTGAAGGTCATGAACCAAATTTTCTTCCACTTTTTAGCTAAATGGGTATGGAGTTTAATATATGACAAAAGTACAGTACTTGTTTCATTTTCACTCTAAAGTGGGATGCGTTCTCCTCTGTATTCCATGTTCTAACAAACTGTAAACTTCTGGAGGTGAAAGGCAAGCAATCGCGGAGCTCAGCTTGGCTGCCCTCAAGCAGTGAATGTGTACACAATTTGTACTGGTTATGTGTCTATTCACTTCTTCATGGTCTTTAGGTAGGAGGATTCTGGAGGTCGAGGACTACCTCTTAAACTTCTCTAGCCATCTAGTGCTGTGTAACAAAATTCCTCAAAATTTAGTGGCTTAAAACAACAATAATTTTACTTACTTGCTTTCAATTCTGCAACTTGAGCAGAGCTTATTGGGGACAGCTCATTTCTCCTTCATCAGCTGGCATAAGCTGCCCTGACTTGACCAAAACCAGTCTCAACTCTCAGATGGCCTCACTTGCATGGTGGTCAAGGTGATACTAACTGTTGGGTGGAAGCCCAGCTAGAGGTGCTGAATAAGCCCTCAGTTCTCTTTGATGAGACCTCTCAATATGGCTAGGCTGGGTTTCTTACAGCATCCTGGTCTTAGAGTAGGTGAACTTGCATGATGGCACACTGCCCTCAAAATACAAAAAAACAAAGGTTTCCAACCTTTGGCCTAAGCCAAAACCCAGAACCCCCAGAACTACCAAAGTGTAACTTCTACTACATTATATTGCTTAGTTAACAGGTTCAGATTTAAGAAGAGGTAAACACAGGTAAATTATATAAGGATGTAAATACATTTGTGCTCTGCATCAGGACATTTCAGTCAATGATAGACCGCATATACAACAGTGGTCACATAAGATTATAATACTCTGTTTTTACTTTATGTTTATGTTTAGATATGTCTAGATACACAAATATTTACCATTGTGTTATAATTGCCTGCAGTATTCAGTACAGTACATGCTGTACAGATTTATAGCTTCAGGAGCATTGCACTATACCATATAGCCTAGGTATGTAGTAGGCTGTATCATTTAGGTTTGTGTAAGTCACCTAGTGACACATTCTTCAGAATATTGCCCCATTGTTGAGCAATGCATAACTGTGCAGAAAAGCAACATAACAGATTATCATGTGCCTCAGCACTATACACACAGATGGCACTATCGGAATAGTTCTTGTATGAATGAACTATAGAGCATCTAAGTTATCTAATTTCAATGTTCTGTTACCTTGATTTTTAAGTTTCTCCTGGTGGTTAACTAAAATTTTCCCTTATTTAATTTCAGCATATTTGTCTAAATTGAAATTGCTATTGCTTATAGCTAATACATGGTCAACGTCATCTTCATAAGGAATGCTTTTGTTTAAAGACAAGTGTTAAATTAGAGAATCATTTCCTTCCTATCTGAAAAACAAACTCATTCTACTGCCATGTGGAAAATAAGACAGACAGTTAAATACTTGGCAAAGAGATATAATGACTTGTCCCTAGAAAATATAAGAATTTTGTGTTGATTTTTTGAAATTAAACACAAGATGCTGTGAGTGTTTTCAGGGTGCTGCTTAAGGAAGAGCCATGCACAGGAACAATTTCTTTTCCTGATACGATGGAAATGATGAAATGGTTCTGGTCTGCCCTAGGTATTTGAGATTTATTTCTCCCGAAAGGGAATAAAGAGTATTTATGTTTTATAAATGTGCTTTCTTATAGTTCTATTGTTGTAGTTGTTGTCATTAAAACTTTTTCCATTTAAAAATAAAGTTTGGCTGGGTGCGGTGGCTCAAGCCTGTAATCCCAGCACTTTGGGAGGCCGAGGCGGGTGGATCACGAGGTCAAGAGATCGAGACCATCCTGGTCAACATGGTGAAACCCCGTCTCTACTAAAAATACAAAAAATTAGCTGGGCATGGTGGCGCATGCCTGTAATCCCAGCTACTCAGGAGGCTGAGGCAAGAGAATTGCTTGAACCCAGGAGGCGGAGGTTGCGGTGAGCTGAGATCGCGCCATTGCACTCCAGCCTGGGTAACAAGAGCGAAACTCCGTCTCAAAAATAAATAAATTAATTAATTAAATAAAATAAAATAAAGTTCATAACATGTGAATAGAATTTTTAAATTAGAAAACAAATTTATAGAATTGTAGACCCATATTATGGTTTTGCAAAATCAGAATATCCTCTGATTCTCGTTCTATCTTTATCTCACCATAGATCTGGTAAAAGATTTCCAAACTTTATGTTTTAATTGACAATTAGTCTTGGATGAAACAAAAAGCAAGATGGTAAATGAGCAAAATTCTTAACAGAGAGTCCAGTGGTGTGCTGGAGTTAGCTTGCACCACTCTGTGAAAGCTGTTTGTGTCCATCTCTTCCCAATCTGCATTTCAAAAAGTCATGTTGATAAGCCCAATTAACCATCATGAGAATATTTACACCATGATTTTTTCTTTTTTTTTTTTTTCTTGTATTTATTTATTTGGAGAACCAGTTGTTAAATATTTACATTTATATCACTGATTCTAAGCCAACTAGTCTAAAAGAACAAAAAGCAGGAAGTCAGGAACCCAGATAGATTAAAGGCATTGGGCAATGATTGACAGTTCAAGCCAGCAATTAAGCTGTGACCTAAATGACAATTTGGAGAAAGCCATATATTCTAGAAGAGTATTTCTGACAGTGGTTTAAATGTGGACAAGTCATAAACCAGAAACAATCCTGGCATTTTTGAAGAACAGAAGAGGACAGTAGGAATGGAATATGTTTATCAAGACAAATGCATTACAAGAAGAGCTTAGAAACACAGACTGAAGCCAAAGTATGTATAGATTTATAAGACAGTAAGGATTGGATTTTAAGACTATGTACAGTGGAGAGGACTTGGGATACCTTAAGCTGAGGAGTGATATGAATGTATTTATTTATAAAGAACAATCTGGCTTCTCTGTGTCAAATGAGATGAGGCTACAGATGGGAAGGATAAAGTGGAAGAAAGTACACCAGTTATGAAAATACTATGTTACCTTAAGTGAGAAATAAGAGTAGTTTAGACCCAGTTAGTGGTATGGATATGAAGAAAACCAAAAAGATTTGGTTGCAGTCTGGAGGTTGTTTTTCTAGAATTTGATAATGGATTTGATGTGAGGAATAAAAAAAAACTTCCAAGTATGTAGCCTACATTTTTCATTGAATTGAGATACTATTTACACAAATGTAACAGTAGTGTTTTTATAATGGCAAACACCAAGAGAAAAAAAGGTTAAAGATGTAGAAAAATAGTCCTATTTCCATAGTTGAGTTATGTATTACATATATAAAGAGAGATGTCAAGTATTAGTTGAATATGGGAATACTATGTCTCAAGGCTATTGACATAATTTGGGAACTTATCAGCACATACATATTTAACAGCCCAAGACTATTGGAATTACATCATGTTAAGGGAAGAGAGAGAAGAGCATCCAGAACAGATGCTTAGAACACTCCAGTATCCAGAAGTGAGGCAGAAAAGCCTGTAAAGGAAAGTGAGATGTAGAACCAGAGATAAAAGAAAAAATAGGAGTGTTCATTGTCACTGAAGCCAAGGAGAGAAAAGACTTAAACAAAAAAAATATATACTCAGTATCACTTGATGCTACTGAGACTTCATAGATATGAGACCTAAGAAGTGGAGTATGGGCTGCAGACAAGGGGCTGACCAGCAAAGGGAATTAAGGAATTGGACACAGGCTGAGGAGTCAAGTTATTGTAGATACGTTTCTATGAAGGGGAGCAGAGAAATGGAAGACATGGGATCAAGGGAAGAATTATCTTCAAGATAGGAACTGCTAGCTCAAACTTATATATTAATGGGAATGAAATGACAGAGGGAGATTCTGGGCTAATAAAACGAGATATTCTGTTTTAGTGTCACTGTGAGTTCAACCTAAACTACATCTCTGGTCAGTATATACTCTTCATGCATTATCCAATTTCATTCATGAAAAAATTAGCCTCGGCCTACAGGTTTTACTAACCCATTTTTATAAATGTAAAAATTAAATCTGAGAATTATTAGTTATTTAATACACACAGTCATTCTTAAAATATTACTGAATTTATATTATATTCTAGGTAATATATTTAGTAATTAGCATTCTAAGAATGAATATTGTACAAAAAGAAATGAATCTAGGAATTTAACACTAGGTCAATCTGTTGCCAAATTTTATGATATTTTCCTGATATCATACTCTAAAGCATTCATCCCAGTTTGGCTGAGACAATTTGAATTATGGACTACTAGCCCAACATAATTGTTAGTGGCACACAATATCTCTGAGTTATGCCTGTACAGCTATTGTGAAAAACAGTATGGTTGTTCCTCAAAATATTAAAAATTAAACCACTAGATGATCCAGCAATCCCACTACTGGGCATATATCCAACAAAAATGAAATAAGTATGCCAAAGAGATATCTGCACTCCCACATTCATTGCAGCATTATTCACAAAAGTCAACATATGAAGTGTCCATCAACAAGTGAATAGACAAAAACATGTGATACATGTACACAGTGAAACACAATTCAGCCTTTAAAAAGATGGAAATTCTGTTGTTTGTGACAACATGGACAAACCTGGGGGTATCGTATTAAACGATATAAGCTAGATATGGAAAAACAAATACCACATAAGCTCACTTATAAGTGGAATCTAAAAACGTTGAACTCCTGGAGGCGGAGAGTAGAATTGTGGCGTGTTAGGGGTCAGAGTAGTGGTGGGAACAGGTAGTTGGGGAGATGGCCGAAGGATACAAAATTTTCATTAGATAGGAAGAATAAGTTCAAGAAATATATTACGGAACATAGCGAGTATAGTTAATAACAATGTACTGTATTTTTCAAAACTGCTGAGAGTAAACTTTAAGTGTTCTCACCATTAAAAAAAAAAGTATTTTAGGTAATACATAGGTTAATTACCTTGATTTAGCCATTCCACAATGTATGGTAAAATGTCATTGAATTGCTTACCAGGAACTTTATGAGTCACGTTAATCATCTAATGTCATTAGCCATCAGAATTTAATCTTATATGACTGGTTATTAGTACTGAACAGTTTGCGTTATTGGCTATTAGTTGTCTGTTGATTTCATTTGCTATTTTCTACTAGGCTGTTGTTTTTTACTTGTTGTAGGAGCCCATGATATATTATGAAAATTAATTTGCTATTTGTTATATATGTTGTATGTATTACATATATGCTACAAATATTTTATCTCAGTCCTTTACTGATATCAAAAATGTTTTTGTTTTATTCTTATGAAACTATTTAATAGTTATATAATTATATCTGTCAAAGCTCTCTTGATAACATATTTGGAAAATATTCTCCTACATTTTCTTGAAAGCCCTGTAGTTATATAATCTGTCTGGAATTTATTGTATGAAATGAAGTAGGAATGGAACATAATATTTCCCCATATATAATTGATTGCTTAAAGTTTTTTATTTAAATACTCCCATTTGTAGCATTTGTTTCTGGATATTTTGTTTCATTTTGTTTTGTAATTTCTCTATGAGCTCTAAATTATTCAAAATGCTGTTGTCTTATCATATGTTTTTGTCCCTTTCAGGCCAAGATATTATAGTTCTGTCTTTCAAAGTGTTCATTTTTATATAATGTAAACTATAAATCATCTATTCAGATTATATTTAAATACCATCTTGGTATATTGCTAAAAATTACATAAAATTTATAGATTAGTTTGAGTCCTTAGTCCAGAAACATGGGACATGTCTGCATTTATCCAGATACGATTTTATTTTTCAGTAAATTGTGTTTCTTAGCATAGTCCCATCAGTGTTTGAATGATTTCTTATTTTCTAAAACAAGATCTTCTAACTCACTTTCCTGTTTTCCTGCCTTAGATCTACAATCAGACATTTCACTAAGGATCTTGATCTTTTTTAAGAGGTAATGCCATTTAGAAACCTGTATCTGAGCACTAGTGGCTCTCAGTGTATGTACCCTGTCTCTCCTGGTAGAGAGGAGGAAAGCTACATGGTGGAGGCATGTATTAATCCAGGTAACAGGTTCTTGATTAAGCCCACTTCTCTCTAAGATTAAGCCAGTACTTATTAATTTTATCCTTTTTAAAATGTATTTTTGCTATCATTTCCAGTTTTTAATTAGCTCAGTTGTGCATTTTTCAGTGTTTATGCATTTCAGCCAAACTTTTTCCAAAATTTCTGAAGACTCTATTTTTGTCATATATTAGGGATAATTACTTACTAAACATGTATTTGTATCACTGCTAGTTAATATTTGCTGAGTGCAAGCAACTTGAAAGTAGAATATTAATTTTTTAGGCAAAGATTTTATTTCCTTTTAGACCTAAGAACATTTATCAATAAATGCACCTATTTATCTTTTACCTTTGATGTACTCACCATCACAGATTTTGGAGTTTCTTTTGATGTCCTTAAATTCTTGTTTTGTCTAATTTCAAATATGTAACTGACTTGCCACACTTTTAAGGTTTCTTGTGCATTCACTCCTCATAACCTTCCATGTAATACGGTTGCTTTACTTTGATGTAATATTTTAATATTCACAAAAGTTTAAGTGTCGTTACTAGTGCAAGGATGTAAGAACTTCTGCTCTTTGAACTTAATATTTGAAAACACCACAAAAGCATTTATGAAAGCGACATTTTAGCATTGTAACTTGATTAAAATACTCAACCTCTTGGCAAAAATGGCAATGAAGGTTTTTTCAGTATTCAAGTTTTATGAGTAAACTAAAAAGTTTAAGAAAGGAATAAAGGAAGGAAAGAGAAAAGGAAAGAAAACCAGAGAACACATAAATGTTCTTGGTGGCTTCATTATAGTACACACTCGGAACTGAACATCACTTTAGGGTCCCATCCCCCACCCCGAATATAAATCGGTGAGGAACTACAGATGTAGAAATAGTATACACTCGGAACTGAACATCACTTTAGGTACCCATCCCCCACCCCAAAATATAAATCCGTGATGAACTACAGATGTAGAAGTAGTACACACTTGGAACTGAACATCACTTTAGGGTCCCATCCCCCACCCCAAAATATAAATTGGTGATGAACTACAGATGTAGAAATAGTACACACTCGGAACTGAACATCACTTTAGGGTCCCATCCCGCACCCCAAAATATAAATCGGTGATGAACTACAGATGTAGAAAAGAAAAATTCAAAGGAAAAAGCCTATGGATTAAAATATACTTTAGAAACATAGCACCCAATTACAATTATGGCCCCTATTTGGATCTCAATTCAAACAACCAAACTGTAAAAGAAAACAAACACAAATATGTTACACAATTGGGAAACTATATTATCACTGATTGAGTAGTTGATGATATTAAGGGACTATTGGTAATTTTTAAAGTGTAACAATGGTATTATGATTAATTTTTTGAGTTATCAATATTTATAAATATTTTCTGAAATATTTATGGATGAAATTATATAATGTCTGGGACTGACTTTAACATAATGGAAGATAGAGATAAAACAGTAGTCATTCATGATAACTGTTGAAGCTGACAGATTGGTGATTAGGAACGTCACTGCATTGTTGTCTATAATTTCATATATGTTTGAAATTTGCTAGAAGTTTCAATTTAATTAGGGCCTATATGTGGAGTTGGTGGTGGGAATAGAAATAAGTGAAAACCATTGAGTGGGATCTGGAAGTTTTAATGGACAGGTCTCTGATCATTTGTGGTTAAATGTGTAAGGAGTGAGGAGAGACAACTTCTGTGTGATCTAAATGTATGACTCAGCTTGGAACTCAGCACTAGTTTCAAGAAAAATGTAAAGAATGTATGCAGGGTATTGACTTTGCTTGGAAGCTGGGGTAGGAAGATAATGGATAAGTGAGTTAAGGAATCTGTAAAGAAAGTGGATGAAATGGTCAGGTGCTGTGGCTCATGCCAGAAATGCCAGAACTTTGAGAGGACCAGGTGGGTGGATCAACTGAGCTCAGGAGTTCAAGACCAGCCTGGGCAACATGGCACAACCCCATCTCTACAAAATATACAAAAAAGTTAGCCAAGTGTGGCGGTGCATGCCAGTCGTTTCAGCTATTCCAAAGGCTGAGGTGGGAGGATTACTTAAGCCTGAGAGGTTGAGGCTGCAGTGAGCAGTGATTGCACCCTGTACTCCAGACTGTTAAAAAAAAGGAAAGAGAGAGAGAGAGAGAGAGAGAGACAACAAAGAAAAGAAAAAGGAAAGAAAACAGATGAAATTATGGATCATGACTGAAACAGAAGGAAGGAAGATCCATGAGTGGACTGAGACATAAGTCAAAAAAAAAAAAGTGTTCTGGGCTATTGTGTTGACACCTACAGGCTGTCTAAGATTGAGCAAATTACTTTGTGTATGCATCATTCACTTGCTGTAACCAAAAATTAAGATTGGACTTAGTATATGGTCATTTGTAGTTCTAAAATGAAATTTTTTTTCACCTGCATATCTTCTTTTTCCAGTTAATATTACTGACACAAAGAAAAGAGCTGTTGAATTATACAGACTTAAGTTACACCAAGACACTACATTCTTTTAACTCTCCATTTCCCAATGTAGCCTCTAATGTGAAAAAAGAGTGAGAAAAGGCATATTTGTTTTGTACTGACTATTTTTTGTTGTTTTTAAGGGGTTTCCTACCAAAGGTAAAATTTCCAGCTAATAATCATTGAAGCTCTAGTATTAAGTATAGAAAAATATACCATAGAAACCCTAATCCGGGGCTTTTTGCAAATCTGTTTACCACCTGTGTTAAGTGGTTCTTTATAAAAATAGAAAATAGTGCTATAATGCTGTTATCAAAAATTCTGTTTAATCAAATTTATATTATGCTGTTTCAGCTGAACTGTAGAGATCGAATATCACAGTAATCATTATTTCATTGCCTTAATTCTCAATGATGCTTCAAACCCAAAACAACTGCATGTGACGGACCTATGTGAAAACTTATTATGTTCATGACTGCAGGGGACATATTTATCCTTTGACTCCATAGATGGCTGAGGACATTTTCTCCGTTACCTAAAAAGGAATAGAATTATCCCCTGCTTGTATACTGTACCCCACTCATTAATTTTTTCTTATGAGAAAATAAACTAACCTGTTTAGTGAGATGATGACTGGCTGAGAATCATCAGGTTATTTTTAAAGGTCATTCTTCATATATAGCCCAGGCATCATGAAGCTAAATTCAACCACAATACAAAAGTATTTTTATTCTATGAAAATTAACGATTTATTAGGAGACAATGAATAATCATTAAGCTCCCAATTTAGTTATTAATTGATCATCTAATATATGCCAATCACTGTTCCAGGTGCATGAGAAATGGCAGTGACAAAAATCCCTTACATTCTTATGGGTTAGGAAGCCTTGAATGTGAACCCAAGAATTAGGGATCAAAACTACATCTGGGGACACCAAGCTTCGTGAGCAGCCACGTCAGATGGTTTTACCAGAAGTGAATGTCAAAAGAATAGCAGCCTCAAAAATAAATCTTAGGAGGCATAGTCTGCCACGTTTAAAGAGTTAAGCAAGGCTTTGGTGGCATCTTCAAGTAAGGTAGTGGAACCACGTTGGAAGTTCAAACAGACAAAGATTGATTTTAATAATCAGGGCAGACTTATACTTTCTCAGACTTCCAGTCTTTCATCCTTCCTAAGGTTAGGAGGGACTCTTTAAGGGACTTTAGAAGAAATCATTTCAATTCTCAAAGTATTATAAGTCCCCACAGTAAAAAACTAAGACTCATGGCAAAGCCAGAAAGAAGTCTACCAAACAGATAGCATTTCATTACAAGGCTCTTTCATTTGGTGAGTCCAAGGAACATTGTCCCCATTATTGTATTTCCTGGCCAGGAGAGCAGACTGGGGAATTAAGAGTAATGGAATTTCTACACTGTCTTTCATTTTTAAGAGCTGCATACGAGCATGTGGCACCAAACTTATTTCTCTTTATAATTTAAACAAGGCCAAGGGGTGAATGTGACTTGATTTACTTCTTAAATTATGAAGTTAGTCCTAAAATTCCTATAGATATTCTTCCCCATCCCTCATTATCTCAAACTGACTTCACATAAATTTTGATCATTGTGAATTTCCTAGAGACCAGAGGTTCAACCACAAGACAGATAAAATTTTAATCAGGGAACAGCTAAAGATGCCTTTTGGTCCTCATTATAAATTGGATAAGTAATCTTCTTGAGGTACAGAAAAAAAAATCTATGGAATTATTATAATGCTGAAAAGAACATTTTAAAAGCTTATACCTTTTTTCTAAGAATTATAATTTCTTAAGAAAGAACAAGTTCAGCTTTTTAAAAGCAGATTATTTTGTTACAATTAATATGGAAGTAGTATAAGAAATAAAGAAGATTATAATGAAAGACATGCCTAAGGATGAGGATAAATACTGCTATCTGGTTGGACAGACTTGATGTATATAAAAGAGAAATGGAGATATCCACAGCCCTAGGTATTATTAAGGTTGGAGTAAGGAAAAAGATATGTTATTATGATGGGTTAACAGACCACCATTTCAAGAATATAAAAATGGGAAGGTCTTAGAGTCCACACTTGGATGAGATGACTTGAGAGGCAGTTTGAAAACAGGAAACCAGAGAGAAGCCCCTGGGATGACTCCTTTGGATAATTAGGATCAATAACTAGACAGTTTCATAAAATCTCGACATTTTAGAAATGAAGTCTTCATCAATAGATATGGAATATCTGAGCATCATTTCACTGAGTTTTAAATTGACAGAGCTACTGTGTGAATATAGACAGATTTGGCAAGTATGTTAAGGGGAGCGGTCTGAAGAATTCACAATGTTAGGTTTCCAGAGAAAGGGCATGGGTCATCATTACGAAAGTCATGGAGGGCACTACTGCACTGAGAACAGGTTTGGATTAGATGTTGATCTGATGGGAGGTAACATCTGCATGGAATACCACTTAGGAAGGTGAGAGTGTCATCATTTGTTTAATTAATGGATGCCTTTGTTGGAACAGAATTTATTAAATTCTCATGTCTTTCCAGAGGAAAAACCCAATGTGCAATCTAGAAGAACATTTTAGGAAAACTAATTTCAAGTACTGAAAAGAAAAACAATGAGACACAAATGATGCAGCTGAGCGTTGGCACCACTTCAACAGTGATCAAAAGAAAGCAATTAGGGAAGCAGTTTGTATTTTGAATTTTTCTGCACCAGATTGAAAAGACTAGAGGAAAACAGAAGAAAAAAAACAAGGTTGATCTATAATACTCCTAAAAGGAAAAATATAGCAGAAAAGAGTATTCTTTTGCCACTGAAATCCAATCAGCCCTGATGGTTAAAAAGGAAGCTAGGTAGTTCCAAGTTACCTTAGGATAATGAAGTTTCTCTAGATCAGAGAAACTTCTGATTTATGGGTAAAAGAAGGAATAAGCAACCAAGACTACCAGAGCCCACATTTGTATGTGAGTCTGGAGGGAGCTGTACAGATGTGTGAGTAGTGGGGAGCAGTGGTGAAATCCAGGAAACATTATCAAGAGTTTACCTCCAGAAATAGAGAACCACACCCTGAGTAGAAACTATCGACCGCCTTGTTGGGCTTAGAAGACTATAGCACAGTCAATAGGAAGATAAAGAAGGGGCTTGGAAAGGCAGTCTTGGGAAAATATCTTTGAAGAGTTATGGATTGGGATGACTTGCTGCTGGTTGGGGTAGTTTTAAGCTTGTCTCTGAGGAAGCCTGGAAGTCAAATATTGACCTTTGGAAAAGAAAGAAATGAAGTAAGCTAGCAGTCTATGTATAATGTGCAGCATGAAATCTGAAATTCCCCTGGAGACATGCTATACTAGCTTGTTATCTACACTGCTTAGTGAAAATTTATAGACAGTTGTACGTGGTTTAATAAGTCATAAAGTGTAGGTTTTAGCTGTGTGATCAGTAGGCTGTAAAAGACTCCTCAGCAAACTTGTACCTTAGCATGAGTGAAGCTAATGAACTCACAGATGAAATCAGGTATCTGTTTTGAAAAAAAAGACGCACAAAGTTGCACATATTTTGGGGGTACTGTGATATTTTGAAACCTGAAAAATATGGAATGCTTTATAAATTTTCATGTCATCTTTGTGTAGAAGCCATGCTAATCTCCTCTGTATCATTCCAGTTCTAGTATATGTGCTGCCAAAGCAAGCACGAAGCCAAAGTGTCTTATATTTACCTTGGAGGTTCATAAACCAAAGGTGAACTACATCCTATGTGACTGAGATAGGACCCTACAGGGCTGCATTGATAAGTCTTGTTCCTCTATGAATGTCTGCACTTTCTCTATGTGTCTGTAGCATATCTTTTACCTTTATAAAGCTTTACAAACTATGTCCTGGGGGCGGTCCCATGAGGACTTTCAATTATCTGATAGTTTGTGACTTCTGTAGCAGCAGTTGCATTTGGAGTCAGCAGCTGGTTTTAAATAAAGAAAAAGAAGCAGCTAATGACAAACAACCTACTGGAACAGAATATAATATGAAAATAAAAGCAAACTGCACCTCCACTAAATAATGATTTCATACATTTGAAAACCACCATTTCCTATTGCTACAGAAGCAGAATCCTTGATATGAGATCTCAGAAAAGCCACCTGCTACCCACCAGCCACATAAAAGAAATATCTTCCTAGTCATTATTCTAGGCGAATGAAATATGGATAAGAAAAATAAAATCATGGCATTCATGAAAAACTGAAGATGAGGATCAAAACAGTTTCACAAATGGAAGCACATTAAGTGACAAAGACAAAACCTGCTGAGAAGTAAGATTCCTGCCAGAATTTAAAATATAACAAAATAAGACATTGTAGATGTGAAAGAACATTTAAAAACAGAAATTTAAACTTTGAAAAGAGACAGGTAATAGATGCTAAATGGGAAAAGACAAAGCTGGGGAAAGAAAATAATTCAAAATTAACTTGTATATTAAGCCTAAATATAAGATACACAAAAGATAATAGAAATTACTTAAAATGTAGTAAATGACATCAAGAGAATAGAAAGAAGACCAAGTGGGCAAATGAAACAGTTAGAGAGAAATGAATAGAAGATAGAAAGACAAAGAAGATGGAATGTACATAACCAGCAAAGAAAATCCAATTTCTATAGAATAAAAGTACCAAAAGAAGCAATAAAGAACAAAATATAACAAACAACCAAGCAAAGAAACAGAACTAATATTTTTTAAATTAGAATACAAAAAGCTTTCATTTTTAAAAATACCTGGCTTCATATAAAAAAGATGCACAGCGTGCCTGAGAAAATTGGCCTAGGACGCTAGACGGTAACACTGTGTTCCTCACATTATAAGATTTTAAAGAAAACAGGCAAAAATCATAGACCTCCAATCAAAGATAACAATGCACTGATAAAGCAAAGAAAATTATATTGACATCAGACTTCTTGAGAGGAACTTTAATGCAAGAAGATAATGGCACAGTATTTAGCAGACACACATAGGAAGAAAATGTAAGGCAATAATTTTTTTATCCAGGGAAGCTTTCTTTCAATTTTGAAGATTTTAAGAAAACAATTTTAAACATGCAAGAATTTAAGTTTATGAGTCTTTCCTAAGCAATCTTGTAGAAAATATACTTAGACAAACATGAGCTAATTGAAGAGATTCTGTATAAAATTTTGAAATTAAGCATTGAATAAGTAAAACTCTATAAAGAGAAAGGAAGACATAGAGGAAGAAGGATGGAGAAAGAGGGAGAGAGGAAAGGGGGCACTGAGATAAAATAACAGATATGTACTTTACAAAATAGACAAAAGTAGGAACAGAAGAGAGAGAGAGAAGTGGGGAAATATAATGTTATAGAAGATTGCCTAATAAGTAGCAGTTAGGAGTCAAATGATAACATTTGAATGCAAGAAACGGTGTATATTTAAGAGTAAGAACAGAGCTGTAAAAAAGACAATATGATTAATCAAGACTAAGTGGTGAAGAGGGAAGGAAAAGGAACCAAGTGAATATTTATCTGTTTCTTGTAGAAATCTATTGATACTCCTAAGGAAAATGGAGAATGAGATACTCACACAAAGGTAAACATTATAACTAAAATATAAACTTTTATATTGCTGAAGAAACATAGCAAAAGAAAACAAAAAAGTAATTACATAGTAAATTATTATTATGTGTTTGTAGGCTTACCTCATTAAAAGTAAAAAATTTCAGATAGAATGACAGCAAAATGCAACTTTGTATTGTATACAAGAGAACCATTAATAAAGTCTGAGAAGCTACAAATCAAAGAACGGATGAAGGAATAACAAGTAAAACAAAAAAAAGAAAGCAGAGATAACTTCATATCAAAAATAAAGGCTTAAAAGTATTAAATGAGAAGAGCTATTATGTTATATGTTATACTTTCACAACAAAGATAAAACAGATATAAATCCCTAAATGCTGTGTAATATGCAAACCATTTTTATAAAAGAGAATCTACAGATGATGCATTAGAAACACACTAAGATAAGAGAATTTATTGCAACAAAACTGTCTTAAGTGAAGAGTAAATGGATTATGTGAATATCTAGACATATCATATTTATAGCTACATAATTTATTGAGATATACATGTCAATATTAAAAGTATAGTTTCTGACCAATTGCATGTGAAAAATTCTTGAAAAATAAAAATTATAGATCATAAAGAATAACTCAACAGATTACACAAAATTGAAAAGGAAACAATGTTCTCTGACCAAAATACAGACTTTTACATAGAGATTCAATGACCCTCTATAAAATCAGATCTTATAGGATATAGTTAAAACAGTACTTGAAAGAAAATTCATAGCCAAAAACATTCATTTTATTAAAAAATGAAAGAAAAAAAATAGTAAATTAAACATCCTATTCAAAATGTCAGGAGCAGGAAAAGTCAAGCCAAAAGAAAGAGAAGAAAGGAATTCATAAAGATAAAAGAAGGAAAAATTAATTAGAAAAAAAAGTGATAATTCTTTAAAAGAAAAAAAAGCCAGGTGCAGTGGCTCACATTTGTAATCTTAACACTTTGGAAGGCTGAGGCAATGGGATTGCTTGAGCCCAGGAAGTCAAGGCTGCAGTGAGGCATGATTGTGCCACTACAGTCCAGTCTGGGTGACAGAGTGAGAACTTGTCTCAAAATAAGTAAATAAATAGGCCAGGTGTGGTGGCTTATACCTGCAGTTCCAGCACTTTGGGAGGCTAAGGTGGGTAGATCAACTGAACTTAAAAGTTTGAGATAAGGCTGGCCAACATGGCAAAACCCCATCTCTACTAAAAATACGAAAATCAGCCAGGGGTGGTATTACATGCCTGTAATTTCAGTTACTTGCAGGGCTGAGGCAGGGTAATCGCTTGAACCCAGGAAGGGGAGGTTGTGGTGAGCCAAGATTGCACCACTATACTCCAGCCTGGGCAACACAGCAAGATTCCATCTCAAAAATAAATAATTAATGAAAAAATAAAAATAAAAACCAAAGCAGATGAGCAGATGCAGTGGTACATTCTGTACCTTTATTTCCAGCTGCTACTCAGGAGCCTGAGACAGGAGAATCACTGGAGCCCAGAAGTTTAAGGCCAGCCTGGACAACATAGTAAGATCCTGTCCCTGAAACAAACAAACAAAAACAACTTAATAGACATTTCATCGCACATCACACAACCACATTAGAAAAAAACAAGAAATAGAAGACAAGAGTGCAAAAACCACCAAATCAATTTTTTTTATCTTGAGACAATAAATAAATTTTTTAAATCCACTACATGAAGTAAATCATTTTTTACAAAAGAAAAACGTTTGCTAATACTGAGCCCAGACATGAGAGAAGAAACCAGTTTTTTTAATAAAAAGAAAAAGTTATTAAATAGTTATTAAGAAACAACATAGCATGATGGATTCACAGTGAAATGTCTCAAATCTGTAAAGACTAGATAATCCTAGTGCTACTGTGGCTATTTCCAGACCATAATTTTAAAAAGTTTTAAAAAATGAGGAGTAAAACCGCCAAATTACTTCAAAGCAAATAGCTAAGCCTGATAAATATTGTACACAAAATAAAATTGTCGAACAGTTACACCTGCAAACACTTATACATAAAAGTTCTAAATACTCAAAACACAAAAACATTAACATTAAAATAAGATATGTCATAATCAAGAGAATTTTCACCCAGGGGTGTAAGCACCCTTCAATATAGTATTATCCATGAATATAATTACTCATGTTCTTATATCTAAGGATAAATATCTTGATAGTGTCTCAGAGATGCTAAAAGGCATTTGACAAATAAATACTTTTTTTATTACCAATGAATTCATCAAGAAATAGGAATTGATACACATATCATGAACATGATAAAAATGTCTATTTCTCAGTTCAAAGGTCAGCATCTGACATAGCAGTAAATCACTGGCAATAGTCAAAATCGGAAATGAGACGAGGTTGCCTTCTGGGTGTGGTGGCTCACACCTGTTTGAACATTGTATTAATGGAATTAGCCAATGCAATAATATAAGGGAAAGCAAATAGAGGCTTAAGGACATAAAAGGAAGAATTAAAACTATTTGTAGATGATATATTATGCATCTAGAAAACCCAAGAAAACAAAAACAATAAATTTACCATTCTAACAGGATATAAAATTGACATACCAAAATAATTACCTACTTATCTGTAAATGATGACCAGTTAGAAGATGTATGGGTAAGAAGAACCTATTTATAACAGATTTTTTTGAAGTACTTATGATAAAACATACAAAATATAAAAACATAAATGGGGATAACTTTAACCATTTCTGAACACAATAGTAAAACTTGAGCAAGTTGAAAGAAATACCAGATATCAATTTTCCTTTATTTAACATGACATTTAACACAAACTCATTACAACAACCACCAGTGGTTGTTTTTTCTTGTTTTGAAATTAGACATCTTAAGTACAGTAAATGTTATTGTTACCTACCCGTCTTTTACCCAAACTTCATTCCTCCTTTTCTCTTATACTCTAATCCACTCAGTCAGCAAATCCCAAGTTTCCAATTCCAAAATATATCTCAGATACATCACTGTATTCCTTCTCTAATGCCAGCATATAAATCTAAATTGTCATCTCCTGTCTGGATTTTAGTGGTAGTGACAGCAGTGATGATCCATCTGGAGTGGCCACTGCCATGTCACCAGCTGCAATGGAGGAGGCGTGGCCAGTGCTGCCTGATCCATGGAGTCAGTGGGAGCTAGGAACAAGTGGAAGCCCTATCCCCTTCCAAGTTGGAGAGGCAGTATCTCCACATTCTTGGGTATAGCTGCAGCTGACCAGTCGTGGCTGCCACCCCAGGAATCTCTGCACCCTCTGAGGCCTAGGAAGCCACAAGCTTGGAAGTGCCTGCTGACACTGCCTCGCCTCTCCCCTCTCCTGGTCCCTGCTCTAATTTCAGAGCAAAGTTGTGGCTGATCCCCTGCTCTGTAACAACCTGGCCAGTTGTGCGCTCACTTGGGGCAGTACTGACATGACAGCCCCCTGCCACCTCAGCCCCCTCTGGACTTTGGGCACCAACAAGAAAGGGATGGAGGCTGAGGGGACACTAAAGGCAGTTGGGTATAGGCCTGCAGGTACACCTTGGCATGAACAGCCTGGGTGCTGTGGGCACCATGGATGGCAGGTTAATGGTGACAGAAACCAGATAGGTTCCTGGGCAGAAAGGGGTAGGTTCCCTGTGAAACCCCACCTCAGGCCAGGGATGGCCTAAGGCCTGGAGGCCAGACTGCCAGTTCTTCGGAGCAGGGTGAAAACTTATAATGCTTGTTCTGGCCTGCCCAAGGCCATCCATGGACCAATCGGCATGCACTTCCTCCCGTCTGAAACCCATAAAAACCCTGGAGTCAGCCAGACTCAGACAGATGATGGGAGGACCTGCCTGCAGAGAGGAGCTACCCACTGCATGTCTCTTCTGACTTGTTCTGTCACTCAGTAAAGCGCCTCTTCACCCTGCTTACCATCCTCTTGTCCACGTACCTGAGTCTTTCTGGGCTTGGGACAAGAACTCAAGACGCACCTAATGGCAGGGCTTGCCTGCCACATTGTGGGTGACAAGGAGAGAAGAGCTGCAGCCACATTGCAGGTGATGAGAAGGAGAGGAGAGAGAAGGAGAGAAGAGCTGCAGCTACCTCACAGGTGATGAGAAAGAAAGAATAGAGGAAAGAAGAGCTGTGGCCACATCGCAGGTGATGAGGAAAGAGGAGAGAAGGGAAAGAGCTGCAGTCCAGACCTAGGAGCTCACCAAGCCAGGGCTGAAACACTCTCTTTGGGGCTCTGTGATTCCTGGCATCTCCAAACTTCTGGGCATCACCATGCTTCCTAGTGCCAGCTTTAGAAGCTGCTTGTGATACACCTGGTCCAGCCACAGCCTCGCAGGGAGCCAGCACCCATGCTGGTGCCTGGAGCTGCTCGCCCTGCCACAGCCAGCATGCCTATCTGTGCACAGTAGCCATATTCCACGCTTGCTTGTTCACACACCACCTCACCACTCCATGCCGGTCTCACCCTTGCCAGATGTGGGATCCAGGCCAATAGCATGAGCCAAGCAAAGCCTGCCAGGCCAAGTAGGGGGAAGAAGTTCAGTGGGCCCAAGCCAAAGGCAGGCAATGGTGCCACTGACCACAGAGGTTTCTGGCTGGAAAAGTGATACCCCAAGGATCTCATAACAGTAGCCTTTTAAGTGGTTCTCCTGAGTCTTTTCTTCTCCAAATCCTTCGCCATAAAACAGTGGCTGAAATATTTTTTTAATATAAGATAAGTTACTCTCCCATCTCATACCTTCAGTGACTTATCATTGAAGTTGAAATAAAATACTTGGTCCTTCTTTAACTCTTACAGTCTCTGTCGTACATTCTTTCTTCAAAAGTATGTCATTCATTGACTATGCCAAGCTCCTAACCATCATGGTTCATCTTTCCTGTCTCTACTGAAACCCCTTCTTCCATAAATACATTGCTGCTCTTTTCTTCTTGAAGAGGCTTTTCTCACTAGTGCATCTCAAACTTTCCCTTTCCACAGAGATATCCCAGAGGAATATGTCTATTCCATTACCTTATTTATTTTTCTCATAGCACTTATCAAAATCTGAATTTGTTGAGGTTATCTGTGGATTCACTGTTTATTTCCATATATACACACATTAGAACATATTATCCTTCATGGCTAAAAATGTTTCTCCATAGAAACATTTCTGCCTTGTTCATCTGCCTCCAGTTTTTTTTCTTTTTTTTTTTTAATTTTTATTGCATTATAGGTTTTGGGGTACATGTGCAGAATGTGCAAGATAGTTGCATAGGTACACACATGGCAGTGTGTTTTGCTGCCTTCCTCCCCTTCACCCACACTTGGCATTCATCCCCAGGCTATCCCTCCCCAGCCCCCCCCGCTGTCCCTCCCCCATTCCCCCCAATAGACCCCAGTGTATAGTAGACCGCCTCTCTGTGTCCGTGTGTTCTCATTTTTCTCACCCACCTATGAGTGAGTATATGCGGTATTTCTTTTTCTGTTCTTGTGTCAGTTTGCTGAGAATGATGTTCTCCAGATTCATCCATGTCCTTACAAAGGACACAAACTTATCATTTTTTATTGCTGCATAATATTCCATGGTGTATATGTGCCACATTTTCCCAGTCCAGTCTATCATCGTTGGGCATTTGGGTTGGTTCCAGTTCTTTGCTATTGTAAACAGTGCTGCAATGAACATTCATGTGCATGTGTCCTTATAGTAGAACGATTTATAGTCCTTTGGATATATACCCAGTAATGGGATTGCTGGGTCAAATGGAATTTCTATTTCCAGGTCCCTGAGGAATCGCCACACTGTCTTCCACAATGGTTGAACTAATTTACACTCCCACCAACAGTGTAAGAGTGTTCCTATTTCTCCACATCCTCTCCAGCATCTGCTGTCTCCAGATTTTTTAATGATCGCCATTCTAACTGGCGTGAGATGGTATCTCAATGTGGTTTTGATTTGCATCTCTCTAATGACCAGTGATGATGAGCATTTTTTCATATGTTTGTTGGCCTCATGTATGTCTTCTTTTGTAAGGTGTCTGTTCATATCCTTTGCCCATTTATGAATGGGCTTGTTTGTTTTATTCCTGTAAATCTGTTTGAGTTCTTTGTAAATTCTGTATATCAGCCCTTTGTGAGATGTGTAAACTGCAAAGATTTTTTCCCATTCTGATGGTTGCCGATTCACTCTAGTGACTGTTTCTTTTGCCGTGCAGAAGCTGTGGAGTTTGATTAGGTCCCATTTGTCTATTTTGGCTTTTGTTGCCAATGCTTTTGGTGTTTTATTCATGAAGTCCTTGCCTACTCCTATGTCCTGAATGGTTTTGCCTAGATTTTCTTCTAGGGTTTTTATGGTGTCAGGTCTTACGTTTAAGTCCTCCAGTTTTAAGATCACATCTAGCCTATACTAGACACTCACCAAAATGTTTATTTAAGTAAAAATTCTTTCTGCTACTGCTTAGGCCTGTGGGAAACAAACATGTACTGAACAGTATTGAACCCATGTTTTCTGAAGCTTTTACTTGCAAGTAATGGGTACATGATATTAAAGAGGAAAACACCCAATTAGTTCATGATGATGTATTCATATTGTTCCCTGGGTCATGATTCCTACATAAATGAATATCATTAATCATAAGTTAGAAAAAAGAAACACTCATGTATTTCAATATAAATACTACCTACACATAGCTTAAAAAAATCAAATTTTTATTTGTCCAATGACATCAATACCCAAAAATACAATACTGAGTAAAAAGATCTCAAAAAGAGAGATGGTATAAGAAAAATATAAAGGTATTAGCTAAACTAAAATGATAATTATTTCTGAATTTTAAATAAAAACAACAATTTCCGCACCACTCTGAATTTTTTTAATATAAGAAGAACCAAATATAAGTAGTAAATAAAACAGCCTTACTCTCAAAGGAAATTTATGTTCCTCTAAAGCAACAGGAATATCTGATTCAAAATGTCACGATCGGTGTGGAACTCTCTCCACTCACATACACATATGTGCAGAACTTAGCTATGGCTGCATCAGATTCTGTGTGTCCAGGCTCATGTTGTTGCGTTCCCAGCCCCAAGTATATACAGCATGCTCACAGTGCAGGGAAGGAGGATATTGCCTCTTCTGGCATTCTCTCTTAAGAGAACAAAAATCCTTTCTCAGAAGTCTCTCTCAAGCATTTTTCTTATGTCCTTTTTACCCAAATTGTGTCACATGTCATCACGGAATGCCAGCTACTGTTTCAGTTAGCCTGGTCTCCTTGGCCAGTCACTGGTCACAGATGTGAGGAGTTATTTACCCTTAAACTAATCAAGCCCATTCTGAGAGTCCAAGGACAATTTCACCTGATACAAAACAGCCACACCGATGAAGAATGAGGGACAAAAACTCTTTCAGAAGACAAATGGATGGTGACTTGGGAACTGACATTTTTCAGTAAAGTCTACAATAATAAATTCCATCTTCTGATCTCGCATATGATAACTCTTTTCACCTATCCCATCACTGGCCCACTTAAGTTCCTATCTGTCTGATATTTAATAATGATCTCAACAATTCTAGAGAGCCTTTTTGGTAATATATTCTCATGGATTCTGTGATAATCACGCAAGACTAACTCCTAACAAAGTCATAGAAATGAAAGCTTTGAAACTCAGTAACCTATTGTGTTTTCACAGGGATGAATGATCTGAAACTATTTGAGGAGTAAGCATTCAGTCACAATGGCTGAAAGAATAAAGATTATAATGTAAGGATGGCAATTGTCCAGCAATTATCTGGTCTCATTTGTTTCCTGAGATTTTGCCATTTCTGTTTGCAAAGCAGTAATTGACATTATTTAGAGGAGACAAATCATTTTGCATTCCTCTTGGCAGCTTTAAAATGACAAAACAAATTTCCTATAAGACCTTGTTTTTTCTTCAAGTTTGTTTCTTGCTGAAATTAAATATCTATGTTTTTTAGTCATTACAAGTCATAAAACAATGCCAAAATTCTGACTACTAAAATATTATCTACAAAAACAAACTGAGTTTTTCTAAAGATCTGAGGTCATTCAATGACATTTACCTCCAGATGACAGTAATATCCTCGATGGCATGTATGTCATAATGCTGATTGCTGCTAGCTAAATAATTGACCCACCTGGAAGCTAGGCGATAGGTTTTGTGGTATTTAAGCTTTAAAAGATCAACTCTATTAAAACTAAAAAAAGAAACAAACTGTGATTTAAGAGTAGTATTGAACATTTATTGAACATCTATTATCAGTTAGGCATAGTATTAAGAATATAAATATAGTATAGGAAATTATTAGCCTACATCTATATATTATAAAATATTAAATAAAATGTCTTAAGTCCCTGCAAAGACTTATTAATTTGAGGGTGTTTTCACCTTTGTTTTTAAAAAAAGTGGCTTTCCAATGAAATAGTCGTTATATACGGAACTTGTTTTATAAAGCATAGCATCAATAAGGAAACAACTCTGGACCAGGTGCAGTGGGTCATGCCTGTAATCCCAGCATTTTGAGAGCCTGAGGTGGAAGGATCACCTGAAGTCAGCAGTGCAAGACCAGCCTGGACACCATGTTGAAACCCTGTCTCTACTAAAAATACAAAAATTAGCTGGGCATGGTGGTGGGTGCCTGTAATCTCAGCTATTTGGGAGGCTGAGGCAGGAAAATCACTTGAAACCAGGAGGGAAGGTTGCAGTAAGCTGAGATCACACCATTGCACTCCAGCCTGGGCAACAGAACAAGACTCCATCTCAAGAAAACAAACAAACACAAACAAAAAACTAAACAAACAAAAAAACTCCAAATGATATTTTGGAATGGTGTTTAATTTTTTTGGAAAAGTAAACCTGTTTCATTTATTTATTTTGAGATGGAGTATTGCTCTGTCACCAAGGCTGGAGTGCAGTGACATGATCTCGTCTCACTGGAAACTCTGCCTCCTGGACTCAAGCGATTCTCCTGCTTCAGCCTCCCAAGTAGCTGGGATTATAGGACCCTGCCACCATGCCCAGCTAATTTGTGTATTTTTAGTAGAGACGGGATTTCACCATGTTGGCCAAGCTGGTCTCGAACTCCTGGCCTTATGATCTGCCCACCTCAGCCTCCCAATGTGCTGAGATTACAGGTGTGAGCCACCACTCCTGGCTATTGTTTTTGTAATTAAAATAAATAAAATTGAAATTCAAAAATGCTATATATAAATGACAAAAGATTAATAAATATGAGGCATGAAAAAATTACTAATATCTTTGGTTGCTAAGTACAAAAGAATATTTGAGCTGGGTTTTTTTCAGTGAATAAGCCTTTACCAAGCATTACAAATAAAATGGTGTGGAGGGAAGGAATTACATGTATGTATGTCGGTTATTAATATAACTAGAAATCTATTGTATTGAAAGACAAAACTCATCAGGGTAAGATAATACAATAACTTATTCTATTAGAATGTGAAAAACTTATAGTGAGAAATATAATGTGTTAAGTCAATGAATTTAAGGAAACATCTCCAAGACATTATCGAAAAGCAGTTAAGAACAGACAGCTACCACAGCTGCAGTTCAATGCAAGGGAGAATAAAGTATGAATGATGTCAGCCAACTTCATTCAGCAGAGCTCTAGAGAGAGGCTTTTGGAAGGAGACAAAGCAGTAGGTATCAGAGGAGAACATGAGGTGAATGAACCTGGGTTTGGGAGGAAAAGTTGTACTATGCCCCAGTGTCTAGGAACACTTAGGGTTCTGCAAACTCATTGTTATGAAAGAAAACATGAAGTTCCAAGGTGACCATTTAGAGAGATGATAAAAAATTAGAAAACATGCATAGTTTGAGATTTTCCATGAGATAATGCTATACAAATGTTCAGTCAGAATCTAGGTTGAATTTCCCTTTGAAAACAAAACTCTGAAGCACAAAAGAGTTTCTATTGTAAAAAATAAATTCTATTTCCATAAAAGTAAACCTCAGTAAGTATTACCATCAAGCTAACACTAGACTTGAGTGTTCATTTATATATCAATAGAGTTTAGCAGTTCTCTTAAAAATTAATATATAATAATTCTTATTTCATTTGTGAGAAAACCAACTGTTATAAAATGCCACAGAACACTACAAAAATGGTGATTATAATCTTTTCAAGTTTATAAAGGTTGTAATAGGTTTATGACACATAATCTGTTTCTATTCATATTCTTTAAAAGCAATGTGCCTCAATATATGCACACACCTAATCTTTTCTCATAAAATTACAGATGCAGTATTACTTTAAAAATCCAGGAAGCTGTGAATGGATAACTTGTTGATATACTGCAATTAAAAGTGTACCTCCCTGCTTATACCCCTGGCATTAAATAATCATTACTTAGCATTCACAGATAAAAAACTTTTGTGTTTTCAGTAGAAACTTCCTGAAAAAGATTCAGTTAATTGCTGAAATATTTCTGAGTAAACACTAAAATATAGTTCATACAAATTACAGAACAAATGTGCAACCTGGAGTCTTTGCTAACAGTTATTATTTTGTATTTACCAAAATTCCTGGTATTGTATTAAATTCAGAGTTTTCCAATAACCACTGAGAAATGAACCATTCTCTAGCCATTTTAGACATTTAGACATTTAACACAAATCATCTCATAGATTTATAAAGTAATGTTCAGTAATACATCTTCATTAATTTATGCCTCTCTGGATAAAAATATCTGAGGTTAGATGGATGAAGCTACTAAAGACAAAAATAAAACACAATAATATGGTAATAATCTTTGTAAACTGTTTAGACTCCTTCAAATGTATATAAACAGGCTTAAATGCCTGAATACTATTGCTGAATTGAACTTTTTAAAGGTTTTTTAGAAATCTTCAACTTTTATTTTAAGTTCAGGGCTACATATGCAGAATGTGTTTTACATAGGTAAATATGTGCCAGGGTGGTTGCAGTATTTAGTTCATTTACATATAAGGTTAATATTACTATGTGTTAATTTGATACTATCATTGTGATGCTAACTGGTTGTTTTGCAGACTTGCTTATGAGGTTGCTTCATAGTGTCACTGGTGTGTGTTTTTGTAGTGGCTGGCATTAGTTTTTTCCTTCCATATTTAGTGTTTCCTTCAGGAGCTCTTGCAAGGTAGGTCTGGCTGCATTTTGGTAGAACAGCTGTGCTGTATGGGGATCCCTCAGCCCCCAGTCAATTTGAGTTCTCCAAGGCCCACAAGCTGCACTAGCTGAGGTGCTCAAATAGCAAAGGTAGCAGCCTGCTCCTCCCGCTGGGTCCTCCATCCCACGGAGAAATTAGAACACTGTTGGCAGTAGTACACAGACGAGGGTGGATGGAGGCCCCAGCTAGGAGGACCCAGTAGAGAAATGGATCTGGCTTCCATTAAAAGCTAGGCTGGGCAAGGTGGCTCACATCTATAATCCCAGCACTTTGGGAGGCTAAGGCAGGCAGATCACAGGGTCAGGAGTTCAACACCATTCTGGTCAACATGGTGAAACCCTACCTCTGCTAAAAATACAAAAATTAGCTGGGGCATGTTGGTGAGCACCTGTAATCCCAGCTACTCAGGAGGCTGAGGTAGGAGAATCACTTAAACCCAGGAGGCGGAGGTTGCACTGAGCTGACATCACACCACTGCACTCCAAACTTGGACAACAGAGGGACTGTATCTCAAAAATAAAAGCTGGAAAATATGCAACAGACACATATGACTATGTTTTTTAAAAAGGCTGAACATTTAAAAAAAATAAAATCCAACTTAGGAATTTTGAAAAAGAATAGCAGAATAAATCAAAAGGAAGTAGAAGAAAGGAAATAACAAAGTAGTTAATTCTGAAATAAAGATAACATAAAAATAAGCCAAAAAGCTAATAAGCGATGTCTTAAAATGATTACTAATTTGATAACCAACTGCAAAATGGATTGTGGAAAGTATATTACATGATATATTAATAATGAATAAATAGAATGATGTATTAGTAACAAATCAAGTAACAGCATAAATGGAAACATAGTTCAATAACATAAAATATTTACACAAATTGAAAAAACTAAAAAAATGCATAATTCCTAGAAAAGCATAAATTTCCAAAATTATTCAAGAAGAAACAGGAACTCTGAATAATCCTATTAATTTTAGAGTAATTTAACGCATAGTTTATATGTCTTCCCAGAAAGAGAACTCCAGAATAGAAATTTATTACTGGTGAGCTATACCAAATATTCAAGAAGTAGTTTGTTGTGATCTTACACAAACCCTCTCAGAGAGTAGAAGGTTTCCTAATGGTTTCATTCAATGTGATAGACTGAATTCTAAGATGCCTTCCCAAAAATCCCATGGTATAATTCCAGAAAACTGTTAAATATAATTAACCTTACTAGTTATTGGACCTTAAAATAGCAAAACTCTTCTGAATTATTTAGATAGGCCCATGTAGTCAAATGAGCCTTTAAAAGCAGCTGCAGAAGGCAGAGAGATGCAGCAAAAGAGGACTTCAGGTTTGAAGTGCTAAAAAGATTCAAAGAGCTGTTACTGGCTTTGAAAAGGAGTGGACCATGAGTCACCTACAAGCAAGCAGGCAGCCTCTAGAAACAGAATGATCCCTGGCCAGCAGCCAGTAAGTAAACAAGGATATTTGTCCTATGATCACAATAGAAGGAAATCAATTTTGTGACTACGTAAATTAACCTAGAAGTGGATTCTACCCCAGGGCTACCAGAAAAGTAGCTGGCACCTTGATTTTAACCCAGTGAAACCCAGAGCAGAGAATCCAGCCATACCATTCCTGGATTTCTTATCTATAAAAAATTGTGAGACAATGAATATGTGTTGTTTTTGCTCTGCACCTAGTTCTACCCTCATGGAAAGCTATTAGAGAAGAGAAAAACAAATGAGGAACTTGTCCCCATGTAAGTTGCTTCTCCAAGCTTGGATTTTCATCCACAATCTGTCTAATTATATTTATTTTTCAGAGTTTCTAGGTAGTTACCTTTTGTACTTTATCTGGAATTTTCATGATAATCACTGGGAAACAGGTTGTAGTGAGTTCAGTTCATCCTAATCAGACTGTAAACATTCTGTCTATTCTTACTTGATAGATGCCTATTAGACCTTCTCATTCAATTATTTATGTTTTGTAATTTCTCTTTAATATTCTCCATATTCTTGTTTCCCCAGTTTGTACATTTTGATTTATATATTCAAATATATCTTCAGGTCTTGAATTATCTCTTTGGCTGAATTACATATGCTTTTCAACCCATTCTTTAAGATTACAGTATCGCCAATTGCATTTTGCATTCCTAGAGACTCCATTTGTTTTGGTTTTTTAACTACCTGATGATACTTGCCTTTCTCCTCACGTTGAGATTCAATATTTGATTTATTTAAACATTTCTTACTTATGTGTTCTACATTCGACAGTTCTGAATTCCAATATACACAGTAGTATGTGAGTTCTACATGTTATTTACTGTCTTCTGACTCTCATTTGTGATTACCTGATGCTTCGTGTCATGGGTGCTTTTTGATTATCAGTTTCTTTGTTGTTTTTCTTGATCTTAGGTTGGCAAGGTTTTCTTCTGTCATGAACCAGGGAATGCCAGCAGCCTGAGATGACCCTACATCTTCCCAAAGGTTCCACCTCACTGTGGGAGGAGAATGTGCAGCTCAACCATTTCACCATTGCTTTAACATCTAGCTCACACTGCTGCTATAAGCTTTTCGTGAAATATTTGCTTTTTCAGTCTACTTGCTGCTCCAAGCCTCAGCCCCAGATCATTGATTTGTTGTCTGTTTGTCTAGGTTTGTGTGTTTTCCCCAAGAGGAGGATGGTTCTCTTTTAGGAAATTCAGCAATATATCAAAAAAGACTGTATCATATCAAGGATCTAATTGATTCCATTACAAAAGGGGTGCCTCTGAGCAATTCATCTGTCATATTGCCAGAAGTTCAATTTTATCCAATTGAACCCTATGGGTTCATCCCCCTCTATGTTCCAATATTTTTATTATTGTCATTTTTTTCTCCCATTTTGTCTTTTAAATTTACACGTTGTACTTTCTTAACTTTCATTTTTAAATTGTTATGGTGGTGCAGTAATAAATGAAAAAAAAATCATTCTGACATTTTGAATGAGGTTTATTTTTTCTTTTTTTCTTTTTTTTTTTGAGACTGAGTTTCGCTCTTGTTACCCAGGCTGGAGAGCAATGGCACGATCTCGGCTCACCGCAACCTCCGCCTCCTGGGTTCAGGCAATTCTCCTGCCTCAGCCTCCTGAGTAGCTGGGATAACAGGCACGCACCACCATGCCCAGCTAATTTTTTTGTATCTTTAGTAGAGACAGGGTTTCACCATGTTGACCAGGATGGTCTCGATACCTTGACCTCGTGATCCACCCGCCTCGGCCTCCCAAAGTGCTAGGATTACAGGCTTGAGCCACCGCGCCCGGCCTATTTTTTCTTAATATATTTTTTAGAAATTGTACCAATAACAGACATACATGCACACACACACACAAATAATTGTATATATTCAATTTAAAATTAATTGTAGAGTATCATGTGTCCCATTGTTGTATACTTAAAATTTTCCCCCACTAAATAGTAGTATTTACTATTATAAATACTAATATCCTTGAACATTAATTTGTGTATTTGTCTCTGCTCAATTTTTATTACACAATTTCTATTTGAAAAATGATTTTAAAAAAATCTATGTCTACCAACAGAGTTTGGTAATAGTATCTAATATTCACTTTCTAGCACTTTTTAATTTAAAAAATTACCGATCTGATAGGTTTTATATACACACGTAAATATATGCATGTGTTTATGTGTGTATTGTTTTATATTTCTTGCCTGTGTTTTTATAAACTTTGAGACTTCAATAATTTTTATTTAAATTATTTATTCACATGCTTAGAGAGTTTCTTAATTTTATTTTCTGACCCAATATATAAATACAGTTCAGTTAGAAACATATATATTATAGCATACTGGTGAAAAATAAAGAATTTAAATGAGTTATTAAAAAGAAAACATTTTGTGGAAATATTATTCATCCATCATTATATTTAAAATTTTTATCTGCCTTCTGCTTTGTAGAGCAGAAACCACAATTGACAGGTATTCTTCCTGCTAATTTTTCTGGTAATACGGAGTTATTTTTCCTTATGTTATCTCTCATAATAATTTAAGCCTCAAAAACTAGTTAAATAAAATTGGAGGTGATGTCTCTTCTGGAGGGTTTTTTAAAAAAGCATTTTAGCTTTAGCATTTTTGCTTTCTTTTATTTTCATCAGCCTCTTGCATAAATCATACTATTTTTCTCAAAAATCTTGTGTACAATTTCATTTGTAGTGATAATATATGCAAAAATAGATGCATATCTACAATACTGAGTTTTGTAAGAATAAGTGAAGAATTAAAAATAACAATATATTATATACTGTATAGAAAAAGCATTGGGAAACACTGAGAAATAAGTGCCTAACTCAGACCTGAAGTTTAGGGAAAGCTGTAAGCACAATAAGACATTTGCTTATTCTAAGTTTTTAGGATAAATTTCAGGCCAAGTGAATATTAGAAAAACATATTTGGGAGCATCACTTACATTGAGAAGCAAACATAAAACCAGTTGCAGACAACTATTTTACCTTCAGTTCATCTCTGTTCACCAGGCCATACAATAAAAAATGAGAATAAAATTTCAAGTCAAAACAATGTATTTAATGTTTTTAACCTGAGTTACCTACGGTTGCTCAGAAGGTGTTCATTTCTGTGAGCAATTATAAAAATCAATTTCATTTCAGCCACATGCAAGGTAAAAGAAACACCCACAAACAAAAAACAAACAAAAAAAGAGCTAAGATCCCAATCACTGCATATGAAAATGTTGAGAACTTAATAAAATAGATTCCCAGACATAACTAAGCTATTAGTGGGTTTATATTTAATCATACATCTAAGTGTATACAAATGCAATGTACACGTGTTTTTCAATAAATCTGTTCTGATAACCAATTTGTGTTTCTGAGCATCTGCTTTCTCTAGGGGAACAATTATCAAGTGTTGTGCTGACTGAGATTTTAAGTTGCCTGATTCCTTCTGGAGAGACTACAATTTGGGTCTCTTTATTGTTTATATTCTCAACCAGTGCCACAGAACAACCTGAATAACTATGGCTGTGAATGTGCATCCCAAGTGATTTCAAATATATGGTTAAGACCATTTTAGTGGAAAGCAGCAGCCAGATTCCATCTATTCCTTGCCCACCTACATTTATTCAGGGTAATTTTATAAAATACACTCAGTGAAACTTAGATACTATTTTTAAAGAGCACTAAGAATAGAAGGCACTTTAGAAAAAGGCATCTCTTGACTTACAGTGACTTATCATTAAAACAACCAAAGAACTAGCAAGAACATTCTGAATTCAAGTTTGTATCCTTTTAATATGAGTTTATGTAGATCACACATATATATGCAACATTCACCCAATGAATGAACTCTGTGTGAGTTACAAGCCAATACATGTTTTTGAGCATCTCCAATATATTGAACATCATGGTAAGTATGGGGAGAGACACTGGCAGATATAATCCCAAACCTCATGGCAATTCAGTCTTGTGAAGAAGACAGACAACAAACAAATACAATATATAGAAAAAAATAATTGTAAATCATGATGCATGATGATATAAAGAAAATGGAAAGTTTTCCATGATAGGAAATATGGGGAGAACTAGTTTAGATATAACTAATAAAGACAGTCACTTATACTGATATATGAATTCTAATGATGCTTTAAGAGATGAGTGAGGAAAAGTGACCAACCTAAGAACATGTGCAAAAGTCTAGGGGTGCTTTTAGGAACTTAATAAAGAGAGTGGCTGACACATGGTTATCAGATAAATGGGAGCAAATGGGAATGAGATTGGAGAAATAAACTTATTCTGTAGGAGGTGAGGGACAGGGTGTACTTTGTAGGCCTCAATGACTATATATTTTATTCTAAATACAATGGAGACCATTGAAAGATTTAATGCAAAAAAATTAAATGACATTAAATTTAAAATTTAAAGACATTAATGTGATCCCTAATATGGAAATTGATTAAATTGTTTAGGAAGTGACAAAAGTGAAAATGGGTCAGAAATGATGGCTTACACTAGAATGCAGGAATAGAAATGGAGAGGAATGTACAGATTTGAAATATATATTTGAAGGTATAAATTAATGAGAACTGAGGATTAAATTGGAGGGCAAGTGTGAGTATGATGTGGAATAATTGAGGGTGAATCTCAAGTTTCTAGCTTAGGGAATTACAAAACAGTCTTGTCATTCTTGGAAATTAATAGACTTGGGAGGAAAATGTCTGGAGATAGAAATAAAAAGTTTGATTCTGGATATGTTATATTTAAAACACCTAAGTAGAACCGTGATTAATCAGAGGACATATGGCTATTGAGTCCAAATGAGAGTATGGGATTACAAATATAAAATGGTATTTGAAGCCATGGATCAAACATCATGCTGTATACCATAAACATACAATTTCTAACTGCCAGTTAAAAATTAATAAAGGAAGCCATGAAAATGAATGTGATGAACTTAAATTAGAGAACTAGGTCTTTGGATGGAAATTTTCCTGTCAAAAGCTGTTGATAAGAATCCATTGAATTCGATACAAGGAAAATCATGGACGATCCTGGTAACAGCAGTTATTGTGGACAATGATGGCAGAAGTTGCTTATATTGGGTTGAGTTGTGAATGGGAAGTCAATGAATGCTTTTTCTTTTTTGGATAGATTCCCGTAACTGGGATGACACACTTTCAATTCCACTTAAAAATTTTTGGCCTCAGCTCTTCTTTGATCCACAAGTTGAGCCCCATTTTGCCTGCCTGAATGTGCCATACTCATTGTTATGCTACAAATGAAAAAATATTTCCAGTTAAGAACGCTTTGGAGGTGATTCCTTCCCACTTACCACCCACGCCCATGGTGAATACAGTCACTATAACCTGTTGCCAGGGGCTGTGTTTACCATTGAAGATACCATGCTTCCAAAAATAGCCCTCATGCTGTTGCAATCACCTTAACATCAACTGGAAGCTGAAAGTCACCAGACATTAATTGCTCACCAAAGCCTGTCAACTCCACTTGGAAAATACATTGTTCTTGTGTCTGATTACTTTCACGCCCAATTGTACTACCCTAGACCAAGACTTTCTTATATGAAGCAACCACTTTACATGGCCTTCATCTTCATAACAGTTTTAGGAAGTCAATAGTATTCTTCTCTTTTATTTTATGGATGAGGAAATTAAATCACAGAAAGATTAAGTAACTTGCCCAAAGTCATTTTCAGCACATGATAATGCTCTGATTCAAACCTAGGCAGATTGCCTCTAGAGACTGAGTTTTAAGCACTGTCCTACTAGTTTAGAAAATGTAAAGAAACACTGTGATGTGTCATTTAATATGTTTGTAAAATTCACTCTCTAAATGCCAACAAATCTCCAAATATATTAAAGGAAAAAAAGGAAACAAAACCAAACAAAACTACTAGTCACTACAGATTACTTTTTTATGCTTGCTAAACAAAGTTAAGGGATCCTCTCTCAATGTCATTCTTGTAAACAATAATCTGTTTAATATTTTTTATTTTTAAACATTATTTTACATATATTCATGTAGCTCATTAGAAAATTAATATAATCTTTCCAATTACAATTCATATATTCCAGATGAACATTAGCAAGTAGGAAACAATGAGTCATGAATGAATAAAACCTTTAACTTTGTTAAGGACATTCAGAAGACTTTAATAGACCAAAAAACAAATGTACTGTTATTTACCAGCTTTTTCAGTATTTAATCTGTATTTGTTCACATAGATCTGCTTTTTGTTTTTAGCTTCCGGTTTTTAGCTTTTACAACTACTTGTTAAAAGCCTGTGACCTTTGGACAAGAGTGAAATACCAAGCACTAAGGGAGGCTTGAGTCATTCTTCCATCAGGAAAAAATGGATTCTAGACAAGGTGACTGGCAAATCTTCATTTTCTTTTTCTTCCATTGACCTCTTAGAAATGAAAAGCCCTCCTGAAAACAGGTGGTCTTGAAAATCTATAGATAATTAAGCAAAATGAGGCTTGTTGACAGCTTGGCATGAAATGTGAATATTTAATTACATTTTAATGACAACTCCTATTATTTTACATAACTATATTAGGTGATATAACATGAGATTAGAGACTGCCAATACATATTTTAAGAAGTTTTTCTCAACATTTATAAAAATGCAAGTAATAAAAAAAGCATATTTAAAGATTAAATGGCTTATAGGGGTCCCTTTCATATACCTAGTGTCTATTTTTGTTTTTGTTATCTCTCACAGCACTTCTGTAATTACTTAAAATATCATTGTCTTGTTTCAAGGATAGCTAAATTGGAAAAGTTGTTCTGGCTAAAATTATGCCCCAAATCAGTTTGATTAGCATCCTCATTAACATTAAGCAGGCATTATTTTTTAGCAAAACACAAATTAATAAGACTTATACAAGTCTTTTTTAAAATTTCATTTGACTTTATTGGTTAAGGAGTTTTAATTCTGTGGTAACTTCAGCAAGAATTATAATTCTTGTTTGTGTTTTAATATAAATGTAATGCTTTAAACTGATGGCAAACTTCATTCCTTCAAATTCTATCTAAATTATCTTAAGCAACTTAAATAGATGAACTTGAATCCAAGCTTTTCCCAATGTGATTTCAACCATCTGTGAAAATATTGTACCATATAATATCCCTCATTTATCCTAATTACATCTTATGTAATAAATCATCTCCTTGTCCAATAAAAGTGCTATGATTTTTTTTTCAAATGAAGGTCATAAATTCTAAGGTATAGAAATGAATATGATTTAATAGGTTATATTTTAACAATTATAATTTTAAACAAGAAATAAAATTTATGTTCCTTTTTTAGAGTAAATTATAAGTCAAAGTATTTTACTTAAAGAAAAGGGTAAAGCAGTTTAAATTTAGGAAACACAGGTTTATTTGGTGCATAGCAAAATAGATTACATTATTTTTCTTTCTGGTTCTAACAATATACAAATTACCATGAATCAGCTAGTTATTATTCCGAAAGAGAGAACATCAAACTGGCATATGTTCTAAATGGAGCTCAGGACTTTTCCTCTATACCTGGTGGCTCTCCATTTCCATCAGTGCTCTCCATCTCTGTAAGTCATACTACCATCTTGCATTTGTTCACGCTGAAATCTGACTAATCCATCTCCCTTGCCTCAAATCCCATCTCCTACCTAATCCTATTGATTTTATCCTGTAAATATATCTTAATTATATCAACTCTCCTCTATACCCACCAGCCCCAATTAAGTCTCAACATTACAATTTGTCTTCCCTGATATACTTGCCCTTAGTCCCAAGCCACTATCCATCCTATAGGCAGCAACTATTATGCTGATGAACCACTTTTTAAAATGTTCTGGCTTTTAAAAAGATTAAGCTAAGCAAATACCTTCATGACGGAGAAATTGCAATTCCAAATACTTATCTAAGAAAACAAAAATACGTGTTTCTTTTTTACTAAAAGCTTTGTATAAGAAAGTTCATGATAGCTTTATTCATAATCGCCAAAACTGAAAACAGCTCAGGTTTCAATCAGCAGGAGAATGGATAAACAAACTATGATCCATTTATACAACAAAATAGTACTCAGCAATTTAAAAAGACCTAATGATATACTTAGAAATATAATGTTAACCTGAAGAAGACTTACACAAAAGAGCATATGCTCTTTGACTTGATTTATCTGAAATTCTAGAATAGGCAAGACTAACCTATGGTTATAAACGAAAAATCCAAACCCTGGTTGTTAATGTAATGTGAAGGGGAAAGTGGGACCAGAAATTGCAAAAAAGCAGAAGGAGACTTTGAAGGGTGGGGTCAGTGATAGAAATTTTCTGTATCTTTTTAGAGCTTTGGCATTGCACAGGTCAGGTTTATATATTTATCAGTGCTCATAGAAAGATTATGAATGATGTATTTCCTTCTATGTACAATTCACTTCAAAAAATATAAGTAACCATAAACAAATATTGAGCTCTAATGAATTCTATGCATGTTAAAATGCTTAGAGATGAAATGCAGTGATACCTTAAAAAAACTCTGCAATGCATTAGACATATATGATTAAACTCTTATATATACTGATTGTGGTGATATTGACATACCTGTGCTTTGTCAGAACATAGAACTGTATACTAGAAAGGGCAAACTTTATGGCATTAATTCATATCTCAATTTTTAAAACCCTTTAAAAATAAGATAGATTAATAGATGGCTAATTGAATGGATAAATGAATGGGCTACATTAATGGTAGATTGGATAAAGAAAATGTGGTGCATACCCACCATGAAATACAATGCAGCCATAAAAAAGAATGAGGTCATGTCCTTTGCATGAGCATGGATGGAGCTGAAGGCCATGATCCTTTGCAAACTAATGCAAGAACAGAAAATGCCACATGTTCTCACTTATAAGTGGGAACTAAAGGATGAAAACTCATGGACACAAACAGGGGGAAAGAAGACAGTGGAGTCTACTTGAGGATGGAGGGTAGGAGGAGGGTGAGGATCAAAAACCTACCTGTTAGGTGCTATGCTTATTACCTGAGCAACAAAATAACTGTTGGGTACTAGGCTTAGTACTTGTGTGATAATCTATACAACAAATCCCCATGACATGAGTTTACCTATGTGACAAACCTGCACCTGTACCTCTGAACCTAAAATAAAAGTTGAAAAGGAAATGAATGGGCTAAAACAAACATAGCAAAGTATGTACAACTATAACATCAGGTTGGTGGGTATGTGGAAGTTTACTTCACAATTCTTTTAAATAGATGTTTGAAAACATTTTCATAACAAAATGTAGGGGAAAATATGTAAATCTGATCAGTTTGCATTATTCTCACACTTAAATTTTTATAATGACAACCCATTATTTGGGAGGTTTACTCCAGAATTACTAACATGGTGTAAATGTTTTAATCACCTGGCTCTCCCTGAGCCTTAAATCTCACAGAAGGTCATTTCCTCATCATACACCGTAATCTAATCATGCTATTCTTAGTCAGTTTTTAAAAGATGCAGACCCCTCTTCCCAGGGCCTTGTAATTAAATAATGGTATAAATAATTGTGCAATTATCTGTCTTTTCCAGTAGTTTTTAAAAAACATTAGATGATGGTCCACTAATATATCCCTAGTCTATAACCCCAGACCTAGCACTTGGCCTAATGTAAGTACTCAATAATACATTTCAAAATATAAAAACTGACTGAAGAGATAGTTCCCTTGACTTCATATCAAAATGAATTATGAATTACTTGTGTAGCATAACCATTGTTTTATTTACTATCCCCTTATCTCTTAGAAGTGTACTCATTTTGAGCAATGATAACGAAGTAATAGAAAATAAGTTCTCAAAACACTATCATTTTTGGCTGGATGCAGTGGCTCACACCTGTAATCCCAGCACTTTGGAATGCAGAGGCAGGCAGTTCAGGAGTTCAAGACCAGCTTGGCCAACATGGTGCAATGCTGTCTCTACTAAAAATACAAAAATTAGCTGGGCGTGGTGGTGCATGCCTGTAATCCCAGCTACTCAGGAGGCTGAAGCAGGAAAATCTCTATAATCTGGGGGGTAGAGGTTTCAGTGAGCTGAGATTGCATCATTGCCCTGAAGCCTGAGTGACAGAAAGAGAATGTCTTTAATATATATATATAATATTTGAAAATTATCAGTTCGCAAAGTATCTCAGTTATTTTATTTTGTTATAGCCAAATAAATAACTCTAAGAAACATTTCATCTGATTATAAATTTTTATTTTGATATTTTTAAAGAATATATAAATGTGCCTACTCAAACATTTTTCATTTTATTTAAATTTAATTGCTTATATTATAAGAAAGCTATAAATTTGCATTTTGACATGAAATAAAAAATAAGTTATTCTTCGAGAGACCAGTAGGGAGAAATCAAAAGAATGTCTACCTACTGGTGTAAATGCAAAGCTTTTCTAATTATGGTATAGTGTTGGAGCAACTTGCAGGATAATTGTTAAATTGCTGTACAATATCCCAGGGCTGATAGTACTGATTATTGCTGTAGTAATATTAATCATAAAATCAGCTAAGAAAATGAAGAAGAGTAGAGTCTCCATCGTTCAATTTTCAGATGTATGCTCAAGAAATTAAGTAGGCAAGTATTTCTCTTTTTAACATAATAATATTAAGAAAACAAAATAAAAGATACTGAGAAGAGACAGACTAAGAATAAAGAATTGTGGACTAGTCTTCCAGCTGAAATGTGTGAAAGGATAAAGACAGTTTTGAACACTGCTAAAAGAAATAAGAGATGACTCAAACAAATGGAAAAAACACTCCATGATCATGGAATAGAAGAATCAGTATTAAAATGTTCACATTGCCGAAAGCAATTTACAAATTCAATGCTGTTCCCACCAAATTATCAACATCATTATTCACAGAATTAGATAAAACAGTTCTAAAATTCATATGGAATTAAAACAGAGCCCAAACGGCCAAAGCAATCCTAGGCAAAAAGAACAAAGCTTCAGGTATCACATCATGCCACTTCAAACTACACTATGAGGATGCAGTAACCAAAATAGCATGGTACTGGTACAAAATTGGACAAATACATCAGTGGTACAGAATAAGGAACCCAGAAATGAAACTCCATACCTACAACCAACTGATCTTCAAGGAACTCCACCAAAAAGGGCTATGGGGAAAGGACTTCCTATTCAATAAATTGTGCTGGAAAAATTGGCTAACAATATGCAGAAGAATGAAACTGGACACTTACTTATCACCATATACTAAATTTAACTCAAATAAATTAAAGACTTAAATGTAAGACCTCAAACTATAAAAATCCTGAAAGAAAATCTAGGAAATATCCTTCTAGATATCAGCTTGGCAAAGAATTTATGACTAACTTCTCAAAAGCAATTGCAACAAAAACAAAAACAAAAATCAACAAGTGGTACTTAATTAAACTAATGAGCTTCTGCACAGCAAAAGAAATTATCACTAGAATAAACAGATAATCTACAGAATGGGAGAGAATATTTGCAAAATAAGCATCCAACAGAAGACTAATATCCAGAATTTATAAGGAATGTAAAAAGAATTAATGAAACAACTTCATTAAAAATGGACAGAGGACAAGAACAAACACGCACTTCCAAAGAAGACATACAAGCAGCCAACAAACATATGAAATGCTGAATATCACTAATTATCAGAGAAATGCAAATTAAAACCACAATGAGATACCATGTCACACCAGTCAGAATGGCTGCTATTTAAAAAAATCAAAAAGTAAAATATGTTGGTGAGGCTGCAGACAGAAGAAACCCTTTACACTGTTGGTGGGAATGTAAATTAGTTCAGTCACTGTGGAAAATGGTTTGGAGATATCTCAAATTAGAACTACCATTCAACTCAGTAATTACTGGGCACATATCCAGAGGAATATAAATCATACTGCCATAAAGACACATGCACATATATGTTCATCACAGCACTATTCCCCTTAGTAAACACATGGAATCAACCTAGATGCCCATAAGCAGTGGATTGGATAAAGAAAATGTGGTACATATACACCATAGGAATGCTATGCAGCCTAAAATATGAACAAAATCATATCTTTTGCAGCAGCATGCATGAAGCTGGAGGACATTATCCTAAGCAAATTAACACAAACAGAAAAGCAAATATTACATGTTTTCACATATAAGTGGGAGCTAAGTCTTGGGTGCACATGAATATGAGGACAGGAACAAGAGACACTAGAAACTCCAAAAGGAGGGAGGACGGGAAGGGGACAAGGGGTGAAACACTTCCTATTGGGTACTGTGTTCACTATTTAGGTGACGCGATCAATAGAAGCCCAAACTTAGCATCATGCAAAATATTCTTATAACAAACCTGCACATGTACCACAGAATCTAAAATAAAAATTTTAAAAACAGGTTCAGATTCTGTAGTTATATGTGAGGAGATTTTTCTAATCTATAAAATATGGAGGGTTAATGTTTTTGTAACATGTATTAAAAATCTTGTAAGTTTTATAAAATCTCAAATGTTGAGTTAGAGGGATACATCAGAAAAAGCCTTATTATCTCAGGAAGTCCCCACAAAGAACTCACAGTTGAAAGTATTAAAAATTATTCACAATTTAATTTCCATTACAATTGCCTGTAATAACTACATATGTTTTCACTGGGTGCAAGAAGAACTTTTAAATGGAACACTTAGCTACGCAGGTTAAGTCCCAACAAATTTTAGCTGGAACTGCTTGACTGCGCTGAGTTTGACCTAATCATCTGAAATGAAGGAAACTAGGAATTACATTTGCAAGATTTAAGAACAATGTATATTTGCCCAATGTAATTTTCTTTTATTCCTCTATTTTGTAGGGTTATGAGAAAAAGCAATAAAGGAAGACAATTCTCAAGTGAGTAATTTCTTCTATAAAGCCTGCTAAACATGTACCAACAGCACTTGATGAAGACTAAATTTACTTCTTTCTTCTCAAAACAAAAATATCTTCATTAGAAACAAGGCTCATATTCTTATACAAATCTTTGTATTTAATATGCTGCATTTTCAGGAGAAACAAATAGAAAATTGGGGTTTACCTAGAGTGTGTTTGGTCTACAGAACCCTCCCAGGGTACTATCGTAATGGTGATTTTGTTGCAGTCTGTATGTTTTTGAAAAGGTCTTTGTCTCAAAAATCAATTGTGTAATTCCTCAGATGTGATCAGACTCAGGGATACTAACTTACTCTGAATTAAATTAATGAGAGACTAGAATATAAAACAGAATACCAATTTATTCATTTACAATAAGAATTATGACATTATTCTGACCAGAGGGCACTCATTTCCATGATCAAGATATGCCTTCTTAAGACAGAACTACATGGACGCTAAAATAGATATTATTCAAGGAATAAATACCAGAATTTGGATAATCCTAGGCAGCTTCTGAGGCCATTCTTCTCCCAGAAAGACACAACTTTCCTAAACATTATTACTCCTGGTGTATTGGTCAAAATATTTTGCCTCCTACCTGATGCTGTGCATACTGATAATTACCATTCTGTTCATTTTTTCCAGGTCACTATGATGAAAAATAATTTTTCAAATATGTTTCTAAAGTTTGTTTGACCTTACTGTGGTCCAAACCAGCAGTCACTAAATGTGACTTTCTATGTCTTTGATTTCATCCACTAAGTGTTGAATCATGTTCTACTCACAAAATCTAGCTGATTCTATTTCCAAGTTCTTTAAAAAGAGGTGTTTGGAGGAGCATCTTATACTACCTGTAGATACATCCTTAGACACAGAGACTCCTTTAGTCCCTGAAATCAGATTTACTTTTGGAAGAAACCTTATTCTCTGTTGATACTGTTGTCTCTGACTAATCTTACTCCATGTAGGTTTCAAATGAGCCAAAGAAAGGGCTTTTAGACCAAAGCAATAATGTGAATTGCCAGAAAGATAGCAGGTTCAGCAAGAAAGTAAGATAGAGCTTAGACTCTGTAATGAGGAACAGTATTTCTGCAAGATATTAAGCAGTCTTTTACTCAGAAGATTCCAGAGTTAGAATCATGGAAAGCCTGGTTAAAACAAAGCTAAATAAGGATGTATGGGGGGGTGTGTCTATAACTCTAAGAGGAGACGAAGTATTAACACACAGTAATCTGTTTGACTATGGAATCCTGTTCCTGTAGGACACCTACTAACAGGCAAGGGAACTAAGGTTTGGGGGATATAACTTAAGTATCAGACATTTGCATTCAAATATCAATACAAAAATCAATTCAATAATATAAAAGAAGGTTTTGGGTCTTCTTTATTGCTGCTCTCCCCACAAGGGAAAATTGAAGAGTTGATTGGAGGAGCAGCTATTAGTAGGAAACTTGTAATAATTAAAAATAGGTGGTACTGATATCAGAGAGAAGCCATAAACCCTGGTTCTCTAAGTGTAATCTGTAAACCACACGTATCAAAATCATCTGAGTTTCTTTACAATGTTGCAGATTCCTGAGACTCTCCCCAGATTTACTGAGTAAGAATCTCTGAAGATGGACCACAGGAGTGTGCATTTTAAATAGACTCACCATTTTAAGGTTGACTGAAAGGATGGAGAGGCAGACCTGGGGTCAGGTTTAGCAACTTTCTTTCAACCTGCGAGGTTGGTTGCATCACCACAGGCAGTGAAGGCAGCAGCTTGGCTTACAGACTATGAGGGTTATACAGAGGGTTTGCAGGTGAGCTGTTCTAAGAAAAACAGCATCTTGGTTCTCAGGGGCTGACAATGTGCTTAACTGGGTTAACATCCTGATGTTCAAGAGCCGGATGTGACCACATCCTGGAACCTAGGTGCCCTGTTCACAAGGTTTGAGACTGTTTTTGTTCAGAGCTTGGCTTAGCAGGGGAGTACAGGGAGGGGGGTCTATGGGCTTGCCTTGCTGTGACCCTAACATTCCAGGCTTTTGTTATACATATATAAAATAAAGGGAAAAGGGACACCATTCTTTTCTAACTGCTTCATGCTGAGTAGGGATGCTGGTTGGGGTGAGGCTGGCCTGCAAGTTGGTAGTCCTGGAACACTATCATGCCTTGTATTGTGCCGCGGGTAAAAGCTTGTAATTGATTCTACAGAACTGGGTAAAAATGTGTAAGAGGTAAGGGCCAAAGACCAAGAGGAGGGCTGAGGAGGGGAAGCAGCCAAAGGCCCCAAGAGCTGAGAGACCAACCGGGCCAGGAGGGGCAGGCAGAATAATTTTTTTTTTTTTTTAACTTTTTGGGTTTGGTCTTTGAGCCTTGAGCCTTTTGATAGTATTTTGTAATAACCCAGATTTGAGACAAACAGTACTTTAAAGAGGTGTAGTAGGCCTTTGCGACTTTCGTAGGTTGACTGCTTTTAAAGGGTCTAGTTGGTTTTGGAGGTGAATGATAGTTTGGTTTTTTGTTTTTTGTTTTTATTGAGACGGAGTTTTGCTCTTGTTACCCAGGCTGGAGTGCAATGGCGCGATCTCAGCTCACCACAACCTCTGCCTCCTGGGTTCAGGCAATTCTCCTGCCTCAGCCTCCTGAGTAGCTGGGATTACAGGCACGGGCCACCATGCCCAGCTAACTTTTTGTATTTTTAGTAGAGACGGGGTTTCACCATGTTGACCAGGATGGTCTTGATCTCTTTACCTCGTGATCCACCCACCTCGGCCTCCCAAAGTGCTGGGATTACAGGCTTGAGCCACTGTGCCTGGCCTGGTTTTTTTTTTAAGTGAGGATTGGAAGTTTTGGGAGAGCTACTAGAACTATGATAATGAGGTTTTTAGGCTTCCTCCTTCTAACCTGACACTAGCTGTGACTTTAAGGGCTACTATTAAGGGAATGAACTATTTATGTGGGGGTGGGGTGGCCATGTAGTATAGAAGGAACAAGGAGTTTTTGGTTTGGAGGGACAAGATTAATGCTGGGGGTAAGATAGACTCGTGTGCAAGTACCTGTCTAGTTGGGAGGGAGACAGAAGTAGGTTGTGGATCCCCAGAGGAAGATGCCTGCAGTGTCAATGTAAACAGACAACTGGATTGAGAATAGGTTCCTTGTTTGGAGGGATTTGGTCCAGCTTTAGTAACCTAGAGTGAGGAGAGAGACCCTTTGGAGAGCTTCTGTCTGGGGAAGGGGTTTCCGTGTTTGAGAGGCAGGAGAGGAAGTAATGCAGAAGGGCTGGGTAAAGAGACCATTCACTTCAGGGGAAACTGAATACTTTACTTGGAGTGATACCCAGTCCAGTTCAGCCGTAGAGACCAAACCCCCAACTCAGGCGGCACTGAAGGCATTAAGAAGCAGACACCCAGATAAAACAATTGGGGACCAACAGCATTCTGGGTTGAGGGCCTTGAATAGGCACTGACCCACGTATTTATTCTCTCTGAACAGGTGATTATTCTGTGTTTTCTCATAGAACAAAGATAAACTAGGCAGACAGCTGGTGCCTGCTTACCACTGATCAGAGACAAACTAGCAAGCGTTCTCCATGAAGGAGCCACAGGGGCGGGGTCAGCTATCCCATGCTTAAAGAACCAGTGTATGACATACACATAGTGTTTACTACTTTAGAACATCCTGAGCGATTTTCTGCTTGCGGGAGCTGGTTCTGTTTTCCTTGCCGCTGTTCTTAGCAAACAACATAACTCATCATACACTCAGCATTTCTCAGCAGAGTGAGGTATTGGAAGAGGAATGGGAAATGGTTTGAGTTGAGTCACAAGAACAGGAAGGGATGGTGCCTACATGTATGTGTTTGTTGGAAGAGGTGACCCATAAGGGGGTTTGGCCACATCTTGTGGTGTGTAGGGTTATGGGGTGTTGAATGGTGGGGTGAGGGAGCTTTGCATGGTCGCAATTGGCAGTATATGTGGAGAGAAGTTTGGTAGCTCTGTTAGTGAGGGTAGTGGGATAGTTTTTAGTAAGGGTGAGCTCTGTCTACAAAGTCAGAGTCTTTTTGGATGGTGTGTGAGAAGTGAATGGGAATATGGTCCTAGAGCTGAGAAATGGGGATAGCCGAGGAGGCAGCAGAGGATGGGGAAAACCGGTATGGGGAGGTGGCCTCTTTTAGAGGATTTATGAGGTGGCTGATAGAGTCCTATGGATAAACTCTTTGTGAGACTTTTTTTTCATATGGGAGGGGAAAGGACTTTGAATATTTGATATTATGGGGAGAGGATGTTTCTCTTAGTTGATGTGTAGGGATAGGAGGAGAGCAGAGATCCCCTTGAGAGGAAGTGTCGAAGCTTACATAACAGTTTGAGGTTATGTCTTTTAGTGTGATAAATAGGTGGGGGTGGAGAGAAGTAAGGACGAAGGAGAAGGTACGGGGGTGTGCACCAATATGGAAGGATTGGTGAAGAGACGCTAGAATTTCCTTGGTTGGTGTTTTGAGGAAAGATGTGTTTTATTTTTGACTACCTAGTTTATTTGGAAGGAGGATCCTTGTAACAATGAAGATTTTTCAATGGGGGAATACTGGCGTTGGATTTTGAGGGTGATGAGGAGGTAGGGCAGAGGAAAGGGAAGCTTTTCTTGCTGCCTCGTCGGCCTTTCTGTTCCCTTTTGAGATTTTATCTGATCTTGTTTTGTGTCCTTGGCAGTGTATGACTCCTGCCTTAGCTGGGAGGTGTGCAACTTGGAGGAGTTCGTAAATAAGGGGACCATTCGTAATGGGGGTTCCTGCCTAGAATGGGAGTAGGGTAGCGAGGCATAATAAGGAAAGAGTGTGAGAAAATGGTATTAGATAGGGAACAAGTGAGGGGTTTGGTGGCACGTGCTTACAAGGTAAGTCCATCAACTTCCATAACTGAGACCTATGAGGGATGAATTGGTCCTAAAAATTTAGGTAAAGTTGAGTAGGTGACCTTGGTATTGATTCAAAAAAGGACTGGCTTACCTGCTACTAACAGAGTTACCCTGGGCTCCGATAGTGATGGTGGATGGGGCCAGGAACCCTGGGCCCCATCAGTCTTCAGCAGCTAAACTAAGGAGCTATGGGAGTGTGAGCGATTCTTCACCTTTTGTTTTGGTGAAGGGGTTGCAGGTTGGAGGTACAGGGTTTTGTGTCTGCCTGTTGAGAGGACAGTCAGACTTCCAGTGGCCTGCCTGTCCCTGGCAGATGGGGCAAGGGCTCTTTGGTGCCTGTGGATTGGGACATGCCTGCACCCAATGGCCTTCCTTGCTGCGCTTGAAACATGCCCCCAGAGGTGCACTGCTATCAGGTCTTTTGTGCCCCTGGGTGCCATAGCCAGGCTGTTGGGGTTGGCAAATGGCAGCTGGTAGAAGCTGGTATTTAGCACAGTCTCTTTGGGCCTTGTTTACTTTGTTCATCCCTGTTATGGAAGACCTTGAAGGCCAGGTTAAAGAGGCCTTGTTGTGGGGTTTGAGGGCTGTTTTAGCCTTTTTAAGTTTGGGCCAGATGTCTGAAGCAGATTAGGAGATAAAATGAGTGTTAAGAACTATGGCGCCTTCTGGAGGGCAGGATCAACATGGGTGTATTTCTGGAGGGCCTCTGTCAAGTGAGAAAGAAACTGGGCAGGATTGGGTACAGGTTGCTTGGCCTGGATCTGTGGGCTGGTATTCCTAGGCTGGCTCTTTCCCGGGGACAGCAGTAGTTCCTACTGGCTTAGTAAGATCTTGCTGGTGAAGGTTGTCGGCATGTTCCAGGACTGCGAGCCACACTCTATCCTTCTCTTTTGGAAGGTGGGTAGAAGAGAGGATAATATAGAGATCATGCCAAGTGAATTCATAAGACTGGATAGGATATTTAAATTCTTAGAGGTAAGTGTCTGGATTGTAGGATGAGGACCTGAGGCACTTTTCAATTTGGGAGAGATTGGATAGATAGAATGGCACGTGAATGTGGCCAATGCCTTCCATCCCCACCACTTCTTGAAGGGGGAGTAAGGGAGCTGGCTATGGGAGATGCCAGGTCTGCAAGTGGGTGTTGGGTGGGGATAGAGAGGAGTCAGAGTTGGAAGCAGGGGGAGAAGTGACAAGGGGAGACCTGGAGCTGGAGCATAAGGTGAAGGCTCAGTGTGTCCGGGCGGAGGCTCAGGGTGTCGGGCAGAGGCTTGGGGCATTGGTGGAGAGGAAGGAAGTCAGCTGGATTGAAAGAGGAGGCATTGTTTGACAGGGCCATGGGAGGGGTTGAGTTGGATTTCTAGCAGGTGAGGAGGATTTGGAAAGTGAAGCAGTCCTGACAGAGAGAGGGGCGGTTGCAGAGGGTAAAGAAAGTCTGAATTGACACTTTACAAAAGAAGACATCTAGGAGGCCAACAAACATGAAAAAATGTTCATCATCACTGTTCATTAGAGAAATGCAAATCAAAACCACACTGAGATACCATCTCACATCAGTTAGAATGGCAATTATAAAAAATTCTGTAGACAACAGATGCTGGAGATGATGTGGAGAAATAGGAACACTTTTATACTGTTGGTGGGAGTATAAATTAGTTCAACCATTGTGGAAGACAGTGTGGTGATTCCTCAAGGACCTAGAAATAGAAATGCCATTTGACCCAGCAATCCCATTACTGGGTATATACCCAAAGAATGATAAATTGTTCTGTTATAAAGACATGTGTACACATGTTCATTGCGGCACTGTTTACAATAGCAAAGACCTGGACCCAATCCAAATGTCCATCAACAATAGACTGGTTACAGAAACTGTGGCACATAGACACCATGGAATACTATGCAGCCATAAAAAATGATGAGTTCGTGTCCTTCATAGGGACATGGATGAATCTGCAAATCATCATTGTCAGCAAACTGACACAAGAACAGAAAACCATACACCACATGTTCTCACTCATAGGTGGGTGTTGAACAATTAGAACACGTGGACACAGAGAGGGGAGCATCACATACTGCAGTCAGTTAGTGAGGGCTACGGGAGGGACAGCAGGGGGTGGTGAGGATGAGGAGGGATAATTAGGGGAGAAATATTAGATATAGGTGGTGGGGGGATGAAGGCAGCAAACCATCTTGCCATGTATGTACCTATGCAGCAATCCTGCATGATCTGCCTGTGTACCCCAGAACCTAAAGTACAATTTAAAAAAAAAAGCCTGAACATAGGGAACCTCAGACCATTTAACATTGCAGTGGTGGAAATTGTCAAGGTCCCGGAGAATGTTGAAAGTACCACTTTGGGCCACTAAAAGTCATTATCTTATTTATATTGGGCCAGGCCCTATTACAGTAGAAAATTAATCTTTTGGGACTGACTCCAGATAGGAGATGAATGGTGTCCAAATTCTGGAGGAGACATCCTAAGGGAGTAGTTTTATACCAAACAAACTGCCTAGACCCCATGGTAAAAGGCCAGAAGAGGAGGAGAAAGACAAAAGTGTCCTCTGCCCTGTTACCTTTACCTAAGACGGTGAATTTGGAACAGTCACTGTCAAATTAGGCATCCCCAAGACGACAGGGCTGAGGCCCCTGGGGCCACAAGGGTGTCCTGGGCCCAGCACTGAGACTCTCAGACAGAAAACGGTCAGTCGAGAAACCTGGACAGAGGAAAACCTCTATCCAACTTACCAGCCAGGAGATGATGATTTGGATGGAGAGAACTATCAAAGTTGGCAATGGAGGTCTGGGGTTTCCCTCCTCGGTCTGGAAAGGGGTTTGGGATTGGGGGGCTTGCCACAGGAGCAGGGAGAGAGAGAGAGAGAGATGGCCAGCACCTACTCCCATCCTGGGTTTCGGCACCAAAATATAAGGTTGACTGAAAGGATGGAGAGGCAGACACAGGGTCAGGTTTAGCAAGTTTATTTCAACCTGCCAGGATGCCTGATTCACCACAGGCAGTGAAGGCAGCAGCCTGGCTTACAGACTATGGGGATTAAATAGGGGGGTTGCAGGTAGCTGGATGCTTTTCTAAGTAAAACAGCATCTTGGTGACATTCTGCTTAATTGGCTTAACATCCTGGATGTTCCAGAGCCAGGTGTGACCACATTCTGGAACATAGGTGCCCTGTTTACAAGACTTGAGGCTGTTTTGTTATGTGCTTGGCTTAGTAGGGGAGAATGGGGAGATGGGGGTCTATGGGCTTGCCTTGCTGTACCCTAACAACCATGATACATTTATATACATTTGAATTTTAGAGTTACTTAATTAGACTTTCCATGTATCTTAGAAAATGACAAGGCATTTAGATTCAAAATATCTTGGAGACCACCTGGCATCTTCCATGGCCTAGGATTCAGCCAATAATGTCCTAGTCAAAAAGAGAAAAAATTTGGAAAGATTGGTTCAGCTCTAATATATATATATATATATATATAATTTTCTCTAATCTCTCCCAATACTTCAGATCACGTTATATCCAAAAGGCTTGTCATTACACAGTGACACATACTGAAATCCTAAACAGTGTAGATTGTACACAGAGAAAAAATATACATTCTTATTTCTTTCCTATATTCCTATTTTTTATTTCCTATTTCCATAAGCCAGAATAAGGATTCCGAGGTTATAAAACTGAACAAACTTTCCAATTTGATTATTTGTGAATAAAGTAAATAAATCAAACTTATGACCATTCTAGGATAACCTGAAAGAAAAAATTTAAACCTTTAAATTGCCTTAAATGGTAAATTTAAAACCTTTTGTTCAGCATTTGCTTAAATCAAACTAAAGTATACCTCCCAACCATGAATGTTAAGGCTTTATAACTTCAAATCTCTACCATCTTAACTTTATATGTTACCAAAGTAAGTGTGTTCTTCTCCACTCCCCTCACTCCCTCAAATATTTACTAACATAACCTTCCAAATATTTCAATTTACCTGATTTTTCTGTTTTATGTTCAGAGCATTTTTAGTTTTTGCACTGATGGGTCTTTGTAAAGCTACATCTAACCATACCTATCTTCTCTGTTTTCAGACCCCTAACTGATTATTATTAGTTTCTCTAATATCACTTAAACTCTCTGAAATTAATATTTTCTGTAGTTCTCTGCATTAAAATGAAAAAAACCTTGAGCTGTACAAGAAATATTTATTAAATGTATGATTCCTTAAGTTTTGATTTTAAGAAAAGTCATGTTTAAGAGTAGTATTCAAATGGGATCACTGGTTAAGTGTGTCTTTAACTTGCATTCAAATAAGCCAGTTATAAAGGTGTTTGGATTATAAAATTACTGGATAAACTGATCAACTGAATCTGCAACCTTGAAAATAATAATAGTTGTAGCTAACAACAGTTGAAAAATTGTTATAGCATAGTATATGATATTATGCACTGAGTATTCATTTATTTAATCTTTGAAACATTTAAGTATATTAGTATCATCCCTATTTCAAAAACTGCAGAGCTGAATTCAAAAATGTTAAATAACTTGTTCAAGGTTATTTAACACATCTACTCATTCTAAATAAGTACAGATCCAATTCTTATTAAAAAATCAGCATATAAATATTCAGTGTGATTAATCTTCTAGGAACTTCAGATCTGGGATTTGGCTGTCTGGTTTCCAAAGGACATTTGCATGTCTAGCTGTGTGTGTGAGCTATTGGCATTTTTCTTTAACTCAGAATTATCATCTTTAGGTAGACAAGTATAGCATCCCTATTTGTGAAATAAGGAGTAGAACTTGTCTGCTGTTCATATTGTTGTACCCAAAGCAAGTTTAAAACAGAAGTACCATACTCTGAGTTTGTTGAGAGTCTGTTTAATGGCGGTGTCTGAGACTCACCTATTACTCAAACCTCTTAGGCCTGAACAAAAGGCAGTCAACATTTTTATAACTTTTCAGGGTCAGGGGGTGGAAAGCAAACTTTTACAGAAGGAGAAAAAGCAGGAGAGGGGAGGGGGTATCCTAACAACAAAGATTCTATTTAAAGTTGTCAAGCAGGATGTGGGGTAGGCAGTTACACAGCTGCAGGTACAGGATGTATGGGCCAGTGGGCCCTGTTTCTCAGAAAAACAGTTTACAAAATACCAGGTGTTTTCTCAGAAAAAAACAGTTTACAAAATAAATACAAAGTTTCAGGAACAATGTGCTCTACATAGCTTAGGGTGGTTAAAAATGGAGCCAACAGAATTGCTTAAAATGGAGTCACCTTAGCTAGGCTAGATTATCTCAATATCCCTCCAGGATCTAACCCGACTTTTCTGGGTAACTCACTGTTTTTAAGGATTTCATTGGGGGAATGTCATCTCTGTGGAACTGGAAATCAAGGGAATACCCAAATGGCCAAAAATAGATCCATCTCAATCTCGATCATAAAAATTTAAATATGGAGTGAGTAACACAAGAACAGAAAATGATAAAACTGAGTATTAAGATTAATCTTCCTGGAGGGACCTACCTGTAAGTCAGACTGCACTCTTCATGTCTTTCCATCAGCTTTTTCTTCAATTGAGTCAGTTTCTGTCTCAACCAAAGAACTCCAACCAAAATACCTATAAAGGAACTGTTCAGAAGAGTTACAGATGCTTTGACTGCAGGCTGGTCACAGTGCTCATGCCTGTAATCCCAGTATGTCAGGAGGCTGAGGTAAGCAGATCACTTCAGGCCAGGAGTTTGAGACCAGCCTGGTCAATATGGAAAACCTGTCTCTATCAGAAACACAAAAATTAGCTGGGCATGGTGGCATGTGCTTGTAATCCCAGCTACTTAGGAGGCTGAGTCACAAGAATCACTTGAACCTGGGAGGTGGAGGGCGCAGTGAGCTGATTGTGCAGTTGCACTTCAGCCTGGGTGACAGCGAGACTCTGCCTCAAAATAAATGAAACCAACATTGACTGTAGTCAAAATTATTTAATTGTACATTTAAAAACAACTAAAAGAATACAATTGTGTTGTAACATAAAAGATAAATGCTTGAGGGGATTGAAACTCCATTTTCATATGTATTATGCCTATAGCAAAGTATCTCATGTATCCCAGATATACATACAACTATTGTGTACCCACAAAAATTTAAAAAGCAATAAAATTAAGCACTGAGTTATTTCATGGCTGTAAAAAAGTAGAAAAATTCTCTTCCCTAAAAAGAATGAAATCTAATTGGAAAGATATGGCATATTCATGTACAAAATCAAAAATAATGCAATTCATAATTTTTTTTTTGAAACAGTCTCTGTTGTCCAGGCTGGAAGTGTAGTGGCATGAGCTCAGCTCACTGCAACTTCCAACTCCCAGGTTCAAGCAATTCTTCTGCCTCAGCCTCCAGAATAGGTGGGTCTATAGGTGCACACAACCACTCCCAACAAATTTTTGTATTTTTAGTAGGAATGGGTTTTTACCGTGTTGGCCAGGTTGATCTTGAACTCCTGACCTGTAGTGATCCACCTCTGGCCTCAGCCGCCCAAAGTTCTGGGATTACAGGTGTGAGCAAGAATCCCCAGCCTACAATTCATAATTGAAGATAGTTTATACCAAATATAAAATATTTGGAAATACGTACAGAATACAGAAGATTTTTCTGTTTTTCAGATGACTAAGTCACCTGCGGTAAAGATGGTAAGGAGGGTTTCATTTTTTAGGTGGACTTCAGTTAGACACTTAATTTTTAATGGGGAAATGGCATGGAAAAGTTCTAGCAGCTTAAATGCATTAATCTTGGCCTGGAGTGTATTTAGAGAACCAGTTTAGAAAAAAAGAGTACAGTGCAATTATATATAAAAACCATGTGTTGATCGGATATATCCATGGATGTGTAGTGACTGTGGCTCAGTGACCTAGCTTACTTTCATAAGCCAACCATTAATTCTACATACTAGTTGGGGATACTTGGAAGAGGGAACAATTCTAACAGCCAATTATTTGATGACCTGCTGTCTAACATGGGAGGTTAATGTGAAGCTTCCTGGCATCTGGAACAGAATTAAGCCAATTAAATAAGATAAAGGAAAGGTGTACTATCACACCATAATACTTTAAAAACCTTAAGACTGCTTTCTACCTCCTAAATGTACCTGGGACTGCTCGGTGTTGGTGAGGGGTATTTTTTTTGAAATGCTGCCTCTCAGTCATGACTAGAATAAGAACCTCATAAACATCAAGATACATAGATCGATAGATTAATAGACATCTTACTTGAACTTCAGAGACCACTCGTTAGGAGTGAATAAATTTAAGCTCTAGAGTGTTTAAGTTTTAGTCAATGAAACTGAAATTTTCCTTGGCTCTGCATAATTATCATTATTCAAATTTGCCTTAGACTGAGTACTAGAAGCTTCAGAGAGAGGTCACTAGTTATGTTCTGTGTCAGCCTATGAACAATTTATAGTTGATTTCTGGGTTTTTTTGGTTTTTCAATTATACAAGCTGTTCTAATAGTAAAAATAGTTTATGGTAACTCAGGGGTTAACAGTCTATACCTTGTCTCGGGCACTATATTAGCATTGGATCTTTTACTCTTCTTGATAATACGGCATGATATTTACCAATATCCCCATTTTTGAAATAAGTCTTTTCAGATGTTATTTTTTGGGTGATAAGAGAGGTTAAATTCCAAATTTATCTAAGTCTAAATAAAGTTATTTTATAGCACACATCATTTCTAAATCAGACATACTATCCCTCCACTCTGTCCACCCTTTCCTGTTAATTCAGAAAAACTTGATGCCTTAGAGCACAGGCTCTGGAATCAGCCCCAGACTCAAGTCCCGGCTCCAACATTTCCCACAGTAGGGACTATGAGCAAATTAACTCAATTTCTCTAGGGTTCAGTTTTCTCATCTTCAAGATGGGTAGAAGTAGTAATTATGCCCATCTTGTGTTGTAAGGAGTAAATTCTGAAGGATTTGAAACAGTGCCCACAATATTTAGTAAATGTTGTCTACTATTCTTGATCTCCATATTTTCATTAGAAATTGGATTGTTCTTTTTGTCATAAACCGTGAAGTCATTCATTCTCAACTATGTTTTTCTTACCCACTGCATCTAGTTACTTACAAAGTCTTATTTCTGAAATGACTCTTATACATGGTTTTTTTTTTTTTTGTACTTTAAGTTCTGGGGTACATGTGCAGATCTTGCAGGATTGTTGCATAGGTACACACATGCCATGATGGTTTGCTGTTTCCATCCCCCCGTCACCTACATCAGGCATTTCTCCCAATGTTATCCCTCCTCAACCTCCCCATCCCCTGTGGTCCCTCCCCTAGCCCCCACCCCCCCCCAACAGACCCCAGTGTGTGACATTCCCCTCCCTGTGCCCATGTGTTCTCATTGTTCAACACCCACCTATGAGTGAGACCATGCAGTGTTTGGTTTTCTGTTCTTGTGTCAGTTTGCTGAGAATGATGGTTTCCAGATTCATCCATGTGCCTACAAAGGACATGAACTCATCTATTTTTATGGCTGCATTGTATACCATGGTGTATATGTGCCACATTTTCTTTGTCCAGTCTATCATCGATGGGCATTCAGGTTAGTTTCAGGTATTTGCTATTGTAAACAGTGCCACAGTGAACATATGTGTGCACATGTCTTTATAATAGAGCAATTTAAAATCCTTTAGTTATAGACCCAGTAATGGGATTGCTAGGTCAAATGGAATTTCTATTTCTAGATCCTTGAGGAATCACCACACTGTCTTCCACAATGGTTGAACTAATTTACACTCCCACCAACAGTGTAAAAGTGTTCCTATTTCTCCACATCCTCTCCAGCATCTGTTAGCTCCAGATTTTTTAAAGATTGCCATTCTAACTGGTATGAGATGGTATCTCAATGTGGTTTTGATTGCATTTCTCTAATGACCAGTGATGATGAGCATTTTTTCATGTTTGTTGGCCTCATAAATGTCTTCTTTTGAAAAGTCTCTTCATATCTTTTGCCCACTTTGAAATGGGTTTGTTTTTTCTTGTAGATCTGCCTTTAGTTCTTTGTAGATTCTGGATATTAGCCCTTTGTCAGTTGGGTAGATTGCAAATGTTTTTCCCCATTCTGTTGGTTGCCAGTTCACTCTGATGATTGTTTCTTTTGCTGTGCAGAACCTCTTAACTTTAATTAGATCCCATTTGTCTTGTTTGGCTTTAGTTCCCATTGCTTTTGGTGTTTTAGTCATTGAAGTCCTTGCCTATGCCTATGTCCTGAGTGGTTTTGCCTAGATTTTCTTCTAGGGTTTTTATGGTGTTGGGTCTTATATTTAAATCTTTAATCCATCTGGAATTAATTTTAGTGTAAGGTATAAGGAAGGAGTCCAGTTTCTGCTTTCTGCACATGGCTAGCCAGTTTTCGGAACACCATTTATTAAACAGGGAATCCTTTCCCCATTGCTTGTTTTTGTAAGGTTTGACAAAGATCAAACCTGTTTTGTCAGGTTGTAGATGTGTGGCATTGCCTCTGAAGCCTCTGTTCTATTCCATTGGTCTATATGTCTGTTTTGGTAACAGTACTATGCTGTTTTGATTACTGTAGCCTTGCTGTATAGTTTGAAGTCAGGTAGCATAATGCCTCCAGCTTTATTCCTCTTTGAAGTCAGGTAGTGTAATGCCTCCAGTTTATAATTGTCTTGGCTATGTGGGTTTTCTTTTGGTTCCATATAAAGTTTAAAGTGGTTTTTCCAGTTCTGTGAAAAAGGTCAATGGTAGCTTGATGGGGAAAGCATTGAATCTATAAATCACTTTGGGCAGTATCACCATTTTCACATTATTGGATCTTCCTAACCATGAGCATGGAACATTTTTCCATCTGTGTGTGTCCTCTCTTATTTTGTTGGGCAGTGGTTTGTAGTTCTCCTTGAAGAGGTCCTTCACATTCTTTGTTAGTTGTATTCCTAGGTATTTTATTCTCTTTGTAGCAATTGTGAATGGGAGTTCTCTCATGATTTGGCTGTTTGTCTGTTATTGTGTATAGGAATGCTTGTGATTTCTGCACATTGATTTTGTACCCTGAGATTTTACTGAAGTTGCTTATCAGCTTAAGGAGATTTCGAGCTGAGATGATGGGGTCTTCTAAATATACAATCATGTTGTCTTCAAATAGAGACAATTTTACTTCCTCTTTTTCTAATTGAATACCCTTTATTTTTTTCTTACCTAATTGCTCTAGCTAAAACTTCCAATATTATATTGAATAGGAGTGGTGAGAGAGAGCATCCTTGTTTAGTGCCAGTTTTCAAAGGGAATGCTTCCAGTTTTTGCCTGTTCAGTATGATATTGGCTGTGGGTTTGTCATAAATAACTTTTATTATTTTGAGATACATTCCATCGATACCTAGTTTATTGAGAGTTTTTAGTGTAAAGGGCTGCTGAATTTTGTAGAAGGCTTTATCTGCATCTATTGAGATAATCATGTGATTTTTGTCTTTGGTTCCGTGTATGCGATGGATTACACATATAGATGTGCGTGTGTTGAAGCAGCCTTGTATCGGCGGGGTGAAGCCTGCTTGATCGTGATGGATAAGCTTTTTGATGTGCTGGTGCATTCAGTTTGCCAGTATTTTATTGAAGACTTTTGCATCACTGTTCATCATGGATATTGGCCTGAAGCTTGCTTTTTTAGTTGTGTCTCTGCCAGATTTTGGTATCAGGATGATGTTGGTCTCATAAAATGAGTTAGAGGAGTTCATCCTTTTGTATTGTTTGGAATAGTTCAGAAGGAATGATAACAGCTCTTCTTTGTACCTCTGGTTGAATTTGGCTGTAAATCCATGTGGACCTGGACTTTTTTTGGTTGGTAGGCTATTTGCTGCCTCAACTTCAGACTTCTTATTGGTCTATTCAGGGATTCAAATTCTTCCTGGTTTGGTCCTGGGAGGGTGTAAGTGTCCAGGAATTTATCCATTTCTTCCAGGTTTACTGGTTTATGTGCATAGAGTTTTTTGTAGAAATGTCTGATGGTAATTTGAATTTCTGTGGAATCGGTGGTGATAGCCTCTTTATCATTTTTGATTGCATCTGTTCGATTCTCCTCTCTTTTATTACTCTGGTTAGTGCTCTATTTTGTTGATCATTTCAAAAACCAGTTCCTGGATTTATTGATTTTTTTAAAGGATTTTTTTTGTGTCCCAGTCTTCTTCAGTTCTGCTCTAATCTTAGTTATTTCTTGTTTTCTGGTAGCTTTTGAGTTTTTTTGATTCGCTCCTCAAGCTTTTACAGTTTTGATGTTAGGGTGTCAATTTTAGATCTTTCCTTGCTTCTCATGTGGGAATTTATTGCTATAAATTTCCCTTTAGATACTGCTTTAAATGTGTCCCAGAGATTCTGGTACATTGTATCATCGTTCTCACTGGTTTTGAAGAATATCTTTATTTCTGCCTTCATTTCAATGTTTATCTAGTAGGCATTCAGGAGCAAGTTGTGCAGTTTCCATATAGTTTTGCAGTTTTGGGTGAGTTTTTTTTAAATTGCATTTTAGGTTTTGGGGTACATGTGCAGAACATGCAAGATAGTTGCATAGGTACACATGTGGCAGTGTGATTTGCTGCTTTCCTCCCCTTCACCCACATCTGGCATTTCTCCCCATGCTATCCCTCCCCAGCTCCCCCTACCAATGTCCCTCCCGCATTCTGCCCAATAGACCCCAGTGTGTAGTGCTCCCCTCCCTGTGTCCATCTGTTCTCATTGTTCATCACCTGCCTATGAGTGAGAACATGTGGTATTTCATTTTCTGTTCTTGTGTCAGTTTGCTGAGAATGAAGTTCTCCAGATTCATCCATGTTCCTACAAAGGACACTAACTCATCATTTTTGATTGCTGCATAATATTCCATGGTGCATATGTGCCACATTTTCCCAGTCCAGTCTATCATTGATGGGCATTTGGGTTGGTTCCACGTCTGTTTTTAATGATCGCCATTCTAACGGGCATGAGATGGTATCTCAATGTGGTTTTGATTTGCATCTCTCTAATGACCAGTGATGATGAGCATTTTTTCATATGTTTGTTGGCCTCATGTATGTCTTCTTTTGTAAACTGTCTGTTCATATCCTTTGCCCACTTTTGAATGGGCTTATTTGTTTTTTTCCTGTAAATCTGTTTCTTTGTAAATTCTGGATCTCAGCCCATTGTCAGATGGGTAAACTGCAAAAAATTTTTTCCATTCTGTTGCTTGCCGGTTGACTCTAATGACTGTTTCTTTTGCCGTGCAGAAGCTGTGGAGTTTGCTTAGGTCCTATTTGTCTATTTTGGCTTTTGTTGCCAATACTTTTGCTGTTTTGGTCATGAAGTCCTTCTCTACTCCTATGTCCTGAATGGTTTCGCCTAGATTTTCTGCTAGGTTTTTTATGGTGCCAAGTCATATGTTTAAGTCTTTAATCCATCTGGAGTTAATTTTAGTGTAAGGTGTCAGGAAGGGGTCCAGTTTCTTCTTTCTGCACATGGCTAGCCAGTTTTCCCAACACCATTTATTAAACAGGGAATCCTTTCCCCATTGCTTGTTTTTGTCAGGTTTATCAAAGGTTGTATGGTTGTGTATATGTTGTGTTGCCTACCATGCCTCTGTTCTGTTCCATTGGTCTATATCTCTGTTTTGGTACCAGTACTATGCTGTTTTGATTACTGTAGTCTTGTAGTATAGTTTGAAGTCTGGTAGTGTGATGCCTCCTGCTGTGTTCTTTTTGCTTAGAATTGACTTGGCTAGGTGGGCTCTCTTTTGGTTCCACATGAAGTTTAAGGTGGTTTTTTCCAGTTCTGTGAAGAAGGTCATTGGTAGTTTGATGGGGATAGCATTGAGTCTGTAAATTACTTTGGGCAGCATGGCCATTTTTACAATATTGATTCTTCCTAACCATGAATATGGAATGTTTCTCCATCTGTTTTTGTCCTCTCTTATTTCGTTGATCAGTGGTTTATAGTTCTACTTGAAGAGGTCCTTTACGTTCCTTGTTAATTGTATTCCTAGGTATTTTATTCTGTTTGTAGCAATTGTGAATGGCAGTTCATTCTTGATTGGGCTCTCTTTAAGTCTGTTATTGGTGTATAGGAATGCTTGTGATTTTTGCACATTGACTTTGTATCCTGAGACTTTGCCGAAGTTGCTTACCAGTTTCAGGAGTTTTTGGACTGAGACGATGGGGTCTTTTAGATATACTATCATGTCATCTGCAAATAGAGACAATTTGGCTTCCTCCTTTCCTATTTGAATACCCTTTAGTTCTTTTTCTTGCCTGATTGCTCTGGCTAGAACTTCCAGTACTATATTGAATAGGAGTGGTGAGAGAGGGCATCCTTGTCTAGTGCTGGATTTCAAAGGGAATGCTTCCAGTTTTTGCCCATTCAGTATGATATTGGCTGTTGGTTTGTCATAAGTAGCTTTTATTACTTTGAGATACGTTCCATCAATACTGAGTTTATTGAGGGTTTTTAGCATAAAGGGCTGTTGAATTTTGTCAAAGGCCTTCTCTGTGTCAATTGAGATAATCGTGTGGTTTTTGTTTTTGGTTCTGTTTATGTGGTGAATTACGTTTATAGACTTGCATATGTTGTACCAGCCATGCATCCCCCGGGATGAATCCTACTTGATCATGGTGGATAAGCTTTTTGATGTGCTGTTGCAGTCGGCTTGCTAGTATTTTATTGAAGATTTTTGCATCTATATTCATCATGGATATTGGCCTGAAGTTTTCTTTTCTTATTGAGTCTATGCCGGGTTTGTTATCAGGATGACATTGGTCTCATAAAATGATTTGGGAATGATTCCCTCTTTTTGGATTATTTGAAATAGTTTCAGAAGGAATGGTAACAGAAAAGAGAGAATAACCAAATACATGTTATTTTTGTGTGTCTGGTAGAATTCAGCTGTGAACCCATCTGGACCTGGGCTTTTTTTGTGTGGTAGGCTCTGAATTGCTGCCTCAACTTCAGACCTTGTTATTGGTCTATTCATAGTTTCAGCTTCCTCTTGGTTTAGGCTTTGGAGGACACAAGTGTCCAGGAATTTATCAATTTCTTACAGGTTTACCAGTTTATGTGCATAGAGTTGTTTGTAATATTCTCTGATGATGGTTTGAATTTCTGTGGGATCTGCGGTGATTTCCCCTTTATCGTTTTTTATTGCATGTATTTAGTTATTCTCTCTTTTCTTTTTTATCAGTCTGGCTAGTGGCCTATTTTGTTGATCTTTTCAAAAAACCAGCTCTTGGATTTATTGATTTTTTGAAAGGTTTTTTGTGTCTCTATCTCCTTCAGTTCTGCTCTGATCTTAGTTATTTCTTGTCTTCTGCTAGGTTTTGAGTTTTTTTGATCTTACTCCTCTAGCTCTTTCAATTTTGATGATAGGGTTTCAATTTTGGATCTCTCCACTCTTCTCATGTGGGCACTTATTGCTATATATTTTCCTCTAGAGACTGCTTTAAATGTGTCCCTGAGATTCTGGTATGTTGTGTATTCGTTCTCGTTGGTTTTGAAGAACTTCTTTATTTCTGCCTTCATTTCATTGTTTATCCAGTCAACATTCAAGAGCCAGTTGTTCAGTTTCCATGAACCTGTGCAGTTCTGAGTTGTTTCTGAATTCTGAGTTCTAACTTGATTGCACTATGGTCTGAGAGACTGTTTGTTATGATTTCAGTTGTTTTGCATTGCTGAGGAGTGATTTACTTCCAATTATGTGGTCAGTTTTAGAGTAGGTGTGATGTGGTGCTGAAAAGAATGTATATTCTGTGGATTTGGGTGCAGAGTCCTGTAAATGTCTATCAGGTTTGCTTGTTCCAGGTCTGAGTTCAAGTCCTGGATATCCTTGTTAATTTTCTGTCTGGTTGATCTGTCTTATATTGACAGTGGAGTGTTGAAGTCTCCCACTATTATTGTGTGGGAGCCTAAGTCTCTTTGCAAGTCATTAAGAACTTGCTATATATATCTGGGTGCTCCTGTATTGGGTCCATGTATATTTAGGATCATTAGCTCTTTTTGTTGTATTGATCGTTTGACCATTATGTAATATCCTTCTTTGTCTCTTTTGATCTTTGTTGCTTTAAAGTCTATTTTATCAGAGATGAGAATTGCCACTCCTGCTTTTTTTTTTTTTTCTTTTTGCTCTCCATTTGCTTGGTAAATCTTCCTCCATCCCTTTATTTTGAGCCTTTGTGTATCCTTGCATGTGAGATGGGTTTCCTGGATACAGCACAGCGATGGGTTTTGGCTTTTTATCCAATTTGCCAGTCTGTGTCTTTTGATTGGTGCATTTAGCCCATTTACATTTAGGGTTAATATTGTTATGTGTGAATTTGATCCTGCCATTTTTATTCTAGCTGGCTGTTTTACCTGTTAGTTGATGCAGATTCTTCATTTTGTTGATGCTCTTTAGCATTTGGTATGTTTTTGGAATGGCTGGTACTGGTTGTTCCTTTCTATGTGTAGTACCTCTTTCAGGAGCTCTTGTAAAGCAGGCCTGGTGGTGACAAAATCTCTGAGTATTTGCTTGTTTGCAAAGGATTTTATTTTTCCTTCACTTATGAAGCTCAGTTTCGCTGGATATGAAATTCTGGATTAAAAGTTCTTTTCTTTACGGATGTTGAATATTGACCCCACTCTCCTCTGGCTTGTAGGGTTTCTGCTGAGAGATCTGCTGTGAGTCTGATGGGCTTCCCTTTGTGGGTGACCCAACCTTTCTCTCTGGCTGCCCTTAGCATTTTCTCCTTCACTTCAACCCTGGTGAATCTGACGATTATGTGCCTTGGGGTTGCTCTTCTTGTGGAATATCTTTGTGGTGTTCTCTGTATTTCCTGGACTTGAATATTGGCCTGCCTTGCTAGGTTGGGAAAATTTTCTTGGAGATTTTGTTCATTCCTTTTTTGCTTTTTTCTCTAATCTTGCCTTCTCATTTTATTTCATTAAATTGATCTTCAACCTCTGATATCCTTTCTTCTGCTTGGTCAATTCGGCTGTTGAGACTTGTGCATGCTTCATGAAGTTCTCGTGTTGTGTTTTTCAGCTCCATCAATTCACTCATATTCCTCTCTAAGTTGTCCATTATTGTTATCATTTCTTCAAATCTTTTTCCAAGGTTCTTAGTTTCTTTTTATTAAGTTAGAACATGTTCTTTTAGCTCACGGAATTCTTGTTACCCACCTTCTGAAGTCTGATTCTATCATTTCATCACACTCATTCTCCCTCCAGCTTTGTTCCCTTGCTGGTGAGGGGTTGTGGTCCCTTGTAGGAGGCGAGGTGTTCCAGTTTCAGGTGTTTTCCTCCCTTTCGTGCTGGTTTCTTCGCATCTTTATGGATTTATCCACCTGTCGTCTGACTAGTTGCTGACTTTCCGATTGGGTCCCTGAGTGGACGTCCAGCTTGTTGATGATGAAGTATTTCTGTTTCTTAGTTTTCCTTCTAACAGTCTAGCCCCTTGCTGTAGGGCTACTAAGGTCCACTCCAGGCCCTGCTTGCCTGGGGAACATCTATAGCAGCTGCAGAACTGTGAGGGTTGCTACCAGTTTCATCTTGTGCTATCTTTATCCCTTAATGATGCCTGCCAAATGTCAGTCTGATCAGTCCTTTGTGAGGTGACTCTTTGGATATACGGGGGTCAGGGAGCTGCTTGAGAAGACAGTCCGTACTTTATAGGAGCTCAAGTGCTGAGCTGTGAGCTCCATTGTTCATTCAGGGCTACTAGGCAGGTAAGTTTAAGTGTGCTGCAGCAGAACTCATAAATTTCCTTTTTTTCCTAGGTGCTCTGTCCCGGGGAGTTAGGGCTTTATTTATGAGTATCTGTTGCACTATCCTGCCCAGGAAGGAGGCAGTCTAGTCACTGCCTGCTGCAGAAACTATGCTGAGCTGCTCTGGGCTCCACCCTGTTGCTGTGGGCTCCGCCCTGCTGCCATGGGCTCTGCTGTGTGTAATTCCCTGTAGTCCTGTTTATATGGGTTTGGTTAGAACTGCTGTGGTGATGGTGGCCTGCCTCTGTGATGGCAGACTCTCTCTGTTATGGCGGGTTGCCTCGGCAATGGCAGGCTGCGTCAGCAATGGCAGAGTACCTCCGTAGGGGTGGAGGTCCTTGGTAATGGTGAACACCCCTCCCCCACTGAGCTGCACCGTCCTGGGTTCAGCTGTGAAACTCTCAACCCCAAGCGTTTCCAACTGCTGTTTTTTTTTGCTTTTGTGGGAGTGGGACCTGCCAAGCATGATCACCTGGCTCCCTGCCTCAGAGCCCTTTTTTTTTTTAAGTTGAATGGTTGACTCTCTCCCAGGTGCTCCAGTCGCCTGCTGAAAGGGTGCCAGGATCTGTGTGATTTCTCATGCGGCAATCCACTGCACCAGCTGAAACAACGTGGCTGCCTGGGAATCTCTTGGCCTGGCTTACTGTTTAAGTCCTGTTTAATCAGATGAATGTACTAATCTGCCTCCCAAAATCTCAAATTGCTGGTTTAACTGGGCAACCAGACCAGTGTATTTTGTACAGAGTGCTGCTGCGCTGTGGTGCCAGCTGAAACAGCCACACCAGCCACGTGCTGGTGGGCCATGGGGCTCCTACACCTGGGAATCTCCTGGTCTGTGGGCAATAAAGATCCATCTGGAAATGCGGTGTCCACTCACCCTTTGCACTTTCACTGGGAGCTGCAATCCTGAGTTGCTCATATAGCACAATCTTCTCCTCTTTCCCTGGGTGAGTTTCTTAATCCTGAATACTAATTTGATTGCGCTGTGGTATGAGAGACTGTTAAGATTTTTTTTTTTTTTTTTTTTTTTTTGCATTTGCTCAGGAGTAATTTACTTCTGATTATGTGGTAAATTTTAGAGTAAGTGTGATGTGATGCTAAGAAGAAAATGTATTCTGTGGATTTGGGGTGGAGAGCTCTGTAGATGTCTATTAGGTCTGCTTGGTACAGATCTGCATTCAAGTCCTGGATGTCCTGGTTGGTTTTCTGTCTCATTAATCTAATATTGAGAGTGGAGTGTTAAAGTCTCCCATGATTACTGTGTGGGAGTATAAGTCTCCTTGTAGGTCATTAAGAACCTCCTTTACGTATCTGGGTGCTCCTGTATTGGATGCACATATATTTAGGATAGTTAGCTCTTCTTGTTGCATTGATCACTTTACCATTATGTAATGCCCTTCTTTGTCTCTTTTGATCTTTGTTGGTTTGAAGTCCATTTTATCAGACACTAGGATTGCAACCCCTGCTTCTTTTTTTCCCCTCTCCATTTGCTTGGTAAATCTTCCATCCTTTATTTTGAGTCTATGTGTGTCTTTGCACATGAGATGGGTCTCCTGAATACAGCACACCAAAGGGTCTTGACTTTGTATCCAGCTTGCTAGTCTGTGTCTTTTGATTGGGGCATTTAGGCTATTTACATTTAATGATAATATTGTTATGTGTAAGTTTGATCTTGCCATTTTTTACTGGCTGGTTGTTTTGCCCATTAGTTGATGCAGTTTCTTTACTGCATTATTGGTTTATACCATTTGGTATGTTTTTGATGTGTCTGCTACTGGTTGTTCCTTTCCATGTTTAGTGTTTCCTTTAGAAGCTCCTGTAAGGCATGTCTGGTACAATTGCTTGTCTGTAAAGGATTTTATTTCTCCTTCACTTGTGTGGCTGGCTGTGAAATTGTGGGTTGAAAATTATTTTCTTTATGGATGTTGAATATTGGCCCCCAGTCTTTTCTGTCTTGTAGCGTTTCTGCCAAGAGATCTGCTGTGATTCTGATGGGCTTTCCTTTGTGGGTAACCCGACCTTTCTCTCTGGCTGCTCTTAGCATGTTTTCCTTCATTTCAACCCTGGTGAATCTGATAATTATGTGCCTTGGGGTTGCTCTTTTTGAGGAATATCTTTGTGCTGTTCTCTGTATTTCTTGGATTTGAATGTTGGCCTGCCTTGATAGGTTGGGGAAGTTCTCCTGTATAATATCCTGAAGAGTGTTTTCCAGCTTGGATTCATTCTCCCTGTCACATTCAGGTATGCCGATTAAGCATAGTTTAGGTCTTTTTACATAATCTCATATTTCTCAGAGGCTTTGTTCATTTCTTTTTACTCTCTTTTCTCTAATCTTGTCTTCTCATTTTATTTCATTGAGTTGATCTTCAATCTCTGATATCCTTACTTCTGCTTGATTAACTTGGCTATGGAAATTTGTGTATGCTTCACAAAGTTTTTGTGCTGTAATTTTCAGCTCCATCAGGTCCTTTATGTTCTTCTCTAAGCTGGTTTTTCTAGTTGGCATGTTATCTAACATTTTTTCAAGGTTTTTAGTTTCTTTGCATTGGGTTAGAACATGTTCCTTTAGCTCAGAGAAGTTTGTTATTACCCACATTCTGAAGACTGCTTCTGTCAGTTTTTCAAACTCATTCTCCATCCTGTTTTGTTCCCTTGCTGGTAGTTGTGATCCCTTGGAGGAGGAGAGGTGTTCTGGCCTCTGATGGTTTCATCCTTTTTGTGCTGGTTTCTAGTGAATTTATCTATCTTTGATCTTTGAAGTTGGTGATTTTGGATGGGGTCTCTGAGTGGACATCCTTTCTGTTGATGTTTAAGATATTTCTGTTTTTTAGTTTTACTTCTAACAGTCAGGCCCCTCTGCTATAGGACTGCTGGAGGTACGCTCCAGAACTCGCTTGCCTGGGAATCACCCGTGGGGGCTGCAGAGCAGCAAGGATTGCTGTCTGATCTTTCCTCTGGTAGCTTCTTCCCAGAAGGGTACCACCATGTGTCAGCCAGAGCTCTCCTGTATGAGGTGTCTTTTTGGTTATACAGGGGTCAGGGAGCTACTTGAGGAGGCAGTCTTTCCTTTGTCTGCCTGCAGAGGTGCTGTGGGGCTGTCACAGACTCAGTCCAGCTGCTGTGTAAGCTTCCTCTGGCTTTTGTTTACACAGATAGGTTTGGACCCACCTCAGCAATGGCAGACACCCTCCCCCGCACCAAGTTTGATTGTCCTGTTTCAAGCTCCAACTGATGTGCTGGCTGTGAAACTCTCAAGTGAGAAGACTTCAGTTTGCTGGTCTCTTTGGGGGTGGGAACCACCCAGCCATATCACATGTCTCCCTGCCTTCTCCTCCCCCTCTTTCTGGGGAGGAGGTAGCTCCATCCCACAGGTGCTCTCATTGCTAGTCAAAACATCCACTCCAATCTGTGCAGACAACCCACAGTACTGGCCAGAGCTGGTGCTCAGATCTGTGCTGTTAACTCACAGTGCTTTTTAGCCCAGCAGGGATCTCCTATTCTGTGGGCTGCAGACCCCATGGGACAAGCATGGTATCTGAACCAGAGTGCCAGGGCAGAGAGTGGGATGGATGTCCCCAATCCATCAGTAAGTTGCACTTCCCAGGTGAGGCAGTGCCCCACCCTGCCTTGGTTTGCCCTCCTTGGGCTACACCCACTGTCCAACCAGGCCCATTGAAATGAACCAGGTATCTCGGTTGGATATGCAGAGATCACTTGCCTGTGTCTCTCTCACTGGGAACTGCACTCTGGAGCTCTTCCTATTCAATCATCTTGGTGGAATCCCCCTTGCACATGTTTTATCCCTTACAGTTTCTCGATCACAGATAGAAATCTGTGTCTTATGCTTCTCTCCTAGTTATTTCCCAAATCATGCCATTGATCTTTCTAGCTACCGTATGGAGATTTCCAAAGCAAAATTCACACATTCTGAGGACTGCTCATAATAAGCCAGTGGAGCATGAGAAATAAATATTAAAACTTCTGCATGCAAAAGTAGAAATTAAAATAGATGAGATAAAACATCTATTTTCTACTTTTGCATATATTTTAAAATATACAAAATGTTATTACAGTGGTTATGGGGGGGTTGGAGATGTTGGTCAAAGGATATAAAATTTCAGTTAGATAAAAGAAGTATGTTCAAGAGATCTATTGTACAACATAGTGACCATAATTAATAACATTTTTTTAATTCTTAAAACTTGCTGAGAGAGTAGATTTTTAAGTGTAGTAATCACTAAAAAGTATATATGGTAATTCACGTGTTAATTAGCTCACTTTAGCCATTCCACATGTATACATATTTCAAATCATCACATTGTATGAATAAATACATATAAATTTTATTTGCCAATTATAAAATTAATGTTATTACAGTAGTATATGTATATGCTTGATGAATGAATATGTATATATTAGAAATGTCTCAATATTATTTTAGAAGGGATGACTGAAAAGACTCTTGATGTTAATACAATCTGTACAGTAATACACTTAATTATGCAAATTTTTATTATAATGCCATACAAAAACGTTTTAAAATCTCTTCTTGTCTACCACTGCTTTCAAAGTTCTGCATATTCTGGATCCAATTTAATTTCTATTTTTATATTTGATTCATTTTAATATATCCTATTATGAATTTGCATATCTACTTTAGTATGTTATGATACAACCTATTCCCAGTGATTACTAATTAATATTCTTTCTTCTTTTTTTCTTCCCTTTCTTTTTCTTCTTATATTCCTTCTAAATAGATTTTTATTATTAAAAATGAACCAGGCACCGTGCTAGATTTGGGAACCCAAACATGAAAGTGGAAGCATTATTTTAATAATATAATCTAGTAAAAGACTTTACTCATAGTCATGCAATAGTTATCTGTTCCATAAGTTTCTGTCAAAAATCATCCTATTTCTCTTTATTCTGTTCCTACACACTGGAATCCCATGGATATCCAAGTATTTTGTTTATATCTGTCATTTAGAATCTATATTCTGCCTTGTTACACAGTTGTCTTTTTTATCTTCCCTTTACTGTATCCCATCTTTGTACATCCATTCATTTATTTATTCAACAGGTAATCATTGAGCACTTACTCTGTACTTTGTACAATAATGAATTAATAATCAGATCGGACTCAAGTTTGGAACTCCTACAAATCCAGGGCAGGGAAAACACACTCAGAAGAGAGAAAATAATTCTTTTTGCTAAAAGTTGACTTTTTACATTTTTCAAAAAAGCAGGAGTCATAATTTAAAAAATCAGAACCTAATTGAATTTTTTTACATCCAATTTACAGCTTGGAGTTTTTTTTATTTTTTATTTTTTATATATTTTATTGCATTTTAGGTTCTGGGGTACATGTGCAGAACATGCACAATTATTGCATATGTACCTGCATGGCAATGTGGTTTGCTACCTCCATCCCCCACTTCACCTATATCTGGCATTTCTCCCCATGTTATCCCTCCTAACTTTCTACCCACCACTGTTCCTTCCCTAGTCCCCCACAACAGACCCCAGTGTGTGACACTCCCCTCCCTGTGTCCTTGTGTTCTCATTGTTCAACACCCTCCTATGAGTGAGAACATGCAGTGTTTGATTTTCTGTTCTTGTGTCAGCTTGCTGAAAAATTTTGAGTCACATAAGGGAAGAGCACTATAACTTTCACTACTTTGAGTCTCTAATACCTTGATATGTCCTTGACCTTCACTACTTGAAACCAGTGATTGAATCACTGCACATAGTAGGTGCTTGACAAGTACCATTGTTATGCAACATTTGGTAGACATGTGCAAGTTGCTGTCTCAGAAAAAGTTGTCTTGGAAGATTGCCATAACTAGAAAATAAAAATATAGAATGTCTAGATGAATTTGAATTTTAAATAACAAATATTGTACAGTATATACTCAAACTAAAAATGTATTTGCAGCTACTTGGAAGGCTGAGGTTGGATGATCCATTGATGCCAGGAATTGAGGCTGTGTGAGCTATGATTATGCACATCCACCTAGATGACTGAGCAAGATCCAGTTTCAGAAAAAAAATTATTTGTTGTTTATCTGAAATTTGAATTTAACTGAGTGTCCTATATTTTAGCTGGCAATTCCATCTGTGTAAAATGTTGATTAAATATCATCAACATTAAACATTTTTTAAAGAGCAAATTTACTACCTTGGCAATAGAAATGGTTCTTTTGTGAATTTCAGGTTTTGTGTTCTCTCACAATCACCATGTAGTGGAGAAGTGGTACCATGGAATTGCTGCGCAGCTGTGCCCCATGGATTGCCCTGTGAGGAAACCTAGACCACGTGTGCAATGGGTGAGTCAGTTACATTTTTTTTCTATGAAGAAAAGTTAAATGATACTGATTTTCCAAGATAAAAGTAACCATTTTACTATGGAAGCCTTACAATTACGTAGTTCCTGAATTCCCCTTTCTTTATAGCTCAAATTCTTTCACACGTTCCACATTTTTCTGTCCTTGTTTTTTTGTCATTTTCCCCATTTCACTTTCTCATCTTTATCCTATTCCTCAGCCTATCTATGGATCCCATTGTTTCTGTCACCTATTAAATATTATAATAATCTCATACTCCAATAGTGCTTTGTAGTAACAATACTTTTTTATGTACTCTGTTATTTGAGTACATAAAAATTAGTTACTAGAGTTACAGGCTCCTAGGAAAGAATGATAATAATAATTGCAGAGTTTAGCCCCTGGCACTTTGCACTTACATCACGCAATCTTCCCAACACCCTGCAAGTCAGCTACTATCAGCTAACCTCTTTTCACATATGAGGTCATTAAGACAAGAAAAGGCTAGGGCTGGATTTGAACCTAAGCTGTCTGGCTTCAGCCTAATTCTGCAACACTGTGCTAATGCCTAGCAACTAATGTTGAAAGATGATGGGTGTCTAAGCTAACCTAAAAGCTGATCAGAGCAGAGTCCCAGACTCTAACTCAAATCTTCAGGTTCAGAATCAACACCAAACTACTTGATTTTTCTGCTTCCTTTGCTGTTTTGTGCTTTGTATCCCACAGAATGTATTCCAAGGATAAAAGAAAAATTATTCTCATTAGAATATTCCACATTGAGAACTAAAATTAGGTAGACAGAGGTATAGTTCTACACTCCATTCTTTATTCCAATTTTTTTCTTAGACCCACATCTCTTCCAGAAATAACACTTGTAGCTTTGGTGAATGAACAATGAGAATGCTATTGTATAATCAAGAATCACAAAAGAAAAACGAGTCAAACTCCCAATCTAGAAAATTATTTCAATTCTGAATACTCCTGAAAGAACAAGTCCTATGTCTCAAAGAGTCACGTGTGTTACATGACAGTAAAGTAAGTCTAGGAGCTTTGCTCATTCCATTCTACACAGGAAGTCCTAAAAAGCTATCATGAATAATGAGGAACGTAATGATCCTTATATATTTTTAAATGTTTCCAAATTTTAAAGTGCGATGTTTAATGACACTAATATCTTTCTTGGCCCATGATCCTCAGGTGTGCTGAGGTAGGAAATCGTAGATGATAATACAGTAACTGCATCTACTCTCTTATTAAAAAAAGAAAGGAACAAAGAAGCTTATATTCTAAATTTTGAATATCAATTATTCTTTTTTTTTTTTAATTTTTATTGCATTATAGGTTTTGGGGTACATGTGCAGAACGTGCAAGATAGTTGCATAGGTACACACATGGCAGTGTGTTTTGCTGCTTTCCTCCCCTTCACCCACACTTGGCATTCTTATTTTTAAGATTAATAACATTTTAAACAAAGTTTCTTTGCAAAAGCTTCATTGGGGAAGAAACCAAATTAGCTTGAATTTTTAAGCATCCAAGGCTCATAAAGATACAGAACATTCATATTTTCCCTTTCCATGATAAATAATATATATGTTTTACCAAACCATGATGAGTATAAAAACAGGGAATATAATGCTTAAATATCCAGAGCCTACAAGTTGCTTTCAAATTCATCCAAGGCTGTTATTTCAGCTGTCCTTTGATGTTGAGCCAAGGAAGGGTTCAGTCAAGCAATTTGGCCATGAGGGCCAGTAATCTGAACCATAAATGACTGAATATGAAATAGACTACATGTGTAAAATGTCACAAGTCCTCCATTAAGTAAGACTTTGAAATCAATAACAACGTAAAGGAAGAGTTTTAATGAAACTGGTCCCTGACATACCAGAAATATAACATACCCCAAACAGTAAAGTTAATTTTACACTTTTTGTACCTCTCTCTGTGATCCTATAATATCGCAATATGGTTTTTGTGATGATTGTTCACCACTAAAATGTGGTGATTGTTAATATTTTCTCTTCTATTTTGGAAATGTCGATTTATTTGAGTATGTAAAAGTGCTGCTGAGTGATCCTAGAAGACGTTAATATTTCCTTCTTTCTGTGATTGAGTACATTTATCAGGTGATATTAGTTTAAAAGGAAGAGGGTTTTAATTGAAACCTATCACTTCTAAGCTTCTACAGAGTGCAGGTTAACAATGATCTTAATGTACTTTCATCTGCAAACTCTTTGGTATATGAAGTGAGTTAATGTTTTCAATTGCATTCCTAATGAAAATGTATCTTCTCTAAAAAATACTTCCATTCTATAAATGACTCTAAAAAGATTACTTTAAAATTGCAAACTATATTTGCCTTTACATTTTCTAGTTTTACTATTGCTACAAAGCACTAACAAAAAGGTAGTTGTGCACACTGAATGTCATGTGCTTTTGGCTATTTTTATACTGCTGAATTAACTACATCTTATTTCCAAAGACTGGACAATTTTTGTTAGATAGGGTCTGGCTCTATTGCCCAGGAGTGTGGTGGCATGATCTTGGCTCACTGCAACCTCCATCTCCTGGGCTTAAGTAGATCCTCCTACCTGAGCTTCTCCAGTAGCTGGGTTACAGGCATGAGCCCCACCCAGCCCTAACAGTGAATCTTCACCTTGAAAACTCTGACAAATTTCCAAAGAGGAAATACCTTCTTTAATAATTTTCATCTCAGAAATGCACACAACCCAATATCTTAGAAATTGATAGAAGGAACATGAATTTCTGTTCTTACTGTATTTGGTTCAAAATTAGAGCTGTTTTTTACAATTATTATCTCCTCTACTTTTTCGTTTATTTCTATAGTTTTTTCTTCTGTATTTGTCTAGTATTCTTGTAATTAGAATCATGTTTTATTTATTGTCTTAGTAGATGAATAAAACTTGAATTTAATGTTAAATTTGAAATAGGATACACATTTTCAGAAATTCTGTAGGACTCAATTTAAAATTAAATCTAGGACTCATTTATTTTCTTCATTAAATAGCAAAATAGTTGCCACAGGACAAGAAGGAATCAAATGACAAATTTATTTTGATTAATTATCGAGAAAATAGAGACTATGATATTACTTTCACTTTCTGATACAAGACATAACTCGTGGGCCTGAGAATGTCGTTGCCCTGGGACCTCTGCTGCATAGTAATTGGTGCCAATAACATATTTGCTTCTCTCTCTCACGGAGACACCCTCCTGTCACCTTGTTTTCCTGTCAACATGTTGTTTTTTAGAAGGGGCAGCAGAAAATAGGACGAACATAGATCTCAACCTGAGCTAAGCTCTCTGGTGTCTAAATATTAACAGTTATTGTCTATTGTACATCAACAATTGTATTGGACCACCCTTAAGATTTTGCCATACCCATACTTCTTCTCTGTTGCGATTAATATTATTCTCCGTATTCACTTTTTTAGTAGTTACATTTCTGAAAATACATTAAAATTAAAACATAACTAATGACAGGAAAATTACCTTGCTTTCCACCTAAAATCAACTCAAATGCTCCTAGTGGTATAGGTCTCATAGCATGAGAAGTACTGCTCTATATTATTCATTTGTCAATGAATAGGAATACTACATGATGTTTCTCTTACCCATTGAGCAGTTAAAATATTTTCAATGCTTCCTGATTCGCACCTTTTCTTGCCACCAGAGATCACAAATTTCTTATAAGTACGAATTATAACAACCATAATAGCCATCATTTTTTTTTTCTTTTTGAAGCAGAGTTTCGCTCTTGTTACTCAGGCTGGAGTGCAATGGCGTGATCTCGGCTCACTGCAACCTCTGCCTCCTGGGTTCAAGCAATTCTCTTGCCTCAGCCTCTGGAGTAGCTGGGACTACAGGCGTGCGCCACCATGCCCAGCTAATTTTTGTATTTTTAGTAGAGACGGGGTTTCACCTTGTTGACCAGGATAGTCTCGATCTCTTGACCTCGTGATCCACCCACCTCGGCCTCCCAAAGTGCTGGGATTATAGGCATGAGCCACCGCGCCCGACCATAGCCATCATTTTTAAGTCTTGAAAGCATGAAGTAAGATTCATGTTCCAAGTATGTACTCAATTAAATATTTGATTATCACCTGCAAATTTTATATGGATCCCCATCCTACTTCACTTGCCTTATCTCCCTTATATATGTTTCCTTATCACTGTTTCACTCCTTTCCCATTTTTTGCATGATTCATTTTTCCATAGCTTCATTCTCACTACTTTCTCTGTTTAGAATAATCTTTCCCTTTCTCCAATGCCATGCTCCTGTTTCAGATGAGTGAAGGCATCTACAACTCTCCTTGGCAGATTTAGCCATGTGCTCTCCTGTGTCTCTCACATATTCATATTTCATAGTTCATATTTTTATTCTATTCCTTACTACCTTCATAATGGAGTCTTGTCTCATAGCCTGAGTTGCTTGAGGGCAGCGATCTCCAGTGTCTAGTAACATTTCTAGGACATGGTAAGTGCTTAATGAAATTTTAATACAATTTGAGTTGGTTTACAATGAATTCGATTGAAGTAACATCTAATTGAAAATTCAGAGCAGACATCTTCCAATTGTTGCATACTGCTTATTCTCAAGAACACTAAAGTGAAGTTTAAATAGAAACCTGAGTCAGGTAAAAGAATTAATTTTATTGCTATAATAGCAGCAGAGACACTGTGTTTTGCTTACCAAATCCCTGAGTACACAGACTGCATTTCTCAGCTTCCTTGAAGCCAGGTAAAGCCATGGGATCAAGTTTTGGTCAGTAAAATCTGAGCAAAATTTGCTAATCAGCACAGGCATCTAAAAATACTCTATGGGACCCTCCATGCTTGCAGGTTTTCTTCTCTTGAATTCTGTCAGGTGTGGAGGATCCAACAGAGTATTTAAAGGTCCTAGGGTAAAAGAACCTTGGGTTCTTAGATAAATAGGTGAGAAGAGCTTCTTGACCCACCAACATTCGACCCTTGATCTGAACAAAAATAAATGCCTTATGTGCTTTAAGGCACTGAGATTTTTAGTTTTATTGATTGTATGTGTATTGTTTGTTTGCCATAGAAAAGTTATTCTACCCTAATACACAGATGGAAGTTATTTTCTTTTTTTGTATTTTACCTTTTTAATAATGTGTAACACTTATCCCCAGTGACTCCAAATTCTATAAAATATATATAATTGTGTATACATGTTAGTATCTTTGAACTATAAATACAGAACTGCTCAAATTAGATCTTACAAAATTTATAGTATTAACACTAATCAGTGAAGTAACTTTAAACCTGAGGTTTTAATTGTTCTGCTTCATCTTTCCAGTGTATATGTCATGAGCAGTGAGGGAGGGACAGCTTTTAAGGGTAGTAGGAAAGAAGATAATTAAATTCTTCTTTTAGGCATATATGTCTTTAACATAATGAAATGCTTATAGATACTAGGAATGTTAGGAAATAAGTATGCAATGTTTATCATTATTATTCCAAATTTTAGTATTAAACATCATTTCTTGAAAATTCTAATCCTTCACTTGGAATTATCCTTATGGAAGACTTATTGCCACTGCACATATCTGTGACCTGCTTCCAACATATTTGATTTAAAATTTAAATGCATATTATAACCCTAATTCTACTTTCTAGTTAAAACTAAGAGTCTATGGCCTTAAGAATACATTAATATATAATTAAGTTGTGAAACCTCAGTCTAAAATTCTTTTAATGCATACTTTGAACTAAGATATTCAAATAAATGTTTGTGAACTATATTATCAATTAATTTTAAGAGGTCTGATCTAGTAGTTCTTTAAACATTTGCAGTAGTTGCAATTCACTCTAATAATTTTACCATGAATTGCAAAAGGCTTGTCTTCAGAATTAAATAATTCAGAAATTAACCTGGTCACAGTTTTGTTTTTTTTTTTTAACCACACTTCTTTTGTTTTCTTAGCTTATCTCTAGTAACTAAAAGATAATCATTCTGCTGGAATGATCAATCATTCTGCTGGACTTGACAGAGGATGTGATGAGGGTCAGTATATATCTGAGTACCTCTCTCGCAAGCAAATATCAAATGCTCATATGCTCGCAGGTTTCCTTCCACAACCCCTAAAAAGAGAGGCTGTCTTGATAATTCAAATAAGAACCATTTCTGCTCCATACTTCTTCCTTTTGCAAGAATTAGCCCAGAGAATCTTCTAGCAAAAGATCTGAGGAGGAATGCTTAATAGCAATCTTTGAATTTGTTTTAGAAACTACAAAGTTCTGTACTTTACCCTCTGTCACTCTTCTGCCATGTTGGCCTCGGGGACATTTAAATAAAGCAAGCCTAGGATATTCCAAAAGTTAGAATGTGCAGTAATAGGTTTCTCTCAGGTAGCTAAGAAGTTGCATTGGGCAGCAATGAAACAGGGTCACACACCTCGGAAGAAATCACCAGTTTCATTTCATTAGATGCAGAGAAAATGTTAAGTTATAAAAGCATTAAGTATATTTCTGCTTTAACTAAACTTGGGACTAATTTTTTAAATGAACAAACTTTATTTTTTAGAGGATTTTTAGGTTTACAGAAAAATTGAACAGAAACTGCCAAGTTGCCATATGCCCCTTACCCTTCAAACATGAGTACATACACAGTTTTCTCTATCATTAACCTTTTGCATTAGTGGTTATATATTCGTCAACAATTGAGGAATTATGCATTTTTATTAACTGGAGTCCATAGTTTACATAATCGTTCATTTTCTGTGTTGTAAATTCTATAGGATTAAGAAATGCATAATGATAAATATTCTCCATTGCAATATCATGCAGAATAGTTACACTACTCTAAAAATTCCATGTTCTACTTATTCATCCCTGTATCCCCTCCTCCAAGCCTTAGCAACTACTGATCTTTTTACTATCTTCATAATTTTGCCTTTTCTAAAATGTTGTACAGTTGGAATCATACATCAAATACCTTTTTCAAATTGACCTTTCTCATGTATCAATGTGCATTTAAGGTTCCTTCATGACTTTTTTTCCTCTTGGTAACTTATTTCCTTTTATTGCCAAATAATATTCCACTGTCTGGATATACTGTAGTTTATTTATTCACCTACTGAAGAACATTTTGCTCGCTTTCAAGTTTTGGCAGTTACGAATAAAGCTGCTGTAAACATCTGTGCTCAGGCCTTGGTATGGGCATGTTTTCAGTTCCTTTAGGTAAATACCACAGAATGTGATTGCTGGATCATGTGTTAAGTACATGTTTAATGTTGTAAGAAACTGCCAGCTGTCTTCCAAAATGGCTGTAGTATTTTTCATTCCCATGAACAATGAATGACAGTTCCTGTTGTTCCACATTTCATCAGCATTTGGTATTATCAGTATTCTGGATTTGGGCCATTCTAATAGGTGTATAGCAGTACTTCATTGTTTTAATTTGCATTTCCTGATGACATATGTTAGCCATGGTTTTCTATATGTTTATATGCCATTTATATACCTTATTTAGTGAGGTATGTTTTGATCTTTTGGTTGTATTTTTATTGGGTGGTTTATTTTCTTATTATTGAGTTTTAAGTGTTCTTTGTATACTTTGGATGCCAGTTCTTCATCAGATAAGCAAGTTGTAAAGATTTTTATCCAGTATTTGGATTAGAACTAATTTTTAAATAATTTTTAAACATACTTATGCTGTAATTTTTTAAATATACATTTTAAGAAAATATTTTTAATGAGTTTATAAAATTAAAGATACTGCCTCATCAAATTTTATCTGATAAATGAGTTAATTATCTAAATCAGAGTCTGGTTTATAGCAAGTATTACATAGAAGTCAAGTACTTTTTTATTGATAACTATTGTTTAGATTGTGTCAGAGTATTTTTCATAATATAATTTTCATTATACTTAAAATGAATAATATAATTTGATAAACTCATGTGACATAAAATATTTTTGTTTTGATGAGATTATTCTGAAAACTCACCAAGAAAGCATCTGTATTTGATATTTTTATTCAAACTTTATAAAGAAGCTCATTTTGTAATGCTAATATACCATAATGTTTCACTTCAATTTAATTGAGTAGTTAAGTCTTTTGTAGTTTCATAAAGATTGAGCAGTGATCATACTGTATTGACAAGAAAAAGTGTTTATGAACATCAAATCAATATATGGCTTAGAAAAAGCCCATTTCACATATTTCATCTGTAAATTGTCCACCAAGGATTCTATTTACCTTTTTATGAAAGTGCTTTTACTTTAGAAAAAAACAAAAAACAAAAATCAGTGTTTTGTCATCTAAATGTTTATCTTATAGTTCCCAATGACCTCAATTTATTTTCAACTGTTCCTATTAGTACAGGTGTTGAATAGAAATCATCAAAAAATAAAATTCTTTTCACTGGAGAAAATTGTGGTGGCACAGCTTAGGAAACAGATCAGTTTCTCCCAAATACTGTCACTACTCCCTCTGCAAAAAGCCTGACATCTCTTCTTTGCTTGAAATACTTACTGCATTGATAGATTTCTCTAATTTACAGTGCATTCCTTTCCAACTTTAAATAGATCCAATTGTTTAATAGTGTTTCTACATATTTTAACACAATTTTCTTTCCTCTCTTTTTTTCTGAAGTTTATAGAGTCAACATAATTGTTCAAGCCATTTAACACATTATAAACCAGGCACTGTTTTAGAGGCTGAACATATTACAGTGAGTACAACAGACAAAAATCCCATCATAGAGCTTCTAGGAGATGTTCAAAAAAATGTTTAATATGTAAAAATATGTTATATTGTTACAAGTACAGACATGAATAATAGGCATGATAAAGAGGATAAGAAGTGGGAGGTGGGAAGAAGAGATGCAATTTTAAATAGGTAGGTCAAGAATTCCTCAGATAGGGATCGCCTTTGAATAAAGATCTGAAGGTTGCTGTGAACTATTTGGGGGAAAAAAGAGCTAGTGCAAAGGACCTAAACCAGAGCTGTAACTACCCAATGGGTTCTCTTTTCCTGCTGCCTAGACAGAGCCAATTTATTAAGACATGGGAATTCCAATACAGATTTTAATTCACCCAGAGCCGGCTGTATGGAGACGAGAGTTTTATTCTTACTCAAATCAGGCTTCAAGATAATTTGGTGGGTAGGGGATTTGAAATGGGGGAGTGCTGATTTGTCGGGTGAGAGATGAAATCATAGCGTCAAAGCCATCCTCTTGTGTTGAGTCCGTTCCTAGGTAGGAACCACATGACCAGCTAAGTCAATTTATTCGTCTGAGCAGTGTCAGCTGATTCATCAAGTACAGGGTCTGCAAAATATCTCCAGTGCTCATCTTAAGTTTTATAATAGTGATGTTATCCCCAGGAGCAATTTGGGGAAGTTCAGAATCTTGCAGCCTCCAGCTGCATGGCTCCTAAACCATAATTTCTAATTTTGTGGCTTATTAGTCCTGCAGAATCAGGCTAGTCCCCAGGCAGGAAGGGGGATTTGTTTCAGGAAAGGGCTGTTAGCATCTTTTTTTCAAAGTTAAACTATCAACTGAGTTTCTGTTACAGTTAGTTCAGTCTTTACCCAGGAATGAACGAGGACAGATTGGAAATTAGAAGCAAGATGGAGCCTGTTAGGTCAGATCTCTTTCACTGTAATAATTTTCTCAGTTATACTTTTTGCAAAGGCAGTTTCAGAACAAGCTTGATATGCTTGAGAAATTGAATGAAGTCAGGTTTAGCTGCAGTATGAAAGAGGAGAAATTCAGAACAGAATGAGAGGACTTAGGTGATGCAAACCAATTTATGTCAGCCTCCAGAGAAAATGAGGTGTATTCATTTCCTATTGCTGCTGTAACAAGTTATCACCAACTTAGTGGTCTAAACAATTTTAATATTTTATATTTCTGGAGATCAGAAATCTAAAAATGTATCTTCTAAGGCTAAAATCAAGTTATTAATAGGGCTGAAGAAAGAAAAAACAAAAATGTTTCCTGATGCTTTCCCTAAAACAAGTTTCTTGGGATTTTATCGTATTTCTCATCCTCAGGTCTTATGCAGGAATTGCTTTGATTTGTATCATTAGTTTGATAACTTTTAAATTGATCACCATAGTAGAACTCAGGATGAAACACTAATCATAATTTTATCTGTAAATTAATATTTTATTAAACTGAAATTTTACTGGCAAATATGTACTATGAAAGATAAGTCTGACTTGAAAAAATTAAACCTGAGAGAGGGGGGTATTTTTATTTGGAAAGGCTAGTTTTTAAAACTTACTTTTTCCTTTATATTGTGGAATATATAACCTATCCTACTCTGAAATATATGATTTATAGAACTGTGATGAAAAATAAATGAAAGAAACTAATAAAATAATAAAAGTTATATTTTTATCTGTGAGATGGGACTGGTTAGATTCCTATAGGTGTGTTCTGTACATGTGGTTGCACCCAATTAATTCATCTAAATAAAGACAAATTAGAAATTGAATATTAAACATTGCAAAAAAAATAAAGGAACAGTAGACAATCTAGTCAGCTAACCTTGTGACTGAGGAATAGGCAAAAAAAAAAATTGTGGTCTTATTCATTAAAATGAAAGCTTTTTTGAACCCTTGAACAAATTTCTGTTACATTTTGTTCTCCCCTATGCTGGTTCATTGTAACTGTTCTCTCCCTCCTTTAATATAGGGGTTAGCATTTTTTTCTGTAAATGAGAAAAAAATAGTATTTTAAGCTTTGCAAACTATGTGATCTCTTCTCAGCAGGAAACAACCTTACATGATATGTTAACCAATGGGTATGGCTGTGTTCCCACACAGCTTTGTTTACAAAATCAGGAATCGGGAAGTCCCTTTTGTCTTGTCTGTCACAGTTTGCTGACTCTTTCCTTAGATTATCACTCTTAGCTCCAATACTTATCTTATTAATCTATTTTTAAGATGGAACATTAGTCATGTAATTTTAGAAACTTCAGGTTAATCTCAGGGTTAAATAATTTTCTAAAAGTATGACTTTACAGAACCTTCAATGAGTTTCTATATGTTATGTAAATCTCTTAAAAGTGGGCATGGTATGCAGGATTTCCAAATGTATTGGGGTATGAAAATATTCTTAAGAGCATCCACTGGGACTATTACATTACATGAAACATTTTGGAAAATTTAGAAATACCAAAGAAATGTCCGTTTTGTATAATTTACAAAAAAATTCAGGCATTGGCTATAAAATGATGACAAATATAGTAGACCAATTTTGGAAAACAGTATTAATAAAAGGCAGAGCCCACTGAAGAATATAGTGAAAAAGACTAAGACATAAACAAGATGCTATGAGAAAGAATAACAGGTAAATATAAGTGTAGACTGGGGAAATAAGAAGGCCTTTTGATAGAGAAAGAAACAGACACATTAATAATCCAGTAGGGATGTGTGTACTTTTTGTGGGATAGAATTGTAAGATACTAGAAGTACATGCCAAGGGAAGTTCTGAAAATACTTATGCTATACTAAGAAGTTTGGACATTATCTTGAATGAAAATAAGAGCCAATAAATGTTTTTCTGATCATAAAAGCAGCATCTCCAGTTCTTTGTTTTTAAAAAATATCTTGGACATCAGTTTAAAGAATGTGCTAGAAAGGGTCCAGAATAAATACTGAGATGCCAGTTAAAAGAGTCCAATAATCTAGCCAAGGGCATTGAGGCCTTTACCAAAGTACTGGCAGCAGAACTCAGAGAAGGTGAAATGTCAAAAAGAGATATGAAATAGGAGGAATTAGGTGAATTTGGCAACTATTTGACTATGAGAGAGTGAAGAGAGGAAATGAAATTGATGATAACTCTGAGTTTTCTAATACAAACTCCTGAATGGCCAGTGATGATGCCATTAGTAAACATTGATCATAGAACTAATACAGATAATATAGGAAGTACAGGTTTGAAGGTAACACACTGTAAATCCTAAAAAAGTTGGAATGTATTCAGAATACAAAGTACTACTCATTTTGCCTTTTTATATAGTTTGTGGAAAATGACTGTTTTAGAACCTTGAAAATATTCTGTTTTGTAGAATAGGAATTGTTGAATTAAGGTGAGCCTAATAAAAATATTTGTCAACAGACACATGTATAAATTAAAGTGTGGCAGACCAAAGTCTGATAATTTTTCATTATCAATTATTATTCTTAAATCTAAGAATATAGGGCTTGGAAGAAAGCCCACTGTACTCTTACTGGATCCAATGTGGATCAAGTACAGCCTTCCCACCCACCCCATACTTGGTCCAAACATTAGATGCATCCAGCATTTATTTCATAGAAACCATGATCAAACGTTATAACTTGTCAAACCGTCATATGAAGAGAGACAGCAAAAAGTTTACACAGACTATAATTTTGGAAAATTATGTCTTTTTAATTTACACCCTCAAAATACCCCATCTTATTGCCCTATATCAATGGTTTATGCCTTTGTATGTATTAAAACCGTGAGGCATTTGGTAAAACATGTAATTCTTGGTTCTGCTTTCTGATCCTATAAATTTTGTAGGAATCCTAGGATAGTGTATTTTTAATAAATGCCTCAAGGGTTTCTGCTGTATATGTTCCCTGTACAGGGGAGCAACATCCTTATATAAAGAACCATGCCAGAGTGGTTTAAACCTTCTGTTTCAGTTTTTTTTTGTTTTGAAGTTGCATTTGAAGTTGTAATTTAGCCAATGTTTCCATTTATATTTGTCATGTTTTTAATCTTGCAAATATTTCCTTGCTCTCCTTCTATAACATGGCTTTCTGTTACTGCCTGGTCCTTAATGTACATACCGAGAAGGAGATATCTGGGGCCTGAAGCCAACTAATGTAATACCATATTTGCTAATAGAAATATTAACCCAAGGTAGTAAAATCACTCTCGCATCTTGTGAAGGTACATCAAACTGAATAAAATAGGTGTGGAGAATTGGAGGGACTGAAGTCATTATTTAGTTCTTATGTAGCTTTTAAATCTTAATATTTGCCTGAATTTTTTTAGTAAAATAAAAAATGTGAGTGCATGTTTTTACATCCAGCAAAGACATATTTAGGAGACAAGTAACATTAATGTCCATCCACTTAAGTCTTTCTAAGTAAAGATGCATTGTGAAAAAGTAATTTGCAGAAGCATTGACAAAATCCCTTCTGATTAATTTATTCTTTCCAAAAATCTCCATACTTTCATCCATCACTCTTTCCCAAGAAACTCATGCTACAAAAATGTAAAGGGAGTGAACCCACCACGTAATCACTAGAGACCTCAAACTTAAACACATTCTCTCGCTCTATGATTCTCAGCACATTCTCTGAACAGGTGCTGGTTTGCTCTAACCCATTAGACCAACAGTTAGAAAGCTTCAGCTGACAAATCGTAACCTTCTCGTCATTAGCAGTGGTTGCTGGAATAATAAAACATCTGGCATCTTCCGTTACTTATTAAAGGGGTCATTTCAAAGACCTGTTATCCAGCCCTTGGGCATAGACTTGAGCCTCCACATTTTTCCCCTTTAATTCATGTTTTGCAGATGCAGGGACACTCTATGTATGAATTTATTAAAATCGGATAAGGCTAAATGATTACACATGTATTATAAGGGAGTGCTATAGAGGACCCTTAATCACAGATCTTTATTTCTCTTGTAAAAAAATTATGAATATAACAATTTGAAAAAATAATGAAATTCAGTGTAAATAATACTATATGACTCAGGAAAATAAAAGTCCAAACCTTAATTCGAATTTAATAGAATATGAGCTGTCTGTTACTACACAGGAAATGAATCAGACATTGAGAATATGATGTAAAATTATCAATAAAGCATTGCTGCTTGGAAATAGTTGGGACTTTGGAAAAAAAATTAAAAAATGGTTTGCCACCTCTGTGCAAACATAGGCATCTGCACCTGAAAAATCTGTGTGGAGTTCTGATCACCAATCCTTGCAGAAAAGAAAATGGAATTGTAAAAAAGAAAAAAAAAACAGAAATAAAGGATGGTGGAGAAAAAAAGATTAACAGAAGGACATAGTTTTTTTTTAATAGACTAGAAAGTTTAATGTTTTAGTACATGCAAAGGTGGTGACTGAGAGACAAAGTTATTGAGAATCACCATAAAGAAATAGTCAGGATAAATCCTTTTTTTTGATGCTAAAATTTGGGAAAAGAAACTATTTCATTATATTTACTATATATATATATTAGAAACATTATAAATTCATAGATAAAATACAATAGATTATTACCAAGAAAAGTTTTGAGACATGTCCCAACTTTTGAATGACCCCTCAGAAATTCCTGATAGAGGGACATGCTGAATCGAAACTGTGACAATCATTATGTACCTAACATCTGGCTTTGGAACAGGTAACAAGTCTTCAATAACAAAACTCAATTAAGTGGATAAACCTCTCCTCACATATCAGAGTTTCCCAAAATTTCTTCTATGGAAACTAATTTTATTGGGTGTTAATATCTATTATTAATATTATTGGGACATAAAAAGGTCCTGTGGATAAATAAATTCTAGAAATTTTAGAAAATTCTGTATTGGAGATCTTCTTGGCACTCTTAATATTCTAAAATGTGTTTTAAATGTCTTACAGAGTCTCTTGTACACTGTCCTTTTCAAATGTATTGATCACAAAACAATACTTTTTCGCAGATACTCATCAGAATGAGTTATCCTTAGCACAAATTTTGGGAAATATCACCAGACATTGTAAGCAAAAGTTCTCTATTCCAGAAATATTTGAAAATTCAGAAAGATTGCTAACATCAACAATGAGGTGCTTTCTTCATAACTATGTATTTCCCATATGTTTTAAGAGAAAAAAGTTTCACCACTTTTATTATAGATAACATGATAATAATGTATTGATAATTATGACAATTTCTAAAGATTTAGATAAATTTCCTATGAAATAACTTATACTTTGTGGAGATACTTTCTACTTGCTGACTAATGAAGGGAAGATGAGCTTCCTATTCTTTTACCTAAATATGCCAGGTAATGGAATATATCTTAAACAGCTGTTACTGATTCTCATTTAAAAATTCCAAAACCTGTTTCAAAAAAGTCTCAAAAAAGGTATAAACACATAAACCATACCCTAAAATAATGCAACATCTCTATGTGATTCAGGGGATTGGAGAAAGTTAAGTTAGAGCTCCAGAGTGTGTTCATTATCTGCATTCTTCTTCACTGTTTTTTCCCATCATCTTACATGTTCAAAAAACAAAAGCAAAAATTTATATGCAGATTCATTCTTTTTAAACTTTCTGTTAATGAGATTTTCAAACTCAGAACGGAATGACGTACCTGTCACCAACTTCTACAGTTACCAACATTGGCCAATCTTGTCAGCAGTTTCATTGGAACTACTGGAGTTTTATTGGAAATAACACATCTGAAAAACATTCTTCATAACTCTTGGGAAACAATACTAGTTACTCACTTAGATGATTAAGGGCCCACAATCCTAGGATTAAAAACGCTTAACAAATTATAGACCCTTCAAATTTTAAAAGTCACAACAGTATGATGCTTTCCCCAATGTAATAAAAAATGACTTCTATTCGTGTGCCGGCAGACATAGAAACCAAGTACTTAGCATTAAGTCCTCTGTGCCTGTTTTAAAATTATGAGGATTGCATCTTTTTAAAAGCCTTTCTTTTTTTAGAATAACATTATCATTAAAGTGCTTCGATAGATTTGTGTACCATATATCATATCTGTAAGCAATCTTGTACCGTATTGATTTTTACATAGACCCTAAAACTTAGTTTACTATGAAAAATAATCTTTAAATTTTTAAATTACCACAACCCTTTAGGCTGAAAAAATTTTAAAGTACATCCCTACAATATATAATTACAATGAAGAATGACATTTGTACAAAATATCTGAAAATTTTAATGAGTATTATATATTACTCTGCAAAAAAAAGCTAATAAAACTCATTCCTATGGCAACCAAAGCATCCAATTGGTTTGACTAGAGATGCATGTTACTATATTATCATCTTGAAAATACTCCTTTCATTTTATTTCTAAATGTTTATTTCCATAAAACCTGATTTAGGAACTATCTTTATGATTCTTCAACTGGAAAATAGTTACTTCCATTATCCTTTTTATATGCTTACGTATTTCAGCATATACTATGTAAACTAATAGTATTTTGTTAGGAGATTTAGGATTTTATGCTTTATGTACATCCAAAAAAAATTTGGAAACAACTGACTAAATATCTTAGAAATTTAGTAACAATAGTGAAATAATATTAATAGCTTATATTTTTAGAATCAACTTGATTCAACAACTGAATTCAATTGGGTATTATGAATGTACTCCCCACTACCCTCAGGAAATTAAAAATATAAATGATTTTCACAAAGTCATAGATAGTAAGAAGCAGACTTCATATACTCTAATGTTGGAATTCAAACTCTTAAATTACTTATTGTACTCTCTCTGCTGTTCCTAGTTCTCACATAAATCAGGATGGTATATCTGCTGAAACAATGCCCATATTTCAGCTTATCACAACTAAAGTTTATTGTCCACTGCATGGTTGCCTGGGTCAAGAGAAAGCTTGTTCCATGAAGTTATTCAGGCACATACAATTCTTCCATGTAATGTCACCACCATCATCAAAATGAAAGTTGATGTTTGTTATTAAAGGAGAACAGAGACTATGAGACACTTTTGTTGCCAGGTCTAGAACTCATACATGACTTCATGCCCACTAGCATTTGCCAGATATTAGTGACATGTTTCCTAACTTGAAGGATTTTTGAATGTAGTTTGGTTTTATATACAGGAGAAAAATAAAATGTGTCTTTTAAACTTACCAGCTATTCTCCGTCACAAACTCACTGAGAAGTTTACAGTTAAGTCAAATTTACCTATGTTCATTAATAAGTTTACTTAATACCACCTAATAAAATAATTGGTCCCAAATTATCTTTACTGTATATTATTGAGTTCCTTTTAATTTTACTATTTAAATAAATTTGTTTACAGCTGCAATCCAAATTTGTATGAAATTCTGAATGTATATAATTAGGTTCAAATATATTCGATATCAGTAAAGTTATTTCTAAAAATAGAAAAAGTAACAATAAAAGCACAAGAAAGGTCTCATCATATAAGAATAAAAAGTAGGGGAGACTCGCAAGATGGCATCGTAGAAGTGACTCAGGATTGCAGCTCTCAGTGAAGGCACAGAGGGTGAGTCCTAGCCGCATTCTCGGATGGACCTTTTTTGCCCACAGAGCGTTGAAAGTCCCAGGTGTGGGAGAGAAACGGGACGCTAGTAAAGCCGGCTAACGCATCCGGCTCGCTCGGCCACTTCGGCCGGCGCCGCAGTGGGACCCGGCACGGAACTCACTGGTCTGTGTGCCCTGTTAAACCGGCAATCTGAGATTTGGAAGGGCAGATTGGCATATCCATCTGATTGAACGGGACTTGGACAGTGAGCCAGACCAGGAGTTTCCTGGGAAGCGTGATCTGAGCCAGTGCAGTGGGCAGCGGCACAGGAAATCACACGGATCCCAGTGCCCTATTGGCAGGCTACTGGGGCACCAGTGAGAGAGTCAACCTTTCAGCTTGCGGAGAGGGAGAGAGAGAGAGAGACAGGACGGACTCTGAGGCAGAGAGCTGGGTGATCGGGCTCGGCGGGTCCCACCCTCATGGGGACAAGCAGGGCGGTGACTGGAGGTGCTTGGGGCTGAGAGTTTTGCTGCCGGCATCTAGGACGGTGCAGCCTGGTGAGGTAGGGGTGTCTGCCATTGCTGACGCAATCCGCCCCTACTGAAGTACCACCCAAGGCTGATGCAGCCTGCCATTACTGAGGCAACCTGCCATAACAGAGAGACTCCACCATGAGGGGGGAGCACTCCACAGCAGAAGGGAGCCCAGCAGCAACAGGGTGGACCCGCGCTAGCAGGTCAGAGCCCCGGCATGCAAATAGTGAATAGACTGCCACCTAGTGGGGCAGGACAGTGCAACAGATACTCATAAAGAAAGCCCCAACTCCCTGAGACAGAGCATCTAAGGGGGGAAAAAAAAGGGTGGTGTTTTATGAGTTCTATTGCAGCAGACATAAACAACCTCCCAACAACCTGGGTGAACAACGGAGCTCACAGCTCAGCACTGGAGCTCCTATAAAGCACAGACTGTCTCCTTAAGCAGCTCCCTGACCCCTGTACATCCAAAGAGTCACCCAAAAAAGGACTAATCAGACTGACATTTGGCAGGCATCATTCTGGAACAAAGACAGCAGAAGAAGAAACTGGTATCATCCCTCACTGTTCCACAGCTGCTACAGGTATACTCCAGACACGCAGGGCCTGGAGTGGACCTCAGCACTCATACAGCAGAGGGGCTAGACCATTAGAAGGAAAACTAAGTAACAGAAATACTTCATCATCAACAATCTCAGCATCCACACAGAGACCCAATTGAAAAATCAGCAACTACTAAGATGACAGGCAGATAAATCCATAAAGATGAGAAGAAACCAGTGCAAAAAGGAGGAAAACACCCAAAACCAAAACACCTCACCTCCTACAAAGGACCAAAACTCCTCACCAGCAGGGGAAACAAGCTGGATGGAGAATGAGTGTGACGAAATGACGGAATCAGACTTCAGAGGGTGGATAATGAGAAACTTCATTGAGCTAAAGGAACATGTTCTAAATCAGTGCAAAGAAACTAAGAACCTTGAAAAAAGATTTGAAAAAAGATTCAAGGAATTGATAACAAGAATGGACAACTTAGGAATATGAATGAATTGAAGGAGCTGAAAAACACAACACGAGAACTTCGTGAAGCATGCACAAGTTTCAACAGCCGAATTGACCAAGCAGAAGAAAGAATATCAGAAGTTGAAGATCAACTCAATGAAATAAAACATAAAACCAAGATTAGAGAAAAAAGCACAAAAAGGAATGAACAAAATCTCCAAGAAATGTGGGACTATGTGAAGAGACCCAACCTACGTTTGATAGGTGTACCAGAATGTGATGAAGAGAATGAATCCAAGCTGGAAAACACTCTTCAGGATATTATCCAGGAAAATTTCCCCAACCTAGCAAGACAGGTCAATACTCAACTCCAGGAAATACAGAGAACACCACAAAGATACTCCACAAGAAGAGCAACCCCAAGGCACATAATCGTCAGATTCACCAGGGTTGAAATGAAGGAGAAAATACTAAGGGCAGCCAGAGAGAAAGGTCGGGTCACCCACAAAGGGAAGCCCATCAGACTCACAGCAGATCTCTTGGCAGAAACTCTATAAGCCAGAAGAGAGTGGGGCCAATATTCAACATCCTTAAAGAAAAGAACTTTCAACCCAGAATTTCATATCTAGCCAAAATGAGCTTCATAAGTGAAGGAAAAATAAAATTCCTCATGAACAAGCAAGTACTCAGAGATTTTGTCACCACTAGGCCTGCTTTACAAGAGCTCCTGAAAGAGGCACTACACATAGAAAGAAACAACCAGTACCAGCCATCCTAAAAGCATACCAAATGCTAAAGACCATCAACAAAATGAAGAATCTACATGAACCAATGGGCAAAACAGCCAGCTAGCATCAAAATGGCAGTATCAAATTCACACATAACAATATTAACCCTAAATATAAATGGGCTAAATGCACCAATCAAAAGACAAAGACTGGCAAATTGGATAAAAAACCAAAACCCATCGGTGTGCTGTATCCAGAAAACCCACCTCACACGCAAAGATACACACAGGCTCAAAATAAAAGGATGGAGAAAGATTTACCAAGCAAATGGAGAGCAAAAAAAAGCAGGAGTTGCAATTCTCATCTCTGATAAGGTAGACTTTAAAGCAACAAAGATCAAAAGGGACAAGGAGGGTCATTACATATTGGTAAAAGGATCGATACAACAAGAAGAGCTAACGATTCTAAATATATGTGGACCCAATGTAGGAGCACCCAGATACATAAGGCAAGTTCTTAATGACGTACAAAGAGACTTGGACTCCCACACAATAATAGTGGGATACTTTAACACTCCACTGTCAATAGCAGACATATCAACCAGACAGAAAATTAACAAGGATATCCAGGACTTGATCTCAGACCTGGAACAAGCAAACCTGATAGACATTTACAGAACTCTCCACCCCAAATCCACAGAATATACATTCTTCTCAGCACCACATCACACCTACTCCAAAATTGACCACATAATTGGAAGTAAAGCACTCCTCAGCAAATGCAAAACAACTGAAATCATAACAAACAGTCTCTCAGACCATAGTGCAATCAAGTTGGAACTCAGAATTCAGAAAATAACTCAGAACCACACAGCTTCATGGAAACTGAACAACTGGCTCTTGAATGTTGATTGGATAAACAATGAAATGAAGGCAGAAATAAAGAAGTTCTTTGAAACCAACGAGAATGAAGACACAACGTACCAGAATCTCTGGGACACATTTAATGCAGTCTGTAGAGGAAAATATATAGCAATAAGTGCCCACATGAGAAGAGTGGAGAGATCCAAAATTGACACCCTATCGTCAAAATTGAAAGAGCTAGAGGAGCAAGATCAAAAAAGCTCAAAACCTAGCAGAAGACAAGAAATAACTAAGATCAGAGCAGAACTGAAGGAGATAGAGACAAGAAAAACCCTTCAAAAAATCAATAAATCTAAGAGCTGGTTTTTCGAAAAGATCAACAAAATAGACCACTAGCCAGACTGATAAAAAAGAAAAGAGAGAACAACCAAATAGATGCAATAAAAAACGATAATGGGGAAATCACCACAGATTCCACAGAAATTCAAACCATCATCAGAGAATACTACAAACAACTCTATGCACATAAACTAGTAAATCAGGAAGAAATGGATAAATTCCTGGACGCCTGTGTCCTCCCAAGCCTAAACCAGGAGGAAGCCGAAACTATGAATAGACCAATAAAAAGCTCTGAAGTTGAGGCAGCAATTAAGAGCCTACTACACAAAAAAAGCCCAGGTCCAGATGGGTTCACAGCTGAATTCTACCAGACACACAAAGAGGATCTGGTACCATGCCTTCTGAAACTATTCCAAAGAACCCAAAAAGAGGGAACCCTTCCCAAATCATTTTATGAGACCACCATCATCCTGATACCAAAACCTGACAGAGACTCAACAAGAAAAGAAAACTTCAGGCCAATATCCATGATGAACATAGATGCAAAAATCTTCAATAAAATACTGGCAAACCGATTGCAACAGCACATTAAAAAACTTATCCATCATGATCAAGTAGGATTCATCCCAGGGATGCAAGGCTGGTTCAACATACGCAAGTCTATAAATGTAATTCACCACATAAACAGAAGCAGAAACAAAAACCACATGATTATCTCAATTGACGCAGAGAAGGCATTTGACAAAATTCAACAGCCCTTTATGCTAAAAACCCTCAATAAACTTGGTATTGATGGAACATATCTCAAAGTAATAAAAGCTATTTATGACAAACCAACAGCCAATATCATACTTAATGGGCAAAAACTGGAAGCATTCCCTTTGAAATCTGGCACTGGACAAGGATGCCCTCTCTCACCGCTCCTATTCAACATAGTACTGGAAGTTCTAGCCAGAGCAATCAGGCAAGAAAAAGAAATAAAGGGTATTCAATAGGAAAGGTGGAAGCCAAATTGTCTCTATTTGCAGACGACATGATAGTATACCTAGAAGACCCCATCACCTCAACCCAAAAGCTCCTGCAACTGATAAGCAACTTCAGCAAAGTCTCAGGATATAAAATCAATGTTCAAAAATCACAAGCATTCCTATACACCAATAACAGACTTAAAGAGAACCAAATCAAGAACGAACTGCCATTCACAATTGCTACAAAGAAAATAAAATACCTAGGAATACAACTAACAAGGAATGTAAGGGACCTCTTTAAGGAAAACTACAAACCACTGCTCAACGAAATAAGAGAGGACACAAACAGATGGAGAAACATTCCATGTTCGTGGTTAGGAAGAATCAATATCGTGAAAATGGCTATGCTGCCCAAAGTAATTTACACAATCAATGCTATCCCCATCAAACTACCATTGAATTTCTTCACAGATCTGGAAAAAACCACCATGAATTTCATATGGAACCAAAAAAGAGCCCGCATAGCCAAGTCAATTCTAAGCAAAAAGAACACAGCGGGAGGCATCATACTACCAGACTTCAAACTATACTACAAGGCTACAGTAATCAAAACAGCATGGTACTGGTACCAAAACAGAGATATAGACCAATGGAACAGAACAGAAGCATTGGAGGCAACACAACCTATCTACGGCCATATTATCTTTGATAAACCAGACAAAAACAAGCAATGGGGAAAGGATTCCCTGTTTAATAAATGGTGTTGGGAAAACTGGCTAGCCATGTGCAGAAAGCAGAAACTGGACCCCTTCCTGACACCTTACACTAAAATTAACTCCAGATGGATTAAAGACTTAAACGTAAGACCTGACACCATAAAAACCCTAGAAGAAAATCTAGGCAAAACCATTCAGGACATAGGAGTAGGCAAGGACTTCATGAATAAAACACCAAAAGCATTGGCAGCAAAAGCCAAAATAGACAAATGGGACCTAATCAAACTCCACAGCTTCTGCACGGCAAAAGAAACAGGCACTAGAGTGAATCGGCAACCATCAGAATGGGAAAAAATCTTTGCAGTTTACACATCAGACAAAGGGCTGATATCCAGAATTTACAAAGAACTCAAACATATTTACAGGAAAAAAACAAAGAAGCCCATTCAAAAATGGGCAAAGGACATGAACAGACACTTTACATAAGAAGACATACATGAGGCCAACAAACATATGAAAAAATGCTCATCATCACTGGTCATTAGAGAGATGCAAATCAAAACCACATTGAGATACCATCTCACGCCAGTTAGAATGGCGATCATTAAAAAATCTGGAGACAGCAGATGCTGGAGAGGATGTGGAGAAATAGGAACACTCTTACACTGTTGGTGGGAGTGTAAATTAGTTCAACCATTGTGGAAGACAGTGTGGCGATTCCTCAGGGACCTAGAAATAGAAATTCCATTTGACCCAGCAATCCCATTACTGGGTATATATCCAAAGGACTATAAATCGTTCTACTATAAGGACACATGCACACGAATATTCATTGCAGCACTGTTTACAATAGCAAAGAACTGGAACCAACCCAAATGCCCAACGATGATAGACTGGACTGGGAAAATGTGGCACATATACACCATGGAATATTATGCAGCAATCAAAAATGATGAGTTTGTGTCCTTTGTAGGGACATGGATGAATCTGGAGAACATCATTCTCAGCAAACTGACACAAGAACAGAAAAAGAAATACCGCATATACTCACTCATAGGCGGGTGAGAAAAATGAGAACACATGGACACAGAGAGGCAGTCTACTATACACTGGGGTCTATTGGGGGGAATGGGGGAGGGACAGCGGGGGGAGGGCTGGGGAGGTATAGCCTGGGGATGAATGCCAAGTGTGGGTGAAGGGGAGGAAGGCAGCAAAACACACTGCCATGTGTGTACCTATGCAGCTATCTTGCACGTTCTGCACATGTACCCCAAAACCTATAATGCAATAAAAATTTTTAAAAAATAAATAAATAAAATTTAAAAAAAAAGAATAAAAAGTAATGGTGCCAAATGAATGGATGTAACTATGATGGAGTATATGTATGTTACATTAACTATTTAATAAGAATCAATAACATATTTGACAGAAAATGTCTTGATAGAAACTCTTCAGAACAGTAAAATAACTCTTCCAGTATTCCCAAAATTGGTGAAATTTCTTTTCAAAGCTTTTTCCAAATTGATCCACAAATTTTACTTTTCTAGCTAAAATAAACTAGTTTGGGAAAAGAAATAGAGAAACTGAAGGAAAAAGCAACAGAATTTTATTCTAAATGTTTTGATGTGTCAAAATTTGTAACTTTTTTCTGGGGGAAAGTAAAAGTTACAAAATACAGTTATATAACCAGATGTTCTCATATTTTCTAAAGAATAAATAAAATTTAGAGCATATTATACCCTTAAAATTTTGGTAATATTTTAATATTCAGAGAAAATTATCACATAGCAAAAGATCAGCTTAACCTATAGCAAAATGTTTAAAGCATAGCAATCAAAGGGCATGAACAGGCAATTACAAAAGAGTAAGTACAAGTGAGTGTATTCAGCCATTCATACAATAAAAGTGGTTTGAGAAAAACAAGCAACTCGTATACACCTAACATTATAGACAGCACTGGAGATACAAAGAATAGAGGACATAGGACCTGCTCTACAAGAAGGTGTAGTGCCCTGAAGGGCATGTGCAGTTAAAGAAATAATTATCACAGTATTTACCACAATAATTACCACAATAACTGCTGTTTCAGAAAAAATACGTTGAACTCTTTACACATAAATGATTGCTTCATAGGAGTTCAGGAAGGCCACTTGAGATGAAAAGTCTATTACTTAGCTCAGGATTTAAATCTGAAGCCAATTCATTGAAATGAATTTTTTAAATAGGATTAATTACAAAGAGAAAGTAGTGTATTTTATGAAATTTAACTCAAGTTTGAAATTCACTTTAAAAACTATAATTCTAACAAATCTAATATCTCAATATTTTATTCTTTCTATAGCTGAAGTTTCTAAATGCACTGGAAATTAAGAAGATGGATAATTGATTACTGTGCTAGTTGTTTATAGAACAGGTAAGTTGATATTTCAGCACCAAATAATGATATGTACCATAATTATGGGACATGTGATTCCAATATGAGCTATTTTTCGCTGTGAGAAGACCAGTTAACAATGATATGTTAAATGTACTTAACTTTGAATTACTGAATCCAGTGTGATGAAACTTGCTGAATCACACAAACCCTTTTCCTCATTTATGTTTAAGAAATCCGTGGTTTCCATTTCAAATCTTACACTAAATTATTTTGATCATTTTATTGGCTTTTATTGGATACTGATGGTTAATACTGTCAACTTGATTGGATTGAAGGATGCAAAATATTGTTCCTGGGTGTATCTCTGAGTGTTGCCAATAAGATTAACATTTGAGTCAGTGGACTGGAAGAGGAAGACCCACCCTCAATCCAGGTGGGCACTATCTAATCAGTTGCCAGCCTGGCTAGGATAAAAGCAGGCAGAAGAATGTGGAAAGACTAGACTGGCCTGAGTCTTCTGGCCTCCATCTTTCTCCAGTACTAGATGGTTCCTGCCCTTGAACATCAGAGTCCAAGTTCTTCAGCTTTTGGTCCGTTGAACTTTCATGAGTGATTTGCCAGGGGCTGTCAGGTCTTGGGCTGCAGACTGAAGGCTGCACTATCTGCTTTTGTGGTTTTGGGACTCAGACTGGCTTCATGGCTCCTCAGCTTGCACACGGCCTATTGTGGGACTTCATCTGGTGATCCTGTGAGTCAGTTCTCCTAGTAAACTCCCCTTCATATATTTACCTATCCTATTAGTTCTGTCCCTTTAGAGAACCCTAATACAGTATGCTTTTTAATACCAGGTCCACTAACTTTTTTGGCTGTGGTACATATGCATTTTCTTCTAAAAAACAGAAGAGTGAGAAGTATGGAAGCCAAATATTACAGTTACATGTCACTTAATGACAAGGCTACATTCTGAAAAATGCATTGTTGGGCAACTTTGTGGTTCTATCTACAAACATCATAGAGTTTACTTCCACAAATCTGGATGGTATAGGCTGCTATACACCAAGGCTACATGGTCTAGACTATTGTTCCTAGGCTGCAAACCTGTTCATAATGCTACTGTACTACATGTTGTGGGCAATTGTAACCTAATCATAAGTATTTATGTATCTAAACATAGAAAAGATACAGTAAAAGTATGACATAAAAGATTTAAAATAGTACATCTATATAGTAATGGAGCTTGCAGGACTGGGAATTGCTCTGGGTGAGTCAGTGAGTGAGTAGTGAGGGAATGTGAAGTCCTTAAGATTTTATGGTACAATACTGTAGACTTTATAAACACTGCCGGTCTCAATTTATGTTTTTAAAATTGTACTACAATGTTACAGAAGCTACAGTGTCACTAGGCGATAGTGATTTTTCAACTCCATTATGGTCTCATGAGACCACCATCATAAATTCAGTCTGTTGTTGACTGAAACGTCATTATGTAGTGCATGACTATATATTCTGGATACAGTAATTCAACTAATCTATCTGTAAATAAGAAAAGCTGCAATAAGTAACAAGGAAAGAACATTTATAAACTTAGATCTAAAGCTGTATTTATTACAATATCCCCCCCAAAAATACCCAGTTTTCAGATAAGCAGTCTTGTCTTGTAAATATCCTAAAAGTTCACTTTAAACCAGCTTTTAGATATTTAAAATGTAAATGTGTGACTTTATCTATTTTTTTAAAATTGGCTTTTATTTTTTGAGCTATCCAAGGTTAATTAAGAAAAAAATATGTTGGAAAACAGCAGGATAATACACAGACATAATTGTAGATTCAGCAATTTTGAGGACAAATGCCTTCATAACAATACACATGCCATATCTTCTGTGTTTTTGTTGTTGTTGTTGTTTTGTTTTGTTGTTTACAAATATCCTTTTAATCTTCAACCTCTCACCTCTGCAAAAACCATTATTTTAAAATTAAGAAACCACATTAAAATAAAACCTGAGGTTTCAATACTGACATTCTTGTGTAGAATAAAAAACATTAAATAATGATATTTTCTGAATTTACAAATTCAACAGTGATATTTGCAGGGTAAAAGAAGTGCTATCTCTTGTCATTGTGGTTGTGACAGAGGTGTACTTTGTAGAAGGAAAAGCTATTACCTGAAATTTGTACAAAACATTCTGTCATATTCATAACAAAACAGTTAGAACTGTGGTTCTTTTTGTTTCGTTTCTGAGGTTTGCATTTTATCTCTCTGCTTTGTCACATGGAAGTAATATCCCACGTTAGTAAGCATATTTATTTGTACATACCTTTAAAACTTTACTGAAAATAATATAAAAGTACTATTAAAACTGGATAAAATACTGAAGAGAACGAAGCTTACATCAAGGCAGTATACTAAGTAATTCGTATGATGATAGCAGCTGAACTTTAGTGATAAGCATTTCATCATAAATTTTGTTTGATTTAATCCAATGACAACCCTCCGAAGTAGGTAATATTATTTATGAATGCCATCTCCACTTACCAGATATAGAGATTAAGTCTCACATGGTTGAACTCTAGTTTAATAGTTGCACAACATTTTGGTGGGGGGGACAGAGTCGTGCCCTGTTGCCATGCTGGAGTGCAGTGGCACGATCTTAGCTCACTGCAACCTCCACCTCCCAGGTTCAATGGAATCCCCTGCCTCAACCTTCTGAGTATCTGGGACTACAGGTGCCTGCCACCGTGCCCAGCCAATTTTTTGGTATTTCAGTGGAGACGAGGTTTCACCATGTTGGCCACGATGGTCTCGATCTCCTGACCTAATGATCCACTCACCTTGGCCTCCCAAAGTGCCAGGGTACAGGCATGTGCCACTGTGCCTGGCCACAGTGGCACAATTTTTAAAGTTGTAAAAGATGATGTATATGATTTAGAATTTTTGAGACTATTCTGAAGCAGAAAACAGAATCCATAAAAAATTTTAAATGTTTGAATTACAGAAGACATACATATAAATTTAAAAAGATAAATTGGTAAAATATTTGCAATGTTCATAACCCATTGAAGATTCATGTCTAAAATAGATAGATGGATGGATAGATAGATGGATAGTTTGAAGTTTACAAAATTGAACAAAAAAATTGTAAAATGACAAAAGTTATGAATAGGCAAGTTAAAAACAAGCAAATTCAAATATTCAATTAACATGTTTTTAAAAGACAACCTGATTAATATTTAAGTAAATATGAAGTGAAAAATAAAACTACTGAGCTATTTCTCATCTTTTAAAATAATGATACCCCAAAATTTTAGAAAAACATAAACTCAAATATTATGAATACAAAGATAAGTCATTACAAACTTTTAAGAATATAAACCAGTAACATCTACTAAAATTAAGATTGTACAGACCCCTTGACCCTGAAATCTCAACAGAAGATAAGAATATATGTATAGGGACTTCTGTTGCCCACAAAAAATGAAACAAATTAATGTTCTTACTCATTTAAAATTACGATTATCTATATATACCTATATGCTGGTAGTTTGGACATTTGTTCCTTCTAAATCTCATGTTGAAATTTCATCCCCAGTATTGACAGTGGGGCCTAGTGAGAGGTGTTTGGGTTACAGGAACAGATTCTTCATCAATGGCTTGGTACTGTCCTGGGAGTAATGAGTGAGTTCTTGCTCTGTTAGTTCCCCCAGGAATTTACTGTTGAAAAGAGCCTTACTGCTCCTCTTGACTCTTGCTTCCTTCCTTTCTTTTGCCATATGATCTGCACACTCAGCCTCCCTCTTTGCCTTTCACTATGAGTGTACACAGCCTGGGTACTTTGAAGAAGATTCTAGCCCCATGCTTCTTGAACAGCCTGCAGAATAATGTACCTCAGAACTTAAAGTATTAAAAAAAAGAGACAGATGAAAACATTTAAAAAAGAACTTCTTTATGAAAAATATTTCTTTATAGCAATACAAACAGACTAAGGCATATACGCCAAATGAAACGTTTGCAAGGCTAGTCACCATAATATTGGAAGCATGGATGTAATTTTCTGTATCGTTTGATAATATGTGATTAAACTACCTTAGTTATATAGAAATAAAAACTGTTTCATCCTAGAAAACAAATCAAGTTAATTCCTGACTTTTTAGGCACCTATGATAGATAATCTACATATCCAAAAGGAGGAATCAGTAACTCAGGACCCAGGGATGGGTTATTTTCTAGAAATCCTAAACTGAAGCAGAATTCTGATCCCTAAATAGCCTTTCGATTAGGATATCAAATTTAAATCCCTGGAGTATTTAATTACACTTTAATTTATGTATATAGCAGAAACAGATAGCTCTAATTTCACATTATCTTTTCAATCATTGTCAGCAAATCATTTTCTTCCTTTCATAAAATATCTCATTAGAATTTGTTATTTAAAATTAATTGAGCCGGATAAAACCTATCCAATTAGGATTCTGGTGTTCAATGGGCAAGTGTGGTAAGCAAGCCTTGCAGAATTGCTTGACAAGACCTACTTATATCTGAAAGTTTGCTACTCTGGGATTTATATGTTGAAAATTAAATGTCATGAGGCAGGAGGGAGAAAAAAACTAAGTTCCTTTGACTCCTCTGCCAACACGAAAGCTCTCCTGTAGATGAGCTTTGCAACATTCGGCATCTGTTTCATTAAGTACTGCTAAATGATCAGATGTTCTCATCACTCATTCTTTATGTTCATATCAGCTCAAGTAATCATACTCAGTATTAATCTACAGAGAGTAATTTTTCAAAACTTTTTGGCTGAATCTCTATGCTATATTTTAATGAGAAAACAGCATTATTCTTTGTTTAAAAGTAGACTCCTAATAAAACAAATGTATTTCTACCTGTCCTTAGGAAATTAACTACATCTTAATATAAACTTTGATGCATAAAAACTAGAAAACTCAATGATGTTGCATCTTTCTCTGAAAACAAAGACGTGTTTTGCATGTATAATTCCTCCAGATATTTAAACTCTTTTGATAGTGAACTGTTTCTATCAAAACATTTTAAAAGCACAAATTTTTAAAAGCTGTCCACACGTCTGCATTGGCTACTTTATGCTCCTTTCTTCATTAGTCTTTGGGTTCTTTATTAATTCCAAGCCTGACGGCGTCAGCACAGATATCCTTCTGTCTGTAGGCGTGGAGGTAGATGGTGCATGTATTTACTGCCCAAGATTGAACACCTGTTTCCTGAGGCAAGCAGGCAGTCATGTATTAAAGCTTTAGATCTATTATCTCTGCTCCTTTTCCAGTAACATCAAGAACAATACAAAGGTATTTTAATACTGTTAAAGCATGATTAGATCTTTAACCACCCTTTACCCCAAAAGGATAATTTTATTTTAAACAATAAGGGCCCTGGACAAGCCACACATTGTCGAGGAAATGCTTAAAGAGCTAGTTTAGACTGGTTAGAATACAGTTACATATATACAAGGTAATAGAGGTTGGAGATAAAGTATAATACTCTAAACCAAAAACACCCATTAGAGCAGAACTGATCTTTTGAAAATTCCTTAGTATATAAATATGGAACTAGGAAGTTCAATTTATGAATTTAGTTAACAATATTCTCACCCACTTCTAAATTACAGATATAATGTTTTACCTTTAATATTCTAAAATATTGTTTTTGTATGTTTATATGTTAAATCCATCTGTAATTTGTTTTTGTATGTTATGTAAGTATTTAACTCTTTTTTTTACCAAATGGGTGTCAGCCAATTGTACCAGCATTAATTTATTAAATAAAAAAATTATTTCCCATACAATTTATGATACTGATTACCTGTAAATATTGTAAGCTTCTTCTATTCCACTGAATAATTCGTATATTACCACATTACATGATTATAGTGCCTTTGAAATAAGGTTTAATATCTAGTAAAACAAAATTCCCCACATTAAAAACAAACAAACAAACAAAAACATAGTGAATAGCATTGTTGTGAGACTGAAAGCCAAAGAAGTTTATGGACTTAATACTCAGGGCCAGGAAAATGTAAATCCCTTCTCAGCTAATCCTGCCTGGCTCACATGTTTCAAAAGGTAATAGGAGTAAAACATGTTAAAATTGTTGGTGAGGCATGTTCTGCAGATCAGGAACCTGTGAAAGAACTTTTTAAATACCTGCTAAGTGTTATGCAGAAAAAGAATTATAAGGAAAACAGGTTTATGGTGCTGATAAGGCTGAAGTCTTTTATAAGAATGTTAGCAAATGAGCCTATATAACACAAATGGCCTCCAATGCTTCTGGCTTGAAATCATTGTAAGATCATGCAGTTAGTCATTTGTAAGAAGTAGTTACATTAAACAGTGTGGCTTTAAATAGAAACACACAGAAAATAAGGTTATATGTTGATCAGTTGGTGAAAATATTGTGACCCAAGGCTTATAGGAAACTAATATTGTATTTCCTATAGGAACAGTGGTTTCCTATTTGTTAATTCAGTGTTTACAGCAACTTTACAGAATGTAACTATTGTAAATAACAAAGATAACTGTAATTTGTCTTTATCTCTTACTGTACAGGTTTTCTCTTTCTTGTTCTGTAGATTCACTAGATAAGGATAGGCATAGAATTTTATTTATTCAATTTGAGACTCATTGCATTCCTGAATCTAAGGATTCTCATCTTTCATTAATTCTGGCAAATACTCAGGCAAGATCTTTTCGTATATTCCCTTTCTCTTATTATATCTTCTCCCTCAATATTCTCTCTTATATCTTCTCCCTCAATATTCTCCATATCTAGGATTCCAATTAGATGTATCTTGGATCTTCTATCTTCCTTATCTTCTAATTTTTTCATATTTTTCTTTTTCTCCTCCTCTGTGTAGTCCTTTAATTTACCCTTCCCTCTTTGGCTGTGTCTAATCTGTTGTTTTTCCAAGTTACTAGGTTTTAAGTTTGACTAATATATTTGTAGTAGCTTTTTTGTTTGTTTTGGAGACAAGATTTCACTATGGGGCTCAGGATGGTCTTGAGTACCTAGTCTCAAGCAATCTTCCTGCCTCTGCCTCTGGAGTAGCTGGTATGACAGGTTTGTGTCACTGTGCCTGGCTGTATTGATAATGTCTTAAAGTTCTGTGTTTCTATTTGTTTTCTGTCTTCTTTTTCATATCTTAGTTCATCTTTTGCATATTTAATAATTTTAACAACACTTGCATATATCTGTTTTGTTTAGTATGGTAGCCACTAGCGACATTCAAGCTTGTCAGCCCTTAAATATGACTAGTCTGAACTGAAATGCATTGAAAATGTCAAAGACTTAGTATGACAAAAAAGAATAAGCCATCTACTTAACATTTTTTGATTATATGTTAAAAATAATAACATTCTTCATATTTGAGAGAAATTGTTTTACTAAAATTAATCTTTTTTTATTTTACTCTCTTAATACACCCATTAACTAGATGTAAAGTTAAATATGTGTTTCATATCATATTTTTACTGTGCAGTAGGTGTCTAGACTGAAACTCTATTTACTTGAAATCGTGGGGTTCTTATCCTGCTCTTCACTGTTTTTGCTAACACATGCTTTTGGTGGCTTATATCCTGAGATGTTTTGTAATTTTCTCTTTTGTGTTCTTAGTTTGTTTTCCTGTCAGATGCACCCAAATGTGTTACATATGACGAGTTAATATTAATTTCTCAGCTTGTGGTATACCTCAGCCAATGTAAATAATGTAAATTTTTATCTTAATCCTTGTGATAACAGGAAGGTGTCCAAAATTCTCAAAGAATTTAACTCCATTTAACTCCATTTAACTCCATTCCAAGGTTCAGGTTGAGGCAAATCAGTTTTCTCTTAGGCTCCCATTTCTGGTGGTCACTTTTTCTTAATAGAACTTTTCATTATGTGGCCCTTTGTGGGCCTCAATTTTATCCAAGGTTTTCAGTTCAAACACCAATCTGTCCTAAACCTAATGCTTTATTTCCTGGCTCCACTTGGGCTCAGAACACAAGGCTCTTTTAACTCAAGGTGAGCAAATGCCTCCGGATCGGGGAGATCACTGGCCTGGTCCTCAGCTTTCCCTTTGTTTTTGCATTCTAAGGACTTCTTTCTTTCAATCTCCTATTCACTTACAAAAATGTTTTACAGTGTATGCAGCATTTTAAGTGTTTTCTACTGGAAATATTTTCATAGAGCAGTGTCCCCAATCCACAGGGGATATGTTCTGAGAACCCCTGTGAATGCCTGAAATTGTGGATAGTACCACACCCTATACATGTGCTCCTCAATGTATGATGTGATTACATCCTGAGGAATCCCTCATAAGTTGAAAATATCATCAATTAAAATACATCAGCTACATCCTGATTAACCAGTCATAAAGTCAAAAAATCATTAAATCAAACCATCATAAGTTAGGGACTGTCTGTATATACTATGTTTTTTCAATCAGATAACTACCAAGGTGACTATTAAATGACTAATAAATGTGTGGATAATATATACAGTATGGATATATAGGACAAAGGACTGACTCGCAGCCCAGATGCAATAGAGCAGGATGGCAGGAGATTTCATCCTGCTACTCAGAACATGCAATTTAAAACTTATGAATTATCTATTTCTGAATTTTCCATTTAATATTTTCAGACTGTGGCTGACCATGGGTAACTGAAGCCACAGAAAGTAAAGCTGTGGATAAGATTATATTACAGGACTGTCATATTACTAAAAATGGAAGACTTTGTCATTATTTATTTATCTATTATGTATTTATCTTGTTCATTAGAACTAGTTTTGATAGCGGTACATATCTCTACATATTTCAGTATGGAAACTTCTATGTAAAATACTGTGAATCTTATCTAAACATAAAGACATGTATGTCAATACAAAAATCTGTTAAATCCAAATGGTTTTGTGCTGAAAGACTAAGATGTTCTTAGAATTAATTTGAAGCAAAATTATGAGAAAAGAATGACATTAACATTCAACACCACTCACCTGAAAGTCATGATACTCCTGGTCATACCATCACCCTAGAAATTTTGGTTGATATGCATTTTATTTGTGTAAATATTATCAGGTTTTTTTTATTTCAGTATTAAAATTTTTCAAATTTTTTGTTTCTACATAAAAAAATCTTTTTATGTCAGAGTCATAAGCAAATTTTAAGGCATAAATTAATGTGCTTCATGCATTAATAATCCCCAGATGTCAAGCACAGTGCCTGAAATATGGGAAATTCCATAAATTTTCTAAATTAGTGGAGACATGAATATTTTTATGTTTCTCTTTTATCATTGAAGGGAAATGGTTTCTAGGACAGCTGGTCTGCATAGCAGTAAAGTTTGTGATAAAAGAAGATACTTCTCTGAGCAACAGTAACTTTCCTATGTAGATATTTATATATATCATGGGCTACAGATGATGTCTCCTAGATTAAGAATTATGTTCTGTCCAGTGAAGTAGTATACTCTGGTCACCTGTTTTAACCTCCAAGCCAAACACTATTCCTACCAAAAATGCCAGGAATGTTGTTCAAAAAATGGAAAAATTATTGGACTTTGGATCAGAAATCTTAGAGATATGCTATATAATCTTTATTAGCTTGACTTTGTTTTCATCATGTGTTAAGTGTAAACATTTGGCTAAATTGCCTAAAGGGTAAAATACTAGAATTCTGTATATAGTGAGACACAGCCAATTATGTATGAGAGTGTAAATGTATGAAATGTATAGTAAGTACTTTACTGTAAAGCATTAACTTTTTTTCCTCTGTGTCTCTTAAAAGGTTTTTAGGTATCTGGTAATATGCTCATACTCTATGGGGATTGTCTCTGTGCTATTTCTATAATAGATCAAGAGATTCTTTATTAAACCTAGAAGAAAAATAAAGAGATTCTTTATTAAACCTAAATGAAAACACAGAAGGGATGTAAGGAAGTACTTTTTTTCCCATTACTGGCCCAATATGCTTACAAATAACCATCCCATACACATCTCACTAACTTGCCCTGGGTGAAGTATCCTGACAAAAGAAGTTTATGGTCATAGAAACAAAAAGCTGGCAAGCTGTGATTGACAAATCAGAAGGATCTTTAATGGAATGGGAAAGTCTTCACACTTTCTAAGGACCAGAGTATTTGCCTACCTTTCATCCCCTGCTCATAATCAGATGTTCAGTCTCTACCTTCTTAGCCAGCTCTAGTAAAAGTGTTTCTCTGACCATGAAAAATTTTGATTCATATCAAAAGTAAATTTTGCATCCCAGGAGGATGTTCGTGTCAATTCTATTAATCTTCCTGTCTTTATTGCTGAGATACTAAAAATAACATTTTGCTACAGCAGTCTCATTTCTGAGTTTACCGTATTTCCCACTTATACTGGTTTACAGGATCAGTGTAACATGCAAATTCTCTATAGAACAGGGAAAGTATTAGCTTATGAAACTGAAGAACATTAGTGATAATTGAATTCAACCAAACTTCATAGGAAATGGTATGAAATGAATAAAATTTACTGTCCTTTATGTTCTAAACACTTTTTTTATTGCATTTTAGGTTTTGGGGTACATGTGCAGAACATGCAAGATAGTTACATAGGTATACATGTGGCAGTGTAATTTGCTGCCTTCCTCCTCTTTACCCACATCTGGCATTTCTCCCCATGCTATCCCTCCCCAGCTACCCCCACCACTGTCCCTCCCATATTCCCCCCCAATAGACCCCAGTGTGTAGTGCTCCCCTTCCTAAATAGACCCCAGTGTGTAGTGCTCCCCGCCCTATGTTCATGTGTTCTCATTGTTCATCACCTGCCTATGAGTGAGAACATGCGGTATTTCATTTTCTGTTCTTGTGTCAGTTTGCTGAGAATGATGTTCTCCAGATTCATCCATGTCCCTACAAAGGACACGAACTCATCATTTTTGATTGCTGCATAATATTCCATGGTGTATATGTGCCACATTTTCCCAGTCCAGTCTGTCATCGATGGGCATTTGGGTTGATTCCTGGTCTTTGCTATCATAAACAGTCCTGCAATGAACATTCGTGTGCATGTGTCCTTATAGAAGAACAATTTATAGTCCTTTGGATATATACCCAGTAATGGGACTGCTGGGTCAAATGGAATTTCTATTTCTAGGTCCTTGAGGAATCGCCACACTGTCTTCCACAATGGTTGAACTAATTTACACTCCCACCAGCAGTGTAAAAGTGTTCCTATTTCTCCACATCCTCTCCAGCATCTGTTGTCTCCAGATTTTTTAATGATCGCCATTCTAACTGACATGAGATGGTATCTTAATGTAGTTTTGAGTTGCATTTCTCTAAACACCAGTGACGATGAGCATTTTTTCATGTTTGTTGGCCTCATGTATGTCTTCTTATGTAAAGTGTCTGTTCATATCCTTTGCCCATTTCTGAATGGGCCTGTTTGTTTTTTTCCTGTAAATCTGTTTGAGTTCTTTGTAAATTCTGGATATCAGCCCTTTGTCAAATGGGTAAACTGCAAAAATGTTTTCCCATTCTGTTGGTTGCCGGTTAACTCTAATGACTGTTTCTTTTGCCATGCATAAGCTGCGGAGTTTCATTAGGTCCTATTTGTCTATTTTGGCTTTTGTTGCCAATGCTTTTGGTGTTTTGGTCATGAAGTCCTTGCCTACTCCTATGTCCTGAATGCTTTTGCCTAGATTTTCTTCTAGGGTCTTTATGGTGCCAGGTCTTATGTTTAAGTCTTTAATCTATCTGGAGTTAATTTTAGTGTAAGGTGTCAGGAAGGGGTCCAGTTTCTGCAGTTTTCCCAACACCATTTATTAAACAGGGAATCCTTTCCTCATTGCTTGTTTTTGTGAGGTTTATCAAAGATTGTATGGTTGTAGATATGTTGTGTTGCCTCCGATGCCTCTGTTCTGTTCCATTGGTCTATATCTCTGTTTTGGTACCAGTACCATGCTATTTTATGCTGTTTTGATTACTGTAGCCTTGTAGTATAGTTTGAAGTCCAGTAGTGTGATGCCTCCTGCTGTGTTCTTTTTGCTTAGAATTGACTTGGCTATGCAGGCTCTCTTCTGGTTCCATATGAAGTTTAAGGTTGTTTTTTCCAATTCTGTGAAGAAGGTCATTGGTAGCTTGATGGGGATAGCGTTGAGTCTGTAAATTACTTTGGGCAGTATGGCCATTTTCACAATATTGATTCTTCCTAACCATGAACATGGAATGTTTCTCCATCTGTTTGTGTCCTCTCTTATTTCATTGAGCAGTGTTTTGTAGTTCTCCTTGAAGAGGTTCTTTACATTCTTTGTTAGTTGTATTCCTAGGTATTTTATTCTCTTTGTAGCAATTGTAAATGGCAGTTCGTTCTTGATTTGGCTCTCTTTAAGTCTGTTATTTGTGTATAGGAATGCTTGTGATTTTTGCACATTGATTTTTGTATCCTGAGACTTTGCTGAAGTTGCTTATCAGTTTCAGGAGTTTTTGGGCTGAGATGATGGGGTCTTCTAGATATGCTATCATGTTATCTGCAAATAGAGACAATTTGGCTTCCTCCTTTCCTATTTGAATACACTTCATTTCTTTTTCTTGCCTGATTGCTCTGGGTAGAACTTTCAGTACTATATTGAGTAGGAGTGGTGAGAGAGGGCATCCTTATCTAGTGCCAGATTTCAAAGGGAATGCTTCCTGTTTTGGCCCTTTCAGTATGATATTGGCTGTTGGTTTGTTGTAAATAGCTTTTATTATTTTGAGATACGTTCCATCAATACAGAGTTTATTGAGGGTTTTTAGCATAAAGGGCTGTTGAATATTGTTAAAGGCCTTCTCTGCATCAATTGAGATAATCATGTGGTTTTTGTTTTTGGTTCTGTTTATGTGGTGAATTACGTTTATAGACTTGCATATGTTGAACCAGCCTTGCATCCCCGGGATGAATCCTACTTGATCATGGTGGATAAGCTTTTTGATGTGCTGTTGCAATCAGCTTGCTAATATTTTATTGAAGATTTTTGCATCTATGTTCACCATGGATATTGGCCTGAAGTTTGCTTTTCCTGTGGAGTCTCTGCCGGGTTAGGTACCAGGATGACGTTGGTCTCATAAAATGATTTGGGAAGGATTCCCTCTTTTTGGATTATTTAGAATAGTTTCAGAAGGAATGGTACCAGCTCCTCTTTGTGTGTCTGGTAGAATTTGGCTGTGAACCCATCTGGACCCGGGCTTTTTTGTGTAGTAGCCTCTTAATTGCTGCCTCAACTTCAGACCTTGTTATTGGTCTCTTCATAGTTTCGGCTTCCTCCTGGTTTAGGCTTGGAAGGACACAGGTGTCCAGGAATTTATCCATTTCTTCCAGGTTTACTAGTTTATGTGCATAGAGTTCTTTGTAATATTCTCTGATGATGGTTGGAATCTCTGTGGAATCTGTGGTGATTTTCCCTTTATCATTTTTATTGCATCTTTTTAGTTATTCACTCTTTTCTTTTTTATTAATCTGGTAAGTGGTTTGTCTATTTTGTTGATCTTTTCAAAAAAACCAGCTCTTGGGTTTATTGATTTTTTGAAGGGTTTTTCCTGTCTCTATCTCCTTCAGTTCTGCTCTGATCTTAATTATTTCTTGTCTTCTGCTAGGTTTTGAGTTTTTACGATCTTGCTCCGCTAGCCCTTTCAATTTTGACAATAGGGTGTCAATTTTGGACCTCTCCACTCTTCTCATGTGGACACTTATTGCTATATATTTTCCTCTAGATACTGCTTTAAATGTGTCCCAGAGATTATGGTATGTTGTGTCTTCATTCTCATTGGCTTTGAAGAACTTCTTTATTTCTGCCTTCATTTCATTGTTTATCCAGTCAACATATAAGAGCCAGTTGTTCAGTTTCCATGAACCTGTGCTGTTCTGAGTTAGTTTCTGAATTCTGAGTTCTAACTTGATTGCACTATGGTCTGAGAGACTGTTTGTTAGGATTTCAGTTTTTTTTGCATTTGCTGAGGAGTGATTTACTTCCAATTATATGGTCAATTTTAGAGTAGGTGTGATGTGGTGCTGAGAAGAATGTATATTCTGTGGATTTGGGGTGGAGAGTTCTGTAAATGTCTATCAGGTTTGCTTGTTCCAGGTCTGAGTTCAAGTCCTGGATATCCTTGTTAATTTTCTGTCTGGTTGATCTGTCTAATATTGACAGTGGAGTGTTAAAGTCTCCCACTATTATTGTGTGGGAGTCTAAGTCTCTTTGTAAGTCATTAAGAACTTGCTATATATATCTGGGTGCTCCTGTATTGGGTCCATATATATTTAGGATAGTTAGCTCTTCTTGTTGTATTGATCCTTTTACCATTATGTAATGTCCTTCTTTGTCTCTTTTGATCTCTGTTGCATTAAAGTCTATTTTATCAGAGACGAGAATTGCAACTCCTTCTTTTTTTTGCTCTCCATTTACTTGGTAAATCTTCTTCCATTTCTTTATTTTGAACCTTTGTGTACCCTTGGATGTGAGATGGGTTTCCTGGATACAGCACAGTGATGGGTTTTGGCTTTTTATCCAATTTGCCAGTCTGTGTCTTTTCATAGGTGCATTCAGCCCATTTACATTTAGGGTTAATATTGTTATGTGTGTATTTGATACTGTATTTTGATGCTAGCTGGCTGTTTAGTCCGTTAGTTGATGCAGATTCTTCATTTTGTTGATGCTCTTTAGCATTTGGTATGTTTTTGGAATGGCTGGTACTGGTTGTTCCTTTCTATGTGTAGTACCTCTTTCAGGAGCTCTTGTAAAGCAGGCCTGGTGGTGACAAAATCTCTGAGTAGTTGCTTGTTCACAAAGGATTTTATTTTTCCTTCACTTATGAAGCTCAGTTTGGCTGGATATGAAATTCTGGATTGAAAGATCTTTTCTTTAAGGATGTTGAATATTGGCCCCCACTCTGTTCTGGCTTGTAGGGTTTCTGCCGAGAGATCTGCTGTGAGTCTGATCGGCTTCCCTTTGTGGGTGACCAAGCTTTTCTCTCTGGCTGCCCTTAGCATTTTCTCCTTCATTTCAACCCTGGTGAATCTGACGATTATGTCCCTTGGGGTTGCTCTTCTTGCGGAAAATCTTCGTGGTATTCTCTGTATTTCCTGGACTTGAATATTGGCCTGCCTTGCTAGATTGGGGAAATTTTCCTGGATAATATCCTGAAGAGTATTTTCCAGCTTGGATTCATTCTCTTCATCACATTCAGGTCCACCTATCAAATGTAGATTAGGTGTCTTTACATAGTCCCACATTTCTTGGAGACTTTGTTCATTCTTTTTTGCACTTTTTTCTGTAATCTTGGCTTCTAGTTTTATTTCATTGAGTTGATCTTCCATCTCTGATATCCTTTCTTCTGCTTGGTCAATTTGGATGTTGAGATTTGTGCATGCTTCACGAAGTTCTCGTGTTGTGTTTTTCAGCTCCTTCAATTCATTCATATTCCTCTCTAAGTTGTCCATTCTTGTTATCATTTCATCAAATCTTTTTTCAAGGTTCTTAGTTTCTTTGCATTGAGTTAGAACATGTTCTTTTAGCTCACAGAAGTTTCTCATTACCCACCTTCTGAATTCTGATTCTGTCATTTCATCACACCCATTCTTTGTCCAGCTTTATTCCCTTGCTGGTGAGGGGTTTGGGTCCCTTGTAGGAGGCGAGGTGTTCTGGTTTCAGGTGTTTTTCTCCTTTTTGCACTAGGTTCTTCCCATCTTTGTGGATTTATCCACCTGTCATCTGATTAGTTGCTGACTTTCCAGTTGGGTCTCTGAGTGGACATCCAGATTGTTGATGATGAAGTATTTCTGTTTCTTAGTTTTTCTTCTAACAGTCTAGCCCCTCTGCTGTAGGACTGCTGAGGTCCACTCCAGGCCCTGCTTGCTGGGCAAACATCTGAAGCAGCTGCGGAACTGTGAGGGTTGCTACCAGTTTCTTCTTCTGCTATCTTTGTCCCTTAATGATGCCCGCCAAATGTCAGTCTGATCAGTCCTTTGTGAGGTGACTCTTTGGATATACGCGGGTCAGGGAGCTGCTTGAGGAGACAGTCTGTACCTTATAGGAGCTCAAGTGCTGAGCTGTGAGCTCCATTGTTCATTCAGGGCTGCTAGGCAGGTACGTTTAAGTGTGCTGCAGCAGAACTCAGAAATTCCCTTTTTTTCCTTAGGTGCTCTGTCCCGGGGAGTTAGGGCTTTATTTATGAGTATCCATTGCATTGTCCTGCCCAGCAAGGAGGCAGTCTAGTCACTGCCTGCTGCAGAGACTATGCTGAGGTGCTCTGGGCTCCGCCCTGTTGCTGTGGGCTCCACCCTGCTGTCGTGGGCTCTGCCATGTGTAATTCCCTGTAGTCCTGTTTATATGGGTTTGGTTAGAACTGCTGTGGTGATGGTGACCCTCCTCTGTAATGGTGGACTCTTCTGTTATGGCAGGTTGCCTCAGCAATGGCAGACTGTGTCAGCATTGGCAGAGTACCTTCGTATGGGTGGAGTGCCTCAGTAATGGTGTTCGCCCCTCCCCCACCGAGCTGCACCATCCTGGGTTCAGCTGTGCTTGCAGTGAAACTCTGAACCCTGAGCGTTTCCAATTGCTGTTTTGTTTGTTTTTGTGGGGGTGGGACCCGCCAAACCTGATCACCTGGCTCCCTGCCTCAGAGCCCTTCTTTTTTTAAGTTGAATGGTTGACTCTGTCCCCAGTGTTCCAGTCACCTGCTGAAAGGGCACCAGGATCTGTGTGATTTCCCATGTGGCGACCCACTGCACTGGCTGAAACAGCATCACTGCCTGGGACTCTCCTGGCCTGGCTTACTGTTTGAGTCTCATTTAATCAGATGAATGTGCTAATCTGCCTTCCCAAATCTCAAATTGCTGGTTTAACTGGGCAACCAGACCAGTGTATTTTGTACAGAGTTCTGCTGTGCTGCAGCACCAGCTGAAACAGCTGCACTGGCCCAAACAGCCACGCTGGCAGTCTATGGGGCTCCTACACCTGGGAATCTCCTGGTCTGTGGGCAATAATGATCCATCTGGAAATGCGGCATCCACTCACCCTCTGCACTTTCACTGGGAGCTACAATCCTGAGTTGCTCCTATAGCACCATCTTCTTCTCTATCCCCCCTCCTCTCTAAACAGTTTTTCATATATGGTTTCATTTAATTGGTTTTTTCTTTCTTCTTTTCTGCACATAGAATCTTAAGAGTTGGATAGATATGATTAATCACAGTCCCATACTAGTGGTACATAATCATCCAACTACGACATTATTAATTTTTGTCTTATTTATCTCTGTTCTCTGTTCTATTCCATTTCCCAACCCATGGATGCACTATCTTGTATTTGTGTCCTTCCAACACACATTTCATACTTGTCTTTTAAATATAGCATGTTTTGTGTGCATGTTTTTTTAAAGTACACACAAGATTATACATTTTATAAAACACTTTGATTCAATCCAACATTATATTTTTCTGAGAGATACATGTGAGAAATAGAATATTGTTTGTGTTTTCCATTTACGATTATATAACAGCTTGTACATTCATTCATTTTCCAGTGTGTATGAAGATTGAGATTATTTGATTTTATGACTAATAAATTTTCATAGTGGTTCATGCCTGTAATTCCAGCACTTTGCGAGGCTGAAGTGGGTGGATCATCTGATGTCAGAAGTTCAAGACCAGCCTGGCCAAAGTGGTGAAACTCTGTCTCTACTAAAAATGCAAAAATTAGTCAGGTGTAGTGGCAGGCACATGTAATCCCAGCTACTCAGGAGGCTGAGGCAAGAGGACTGCTTGACCCTGGGAAGTGGAGGTTTCAGTGAGCTGAAATCATGCCATTACATTCCAGTCTGGGTGACAGAGCAAGACTCCATCTCAAAATTATATATATATATATATTTAATATAAAATATACTATATACTATATATTTTTAATATACTATAAAATATATATGCTAACACATATTTAGAAAACACTAATTTATAGTATATAGTATATAAAAATTGTATATATGATATATTTTTAATATACTATTATATATATTTCTCTAACACATATATTAAAGAAACTAATTAGATCATAAAGCATAAAATATTTTAATATTTTACTGCCAAATTCTGTTTAAAATAGCTGAAATAATTATCTCAAAACTATTTTTAGAAAATACATATTTAGGCTGGGTGCAGTGGCTTATGCCTGTAATCCCAGCACTTTTGGTGGCTGAGGTTGGTAGATGATGAGGTCTGGAGTTCGAGACCAGCCTAACCAACATGGTGAAACCCCGTCTCTACTAAAAACAGAAAAATTAGCCAGGAGTGGTGGCAGGTGCCTTTAATCCCAGCTACTCAGAAGGCTGAGGCAGGAGAATCATTTGAACCCAGGAGGTGGAGGTTGCAGTGAGCCAAGATTGCAGTCCAGCCTGGATGATGGGGCAAGACTCCATCTCAAAAAATATAAAAAAAAAAGAAAATGCATATTTACTCATATTCTTTCCAAACTGTAATGATACCTGACTTTTTAATGTTAATTAACATTGTATAAACATAATGCTAATTAATATAGTATTAATTAATTAGCATTAACCCAATTAATGTCAATCTAGTGATTAGAGTGTTTTATTTCATTGTATTTTTATTTTTCTGAGTTTGAGCATTCCCTTACATATTTATTGGCCTTACAAGTTTCTTTTCCATTAATTTTCTGTTTATATCATTTTTATATTTAAAAATGTCCTTTTAAAGATGTATTTGTGGATTTTCTTAATATATTTTTGATGACATTACTTTGCCTGCTACATATGCCACCAATACTTTTTCTAATGGATTGCTTGACTTTTAACATAGTATTATATTTCATTAATTTAATCTAATATGGACTTACTTTTCATTTCTGATTTGTGTGGTTCTTCATTTTGTTTTCACTCAACCTCTACCAATTCTAAGACCATAAAAATATCCTCCATATTTTCTTTTAGTTGTTTTGTAGTTTCTTTGCATAAAAGCATAATTTTAACTATGAGCACAACACCCTGAGTTGGTTACTATTATTATGCCTAGTACATAGACAAAGTGAAATGGAAGACGACATTGAAGTGTCTGTTAGTTTGTTCTTACATTGCTGATAAAGGTATACTTGAGACTGGGTAATTTATGAAGAAAAAAGAGGTCTGATGGACTCGCAGTTCCAAGTGGCTGGAGAGGCCTCACAATCATGGTGGAAAATGAGAGAATGACAGCCAAGCAAAAAGGGAAACCCCTTATAAAAACATCAGATCTTATTCACTGCCATGAGAAGAGTATGGGGGAAACCTCCCCCATGATGCAGTTATCTCCCACTGGGTCTTTCCCACAACATGTGAAAATTATGGGAACTACAGTTCAAGATGAGATTTGGTGGGGACACAGCAAAACCATATCAAATTGATAATCACACCTTATTCTTGTTAGTTAAGTGTGTACATTTCAAAATTATAACTAATGTATAAGCCAGCAATACTCAGAGGACTGTATTTAAGGTCTCCAATAATAGAGCTACGTGTCAGATGTGTTCCCTACACATTTTCCCTAAACCCCTATATATTTACATGCAAATAAAAATAGCCAAAGCTTCTGCAGGCAATTAAACATACCAAAATTATAAAATTTCATTTTATGTTCTTATGATTAGCTTATCTAATCTATTCTCAAAATGATTAAATCAACACAGGTAAAAACAAAGAAGCATTGTTCCTTGAAACAGTTTAGAACTTTTTCAACCAGGAATAAATGGCAAGCAAATCTTTATAATTAGTACACATATTTGACTAGGTTATTTTTAAAAATATATGCGTTTCCCAATAATTATGTTCAGGTAAACATTCATAAAATTGATGAAAGAAAAACATAAAATTCTGTCTAAAGTTTAAATACATTCCAGGTGATTTTTTTAGTTTAATAAAATTAATTCATTCCTTATTTAGCAAAATGAACTCATGCTAATCATTTGTTATTGGTATTTGATTGGATTTTATAATTTATAAAATAATTTTATATTATTCAATATAATTATCTTTGCAGACACATGATAAAGTATTTTTCTTAAAATGAGAAAACTAATTTTCTGAAAAATATTATAATTTGCTCAAAGTCAAGAAGCTAGTAAATGGAAACAATGAAATGAAACTGGTAACTATCATTTGTTCTCTTCCTGTTTCATCATGTTCAATGTTCTAAGTACAGAATAGAAGAAATGGTGCAATTTTAAATGTTAAGATAAAGAAAATGCATGTGTATCGAATTTCAGAGCCTCTGATTAGAAAATATCAAAAGAAGCAAGAGAATTCTTTTCTACTTATAATACAGCTATGACACAAGGAAGATTAAGGGAAAAAGTATTAGAGACCATTTAATAATAAGCTAACAAGCAGGAAAATGACATTTTTTTCTTGGACATTATAAATATATTTTTGTGATTAGACTTTATAAATAGGGTTGATGTATTTAAGATAATAAAATTTTTCTTTTGAGTCTTATTTTCTATTCAGTCTATATACAGTGAGAGGTAATCAGAGTAACATATTTAACTTTTAAGAAGAGAAGAATGCCAATTACTTCTGTATTCCTTAATGTTACCAGCTGGTGTCAAGTAACAGACTAGAATAGTGAAACTGAGCCAACATGGTATGTGTTAACTTGCAACACTCTCTATTGCTTAGTTTGTTCATTATTTCCACTCCATTCACTCACTATGAGCCAGACACTATACTAAGTGTTTTCTTTTAGAGCTCTTAGAGAGTGGACATGAGCTAATGTCCTACTTTCCTTAAGCAAACTAACATCATTCTGTAACCAAATAATATTCATGTATCAGTTGGTTATCTAATCCAATAATAAGAATTTTTCCAAATTTCACTCATTGTAGTTATCACCTTCTCAGTATTTGCTGAGTACTACTTCTACTATTATTTGCTTATCATTTTCTTACATTCATTACAATAAAGATGGTAATTAACATTTAATGTTTCTGCCATGTACTACCTTAAATCATTCTACTTGGTATCAGAGAAATACAAATCACACTTGTGGAGAGACTAGAGTTATGAGAAAAGAAAAAAAAAAAACAGCAGGTTCTGGCTGAAGCAGGAGTTTAAACATTACACATTTCTTTTAGATCCAGCCATTACTCACAGACAAATTACTGCCCGGCAACAGCAAGACTTTGACAGAGTTGTTATATCTAGTCATTCAATATTCAGGACCAGTATTTAATAATGAAAACAAGATGGATTATTCCTTGTTACATGTGACAGGCATGATGAAATAAGAATTATCATAGCTATTTACTACTTTTGAAAGAAGAAATGTGATCAGAAATGAAAACGCTCACTGTGATACTTTAGAAACTTTGATCAACAGTGTGTATCTCATAAAAGTGTCCACTGGGAATGCCTGAAATGTCTTCCCAAATGCATTTACTTTAATGTTTCTCGTAAAATACGAGACTTTTATCCCCTCACTGTGCACAGTATTTGATCCTATGATCTACTTGGCTTTGACATGGAAATCATTTTATTCTTGCTTTTTCTGAAGTTAGCTCACATCATCAATCTAAGAGTTGAGAAAAGAAAAGTGCTAGTCCATGACCTGATTTGCAATGTCTCATTGCCTGAGAAGGTATTGTAATCCAACTTTCACAGGAAATACAGAGTTACCCTACTGAAAGCATGGTGGATAATAAAAATGATTTTCAGCTAATTTATATATTTTGAGAAAGGAAGCCAAAAGCAATTAACTGATTTAAAATATATAAGAGAATGTAGCTTTTGAAAACAGATGTCTACAAGCCTAATAATATGAGTTTTAAAGCATTGATTTCTATGTATTTATTTATTCCACAAATGTTAATGAACACCTACTATATGTTAGGCAATATTCTAGATTCTGGGAATAGAGCAGTGAACAGCAAATCAGAAAGAAAATGTTGAATCTTGTGGAGATACATTATTGTATGGGAACAGAATATAAACTAAGTATAGTTTACCCTTCAACAACATGGAATTGACTGTATGGGTCCACTTAAGGGTGGATTTTTTTTTCCAATAAATATAGTTGATCCTCCAGATCTAGAGTTTGGAAAATACAATATTGGAGAATGTGAAGATCTCATATATGGAAAGTCAGCTGTTACTGTCTGCAGGTTCCACAGGGCCAGATGCAGGATTGAGCATGCATGGATTTTGTTATACATGGGTGTCCTGGAACCAATCCCCCATGGCTACCAAGGGATGACTGTAAAAAATACATTAAATGGGGGAAAATTTAGGGGTATAGGGATGACGTAAGCATTGTATTTTTTAAAAAGATGGTCAGGGAAGGATTCCCTAAGACTCTTTTAAAAAAAAAGATTTTGTAAGTAAGTGAAGGTTGAATATCTGCAGAAATAACATTCCTAGAAATGGGAATAACACATGCACATTTCCTGAGGTAGGTATCTACCAGGCATCTATTTAAGGAACAACAAAAAGTCTAGGGCACCTGGAGCAAAATGAGTAGTGGGGAAAGTAGTGAAAGATGGAGTTAGAACATTAAGGGAGAAAGATCACGTAGACCTCATAGAACATCATAAAAGAGTTTTCTTTTACTCTGAATGAGATGATAAACTGGAGAGTTTTGAGCAGAGGAGAGACAAAATCTGACCTTGCTTTATTGGTATCACTCTGGCTTCTGTGTTGAGATGGATATTGGATAATAGTAATAGCAGAAAAGCCAGTGAGGAGGCTATTTCAATAATCTTGATTAGAATCGAGCAGTGGCAAATGCCTATAGTCCTGGCTACTTGGAAGATTGAGGCAGGACTGGGTGGCTGATGGAGGACAATCACTTGAGCCCAAGAATTTCGGTCCTGGCAACATATAACAATGAGAGACCCTATCTATGATTTGGACCAGGATGGTAACAATGAAGTGGCAAAACTGTGGATATGTTTTGAAGATAAAATCAAAAGTATTTTGCTAACTAATTCGATGTAAACTAGAAAAGTGAGGAGAGTTAAGTATGACTCCAAGGTTTTCAGCCTAAAAAAATTAAAGTTGCAATTAACTGAGATTGCAAAGTTTGTGAGAGAGACATGTTTGGTTGGGGAAGATGAGGAGTTTAGATTTCGTCATTGATAAGGTTTGGATTTGTGTTACTGCCCAAATCTCAAATATGTCAAATTGTAATCCCCAGTTTTGGAGGGGACCTGGTGGGAGGTGATTTAATCATGGGGCAAATATTCCTCTCGGTGCAGTTCTTGTGATAGTGAGTGAGAGCTCATGAAACATAGTTGTTTAAAGGTGGCACTACCCTGCTCTCTCTCTTCCTCCTGCTCCAGCCACATAAGATGTGCCTGCTTCCCTGTTTGCCTGCCTTCACACTGTAGGTTTCTTGAGGCCTCCCCAGAAGCTGAGCATATGTTGCCATGCTTCCTGAACAGTCTGCATAATCGTGAGCCAATTAAACCTCTTCTCTTTATGAATTACCCAGTCCCAGGTGTTTATAGCAGTGCAAGAATGAACTAATACAGACATGCTAAATTGAAGATGTCTATTGGACATCCAAGTGAGGAAGCTTAGGCAGCAGTTGGATGTAGGAATCTGGAGCCCAGAGGAAGGTGCTACTTAAAAATATAAATTTGGTGCTTACCAATTTTAGATAATATTTAAATCCATGAGCCTGGACAAGATCATCAAGGATATTCAGATATTCAGGAATATGAAAAAAAAAAAAGTTGGAAAAGAAGCCAAAAATTAACCAATAAGTAAAGAAATAAACCAGAATTATGTGTCTTTTTGAAAAACAAATTTAAAATGTATCTCAAGGAGGAGGGAGTAGGTAATTCGTCAAATGCTGCTGATAAGATGAAGGCTAAAAATTAATCGTTGGATTTAGCAATATGGAGAAGTTTTAAAGAGTGTGGAATTTGAAAAGCACAGTGATTTTAATGAGCCAGCCTCTAAAAAGGAGCAGAGAAATGAAGTTGGGAGGTTTGTTTTTTGCTTAGTTTCTAATGGGAGAAATGATAGCATGTTTGTAGATTGATGTGAATTAATGAATAGAACTGAAAGTGGGATGATGCAATTCAACTTTGGTAATAGGAAGAAAGGAAATATTTTGATAAAAGTACTGATAGGTGAGAAAATATGCTATGGAAGCTTAAGGAATTTCTCTGCTGCTAACTTCAAATTTCCCAGTGAAATAAAAGTCGTCAATTGAGAAGGAATGCTCCAGGTCTGGAGATAAAAAGGTTGGAAATAGGACTGTAGGACAGTGAATGCATCGAGGCAATGGAGAGTGTGTACCAGACAGCAATAAGGGCCCACTCTAAGATTTTAGTTAGAAAATTAAAATGAAACTGCTCCATGTGAATGTTCCTCTCCAGCCATGTTCAGCTGCAAGGTCATAAGCACTAATGAGGGAAGAGTTAGATTGGGCAGGTGTTGTTTTTCCAAGTGTTATGTAAGAAAGAGGCTAGGATGTTGGTGGTATATGCAAGGAAGAGATTATAATTGAACATGGAATTTAAGCTGTATATGAGGAGAAATGAAGATGAGGTGGTAAATGATAATGATATCTGAAAATGGTAAGTAGATTTTGGTTTTCCATATCATTATAGAATAAATGTGGAATTGGGTGAAGAAGAGAGCTTGAATAGGGTCAGAATGCTTGAAATTGATATTATGGATGAATTGTGTTAAACTCCTGAAAATGTCACCAGCAATCTATTAGTAAGGCAAAACCAGGCTTATTAGAATTCACTGCAGTAAAGATGAACACCACCGTGACTCTTAGCCATGTTTCAAAAGGAGAAATTCAGGAAAGGGTATCTATAGTGGCAGGAATCTGGGAACAAATTTTAAAGTTTTTGTTTTATTTGGTGTTAAGTATTGAAACTAGAAACTGGGGTAAAATTTGTGACCTAGCAAGATTTAATGTGTAATTGCTGTTAGCTGTTTTGTCCAGGGGAACTGACTTAGGTAAAGGCCTTATATAAATTGATTTGCAGGAATTTTTTGAAGCAAATGATAAATGTATTTATTGGCTTATAGTTTTTGTCTTACCTTTCCTAGGAAAAGTTTTCCTGAAACAAACAGCTCAGTTGTGCTAACACAGGTGGCCTCTGATACAAGCCATAAAAGCTGTCATCTTAACCAAGGGGATTTCAGTTCCATGTTAGTTACTATAAATGTCAGAGACAAGGTTTTATGACAGAGTCCCTAAGTACTTGAAAAAGAATTGAGATTAGATCATTGGAGAAGAGGATTCAAGGAAACAAATGAATATTGAGATGATGAAGAACTAAGTCAGGAATAGTATGAAGAGTGATAGTGAGCCAGCAGTCATAATTATCAAAGAATGAAGAAATGACTATGGATCAGTAGATAATACAACAAAGAGGGATACTGAGGAGTATGGTATGCAAACATGAGATTCAAAATTAGGAAGTTTAGAAAGAAGAGAGGATACATGTCCTGAAAAAGACTCTTAAGAGCAAGGAGTCCTCCTAGAGCAACTTCTAGGCTGCATGGTACCAGAGGTAGAGGAAAGGGTAGTTTCTTAGACCTTTATGAAAAAGATAGACAAGTAAAGCTGTAAAGTTGCTTGGTATAAAGCTGGGCAGCTGAGCAAGGCTGAGCTTTGTACCAAGCAACTGAAATAGTGATCAGTTAGAACTTAGAGCAGGGGGAGTATGAAGTAAGGAGGATGGTGGAGAAGCCCAAGTGTCAGGAATGAGACCAGAGAGTAAAGATAATCAAAACTGGGAATAAAATAGTTAGCTGAAGATACAGTGTTTTTTTGTTTGTTTGTTTGTTTTGAGACAGAGTCTCACTGTGTCACCAGGCACCAGGCTGGAGTGTAGTGGTGCAATCTCGACTCACTGCAACCTCCTCCTCCTGGGTTCAAGCGATTCTCCTGCCGAATAGCTGGGACTACAGGCACGTGCCACTGCGCCCAGCTAATTTTTGTATTTTTTAGTAGAGACGGGGTTTCAACATGATCTCAATCTCTTGACCTCATGATCCGCCTGCCTCGGCCTCGCAAAGTGCTGGGATTACAAGCGTGAGCCACCGCGCCTGGCCGGAAATTTTTTATTTCAATTTCTTTTCCCAATATGGGCTTTTAAAAATCCATTCTTTTTATAAGACTTTAAAAGAGATTTTTAAAGAAAGGTTAAAAATTTGTGAATTTATATCATAATAATCATAGCCAACTCTGATTATGAAGTAAAAAGCTCAAGCATTTTAGAGATAATTCTAGATGTCAATGAACAACTTGCCTACAGGTGAAACTGTTTTTACTTAAATGTTTCATGTGATTAAGTAGAGGATGTACATCCATTTCCACTGAGATCTACTAATCTATTATTTGCCAAATGGAAAAGCACTTAGAGCAAATGATTAATAGTTGTGAGGGGTGGTGGGCAATGGGGGATTCTCATAGCCATTATTATCTTCATGAATGTGTAATACAGATGAAACATTTAAAGGTTTTCCTTTTGCATTCATAACCAGGTTTACCTACTCTGATTTTTAAAACAAAGAATATGATCCCAAAAGAGAATCTTTTCTTTTTTTCAAATGGTTGTGAGCAAAACTACTTTTCTGTCATCAAGAAAAGAAATTGCATTTACATCAATTTTGATAGTAAACATCTGATAGTCATCATTGTAAAGAGTAATAAAAGCATTGATAATGTATGGTATAAAAATACATATTAAACTAATATGATAAAAATAGAATAAAGGGGAACTTCCTCAACTTAATAAAAATCTACAAAAAATCTACAGCTAAAATCATTCTTAACAGTGAAAATCTAGAAGTTTTTTCACTAAAATAAGGAACAAGACAAGGATGCTCACAACAGTTATTTCATCATCATACTGGAAGCCTTAGCTAATAAAATAAGAGAATAAAATAAAATGTGTACAAAATGGAAAGGAAGAAATAAATTGTCTTTGTCTGCAGATGATATTATTGTATATAATGAAATAGAAAATCCAAAAGAATCAATGAAAAAACACCTTGAACTAATAAGTGATTATAGCCAGTTTGCAGAAAATAATAATAATATACAACACTCAATTGTTTCTCTATATTCCAGCAAGGAACGATTGTAATTTGAAATTAAAAACACAATGCCGGTGTGCGCAAAGTGGGGAACTGGTGTTGGGAGTTGCTGGAAGTCGGAGCTGGGGGAGTGGTCACTCGCAGTGAGCATGGGTGGTGGCTGGGTGCAAAGTAGAGAGCAGTCCCTAGTTTAAGCCTTTCCATCACCCTCCAGCACCGCCAGTACCATGGACACCATGCTGCCGCAGCCCCTTGGCTATGCGTTGCAGCTGCCACTCGACCAGATTCAGAGAGGGGGACTGAAGGAAGATGGTGCTGTAGGAGCAGCTCAGGATTGCAGCTACCAGTGAAAGTGCAGAGGGAGAGTGGACACCACATTTCCATATGGATCTTTATTACCCACAGACCAGGAGATTCCCAGGTGGAGGAGCCCCATGGGTCACCAGCACAGCTGTTTTGGCTGGCGTGGCTGTTTCGGCTGGTGTGGCTGTTTGAGCCAGAACTGCAGCCCAGCGGCTCTCTGTACAAAATACACTGGTCTGGTTGCCCTGTTAAACTGGCAACTGAAGATCCGGGAAGGCAGATTAGCCCATTCATCTGATTAAACAGGACTGAAACATAAAGCCAGGCCAGGAGATGCCCAGGCAGTCACATTATTTTAGCCAGTGCAGTGGGTCACCACATGGGAAATCACACAGATCCCAGCGCCCTTTCAGCAGGTGACTGGAACGCCTGGGAGAGAGTTAACCGTTCAACTCAAAAAAAAGGGGCTCTGAGGCAGGGAGTCAGGTGATCAGGCTCTGTGGGTCCCACACCCATAAAAACAAATAAAACAAACAAACAAACAAAAACAGCAATTGGTAACACTTGGGGTTGAGAGTTTCACGGCAAGCACAGCTAAAACCAGGACAGCCCAGCTCCGTAGGGGAGGGGCATCTGCCATTACGGAGGCACTCCACCAATAAGGAGGTAGTCTGCCATTGCTGACATAGCCTGCTGTTGCCAGGCAACCCGCCATAAAAGAGTCCACCATTACAGAGGTGGGCCAACATTGCTGAGGCAGTTCTAACCACACACATATAAACAGGACTACAGGGAAATACACATGGCAGCAGGGCAGAGCCAACAGCAGGGCAGAACCCAAAGCAGCTCAGTAAAGCCTCTGCAGGCAGTGACTAGGCTGCCCCCTTGCTGGGCAGGACAGCCCTGAAAAAAAAAAAGGCAGCAGCACAACAAACCCTCATAAATAAAGCCCTAATTCCCTGGGACAGAGCACCTGGGGAAAAATATAGACGGTTTATGAGTTCTGCTGCAGCAGACTTAGATGTACTTGCCTAGCAGCCCTGAATGAACAATGAAGCTCTCAGCTCAGCACTTGAGCTCCTATAAAGAACAGACTCTGTCCTCAAGCAGCTCCCTCACCCCCATATATCCAAAGAGTCACCTCACAAAGGACTGATCAGACTGACATTTGGCGGGCATCATTCTGGGACAAAGATAGCAGAAGATGAAACTGGTAGCAACCCTTACTGTTCTGCAGCTGCTACAGGTGACCCCCAGGCAAGCAGGGCCTGGAGTGGACCTCAGCAGTCCTAAAGCAGAGGGGGCCAAACTGTTAGAAGGAAAACTAAGAAACAGAAATAACTTCATCATCAACAATCTGGACGTCCATTCAGAGACCCAATCTGAAAATCAGCAACTACACAGATGACAAGTAGATAAATCCAAAAAGATGGGAAGAAACCAGCACAAAAAGGAGGAAAATGCCAGAAACCAGAACACCTCTCCTCCGACAAGGGATCACAACTCCTCACTAGCAAGGGAACAAAGCTGGATGGAGAATGACTGTGATGAAATGACAGAATCAGAATTCAGAAAATGGGTAATGAGAAACTTTAGTGAGCTAAAAGAACATGTTCTAACTCAATGCAAAGAAACTAAGAACCTTGAAAAAAGATTTGTTGAATGGACAACTTAGAGAGGAACATGAGTGAATTGATGGAGCTGAAAAACACAACACGAGAACTTAGCAAAGCATGCACAAGTCTCAAAAGCCTAATTGACCAAGCAGAAGAAAGGATATCAGAGGTTGAAGATGAACTCAATGAAATAAAATGAGAAGGCAAGATTAGAGAAAAAAGCACAAAAAGGAATGCACAGTCTCCAAGAAATGTGGGGCTATGTGAAGAGACGTAATCTACATTTGATAGGTGTACCTGAATGTGACGAAGAGAATGAATCCAAGCTGGAAAATACTCTTAGGGTATTATCCAGGAAAACTTCCCCAACCTAGCAAGGCAGGCCAATATTCAAGTCCAGGAAATACAGAGAACACCACAAAGATATTCCGCAAGAAGAGCAACCCCAAGGCACATAATCATCAGATTCACCAGGGTTGAAATGAAGGAGTAAATGCTATGGGCAGCCAGAGAGAAAGGTCAGGTTACCCACAAAGGGAAGCCCATCAGACTCACAGCAGATCTCTCAGCAGAAACCCTACAAGCCAGAAGAGAGTGGGGGCCAATATTCAACATCCTTAAAGAAAAGAACTTTCAACCCAGAATTTTATATCCAGCCAAACTGAGCTTCATAAGTGAAGGAAAAATAAAATCCTTTGTGAACAAGCAAGTACTCAGAGATTTTGTCATCACCAGGCCTGCTTTACAAGAGCTCCTGAAAGAGGCACTACACATAGAAAGGAACAACCAGTACCAGCCATTCCAAAAACATACCAAATGCTAAAGAGCATCAACAAAATGAAGAATCTGCATCAACTAATGAGCCAGCTAGAATCAAAGTGGCAGTATTAAATTCACACATAACAATATTAACTCTAAATGTAAATGGGTGAAATGTACCAATCAAAAGACACAGATTGGCAAATTGGATAAAAAGCCAAAACTCATTGCTGTGCTGTATCCAGAAAACCCATCTCACATGCAAGGATACACAAAGGCTCAAAATAAAGGGATGGAGGAAGATTTACCAAGCAAATGGAGAGCAAAAAAAAAAAAAAAAAAAGCAGGAGTGGCAATCCTCATCTCTGATAAAATAGACTTTAAAGCAACAAAGATCAAAAGAGACAAAGAAGGACATTACATAATGGTAAAAGGATCGATACAACAAGAAGAGCTAACAATCCTAAATATATATGAACCCAATACAGGAGCACCCAGATATATAAGGCAAGTTTTTAATGAGTTACAAAGAGACTTAGACTCCCACAAAATAATAGTGGGAGACTTTAACACTCCACTGTCAATATTAGACTGATCAACCAGAGAGAAAATTAACAAGGATATCCAGGACTTGAACTCAGACCTGGAACAAGCAAACCTGATAGACATTTACAGAACTCTCCACCCCAAATCCACAGAATATACATTCTTCTCAGCACCACATCACACCTACTCTAAAACTGACCACATAATTGGAAGTAAATCACTCCTCAGCAAATGCAAAAAAAACTGAAATCCTAACAAACAGTCTCTCAGACCATAGTGCAATCAAGTTAGAACTCGGAATTCAGAAACTAACTCAGAACAGCACAGGTTCATGGAAACTTAACAACTGGCTCTTGAATGTTGACTGGATAAACAATGAAATGAAGGCAGAAATAAAGAAGTTCTTCGAAACCAACGAGAATGAAGACACAACATACCATAATCTCTGGGACACATTTAAAACAGTCTGTAGAGGACAATATATAGCAATAAGTGCCCACATGAGAAGAGTGGAGACATCCAAAATTGACACCCTATCATCAAAATTAAAAGGGCTAGAGGAGCAAGATTAAAAAAAAACTCAAAACCTAGCAGAAGACAAGAAATAACTAAGATCAGAGCAGAACTGAAGGAGATAGAGACACGAAAAACCCTTCAAAAAAATCAATAAATCCAAGAGCTGGTTTTTTTGAAAAGATCAACAAAATAGAACACTAGCCAGATTAATAAAAAAGAAAAGAGCAAATAACCAAATACATGCAATAAAAAATGATAAAGGGGAAATCACCACAGATTCCACAGAAATTCAAACCATCATCAGAGAATATTACAAACAATTCTATGCACATGAACTAGGAAACCTGGAAGAAATTGATAAATTCCTGGACACTTGTGTCCTCCCCAGCCTAAACCAGGAAGAAGTCGAAACTATGAATAGACCAATAACAAGATCTAAAGTCGAGGCAGCAATTAAGAGCCTACCACACAAAAAAAGCCCAGGTCCAGATGGGTTCACAGCCAAATTCTACCAGACACACAAAGAGGAACTGTTACCATTCCTTCTGAAACTATTTCAAATAATCCAAAAAGAGGGAATCCTTCCAAAATCATTTTATGAGACCAACATCATATTGATACCAAAACCTGGCAGAGACTCAACAAGAAAAGAAAACTTCAGGCCAATATCCATGGTGAACATAGATGCAAAAATCTTCTATAAAATACTGGCAAGCCGATTGCAACAGCACATCAAAAAGCTTATCCACCATGATCAAGTAGGATTCATCCCGGGATGCAAGACTGATTCAACATATGCAAGTCTATAGACGTAATTCACCACATAAACAGAACCAAAAACAAAAACCGCATGATTATCTCAATTGATGCAGAGAAGGCCTTTGACAAAACTCAACAGCCCATTATGCTAAAAACCCTCAATAAACTTGGTATTGATAGAACGTATCTCAAAATAATAAAAGCTATTTATGACAAACCAACAGCCAATATCATACTGAAAGGGCAAAAACTGGAAGCATTCCCTTTGAAATCTGGCACTAGACAAGGATGCCCTCTCTCACCACTCTTATTCAATATAGTACTGGAAGTTGTAGCCAGAGCAGTCAGGCAAGAAAAAGAACTAAAGGGTATTCAAATAGGAAAGGAGGAAGCCAAATTGTCTCTATTTGCAGACGACATGATAGTATACCTAGAAGACCCCATCATCTCAGCCCCAAAACACCTGAAACTGATAAGCAACTTCAGCAAACTCTCAGGATACAAAATCAATGTGTGGAAATCACAAGCATTCCTATACACAAATAACAGACTTAAAGAGAGCCAAATCAAGAATGAACTGCCATTCATAATTGCTACAAAGAGAATAAAATACCTAGGAATACAACTAACAAGGAACGTAAAGGACCTCTTCAAGGAGAACTACAAAACACTGCTCAATGAAATAAGAGAGGACACAAACAGATGAAGAAACATTCCATGTTCATGGTTAGGAAGAATCAATATCGTGAAAATGGCCATACTGCCCAAAGTAATTTACAGATTCAACGCTATCCCCATCAAGCTACCAATGACCTTCTTCACAGAACTGGAAAAAACCACCTTAAACTTCATATGAAACCAAAAGAGAGCCTGCATAGCCAAGTCAATTCTAAGCAAAAAGAACACAACAGGAGGCACCACACTACCGGACTTCAAACTATACTACAAGGGTACAGTAATCAAAACAGCATAAAACAGCATGGTACGTGTACCAAAACAGAGATATAGACCAATGGAACAGAACAGAGGCATCAGAGGCAACACAACATATCTATAACCATACAATCTTTGATAAACCTGACAAAAACAAGCAATAGGGAAAGGATTCCCTGTTTAATAAATGGTGTTGGGAAAACTGGCTAGCCATGTGCAGAAAGCAGAAACTGGACCCCTTCCTGACACCTTACACTAAATTTAACTCCAGATAGATTAAAGACTTAAACATAAGACCTGGCACCATAAAGACCCTAGAAGAAAATCTAGGCAAAAGCATTCAGGACATAGGAGTAGGCAAGGACTTCATGACCAAAACAGCAAAAGCATTGGCAACAAAAGCCAAAATAGACAAATGGGACCTAATCAAACTCCACACCTTCTGCATGGCAAAAGAAACAGTCACTAGAGTGAATTGGCAACCAACAGGATGAGAAAAAATTTTTGCAGTTTACCCATCTGTCAAAGGGCTGTTATCCAGAATTTACAAAGAACTAAAACAGATTTACAAGAAAAAAACAAACATGCCCATTCAAAAATGGGCAAAGGATATGAACAGACACTTTACAGAAGAAGACATACATGAGGCCAACAAACATATGAATAAATGCTCATCATCACTGGTCATTAGAGAGATGCAAATCAAAACCACACTGAGATACCATCTCACGCCAGTTAGAATGGCGATTTTTAAAAAATCTGGAGACAACAGATGCTGGAGAGGATGTAGAGAAATAGGAACACTTTTACACTGCTGGTGGGAGTGTAAATTGGTTCAACCATTGTGGAAGACAGTGTGGCGATTCCTCAAGGACCTAGAATAGAAATTCCATTTGACCCAGCAATCCCATTACTGGGTATATATCCAAAGGACTGTAAATCGTTCTACTATAAGGACACATGCACACAAATGTTCATTGCAGGACTGTTTACAATAGCAAAGACCTGAAACCAACCCAAATGTCCATCGATGATAGACTGGACTGGGAGAATGTGGCAGATATACACCATGGAATATTATTCAGCAATCAAAAATGATGAGTTCGTGTCCTTTGTAGGGACATGGATGAATCTGGACAACATCATTCTCAGCAAACTGACACAAGAACAGAAAAATGAAATACCGCATGTTTTCACTCATAGGTGGGTGATGAACAATGAGAACACATGGACACAAGGAGGGGAGCACTACACACTGGGGTCTTTTGGGAAGAATAGGGTAGGGACAGTGGGGGGTGGAGCTGGGGAGGGATAGCATGGGGAGAAATGCCAGATGTGGGTTAAGGGGAGGAAAGCAGCAAATCACACTGGCATGTATGTACCTATACAACTATCTTGCATGTTCTGCACATGTACCCCAAAACCTAAAATGCAATAAAAATTAAAAATAAAAACACAATACCATTTAAATTAGTATCAAAAATATAAATATTTAAGCATAAATCTAACAAAAAACAAAAAGTGTCTTTAGAACTAAAAATACAAAACCCTGATGCAAATCGGAGAAATACTCAATGAATAGAGAGATATTTTGTATTTGTGGAACAAAAAGACAACATTGTTAAGATGTCAGTACTTCCAAACTTGACCTATAGATTCAGTGTGATCCCAATAAAAATTCCAGAAAGTTATTTTGTGGCTACTGACAAACTAATTCTGAAGTTTATGTAAATAGTCAAGAGACATAGACAACACAATACTGAAGAAGAACAAAGCCAGAGGACTGACACTGGCCAACTTCAAGACACAATAAACTTATAGTAATCAAGTGTGGTAATCATAAAAGAAAGGCCAAATAGGTCAAAGGAACACAATAGAGAGCTCATTATTATGTTTGTGAGACATAGAGAGAGAGAGAGCACTGTAGATCTATAGGTCATTTATTTTCATAGCTGTCATATAATCTAGTTTATGAAGATATCATATTTTTTTCTCCATTTTACCATTAAATGGATATTTGTGTTGTTTCCAGTTTTTAAAAGTTGTTTCTGTATATTGACTTTTTTGCTTTATGTATTAAGAAAGGTGTGTTAAAATCATCCAATGAGACTATAAAGATAAATGTATGAATTTTCTCATGATAAAAAAAAAAAGGCACAAAAAGACAATCCCTATTAGGCAGCCAAAAAGAAATAAAAGAGAAAATATTTGCCATTTTGAGAAATGTCTGTTCAGCTTCTTAGCCCGTTTTTAAATCATGTTATTTGTTTTCTTGTCATTGAGTTATTCAAGTTCCTTATATATTTTGGATATTAGCCCCTTATTAGATGTATGGTTTGAAAATATTTTCCTCAAGTCACGGACTCTCATCACTGTTGTTCCTTTTGCAGTGCAGCTTTTTAGTCTGATGCAATCCTACTTGTCTAATTTTGCGTTTGTTGCCTGCAACTTTGAAGGTCTTACCAAAAAAATTATTTCATAGATCAATATCATGGAGCTTTTCCTCTGTTTTCCTCTAGTGACTTTACAGGTTTGGGTTTGACATTTAAGTCTTCTAGTGATTTTGAGATGACTGTTGTATATGGTGTGAGAGAAACATCCAAATTGATTCTTCAGCATGTGGATACCATTATTCCAATACAACTTATTGAAGTGGCTGTTCTTTCCTCATTCTGTGTTCTTGCCACCTTTGTCAAAAACAAACTGACTGTAAATTTTTGGGTTTATTTCTGGACTTTCTATATTGTTCTGTTGTTAAATATGTCTTTTTATTCCCATATCATACTATTTTGATAATAGTTCAATAGATCAAAATATTATATCAAAATAAAATCAGATAATGTGATACCTCCAGCTTTGTTCTTTTGCTCAAGATTGTTTTGGTTATTTCCGGTCTTTTCTGGTTTTATACATTTTAGCATTTTTTATTTCTGTGAAAGATGATGTTAGAATTTTGATAGGAATTACATTGAATCTCTAGATTGCTTTGGATAGTATGGACAGTTTCACCATATTAACTCTTCCATTCATAAACATGGGTTACCTTTCCATTTCTCTGTCTCCAATTTATTTTATCAATGTTTTATAGTTTTCAGTTTATGGATCTTTTGCCTCCTTTTCTAAATTCTATTTGTTAATGCTATTGTAAACTTGGTTGTTTTCTGAATTTCCTTTTCAGATAGTTTATTATTAGTGTCCAGAAACACTACTGATTATTGTATATTGATTTTGTAACCTGCAACTTTACTGAGTTTGTTTACCAATTCTAAGAGATTTTTGGTGAAGTTGTTAGGGTTTACTGTATTTAAGATCCTGTCATCAGCAAACAGTGACAGTTTCACTTTTTTCTTTCCTAAGTGTTTGCTTTGAATCTGTTTTTCTTGCCTAATTGGTTTGACTAGAACTTCTAGTGCTGTGCTGAATAGAATTAGCCAGACTGGGCATCTTTGTTTTATTTCTGATCTTAGAGGAAAAACTCAAATTTTCACCATTGAGAATCATGTTAGCATGAGAACACATAAACACATGGAGAGGCTGGAGAGTGGGAGTGGGGAGAGGATCAAGAAAAATAGCTAGAGCTGGGCTTAGTACTTGGGTGATGGGATGATCTCTGAAGCAAACCACCAAAGTACACATTTACCTGTGTAACAAACCTACACATTCTGCACATGTTAGCTGTGGAATTGTTGTATGTGACCTTTGTTGTTTTGGGGTAGATTCCTTTTATAACTAGTTAGATGAAAGTTTTCACTATGAAAAAAATGTCAAATTTGCCCAGTGCTTTTTCTGCATCCATTGAAATGATCACGTGATTTTTGTCCTTCATCTTGTTTATATGGTGGATAACAATGACTGATTTACATAGGCTGAACCATCCTTGCATCCTGAGGATGAATCCTGCTTGGTCACAGTGAATGATCTTTTTAATGTACTGTTGGATTTTGTTTGCTAATGTTTTCTTGATGACGTTTCCATTTGTGTCTATCAGGGATATTGCCTTGTCATTTTCTTTTTTTGTTATGGTTTCCTTGTGTAGCCTTGGTGTCAGGGTAATTCTAGCTTTATAAATGAGTTTCAAAGTAGACTCCCATTTTTCAATCTTTTGGAAGAGTTTAGGAAGGAAATTGGCATTTGTTCTACTTTAAAATCTTGGTAGAATTCTTGTGAGATGATTTGTTAGTATATCTTCTTACTTGTTGTTAATCTGTTCAGATGTTCTATTTCTTCTGATTCAGTGTTGGAATATTGCATGTTTCTAGCAATTCATTTATTTATTTTAGGTTATACAATTTGTTTGTGTTTGCAGGTAGTCCCTGACTTACTCTGGTTTGATTTATTATTATTCAACTTTGCAGTGGCGCAAAAGGGATACTCATTCAGAATAAATTGTACTTCAAATTTTAATATTTTCCTGAACTAGTAATAACTGGTATGATACTCTTTCACAATGCTGGACAGTGTCAGAAAGCTGAAGTTCCCAGTCAGTTACATGATTCTGAGGGTAAACCACAGATACTTTCTAGTGCCACATAATTTTGTCCAATTGTAATCTAATATAAATGTTCTGAACATGTTTACAATAGGCTGGCCTAAGCTATGATGTCTGGTAGGTTAGGTGTATTAAATGCATTTTCAGCTTTTGATATTTTAACTTCTAATGAATTTATTGAGACATGGTTCTCTTTTAGTCAAGGAGCATCTGTAGTTGCTCTTAGTGCTCTCATGACCCTTTGTATTTCTATGGCATCCATTGTAATATCTCCTCTTACATTTCTAATATTGAGTCTTCTCTCCTTGTTAGTCTTGTGAAAGTTTTGCTGATTTACCCTTTCCAAAAATCAAATTTTAGGTTTTTTTTCTATTGTTTTTCTAGTCTTTATTTTTTTCTCTGATCTTTAGTTTCTTTCTTCTGCTAATTCTGAGCTTATTTTTTTTTCTTAGTTCCTTGAGGTGTAACATTGGGGTATTTATTTAAAATCTTTATTCTTTTCTGGTATAGATATTTATTGCTATAAATTTATCTCTTAGAACTGTTTTGGCTGGACACAGTGTCTCACTCCTGTTAATCCCAGCACTTTGGGAGGCCAAAGCAGGTGGGTCACTTGAGGTCAGGTGTTCGAGATAATTCTGACCAACATGGTGAAACCCCAACTCTACTCAAACAACAAAAAATTAGCTGGATGTGGTAGTGGGCACCTGTAATCTCAGCTACTCAGGAGGCTGAGGCAGAAGAATAACTTGAACCTGGGAGGCAGAGGTGACAGTGAGCGGAGATCACACCACTTCACTCCAGCCTGGGTGACAGAATGAGACTCCAGCACGCTTCCCACCAAAAAAAGAGAGAGAGAACTGTTTCACTGTACACCATAGATTTTGGTATGTTGTATTTAAAATTTTGTTTGTTTTAATTTACTTTTTCATATTCCTTCCTCAGTGTATGTTTTAATTGACTTTTTCATATTCCTTTTTTACCCCTTGGATGTTTAGGAGCATGTTTGATTTTCATGTATGTATGAGTGTTTCATGATTTCTCTATTACTGATTTCTAGTTTCATGTTATTATGGTCAGAAAAGATACTTAATATGGTTTAAATAATCCTGAATTTGGTAAATCTTGTTCTGTGGCCTAACAAATGATTTATTTTGGAGAATGTGCTGTGTGTACTTGAGAAGAACATGTATTCTGTTGCTGTTTGATGAAGTGTTCTGTAAATATCTGTTAGGTCCATCTGGTGTAAAATGTAGTTCAAATCCAGTGTTTTTAATTGATCTTTTGTCTGGATGATCTGTTCATTTTTGAGAGTGGGGTATTAAAGTATCCTCATAGTATTATATTGCAGTCTATGCTTATATTTAGCTCTATCAATTTTTGCCTAATTTAGTTTGGTGCTCCCATGTTGGGTGTATATATATTTAGAGTTGTTATAACTTTTTGATAAATTGACCCCTCTATCAATATATAATAATATTCTTTGCCTCTTTTTATAATTTTTAAAGTCTATTTTGTCTAAGTATAGCTACTCTTGCTTCTTTTGTTTTCCATTTATATAGAATATCTGTCCATTCTTTCACTTTCAGTTTGTGTCCTTAGAGGTGAGTTTCTTGTAGGCAGGATATAGTTGGGTCTTTGTATTTTTATCCATTCAGCCACTTGATGTCTTTTGATTAGAAAATCCAATCAATTTACATTCAAATAAATTACTTAGATAAAGGCTTATTGTTTCCATGTGTTAATTGTTTACTAATTAATTTGTAGATTATTTGTTCTTCTTTTGCTGTCTTTCTTTTTGGGTTGATGATTTTCCATAGTGGTATGCCTTGAAATACTCTCTTTTTGTCTTTTATATATCTACTAAGAGTTTTACTTTGTGGTTACATGAAACACATAAAATATATTACACTATTAACAGGATATTTTAAGCTGATAACAACTTTACTTTATTTGCACAAATGCTACACCTTTACTTCTCCCAACACCATTTATTTTCATATCTTTTAAAGCCTGTGCTTCTTAACAAATTATTTTAGCTACAGTTTTTTGTAATACTGTAACCAAGTTTTTTTCTTGGATGCTGGTGAGACACAGCTCCCCCAAGAGAATGCTGGGTTCTTGGTCTCCAACCTCTTAAAGAATAAGTGATAGGACCACTGCAAGTGCACTGTACACTCAAAAAAGTAAATATCAAACCCAAGAAGTGTTGCAGAAAGGTGATTTTATTTAGGTAGAGAAAAGAGAAGAAGAGAAAGACTTCCACAAAGAGTATGGAAAGGGATTCCAGAGGGGAAATCCTAGAGGGGAAAGGGAGCTCCCACCAGGTGGGAGGGGATTCCAGAGAGCTGGAAATCTGCTGTGGGTGAAGGAACAGGGGAATTTATCCTGGGAGAAATTCCCACCTTCCCAAGTTCCTCTGGCCAATAAAAGGAGTTCCTCTAAACTTTCACTGGGGTGATTGACTCTTAGTTTCTTCCCATGCCCACAAATTCAAACATAAACCATGAAATCTCCCAGATGGAAAGAGATGAGAGGGGGGCATGATGCTGGGAAATTCTTGCCCTTAAAACTGTACCCCCTCATGGACCTGGAAAGAGAACACATTCCCTCAATACTTTTGCCTTTTAACCTTTATACTAGATATAATTGATTACCGCACCACCATTACAGTGTAAGTTTAACTATATAGTTTTACCAGTGAGTTTTATATTTTTATATGTTTTCCTATTGCTACTAAGTGGCATTATTTTCAGTTTCAAGAATTCTTTTTAGCATTTTTTTGTAAGGCAGGTCTAGTGGTGATAAATTTCCGCAGCTTTTGTTTGTCTGAGGAAGTGTTTATTCTTCACTTTTGAAGAGTAAGATTGTTGAGTATAGTATTCTTGGTTGTCAGGTTTTTTTTTTCCTGTCAGCTTTTGAAATACATCATTGAGTTCCTTCTGACCTACTAAGTTTCTGTTGAAAAATCCTCATAGTGTCATGGAGAGATCTCCTTATACATAACAATGCACTTTTCCCTTGCAGGTTTCAGTATTCTCTCTTTTTCCTTAATTTTTGACAATTTGATTGTAATGTGTCTTGAAGTGGGTCTCAGCTTCTGGTGAGATCCATCCACTTGATTGAAACATGGTGGAGAAGGCCAAAGGAGAAGTAGACACATGCAAAGTGGCAAAACCTAATGGACATCCTGCTTTGTAACAACTCACTTTTGCAGGAACAAATCCATTTCTGTGGAAGCTCTTTTAGTCTCATGAAAGCAAGAACTCACCACTGCCAGGAAGAATGACATCAAAGCATTTATGAGGGATCAGCCTAAAAGACTCAAAGACCTCCCACTAGGCACCACCTCCTAACACTATCACATTGCAGATCAAATTTCAACATGAGTTTTAGTGAGAACAAGGTATATCCAAAGCACAGCATGCTATAAATATTTTTAAATATTTTATCTTGTTAGAGTTTTCAGGAAACAACCAGAAGGAAATAAACATTACCAAAATGTACTTTACTCATGCTATTTTGTTTGTTTTATATTTAGTTTCAAATTTCAGTAGTTAAAAACTTTTTACTGGCAGAAGTACCACATAACAGGGCAAAGTTATTACACTGCAGTACATGTTATTTACATTTAGTAAGAGATACCTCCGGTGAATAAGGTTCTGTGAAAACAGTGAGGAGGGTTTTAGGTAATTCAGAACTATTTGTGTTATTGGTTGTGCTCTCTAACTATAAGCACAGCAAATAAATCTTCTAAAATTAGAAAACCACTATTGTAATTTCTTTTATCTTTTTGCTTTTTCTCTATCAAATCTCAGCATTACAGTTCTCACAAGTACTTCTGAAGTCTTTGTTTTATTTACTGTGTTTAACACAAATAGAGAGAATTTAAAATAACTAATAACCTTTTCTGTGTGTTTCTAAGTAATTTTTAATCTCTTTGGTATTTTCTTGTACTTGATGATTTTAACTTTGGTATTTTCTTGTACTTGATGATTTAAACTAACCTATTGATAAAGGCTACCATTTATAGTATGTGTTTATGTGTATCAGAATATTATGAACCTTTAAAATTTTTCTATTTCTAATCATCAAACATGTAATAACATTTTTTTTTGAGGCAAAGTCTCACACTGTCACCCAGGCTGGAGTGCACTGGCACGATCTACACTCATTGCAACCTCTGCCTTCTGGGTTCAAGCAATTCTTCCTGCCTCAGCCTCCTGAGTAGCTGGGATTATTCACACTATTCTTGGCTAAGTTTTGTATTTTTATTAGAGACAGGGTTTCACGATGTTGGCCAGTCTGGTCTCAAACTTCTCACCTTAATTTGCCACCTTTGCCTCCCAAAGTGCTGGGATTATAGGCATAAACCACCATGCCTGGCCATAGTGACTCTTGACTAGGGCATAACTTTGATATAAAACTTGTTTCTTTACCAAATTGTTTTCAGAAATAGATTCAAGATAATAATACACCTTCGTGAGCAGTGTTTAATTTAAGAATAAGACTGATTTGGGGGCAGCATTGAGTTATTGATAAGGGAAAGTGGTGAGGGAATTGGAGGAGCAATATGGGAGATTTGTTGTGAAGGGCCCCTTTTTTTTTTACTTACTCAGAATATGCCAGAATGAGTTTCTACAACCATTGAAAAGAGAATATTGAAACCAACCAAGAAACTCTGAAGATCTCAATGCTTGTATTACAGTGTCAGCTCTGACAGTCACTGACATATTGTTAGCATTCAGAATATGTAGTAAAGATGTACTAATCTTTCATCCCAATCCATTCTAAGGATCTATAAGTACCTAGTAAGTATAATGCTTTAACAGCATTTTTCCCCCAGAATATCCCATGGTATCTCCATAAATGTTCACTTAGTATTCCTTCAAAATTAGTTTTGCAGTATGATTTCTGCTTCCTTTTTAGCAAATATTTTTTATGAATGTTTTTAAGAGGAGAATTATAGTGTCACTGATTCAGAAGCTGCCTATAATAAGGAAGGACAGAGAAAAACATCAGCCTCAGAAAACTTTTTTTTTTTTTGCTTACAGTGATATTCATACTTCTTAAATTTTGAAAAAATTAATATAGCAACGATTGTCTATCCTGGGCTGCTTTTGGATATACTGTTAGCTTCTAAAGCATCTCTGATTTTTAAAAATCATTTTTATGCATTTATATCCAAGAGTATTGTTCCTTCTTATTCTATGTATCTCACTACTGAACGAGTAGAAAACCCAGAGGGAAAACTGGCAATTAATAATCCCAACAAGGTAATGCTGGATAACAGTACTTTTCTCTCTGCAAACCACTTTAATTTAAATCTGTGTATAGTACTGACCTACACTGAGTTTTCTAAATACTTCTCTTTTAAAAGTAGAAAGTCACCAATGCTTCAATTAATTGTAAAATTCGGGGTGCTTCAAATATTCTAATGAAAGTTAAAAATGTAAACATTTTTTCAAAATTTACCTGTTTTTTCCCTGTAAAATAAGTGAGACCTTTGCAGAGAATGCACATTCTTGCCCAAAGTGCCTACAGTTTGCCTGACACACTTTGCCTGTTGTAGTTCTGTCCTGAAATGCAGTGAACTCTGCTTCAGTAATTTCCAGTCTGCAAAGTAAATGAAAAATTGTGGTGTAACAGGCAGAGATTTTGCCACCAGCCATCCATTTGTATTAACTGGATTTTTTTAAATGAAATTCCTGCATGGTTTAATGAGAATAATATGCTGAAAACCTCATTGAACTCCAGCTCTTGCGGACAGACTTCACCAGACAAAGGAAGTAAAACCCCTGCTACTCCTCAGCACTCTGGGCCTTCTAATTATTGACATGCATGGCAACAACACTCCTGGCATGCCTGTGCTTTTTATTTTGGGTTATATAGTTGCAAATGAAAAATAGGACCCATATTTTGTCAATAAAGTTATATTTGGGCAAATGTAAATTATTATAAATTATAAATATTAACTATTCCAGAGCATAAGACTCTGCAAAAATGACCTAATTCACAAACGTTTTAAATCTTTAAATTTATGATGAATAATTTTAAGTAGTTTACCATCTTAGAAATTTATAATGTCAGGCAGTACATTTTTAATAGTAAGAATGTGTTGTTTCTGAGGTACTGGGACATACTTGCTCCTTAACATAAAGGCCTAGATCTAGTAGCTTTCATCAAAAAATAATAATCACATGTGTTCTATGACTTTCACACTATGGAGTTTTATGATCAATATATAGTAAATAATCTGTTTATTTGAAATGTTCTTGCTAAAGATTTTAAGAACTATTTTATTTTACTTATGCCAAGTCATACTTAAAGCTTGGGTCTTAAAAAAGAAGTGTAGGCATGGGACTGTAACATTTTGTGATACTTTTAAAATTTTAAGAACATTTTAGTAAAATTTAAAGCATCCATTTCTGCAGCATTAGTAAAATTGAAGTATAAGTGAATTTGTGCCTGTCTGTTAGAAATTTAGTGGCCACAGTTAATGACTCATTGAAATTATCCATTCATGAGTGTTGAACCAACCTTTTCAAAACAATTACTTTGACATTACTATGCTAAGTGAGGAGGATGCAAACCTGAATGATTTCTAGTAGTCACAGCCCTATGCCTGTTAAAAGAAACAGATGTATAGAGCAGATATTCACAATTCAATACAGGGTGCAAAAGGTGATGTTGACACAAGGAAACAGAGTCTGTTTTCCTGTAGATTCTATGTGGATTATATCATATGGAGAATACAGTTCAATTTTAAAGTGGGAAAAAGATGTATCATTAAGATAATAAAGATATTTCATCATTTAATGACATGCATGGGCCATATCAGCATGTCATATGACATGACAGTAATTTCAGAAACTCTTTTATGGTAATAATATTTCCAGGTTATTGAAGCCAGGAGAACAATTGTAAAATTTGATGATAAAATTGTAAAATCAATAACTTTTTCTTCTTTGCCACAAAATAAAAGGCAGTTATTGGCAATCTATAAGTATTTGTTGAATAAATGAATACACATTACATTTTTTGCCTAAAATGGATTATTTAATATTTGCAATGAGCCTACAAAACAGATAAGCAGGAATTATGACCTTTATTTTAGATAATAAAGTTTAAGATAACAGACTTAGATCACCACATAGTAAGTGACTGAGTAGGGGCTCAAATATATCTTGATTTCAAAGGCAGACACTTTCTGTCACCTAATACCTTTTCTACCTATACATTGTTTATATATTCAAATTTCAAGATGTCTGGAGAGCAAGAAAATGTGTTTAGGACAAAGATAAGTGAGAAGTGGAAACCCTACTTTAAGATTTATCGCAGAATCCCCTATCAAAATCAGGGATAGCTCTATGAATAGATGTAGTATGCAAGAATATATGTAATGTAATTCAACATCAGAAAGAGTCACTGTCCTCTAAGCAAAGAACTCTTGAGTCCAAAAACAATGACTGTAACACTCAGAAAGTAAATTTTTGAACATTTTCTTAGTCTTACTGCAATGTGATAATTCACTTAATGATTAGTCCTGTTAACATTGTCTAAACAGCATCAGAACACTTGGGAGAGACAGAATTATATTCACAGGAGGTTAAATGTAGTGAGGGTCTCAGTGATATTGAACTATATATAGATGAGCATTGAGAGCACAATCTTGTGGCCAAGATAGAGGAGAACAATCTGGAGAGCACCGTACATGGCCAGGAAGTCAGGAACCAGCAGGTTGGGGGATAAGGGGGAAAGGTGAAAATGGAAAAACTCATTATTTTACTTATGCCCAGTCATAAGTAAGGTCTTTAAAAGAGAAGAGTAGGCATGGGACTGTTATATTTTGTGATACTTTCCCCAGACTGTTCTAGAGTTTTAAAGAAGCCATAATCCAGTATGCTTCATAGGAATAATATGACAAAGTGATATAAAATGATGTAATATCTTAAATCATGCAGTTACTTGTAAAATTGCCCCAGTGTCATGGCCACAGTTTCCTAAGTTAGATGAGAACCAAAGTTACCAAGAGTAAAGCAGTGGATTGCTATTAGTTCCCTTATAAAATAAACTAGGAAAACTGTCTTTAAAAAAATAAGATAGCTGGCGTGAGATGGTATCTCAATGTGGTTTTGATTTGCATCTCTCTAATGACCAGTGATGATGAGCATTTTTTCATGTGTTTGTTGACCTCATGTATGTCTTCTTTTGTAAAGTGTCTGTTCATATCCTTTGCCCATTTTTGAATGGGCTTGTTTGTTTTTTTCCTGTAAATCTGTTTGAGTTCTTTGTAAATTCTGGATAACAGCCCTTTGTCAGATGGGTAAACTGCAAAAATTTTTTCCCATTCTGTTGGTTGCTGATTCACTCTAGTGACTGTTTCTTTTGCCGTGCAAAAGCTGTAGAGTTTGATTAGGTCTCATTTGTCTATTTTGGCTTTTGTTGCCAAGGCTTTTGGTGTTTTGATCATGAAGTCCTTGCATACTCCTATGTCCTGAATGGTTTTGCCTAGATTTTCTTCTAGGGTTTTTATGGTGCCAGGTCTTATGTTTAAGTCTTTAATCTGTCTGGAGTTAATTTTAGTGTAAGGTGTCAGGAAGGGGTCCAGTTTCTGCTTTCTGCACATGGCTAGCCAGTTTTCCCAACACTATTTATTAAACAGGGAATCCTTTTCCCATTGCTTGTTTTTGTCTGGTTTATCAAAGATTATATTGTTGTAGATATGTGTTGCCTCCGATGCCTCTGTTCTGTTCCATTGGTCTATATCTCTGTTTTGGTACCAGTACCATGCTGTTTTGATTACTGTAGCCAGTTAGAATGGTGATCATTAAAAAATGTGGAGACAACAGATGCTGGAGAGGATGCAGAGAAATAGGAACACTCTTACACTGTTGGTGAGAGTGTAAATTAGTTCAACCATTGTGGAAGGCAGTGTGGCAATTTCTCAAGGACCTAGAAATAGAAATTCCATTTGACCCAGAAATCCCATTACTAGATATATATCCAAAGGACTATAAGTCGTTCTACTATAAGGACACAGGCACACGAATGTTCATTGCAGCACTCTTTACAATAGTAAAGACCTGGAACCAACCCAAATGCCCATCGATGATAGACTGGACTGGGAAAATGTGGCACATATACACCATGGAATATTATGCAGAAATCAAAAATGATGAGTTCGTGTCCTTTGTAAGGACATGGATGAATCTGGAGAACATCATTCTCAGCAAACTGATACAAGAACAGAAAACGAAATACCACATATTCTCACTCATAGGCAGGTGAGAAAAATGAGAACACATGGACACAGGGAGGGGGGTACTACACACTGGGGTCTATTGGGGGGAATGGAGGAGGGACAGCGGGGGGGAGCTGGTGAGGGATAGCCTGGGGAGAAATGCCAAATGTGGGTGAAGGGGAGGAAGGCAGCAAAACACACTGCCATGTGTGTACCTATGCAACTATCTTGTACGTTCTGCACATGTACCCCAAAACCTAAAATGCAATAAAAATTATAAATAAATAAATAAATAAGATAGCAGGATTTCTGGCCAAGATGGCTAAGTAGGAACAGCTTGGGTCTGCAACTCCCAGCAAGACCAATTCAGAAGGTGGATGATTTCTGCATTTCTAACTGAGATACCTGTCTCATCTGACTGGGACTGATTAGACAGTAGGTGTAGCCCATAAAGGGCAAGCCGAAGCAGGGTGTGGGGTCACCTCACCTGGGAAGTGCAAGGGGTTGAGGAATTCTCTCCCTTAGCTAAGGGAAGCTGTGAGGACTGTGCCATAGAGTCATTCAGCCAGATACTACAGTTTTTCCACAGTCTTTGCAACCCACAGACCAGAAGATTCCATCAGGTGCCTACTACATCAGAATGGCCCTGGGTTTCAAGCTATTTGGGCAGACACCAAGATAGCTGCAAGAGTTTTTTTTTTTTCATACCCAGGTGGTGCCTGGAATGCCAGTGAGAAAACCATTCACTCCCCTGGAAAAGAGGCTGAAGCCAGGGAGCTAAGTAGTCTTGCCCAGTGGATCCCACATCCACAGAGCCCAACAAGCTATTATCCACTGGCTTGAAATTCTCACTGTCAGTACAGCAGTCTGAAGTTGACCTGGGATACTCAAGCTTTGTGGGGTAGGGGCATCCACCATTTCTGAGGCTTGAGTAGGTGGTTTTTCCCTCACAGAGTAAGCAAAGCCACCAAGAAGTTTGAACTAGGCAAAGCCTACCACAGCACCACAAAGCCTCTGTAGCCAGACTGCCTCTCTAGATTCCTCCTCTCTGGGCAGGACATCTCTGAAAGAAAGGCAGCAGCACCAGTTATGGGCTTATAGATAAAATTCCCATCTCCCTGGGACAGAGGACCTGGAGGAAGGGGAGGCTATGGGCACAGCTTTAGCAAACTTAAATGTTCCTGCCTGCCAACTCTTAAGAAAGCAGAATATCTCCCAGAATAGTGCTCAAGCTCTGCTAAGGGACAGGTAGTCTCCTTAAGTGGGTCCCTGACCCCTAGGCCTCCTGACTGAGACACACCTCCCAGCAGTGTTCGACAGACACCTCATACAGCAGAGCTCTGGCTGACATCTGGAGAGTGCCCTCTTGATGGAGCTTCCAGAGGAAGGAACAGGCAGCAATCTTTGCTGTTCTGCAGCTTCTGCTGGTGATACTCGGGCAAATAGGGTCTGGAGTGCACCTCCAGCAAACTCCAGCAGACCTGCAGCAGAGGGGCCTAACTGGTAAAAGGAAAACCAACAAACAGAAAGCAATAGTATCAACATCAATGAAAAGGATGACAACTCAAAAACCCTATCCAAAGGTCACCAACATCAGAGATCAAAGGTAGACAAATCCACAAAGATAAGGAAAAACCAGCACAAAATGGCTGAAAATCCCAAAAACCAGAATGCCTCTTCTCCTCCAAAGGATTACACTTTCTTGCCAGCTAGGAAACAAAACTGGATGGAGAATGAGTTTGATGAATTGACAGAAGCAGGCTTCAGAATGTGGGTAATAACAGATTCCTCCAAGCTAAAGGAGCATGTTCTAACCCAATGCAAGGAAGCTAAGAACCTTGGTAAAAGATCAGGAACTGCTAACTAAAATAACCAGTTTAGAGAAGAACATAAATGACCTTATGGAGCTGAAAAACAGTACGAGTGTTGGGGTTTGACAGGCAGATGCTGACCCCACAACCAATGAATAAATTCACTCAGACACAGAATACCATGAGAGAGTAGGCTAGGGGTGTTCATGGTCACACAGATACTCCAGAAGAGTGCTGTAAAGAGTTAGCAGCCACTGGCCCTGATTCCTGGCCTTGCTGGTCTTTATTCAGCACACATTAAATGACAAAAGATTTGAATCAACAACACTAGAGGGTAGATTGAAGGCCAGGTTCTGAGGCCTAAAGCAAACACCATTTGCAGGTGATAAATCTGGTCACCCTCCCCCCAAAAAGCCATCTGGTTAGTGAAAGATTAAAAGTTTGCTTTTAGGACCACATGAGTAAACAGGCTATTTAGGTAAATTCCCTTACCTTTCTTTGTTATTTTCTTTTCTTTATCAACTAAAGGTAAAGGGGATTAGGCTGCCTTCAGCTGTAATTCTGTCCTGAGGCTTTTACAAAATCTTCCAGCCTTCCAAGATCTGTGACTATTTTCTATAACTTTCTCTAACATTTTCCTCTAATATTTTTGCCACCACCTTGACTGAACTACTGCATCTCCCCCTTTTCTGTTTTCTGCATCAGGTGTTATTGATTGAAGATTACAGATGTATGCAATAGCGGTTTTATCAGGCAAGGCAGTCATTGCTCTTATTCCAGCTTTGCATCCTAGAATCAGTAAATAATGTAAGACAATCATGAGTGTAATTAGCAACATTCTTTCCAATCAAAGAATGACCCCCAGGAGAGGGGAGTCTATCCAGGAGAGATGATCTTGCACACCCTTCCATATAGCTGTTTGTTGGGTGTGTAGATCTACAGTGTGAAGTGACTCTAAAATTTTTGTTTTAAGTTGCTTTATGTCTGCTGTTAAATTGTCATGAAAGGTTCCCAGAGGCATTGCTTCACCTTATCCCAACTATGTATTGTTTGATTCCATGGTAGAGAAGTGACACAGATATGTTTGTCTTTCCAATCACAGTTTAATTTCTGTAGGAATGCCAGTGCATTCTGTTGCTCCCCCGCATATTCCAAAGCAGCCTCGAGGGCTGGCAGATATGCAGGCATTGTTTAATCTATACCTTGCTGTAAGAGAAGTTCATTAGACATATTTTTGGCCAGACTATCTACAAAGGCAGCTGTTTGTACTGAGTAGTAGATGCCACAGCAATGCTAGCAGTTGACAAGATGACTATGGCTGACTATAAAGGCTGTAAGTGTGCCTGGGAATTTTTTTTGTCTGACCTGGGACAGGGCATGTTCTAAGGTGTTAAGTAAGGTCAGAGGAACAGCATTCTTAAATAAAAGGATTTTCAACTCAGAATTTCATATCCAGGGAAACTATTTCATATCCGACAATTACTTCTATTTTAGGCTTACTTAGAACTGACTTCATTTTAGAAATCACTTTGAAGTTTCGTGGTTGAAGATGTGCTCAATTAAATGGTCATTTCATTATTGTTTTGTTTGTTTAAATGCAGTGTTACCTAGGAAACTCATACTTAAAATAATCTTAATCTTCCAAGGGAATTTGATAGTTAGAAATTGTGAAAGATTATTTGTCTGATAAATACATTTAATCAGTATTTTTGAATGTACATTTTACAGTGTACAATTTACACTTCTCTTGTAGTGTCTAGCCTTCTGGAATAAATCAGAAGAGTGTGGCAGAATGCCATGAGGCAAAAGCTAACAAGTACTTAAAAAAAATATGTAACAATCCTTATCACCTTATCTCCTGTCACTCCTAATGCACGTTACACATTTGAATCTGAGTATGTTATATGCTGTACATACACACTGTACATGCCCCTCAACCTGTTCTTGCTGTCACACCTGCATTCATATGCTCTTTTTGCTGAGTAACTATACCTCTTCCCACTCCCTCAATGACTCATGAACAATTGTAGTGTATCTTAGTTTCTGATCTTATATATGTGGTAGTACTTTTCACTGCCACCAGTTTATACACACACTTTTGGGCTTGAAGTGTCAAAATCATTGTATTTGTTAATTATCTTTATTAAAGCTACAAATTCAATTGTGTCAAACATAGTCAAATTTTCCCACTTTAAAAAGAACTTGGCAATCTTAATATACCTTTGAAAACTTAACAACTGTCAGAAATGATATTAATTCATGGTTTCTCCTTAGAGTAAGTGAGACCCTATGAAGTGGATAGATCCTACTAAGATGGTATCTCCTTGGTATCTTGTGGGGAATTGATTTTTCCAAGTTGTAATGAGATTTAAATGCTTTACTGGCAATAGAACAGCAAACATTGGAGTTTACCCAACAATTTATTGGCTAGGAATAATGGAAATCTAATTCTAGAGGGTACTAAAAGCATTGAAGAATATGTGATACTGTAATAAAATGCCTACATAGATTAATAACAATTATTAGAAAGATACAAATTGAATAATTATGAATAATTACCATAAAACAATGTCCCAACTTCTATTTTTATACCTTTATTTGTCTTTATGCAGCACTCTGAATTTTTTTTTTATTGTACTTTAGGTTCTGGGTGCATGTACAGATCATGCAGGATTGTTGCATAGGTACATACAGGGCAATGTGGCTTGCTGCCTCCATCCCTGTGTCACCTGTATCTTGCATTTCTCGCCATTTTATCCCTCCCCAACCTCCCCACCCCCTGCTCTCCCTTTCTTAGTCCCCACCCCTCAACAGACCCCAGAGTGTGATACTTCCCTCCCTGTGTTCGTGTGTTCTCATTGTTCAACACCTGCCTGTCAGTGAGAACATTCAGTGTCTGATTTTCTGTTCTTGTGTCAGTTTGCTGAGAGTGATGGTTTCCAGATTCATCCATGTCCCTACAAAGGATGTGAACTCATAGCTTTTTATGGCTGCATAGTATTCTATGGTGATATGTGCCACATTTTCTTTGTCCAGTCTATCATTGATGGGCATTCGGGTTGGTTCCAGGACTTTGCTATTGTAAACAGTGCTGCAATGAACATATGTGTACATATGTCTTTATAATAGAATGATTTATAATCCTTTGGGTATATACCCAGAAATGGGATTGGTGGGTCAAATGAAATTTCTATTTCTAGGTCCTTGAGGAATCGCCACACTGTCTTCCACAATGGTTGAACTAATTTACACTCCCACCAACAGTGTAAAGTGTTCCTGTTTCTCAACATCCTCTCTAGCATCTGTTGTCTCCAGAATTTTAATAATCACCATTCTAACTGGCATGACATGGTATCTCAGTGTGGTTTTGATTTGCATTTCTCTAACAACCAGTGATGATGAACATGATCATTACATTATGGCTGGGAAAATCGGGCCCATCAGAAATTCTCAAAAGCCACTGGCCAAAATTCACCAGAAGCCAGAGGTGAAGAGAACCATTGCTGCAGCTCTTTCATTCAGCCCCAGAAGCATGGAGCAGAGTGGAAAGGGTGAAGAAAGGAAATGGGGTTCCACAGAGATGATTTCAGCTGTCCAGTTTTATTAGAAAAACTTAAAATAGCACCTGATTAACTTTTCACCTGGTTGCATACAAAATTTTACAGCTTGTTTTTCTTTCCCTCCCTTTCTTTTTCTTTCTCTTCTTTTCTTTTTTCTTTTTATTTGAAAAACTGGGTTTTTATTAAAGGGGTAATTTTTAAAATCTTACTAAGGATTTTTGTAGTACCACTGGGGTACAACTCAGTTGCTACACATAACAGCAAGAAGAGGGGTGAAAACATGTCTCAAAAGTGCCTTTGATTATCCCATCAAATTAACATGCTTTAAATGGCACTTAGGCTTTTTTTTTCTTCCTCTGCATAATTACAGATTAGAAGTTTAATTTCAACCTGATATAGTGTGGCTGTATAGAATGAAATGGTGTTTTGATATTTTAGCAGAATATATAAAAGGACTTATAAAAATACTAGCCTAAAATAATATTGTTCTGTAAATTGTCATATTACATCCTCAGTTTTCATAGTTCAATATCCTTGTCTACTAGGAAGATGAATCATATTTATTTTTGATATATTGGTAAAATAATTACTTAGAAAACATACCCAAAGAGAGCTACCTTATGCAAATTCCATTTAACCAGAGGTGGCATTTGACAATGATACAGGTATTCATTTTTGATCAAAAAATTTAGCTACCCAGAACTGTTTACAATAAACATCACAGAAAATGCCATTTGTTTCAGATAACTGCTCTATTTATTTAATTGATGTTTATGATCAAATTACAGTGCAAGGTTTCAGATATGCATATTGATAAACTAGATGTAACACAGTAAGTTTCTATATTATTTTTTAAAGTACTCTGTGATCCAGTGGATTTGACATTTGCAGCTACTGTCTGGTTTTACTAATCCTTGCAAATTCTAAAAAGGAAAAACGAATAAAATATAACTACAGATGACACAAATATCTGCATGTTACTCTTTGAACATGAATAATTTATAAAACTTGCTGAATGAAAGTAAACATCAAGATTATTTCTACTTTTTATCTTTCTTTGACTTTCTCTTTGGTGGACATGCTAGCAATCAAGAAAAGCAGTAATCCATATTCTAAATAAATTATTAATATTATATATATATCATTAATTGACATTACTTTATATACAGCTACAAAGGTTTTTTATAAAGCAATGACACAGATTGTAGACCTTTCATTAAGAAATTTGTGTCATTAGTCTGTACTTTTGTTGTGTTGTCTCTTCTCAATGAGAAAAGTACTTCATAAATAACAAGGAATATTTTAAGTTGTATTTTGGTTTAAAGGTTTTCATGACAGCAATCTGAGTGTGTTTGTTGAAATTTAAAATATGCATACCCTTTAAGCAATTTCATTCTGGGAACTTAGTCAACCAAAAAAGAAACCTAACAATACATAAAGATGCAATCAGAAGATATATTTATTACCATATTATTTATATTGACAAAAAAGTTATAAGCTATCAAAAAGTCTATCAATAAGAGAATGTTTAATAAGATATGGAGTAGGCATTGGGTTAGTCTGGTTCTTATGGGATACGGATGGCAAGACAGAATTAAATATGCAAAGATTTAGTAGGAAAACTGCATGTAGGAGAGAAAATTGGATGGGAGTATCTGAAACTAGCTTGCAGTCTAAAGAAAGTTCAGTGAAGCCATCAGGGAGTCTGTGAGCCTAAATAGCAAGAAGGTAAGTATGCCTTCATGCACATGGAATCTTTAATACATATACTGATAAGCCATGAGGCAGGGAAGAATTCAAAATACCCCAAATATCTCCATGTTTTCTTGCCTTTATGACTGATGGTACCACTCTCTCTACCAGGATTCATTTCTGCATCTACTAACCCAGCTTCAAAGTTCAGCTCAAATATTATCCTCAAATAATTTCCTCTCTATAATATTCTTGAAATAAAATTATAGAGATGAAAAACAAGGTTAGTAGTTGTGAGGAGTTAGAAATCCAACGGATGTGGCTGTAAAGGCGTACCGCAAGGGATCTTAATGGCAATGAAATTGTTCTGTATCTCAGACCCAAAGATGTTTATTAGCACATGTTAACATTACATGGTATGGTGGTAATATTCATCTGCTCAAGGGACAAAATTGCATAAGAGTACACACATACAAAAAATATATAAAACTGATGAAATTTGAGTAAACTCTGTGGATTGTATTATGTCAATATCTTGGTTTTGCTGTTGTAGTTATCGTTGGAAGAAACTGGGTAAGAGGTACACAGGACTGCCTTGTACATATTTTGCAACTTCTTATTAATCTATAATTCTTTAAATATAAAAAACATACGTATACAAAAAAATTCATGACCAAATTATTTGTAATTGCCCCAAATTAAAATAAAATTAAATGACCATGAAGAATAGAATGAATACAGGAATTGTAGCGTTTTCACACAACAGCAGTAAAGCAATGCTACAATGCAACACAAATGATTTTTACTAATGTAGTAGGGAACAAAAGAAGCCAGTATACACTGTATTATATACTTTTCTTAAAAGCAACCTATGTGCTATATATCAGCATAGTGGTTACCCTGGAAGGGTAGTGCCGGGTAAGAGGCATAAAGATACTAAAAATGTTTTATTTCTTGTTTGGGTGCCAGTTGCATGGTACGTTCACTTGTAAAATTCTCTAAGCTGACACTTGCATTTTATACTTTAATAAATTATGTTTGAAAAATAATTGCTAAGGAAACCAGGTATGTATTTTTATCAAGTTTTTTCTGATTGATGGGTTAAGAGTGAGTTAAGACTTGATACAAAATAATTAAAAATAAAAAGATTTTTAATTCTATGCTTTAAAAAACAAGCTTTGGAAAGTATGCAAAATTCAATGACCATTTTTAACTCACTTGCTTTCCTAGTGAGGGATAAAGAAACACTGGGCTGGTAGAGGATTCTTTATTTTTTTTTAATGATGTCCTGATAATCCAAATAAAAAGATGAAGCCAATAGAAATATATTCATATGTATTTGTACATCTTGTTTATGACTTATATGTGTCCAGGCTTGGACAAATTATCATCAAAGTGACAACTGTCCCTGAGGAGCCCCGGTTGGAGAAGGTTCAGCTGAGGATGTTTATTAGCACATACAACATTACGTGGGACTCATGTAACTTGAGAAATGCTGCAAGACAATGGAGTTTAAATATTTACTGTACAACAGCAGGTGCTAAGTTTTATATTCGGTAGGAATAACTTATTTTGTTACTCTTCTCTCAGCCAATGTGGGATGATTAGTTTATTAATCGTATATACTTAGCCAGAGATTTTATAGCTATAATATCAGCACAGATTTATAGTGTAGAAGTGGTATACTGAAGATCCTTATGACTGTATTTTCCTGTTTAAAAAACGTAAAAGCCTAAAAACTCGAGAGATGCTCCCCTGACTAAAATTTAAAGGTAATTTCACTACAGAATAAATAGTAAATCAATGACAGCCCATGTAGTAAGCCTTTGGAGTTTTCTCTGAGCTGTCGCCATGTTTTTCCATGATTCCTTCTTGGGCATTCAAACTCACAAGTGAAATAGAGGGGAGGCCAGGCACAGTGGCTCATGCCTGTAATCCCAGCACTTTGGGAGGCCGAGGTGGATGGATCACCTTAGGTCAGGAGTTCAAGACCAGCCTGGCCAACATGATCAAACCCCATCTCTACTAAAAAAAAATAGAAAATTAGCTGGGTGTGGTGGTGGGCAGCTGTAATCTCAGCTACTCAGGAGGCTGAGGCAGGAGAATTAATTGAACCAGGGAGGCAGAAGTTGCAGTGAGCCAAGATTGTGCCATTGCACTCCAGCCTGGGCAACAGACCGAGACTCCATCTCAAAAAAAGAAAAAGAAAAGAGGCGAAAAGAGCATTATAGAAACAATTTAGATGTTTAGGTGTTTTTATAGCCAATTTTATCACTATCTTTTTGTCTTCTTTCGCAGATCTCTCTACCTCTTTGGTCCTGAATTTCCCTCTCACAAAAATATCAACTCATTTTTGTAGTGTTATTATTGACTGATACGTGACAGAAAAATAGTAGGTGTGAAATTTTTGTTTCAGCAAATTATCTGTTATATTTGCACAGTAGCCTAATGAGCACAATGGAGAAATATTGACTGAATAAGAGTTTAGCTCGTTGGTTTGCACTTTGGTTAAATGAGGGAACACGTATCAAAGAGGTTGTTGGTTCCATCAACATCGCCTTAGAACCTGCTGCTGAAGGAAGGGCTCATTTATTTTCCAGCCCTCAATAATTCATTCATCGATGGCTTGTATCAGAGTATGATAATATGAGTCTCAGATTTGGAGTTGAAGCTAAGAGGTAAATCATATATATGAGATCGTGTTATCAGTTACTCAAAAGATCTGGACAGGACTGAGATTGGTGCCATTAGTCATAAAGACAGGAAAACTTGGAGATATTTGAGGAATTGTAAAATCTTCCCTACCTCAGGGCTTATCAATATACTTATCAAAGAGCAGAGATCAGGCCACTGCACTTCAGCTTGGGTGACAAAGCAAGACTCTGTCTCAAAAAAAAAAAAAAAGATTCCATGTACATGAAGGAACACTTGCCTTCTGTGCAGGGTCCACAGAAGCTGTACATATCTTTTCACAGAAATCAAATAAATCTAAGACAAATATATAACACCTCATGGTAGTAGATCTGCAAAAGGCAGCTCAGAAAATTTGGGATGAGCATCAAGTTCATCACATTAACAACATAACGTGCCTATTAAAAAATAGCAATAATCTTGCATAGGATCCAAAGTAACAAAGCTAATAGTCATATTCTACACTGGTTGGACAACATCTAGTGACTAGTTCATGGCTCCAGAAAGAAGACTCTGATAAATTATGGCAAACCACAATGTTGAATTTGGTAAAGGAACAGAAGCAATGCTATGAGAGCACTGTGGAGGTGCCCGCAGATGTATAGAGGAAAAACAGAGAAAACAGAGTATAGATCATGAAATATTTGAGGAGTTATCAAGAAGAAAAGTAATTTGATCAGGAAACCCCTCTCCACAGTGTCAAGTTATAGGAAGATAGCATTTTAGTCAATGTAAACTAAAAACTGCTAACTATTAGAGATGTCAAACGATTAAACGAGGCTGGGTGCAGCGGTTCATGCCTGCAATCCCAGCACTCTGGGAGGCCGACATGGGCGGATCACTCGAGGTCAGAAGTTTGAGACCAGCCTGGCCAACATGGTGAAACCCCTTTTCTACCAAAAATACAAAAACCAGCTGGGCATGGTGGTGGGCACCTGCAGTCCCACCTACTCAATACGCTGAGGCAGGAGAATCACTTGAACCCAGGAGGCGAGGTAGTGATGAGCCAAGATTGTGCCATTCCACTCCAACCTGGGTGACAAAGTGTGATTCCGTCTCAAAAAAAAAAAAAAGATTAAATGAGCTACCCTAAATGATGCTCTCCATCTCCACCATCACCACCTTTTCTAAGCCATCATGAATTTTGGTCTGGAGCCCTTCAGTAACTGCTTAACTTTCAAATCCATCATTGTTCCAATTCATTAAGCATACAGGAGCATGAAGGAGCTTCTGAAACTGTGCATATCTAAAGTAGCTTAACTTAATCATCCGTCCTTCTATTCCAAGCTTCCTTCTAAAATATTTGGCAGGCATTACAAGGCCTTCCAAAATACAGTTTCTACTCACCTTCTTAGCCTTATCTCTGTGTCACTCACTGCCTCCATCAATTCGTCTGTGGTTTCGAGGACCGTGGGCTTATTCTTCAGTTGGGCAACACTGTCTCTCACCACTCTACTCGAGAATACCTACATGTATTCATGTACTTAGAGCTCAGCTAACCGTTTTTCAGAGAAGCCTTGCTAGGTCAGATCCCCTTGTATCTTTCGTGTTCTGTATATGTATTTATAAGATTCAGTCTTTGTCTCTTCAACTAGATCATTTACAAGCTTCATGGCATCTAGAGCCTTGTGTATATGTTTCCTGTGTCTCACCCAGTGTAGATGCCAATATATTTATGAAATAAATGTAGCAATAAGGACTATTTTAGGACTTTTCTACCTATATGACCTATAGGACTTGAATTGGGTGAGATTCTCTCTGGTTTTCAACAAAGTTCAAAGGATAAGAAGCCAATAAATAAATAGATAAATAATATTTACTGCTTCTGGTAAAAAAGACAGTGCAATTTAATGTCATATTTTTGTGAGTGCGAATTTTCTTAGTGAATTATGGAGCATCTGTCGCCTTATGACTCATAGAGTGTGATCCATAGACCAGCAGCATCAGCATCACCTGGAAGGTTGTTGGAAATGCAGTTTTGAGCCCACCCCAGACATACTGAATCATAATCTGCATTTTACCAAGACCCCCATGTGATTCAGAAGCACATTAAAAAATTGAGAAGCACTGATCCATGGTATCTTCATATTTATACTATTAATAATTTAAAATTATTTATATTTTTCAATATAATTGATATAGTAGAACATATAACTGGAAAAATAAAAATAAACTGAAAAGCTGACAGTTGATTTCTGTCACTGTCTGATGGATGTCACTTACAAGAAAATGCGCAGGCCATGTTCCGCTACCCTCATGATGAGGGCAAGTTTACTTGACCAGAAAGCAAACAAACAAAAACCTTCCAAGTCAATTTAATAGAGAAAGCAGATGGCAGACAGCCTCACAGTTTACAATTTAGTCTGTAAGCCCATTTTGCATGATGATGTGTAATACAAGCAGCTAGTTTGTAGCCTGTCATTTGGTATATACCTGCAAAACAGACATTTCTGAAAACTGTTTCATTTCAGTAACTGGGTTGCTGTGTGCAACTGCCGTTATTGAGAGTGATTTCTAATTATTTTGGCTTCCTTCCTGTAAATTACCAGAGAGAAGTCTAATTTACCATATGGTTTGCTGATATGCTAATATTCACAAGCCATCGTTAGATGCAGCTGATCTACAGTCAGGTGCTCTGTTTGTTCAGGCATATTGGAACAACCACTGATTAATATTGCTGAAGAGAGTGGTTAATTTTGTTAGCAACTAAGAATTCTACTTTGAATAATCTTATTTGCTTCATGTGAACACTTATCCAAGAATGTGCATTCCAGAGAATATATTTTAAATGCAGGCTCCCCTTGAAATTCATACTAACACTGGTAATGGAGTTCTATAACAGGCACTGGACTTTGTTCAGTTTGCAATCTGGGATTTGAGGGGTTCTTTTTCCCCACTGTGTATCTACTGCTATTTTTATTAAGTGCTGCATTTTTTTTCTGTCAACTTTACCCGAAAAGACATCAATCCCACTCCCATAGGGCTTAGAATCTAAGCCAGTATGACAATACAACTCAGACATGTTTCTAATAATTGTTTAGAAGCTCTGTGACAGAATTATTTTTCCATTTATCAAGAACTATACACAGGCATTTTGATCATTGTCACAGTTTAGAGAGCAGGTAACAGTAAATGTGCTGAGAATCCCCCTCCTACATCCGGTAATAGCTTCTGTTTGAGGCACGAGCATTTAATGAAAACAGAAGACTTTGAATGTAGAATGCATTTTTCCACTTACATCTGCTCACCCATAGGGTTTCACTCACTCCTCCTCCCTTGCTTATGATCCTTTTTAGATTCTATTTTTCTTTTTCCCAAAAGAAATAGTAGAAACATGCTAGAAACAGAATTTAAATATGTTTTAGAATAGATGGATTGCATTCTAAATGCATGCTTTGTTTCTTTGGATATCTATCTACTTTAAAAATTGCAAGCATTTGTTTTCACAATTTTACTACACTGTGAATTGTTGTTTATAAGAAAATAGATTGCATAAGTTGGGGGAGGTTTGAGTAATTTTTCAGTCCTTGGATATCTAAATTTTCCTCCATATTGCATGTTATCTTACATTATAATAATTCTCTGAGCTCTTTGAAAATACTCCCAATAATGGAAATAAATTTGGATATTCAGTACCTATCTATTGCTAGTATGTGAAGTATCACATAAAATAATGGAAATGATTCCAAAACATACAAAAATAACTCTTTATTTCAATGTGTCCTACCTGTGCTTATGTATAGACATAACCAATATATTATGTGTCCACTGCATTGGTGGCAGATAGAGCTTATGTTTTAGAGTCATATAGAAATGAGAATGAGTTCTGTTCACTTCTTACCACTCTGACTTTGAGCAAATTGATCTCTAAACATTTCACTTCCCTCTGTACTGTGGGGATTACATCTCCCTTATGATACATGTATCAGGTTTAAATGGAAAAAAAAATGCCTATAAAACTTAATGCAGTGCTTGCCTGTCAAAATAAATACTAAAATGTAGCTATTTATATTATTTGTTTAGATATATTTAAAAACAAACATGACTTTATATTCTTATGTTCAGAACAACTCATTGTTTACCTATAGGTGCTTATTGGTCATTGAATTCAAACAATAGCTCACTGGTGACCAAAGCAAAGTTCTTTTTGGAAGCAAAAACCCGCCCACGGGTATATTAAGGCTCTGTAACCCACACAGTACTGCTTCATGTTTTAGTTGAATGCAACAATGGGGATATAAAAACAGCTAACAACAAGTTTTACTGTGCTTTTGTGTATGCAAGTTTTATTCCTGAAAATAAAAGAATGAGTAGAATACTTGGCTTTCACAATTTTTGTAAAATTTTGTTTCTATAAAAATGAGACAGTGTGTTATTTTTTAAATCAAAATAAAGGCCAGTAGGTTAAAAGACTAAAAAAATGATAATAATTGTTCAGTAGAAAGGACATTGCTACAGAAGTGACTCCAAACATATATATGTCTATGCACATCCTACTAGAAAATAAGCAGTTATCAACCTTTACAATAGGTGCAATTCCACTTGTCACAAATAACAATGTTTGAGAGACAGGTAAGTGTAATTTCCTCTATTTTCATTATCTGGTATCCATTTCTGAAATGTGTATCCATTTTCTCCTCAGTGCTTTCATGCTAATATTCTTTTTTAAAATCAATATGCCATGATGGCAAACTCAAATGTTTTAAAAATACCCAATTATGTTGAGAACGTAGAACTGTGTGAATTACTAAGAAGTTTTTTAAACTTCACATAATACAATTTTATGTTCCTCCTGAACTTAAAATAAGATCAATTACAAATGTAGTGATTCTAAAAGATAACAAATTATCCAGTTGCTATATGCATATTCTTCTGGCCATCCAAAGATAGCATAAGCATTAAACATTACTTCTCACTATCTGCAAAAAATACCATGAGGGCTTGGCTTTCCCATCTGGTAATTAATGAAGGCTATGAATTAAAAATATAATTGTGTATGCTTGTTGGAATATTTGAGTGGTGGCTGCTGCATGAGATGGACTCATGAGTAGCAATGATTAATGGTATATACAATTCTCCTGGAAATAATTAATATCTGAAGGATAAGAGACCAGACCAATAGTGTTTATTTTTCCATTTTCACTTATAACCAGAATAGCTTAATTTTATGTCTAACATATTTTTACTTAAAATTCTTGTATTTTGAATAATTTCTTTCACATAGAGTGTATTTTGTTAAGGTACAAAAGTAGTGATTACTAGTCAGAACAGTTCTATGAAATACTTGAATCTCTAGTAGACTATTGTACTCTTATTTTTCAAAGAATTATGAAAAGGACAATAAATGAAAGAAGTTAAAATGTATATTTTTCACTCCAGTTAAAAAATGGTTTTAAATGCCAAAATTTAAATTATTTGGGGTGTGAATAAGAGAGTATACAGTTATATTGGGGGGAATTTATATTTGATGAATTTTGGTTCTTTGTGGAGTCTTTTTGTTTGCTTGTTTTCCGTATTTTTTGTTGTTGTTGGTGGTGGTGGTGTTTTGAGGCCAAGTTATTCAGTTATTTACCTAGGAGGAGAAGTTAATTCACATTTCACCCACAGTGAGAGTGGGAAGGGAGATGTCTGAGAGTCAGTCACAGCACTCTGATAGGCAAAATCATCAATATCTGTGCTTTAAAAAGTGTTCAGGTCCATAAAATCTGCACCTTCTATTCATTGTCTGAACTGTTTAATTTTGCACAGGCTACATAACTGTTAACTAGTAATAGTGCTTAAATAAAAATCATGTACACAAATTGTCAATATTCCTATGCTGAAGTTACTGTATCTGTCAATCTTGATACTTACATGACATTGTAAGGATGTTGAAAGAGGAATCTTTGTTGGCTTTTTTCCAAGAGACCTCAAAGGATAATATATTTTTTTGTGTTTGCTTTGGTCCTCCATTGTGTAAGCCTCAGAAGTTTGATTTTTATCATCATAAAGCAGATGATTCTAAGAAATTTTTACCAATTCACTCTCATGAAATGAACTAGAACTAAATTGCCTAATTTATTAGCTTACATAGAATAATACATCTGCCAAGAGGAGAGAAGTTGAAGATATGCATTCTCTAGCCAGAATATTCCCTTCCTGTTAGAAAAGCCATTAGAAGCCAAATCGTAATCAAAAGTTTGCTTGACGATGATGTAATCAGAACAAGAAGAGTGATTTGTATGATTTGTATGTTTAGTGGCACTAAACCATAATGGGGACTATCAGTCTGCACAGTTCTTGATATCTGTCCCTGAGAGAGATTACGTCTTTGTCAGGGTCCCTGTTTCCTAGAGAAATAAGCTGTCTCATTGGTGGTTTGCCAACTATAGCTCTTCTGACTGGCCCAGTATTCATTAGCTTTAGTCTAGTCTTGTTCTGTTCAGAGTCAGTCTGTGCTTCTAAGTTAGTTTCATGACTTTCTATCTCAAATCAGTCTCCTTTTATAATTGTAGAGCCAGGAGCACTTCCATTCCCCTGTTGTCAAGTTCCAGGGGAAGTATTCCTTACACCCAGCTGAGACTTACTGAACAGGCTGGTAAAATCAGAATCACTATCTTAAATGAATCTGTCTGGAAAGTGATAAATAATAAATTTCAACCACACTTTAAAGCTAAATTAGTTCTTTTCCATGTATTGTCTCACATGATAAAATAGCACTATTTTTTCAAACTGAGGGGAGCCAAGGGAGAACAATTTAAGGAAATAGTACACGATAAATCAGCATGAAAGCTCTATTAGATATATTGTTCTTTTTATCATAAAAAAATGATACATTTGTCTTAGATCTTTGGCTCTGATTTTTTCTTTTAATTTTCATTGTGTTTTTAAATGTGGCAACCATGAACAAAGCAATCACTTGGTAAAGAATATTATCGTTAGAATTTCTCTGAGAGGCAATTACAATGTCAGGCGGTAGGCACTGCACTGTAAAGCATGACTGTGTAGAATTTGCAATCAGTGCAAGGGGAAGTTTCCTTTAGTTTCAGATAAATTATAGCGGAACACTATGTAGCATGTAAAGAAAAGCAGTGCTTGTAGAACAGAAAAATGGCAAAAGAAAAGATAGCTGTGAAGGGTACTGGAGACCTTCCCCTGCAATTGTCAAAGGCACTCGATGATGATTTTGCCGTGTCTTGTGTAGATGATGTAATCTCTACAACAACTCAAGTGAGACAGATAGTATTCCTATTGCCAACGTGGAAATTTCTCACTTCCGTTTTTTAGACAGGTAGGAGAAGTAGGATCTACAGAATTCTTATTTCACTCTGCGATATCCTTTTCAGTTCTTGCTTCTGATGGTTTAGCTATAAGCTATTTGTTGAGTGCTCTTCCCCATGAAAGTTTATCTCATACACTGTCCCAAGATTCATGTCTGTGGCTTCATTTGCTCACTGGACAATTCCACTCAGATGTTATGTGAAAACTACCAGCTTACCATTTCCAAAACTGTGCTTGTCTTTTTCATATGTACTCCTGCCTCACCTGACATGTCCTTGACTTCAGTCAATCATATTACCATCAATACATTCTCTCAATAATATGCTCAGTCATCCTCTACTCTTTCCTGTATTTAGCTCAGCATCCAAATTCAGCTGCCTGTATTTCAGAAATATTTTCTCAATTTTACCTCTACTCTCACTGCCACTGCCTTTGTACTCTAATCACCAGCTTCCACAACATACCTTCCCCCTCACTAGTCTAATCCAACTCTAGTATAACCTTTATATTGTACCCAGGTGATCTCATAAGTAGCAAATATGACAGTGAGACTCCCCAACATGAGAAATCACCAGTCTCCCTTAGACTAGTATGTCAAGCCCATGGCAGAGATTGGCCAGCTATTTGTTATTTTCCTTTCCTCCTGGGCAGACAATGATATTACACTGCCAAGCCTTCCTTGCAATTAGACATGGCCAAATGACTGGGTTTGATCTAAACAATTTCTGAGCCAGGCTGCCAGCTATACACTGATGCCTAGCAGTACATCAGAAACTGCAAGTTAAAGATGAAAGCCCTCCTACCACCCAGTATCCCTGAAAGGTCAAGTTGGCCAGAGCACTCAGCACAACTAGGAATATGCATTTTGGACAGTAGGTGAATGAAAAATCACTTTTTTATTCTTAAGCCACTAAGATCTTAGAGAATATCTATTATAGCTGCTATTATTTCTTTAACTGGTCTAAAGCTTAATCATCCTTCTAGGCACACACATTCTAGCTTAGTCCCAAATCATCCTGCATAGCCCTGTGCTCTGCACCATTACCACACTCTACATATTCTCTCTCCTTGGCTTAAAGGCTTGCAAAATTGTAAGGCATCCTTCAAAACTGAACTCAAATATTACTGTTGAAATGGTTTCCAATGTTCCTAAAATTCTGTGAATATACATATCTCAGCCTTTACTATAGACCCATAACTATGAGTGTGATAATTTTATAGAAAAATTATTGAAGGCAAAGACTATGTTTTGCATGAACACACTGCTAATATCCTGCAGTTGTCTTTCAATAAATTTTGTTAAATGAATGGAATAAATTAGGTTCTATATACTAGGATTTCATAACAAAGAGAAAATAACCAGTAACTACAGTTTCTCTTTGAAAATCATTCTTCATTTGAGCAGGCATATTTGAATAAATTATTTTCTGAAAATATTATTCACAAATCTTCCAGATATCATATGTAAACAGTGGTTGTTTTCTAGGAATAGCTGAGACTAGAGTGCATCTTCCTTGTCTGTTTCTACAATTTTCAAATTTTAAAACTACTGAGATTTACTTTTCTAAAGCTTTTCCATGCACTATTAAGCAGAGAACTGAAGAAAGTAGGTCAGGTTTCTGACCTGTTAGTCTTGCTTTAGTTGTATTCTTACACAAAGACACTGGCAGGCCTTTAAAATGCAGAAATATGAACAGGAAGTACAATACCAATGTCAAAATCTTCCTCTCCATTTATTTTTTTGTTGTTGTTCTCACAAAAGAATGATTTTGACAGTATGTTGTATGCAAGAAAAAGTTTAAAATGCTGCTACTGGCTAGAGCTTCATATAAAACAGACTTACGCTTCCTCATCTAAGATATTTTAGTTTTCTTTCCCACATAGCGTCAACTAAATAATCCCATGAAGTGCAATTTCTATTCAGCAATCATAATTCTTTTATTCTGAAGTAATAGAAAATATGTAAGAACCATAACATGGTTAATCTTCATCTCCTTGTGTAATGTTTATGGAATTAAATCATTAAATCTTTCATTGTTGATTTTTCCAGGATGGGAAAAATTTATCGCTCTATTTATTAATGGTATTTTATGCACATAGTCAAATATATATACAACTGCTACAAAAATCTCTTAATGATGATACTTGTCTCAGAATCTCTGACATAATGTAAACTTGATTCAAAATGAAGTATAGGGTACATAGCTTTTTTAAGCTGGGTTATTCTATTCTCAAATACAGATTCGGTGCCTTAAAATAGTGAATCATCTTTATTATATTTACTAGAGATGCCAAAAAGATCTTGATTGTGGTTAAGAAGTTGTTCAGGGGTCTTTCAGTATTTTTGACTGGGAAAAAAAGAGAAATTATAACTTTATATCACTTTATCCACACTTATCTTGTCTAACTTCATTTGTTCTATTACCCTAAGTCTTGATATATTCTTCCAAGATCTGCTCCCTATTCCTCCTAGAAGTCTTCTCTTTCTTGAAAATTTAGTTAGTAACTTTCACTAGAACTTAGTTATCCAAATAGCATTGGATTCCAAACAAATGCATTTATTCTGTTAATGCTAAGTCTCAAAGCTGATGTCCTCATAAGATCGTTCTTAATCACTGGGTAAGATCAAGGTGTTGGAAGTGCTGTATTCTTTCTGAAGGCTCTAGAGGAAAATCTGTTTCTGTGCCTTTTCCAACTTCTAGAGGCTGCCCACTTTCTATGGCTTGTGGCCTTTTCCTCTGTCTCTAAAATCATATATGATGGACTGAGTCCTTCTCATGCTGCTATCTCTCTATTTTTTCTTCTGTCTTCCTTTTCTTCCCTTGAAGGACCTCTGTGATTACATTGGACCCTTCTGGATCATCCAGGATAATCTCCCTATTTTAAAGTCAGGTAATTAGAAACATTACTTCTATTTGCAACCTTAATTCTTCTTTGCCATGTTGTATTAGTCTGTTCTCATGCTGCTAAGAAATACATACCAAAGACTGGGTAATTTATAAAGGAAAGAGGTTTAATTGACACTCACAGTTCCACATGGCTGGGGAGGCCTCACAATCATGGTGGAAGGAAAAGGAGAAGCAACATCATGTCTTACATGGTGGCAGGCAAGAGGGCATGTGTATGGGAACTCCCTCTTTTTAAAACCATCTGATTTCTCAAGACTTAGTCACTATCATGAGAACAGCATGGGAAAGACCTACTCCCATGATTTAATTTCATCCTACCAGATCCCTCTCACTATATGTGGGAATTATGGGAGCTACAATTCAAGATGAGATTTGGGTGGGGACATAGCCAAACCATATCATTTCAGCACTGTCACCTCCCAAATCTCATGTCCTCACATTTTACAGTTAATCATGCCTTCCCAGGAGTCCTCCAAAGTCTTAACTCATTTCAGCATTAACTCAGAAGTCCACAGTCCAAAGTCTCACCTGAGCCAAGGCAATTTCCTTCTGCTATGAGCCTGTAAAATCAAAAGCAAATTAATTGCTTCCTAGATACAAGGGGTGTACAGGCATTGGGTAAATACATTTGTTCCAAACAGAAAAAACTGGCCAAAAATAAGGGGCTACAGGCCCCAGGCAAGTCTGAAATCCAGTGGGGCAGTCAAATCTTAAAGCTCCAAAGTGAGCTCTTTTGACTTTATGTCTCACATCCAGGTCACATTGATCCAAAAGATAGGATCCCACAGCCTTGCGTGGCTCCGACCCTGACTTTGCAGGGTACAGCCCCCTTCCTGCCTGCTTTCAGGGCTGGCATTAAGTGTCTGTAGCTTTTCTAGGTACCTAGTGCAAACTGTCAGTGGATCTACTATTCTGGGGTCTGGAGGATGGTATCTCTCCTCCCACAGCTCCACTAGGCAGTGCCCCAGTGGGGATTCTGTGTTGGGGCTTGGATCCCACATTTCCCTTCTGCACTGACCCAGCAGAGATTTCCCATGAGTGTTTTGCCCCTGCAGCACACCTCTGCCTAGACATCCAGACATTTCCATACATCTTCTGAAATCCAGATGGACATTCCCAAACCTCAATTATTGATTTCCATCCACCTCCAGGCTCAACACTATGAGAAAGCTACCAAGACTTGGGGCTTACATCTTTGAAGCCACAGCCTGAGCTATACCTTGGCACTTTATAGCCACAGCTTAAGTAGCTCAAATGCAGGACACCAAGTCTTTAGGCTGCACACAAAATGGGGGCCCTGAGTCTGGCCCACAAAACCATTTTTTCCTCCTAGGCCTCCAGCCTGTGGTGAGAGGGGTTGCCACAAAGGTCTCTGACATACCCTGGAGGCATTTTCCCCATTGTCTTGCCTATTAACATTTGGCTCCTGGTTACTTATGCAGATTTCTGCATTAGGCTTGAATTTCTCCCTAGAAATGAGGGGCTTTTTTTCTTTTAGGGCAAATTTTCCATACTTTTGTACTATGCTTCCCTTTTAAACATAACTTCGAATTGCAAACCATGTATTTGTAAATACATTAAACTTTTTTTTTTAAATTTTTATTGCAGTATAGGTTTTGGGGTACATGTGCAGAACGTGCAAGATAGTTGCATAGGTACAGACATGGCAGTGTGTTTTGCTGCCTTCCTCCCCTTCACCCACACTTGGCATTCATCCCCAGGCTTTTAACAGCACCCAAATCACCTTTTGAATGCTTTGCTGCCTAGAAATTTCTTCCACCAGATACCCTAAATCATTTCTCTCAAGTTCAAAGTACCATGAATCCCTAGGACAGGAGCAAAATACCACCAGTCTCTTTGCTAAAACAGAGCAATGGTCCCCTTTGCTTCAGTTCCCAACAAGTTCCCCATCTCCATCTGAGAGCACTTCAGCCTGGACTTTATTGTCTATATCACTATCAGCATTTTGGGCAAAACCGTTCAACAAGTCTCTAGGAAATTCTGAATTTTCCCACATCTTCCTATCCTCTTCTGAGACCTCTGAACTATTCCAACCTCTGCCTGTTACCCTGTTCCAAAGTAGCTTCCACATTTTTGGTTATGTTTATAGCAGTGCCCCACTCTACGTACCAATTAACCTTATTAGTCTGTTCTCACACTGCTAACAAAGCCATACCAGAGACTGGGTAATTTATAAAGGACAGAGATTTAATTTTCTCATAGTTCCACATGGCGGGGGAGGCCTCACAATCACAGCAGAAGTGAATGAGAAGAAAAGTCATGTCTTACATGGTGACAGGCAAGAGAGCATGTGCAAGGGAACTACCCCCTTTTAAAACCATCAGATCTTATGAGACTTATTCATTGTCACAAGAACAGCATAGGAAAGACCTGCTTCCATGTTTCAGTTACCTCCCACCAGGTCCCTCCAATGACATGTGGGAATGGCAGCTATAATTCAAGGTGACACTTGGGTGGGGACACAGGCAAATCATATCATGCCACCCTTTTTTGTGTGGAAATATGTATGACATATTCACAGTTTCCAAGGATTAGGACAGCCTTCTTTGGAAAGGCCATTATTCTGTCTACCACAGATAGTACAGGTGTGGGTTGCAAAACTGACATGGGTTACAAGTCACTACAAATTTATCTAGCTTTTTTGCTGTAGTCCTCTTATGGGGAAAGTAGTACCTCCAATCATTGAGTTATATGAGAAACAATTTTTTAAAATAAATCTAAAAAGGTTTTTTAGGACTATGACTGACATATAGTAAGATTTTAATAAATATTAATTATTATTAAAATTTTGGTAATCTCCCGACAGTAATGACAGTATTTAAATTGTTTAACAAAGTGACTGAACAAAAGCTTCTTCCTTCTCTCCCTCCCTCCCTCCCTTCCTCCCTCCCTCCTTCCTTCCTTCCTTCTTTCTTGCCTCATTTTGTTAGCTCAGGCTGCAATATAGTAGTGTCATTACAGCTCAGTGCAGCCTTGACCTCCTGGGCTCAAGTGATCCTCCCACCTCAGCCTCCTGAGTATATTGGGCTACAGGTATGTGCCACTATACCCAGCGATTTTTTTAAATTTATTTATTTTAGAGACATGGTCTCCCTGTGTTGCCCGGGATGGTCTCAGACTTCCGATCTCAAGCAGTCCTTCCACCTCAGCCTCCCAAAATGGCAGGATTACAGACGTAAACCACCATAACTGGCCAAAAGATTTTTCTTATGTCACATATGATAGTGTTTAACAGTCAAGCTGTAAACTCAAGGTCTTAAAACTTTGAAAAAGAAAAAAATGTATAGTTCAAGAAATAAAAGCGATTTTGAAAGTTGCAGTTCTAAAAGACACCACTCTATAAAGGACTTGCTCCCTTTGCCTAATTACATTGGCCTCCTAAGGAAACCTACATCCCTTTGGCATTGTCATTCACATGTGAAAATTGCAATGTTCATGGACCCAGAGCAGAGTTCCTCCAATTCTTAATACAAGCTCCCTATGTTAAGCTCTGGGAATTTTCCTTCCTGTTACAAAAATAATTTCCTTTTAGAAACATTTTGTGGGAGTCTCAAAATACTTTAAATACAGCCAGAGTCTCTTTCAAGCCCCAGTACCCAAAGTAGGATCTTCCAAAAAGCATCATGCACTTAATGTAGAGTGCATTTTTGCCAGCTTTAATCTGTAAGTAAACACTGCAGACAGCTGTTCTTATTGCATGAGGCTGTGTATCAACACAGTTTCAGATCTCTAAATCTCATTAGTTACCATACTTCCCATTTTGATTCCCATACTAAGCTTTGTCGTTGGAAAATTTTGTTTATCTACTTCTGTTTTTTGCCTTCTTGGATTTTTTAGAACACATATATGCATTTTATTTCATTTTGTTTTAAATTTATTTCCGTTTAAGCCCCTCTATTTTATAAATTTCAGAAATTCACCAGTGTTTCTGTCTCATTAATAACATCCTTTATGTTTTCCAACAATGCTATGAATTCTTCTCATTTTTGTTTCCTTTATTGCTTCTATAAGATTTGGAGAATTTAAGCTTCATCCACAACAGGATCAAAAGTCTACACCACTACATTTGATTTCAATATATGTGTATGTCAAACATTTATTTGAAACAAGCATGCTCACATTTTTGAATAAGCAATATATTTTCATTGACATAACTTAATGATACTATTGAAAATATAATGTGAATTAAACAATAATCTCAAATTTTTCTGAGGTTGTTATAGTAATAATTATATAATTTTTATATTTAATGAATAAATAAAATAAATTGAGGTAATTACCAAGTTAAAATTAACTTCCATATTATTGTTTAATTTTAAGAAGAAAAATACCAAACCAAAGTAGAACACATCTCAGAAATACTTTAGACTTTAGCATTAATTTGTCACCTTAGATTTCTTTTTTTGGTAAGATTAAGTGAAAACTACTATCCAAACATATAATTGTAAAATTATCTGTGTATTTGATATCAGACTCCACAGGCTTATACTGCTATCTAGTGGCCACATTGGGTAATACAAAACTACTAACTAGTTAATCCTGCTCAAAATGCATAATACTACACCATTGCCATTATATACACACTGGGGTCTATTGGGGGTAATAGAGGAGGGGCAGCGGTCGGCGGGAGCAGGGAGGGATAGCATGGGGAGAAATGCTAAATGTGGGTGAAGGGGAGGAAGGCAGCAAAACACACTGCCATGTGTGTACCTATGCAACTATTTTGCATGTTCTGCACATGTACCCCAAAACCTAAAACGCAATAAAAACTAAAAATTTTTTTAAAAAACTAAGATTGGCTTACTGTTAATCTTCTAAGAATATAAACTGTAAAAATTCCACTTAACTTGCTTGTGGAGGACGAGGTAAAAATTCATTGTAAATGCAATCTATTTTATGAATAAATGTATTATTTTAATGATGAATAAAATAATGTTTAAGAATGGGAACACTGAACAGAACACCAAAAAATCAGATAAACACTAGAACAATGCCTAAATAATGATTCCATCCTTCTGATAATAAAAACATAGCTTCTTCTGAATGTGTAATACATTGTCCTTGACTTTTTAAAATTGCTAGGATTTTTACACTTTTTACCCAGGGATTTTCTGGTGATGGTACCAACTGGGTTACATTTTAAGCAAAGGTATTTACTGAGCACATAATGTTCAAATAAATTCCAAGGTAACTTTTTCAGTTTATTATTTTTATATTGAGAATTCACTTTGTAAAGGATAATTGAGAGTTCTTAAAACTTCAATTATTCATAGTGAGGAAGAGGAAAAGTTACTGTGTTAAGATTTGATAACTGAGGTAAGGATCAAACAGGCAAAATGTAGTGGTTCCTTGGCCCAGTTTTTTTAATGGTTGTATCACATCGACATTATTAAAAAGATCACTTAAAAAGGATGATTAGTAAGGAAAATAATGTCCAAATGTCAAGATTTTGAAATTGGAGCGTTCCCTGAACCCCCTCACAGAATGTGCAGCAATGATGTGGCTTGTCTATTCGGCTTCTGCACACTCAAACACCTTACAGGATGGGGGAGCATGCAGATGGGCATGTGCAGGAGTCAGGGCAAGTGCTTTTGGGCTCTAGCAACATGGTAGTATCTGGGGTAAGGGGGGTACCTGAGACTCCTGAAGCCCCAGTGGGCATATTATAGTGCACTTTTAGCTCTGCCATCTGCAGATGGCTTAAGTGTTAACCAGCTCAGTGCCCTCTCGATACCCAGGTTATTGTCAAACACCCCAGAAGAATCAGGGTCACATGGCCGAACTGAAGGATGGTAAATGTGGGGTTTTTTTCTTTCCAAATGGAGGTGACGCTCAGCAGCATGGTTGGGGAGCTGGAAAGGGGATGGAGTGGGAAGATGATCTTATTCTGGAGTTTGGCTGTCCCTTGGCCAGTCTCCTCTCTGACCATACCCAGTCAAACTCCTCTCGTCATTCATATGCTCCCTCTCTTCTCTCCTTCTCTGCTGCCCTGTTCTGCCACTATTCTGCTTGTCTGTTAGGTCTGCTTGTGGAGCCTGAGGTTTGGGATTTATTAGGGTACAGCATAGGGGTGTGTGGCAGGTCAAAAGGCAGCATTTGGGCACAAAAACAGAAAGCATCGGGTTTCCAGCCTCCTGTCCATATTAATTTGACAGCACTGTCTCCACAAAGATGGGTCAGACAAATGTTCAAATATTATTGTTCATAGAAGGAAGGCTAGTTCTCCTATTTAATATCAGAAAATTGTCTTTTCTACCCAAATACATCCCCTACTCACAGATCTAGAGTGAACATATACAGGTACCCACACATGTACATGTGGACATGTACACAGAGTTCAGATTGTTACCTAGGCTATAAGGTAACATATACATGTACCCACACATGTACATGTGGACATGATCACAGAGTTCAGATTGTTACCTAGGCTACAAGGTAAACATTCGGGTTTTCTCCTAGGGCAGTTTAACCCTAATTACTCTGAAAATTAAATAAATCTTAGAAATTTGACATTTTCTAGAAATAGCCCTTTGATATTTATAAACATGTTAAATGCTATATAATTCACATAATGCTCTATAAAAATGTTAGCTCATATTTTAATCATAATTTTTAGACCTAAATGCTAAAACATATAATAATTATCATGGTTATTATTTTGGATGTCTCATGGACTCCTCAAATTCAATCAAGAGATTTAAATGAAGATCATTTAGAGTTTTCGTAAGTTTTTACTTACAAATTTTTCATCAACATTTTTCAACAATAAGGCAATTGCACAGTACAACAAAGGATTATTTATAAATCTTCAGTAGGACTGAAATCATGCCTGTGTAATGAAGAGCTTCGTGATGCTACTGATAGTTCAGTTCTCTGAAGATACTGGTATACATCCTGAGTCAAGTGTCACCAGCTACTTCTCAAACATAATGACATAAGAATAACTATTCCAAAGTCATTAAATTCTGAGATAAAGGCTAACTTAAAGTATTTTGTAAAACCTCGTGGAAAGTGTTTGTTGGAGCAGTGAATGCATACTTTGATAGATTGTGTGCTAATATGAAATGCCAGCATGTGGTTACTTTGATTAAAAATCCACTGACTCAGTGACATCTTTTGAGAACCCCATACAAATATGGAGAGTAATCATGAGCAATGGTGCACAAAATTACAAGTTCTGAAAAGGTTTACAACAACTTTTGTTATATGTATATTATTTTTATATTAACACTATGACAAAATGACTTAATATTACCTTTAAAGTGAATGTTTTATATATATATAGTGTGCGTGTATATATATATATACACATATATATATGCAATATATACTGTGTATAAACATACATATATACACAATATATATATTGTGTATAAACCCCTATATATATATACACACACACAATATATGTATATACACACACACTAGAGAGAGAGAGAAGAGATACTCCAAATAATAAGTGCCATCTAGTAACGATCATCTTACTTCCTTATATAGGAATTTCCATAGCTTGATATAATTGTTTCACAATGTGTACATATATCAAAATGCCACATTGAACCCCATATTGACAATTATCATTTGTCAATTAAAAATAAACACTTCAACCTGGTACAGTGGCTCATGTCTGTAATCAATCCCAGCACTTTGGAAGGCTGAAGCAGGAGAGTCACTTGAGGACAGGAGTTCAAGACTAGCCTAGGCAATACAGAAAGACTCCATCTCTACAAAATAAAAGTAAAAACTAATTAGCCATGTGTGGTGGCACATACCCTCTATGCCTAGGTACTCAGGAGGATAAGGCAGGAGAATTCCTGGAGCCCAGGAGTTGGAGGTTGCTATGAACTGTGATCATATCACTGCACTGCAGCCTGGGCAACAGAGCAAGATTCTGTCTCTAAACAAACTAACTAGCTCTTTTTCTGTCTTGGGGTGCAGAGAAAAAAATGCAAAACAACAACTGTATGTATCATCTTTATATCATATGTATATAGACATTTTAGTAAAGGGTTCACTATTACTTTAACACAGTTTACTACAAAGCAGAGATTTCATCCAGTGGTCTTCTATTAAGAATTGAAGTTGTAATCTACATGAGATCTGATGTCAATTGTGAAGTTGATTTCTATTTCTTTTTCTTTTTGAGACAGAGTCTTGTTTTGTCGCCAGGCACCAGGCTGTTGTACAGTGCCACAATCTTGGCTTGCTGCAATCTCTGCCTCCTGAGTTCAAGCAATTCTCCTGCCTCAGCCTTCCTAGTAGCAGGGACTACAGGCACACATCACCACGCCCAGCTAATTTTTGTATTTTTTAGCAGAGACAGGGTTTTGCCATGTTGGCCAGGATGGTCTCGATCTCTTGATCTCGTGATCTGCCTGCCTTGGCTCCCAAAGTGCTGGGATTACAGGCGTGAGCCACCACCCCCAGCTGTGAAGTTGATTTCTGCTCTTATCACCCTGTAAGAGTTTCCACCCACCAGGCTTCAATAGATGGTACAAATAATGGAAGTAGAAAAAATTCCTATTGATATCTGAAATATAAAGTAAAAAATAAAAATCACACATGTGAAGGAGAAAGTGTGGTTATTACTGAAATGCATGCTCTTTTCTATTTTCCATCTCAACATTTTGGAAATGAGACCCCAGTCTTTGAAACCAGGTGAGGAGAATCCCACCTACCTCAGCAGAATAGGAAGTAATAACTCATGCAGATCCCTGTGTAAATCACTGTTACTAGAATCAAATCATGAAAAAGAATATTTACCATTTATACCTTTGCTTTTAAAATGTTTGAGGTACAGTTAGTGTTTATATATTTACATTAAACTCAACCTTTTTACCTCATGCTAATGTAAGAATTTGTCATTCTACTGCATTTACAATTAATACAAAATACAAAATCCATATAAAGATTATAATGGTGGATTAGTTTTTTCAAGAAGGGAAACAGTATATCAGCTATGCATATAACTGTGTATTTTTTTATGTCTTACTTGACAGTTGTGGGAGATAGCATTGACTTCCAACTCTTGAGGTCTATTGTGAGCATGTGAGCAAAAATTTGATATTTTCAACATTGGCTGATAGAGTTATGACTTGCTTATTCACCTTTCAGGAAATATATTTTCTAATATTGTCATCTTTGGACTTGTTTGAAATATACTTCACAAACCAAGAATAGTCTAACTTCTGGAAATATATTTTCTAATATTGCCGTATTTCTAATGTGATAAGCAGTGGACTTGTTTGAAATATACTTTACGAACTAAGAATAGTTTAACTTCTGTTTTGAACTTTATATTTTTAAAAGCATTTTATAAATGCAAAATAATTATGATAGTTTTTCTCGGCAATTAATCATTTTAAAATAACTGAAAGTAAATGCTTATAATTATTTGATATCTTTTATTATGGAGATGTCAAGAAAAACAAAATTAGATACGCAGATATCCAGTATTTCTAGGAATCTTACTCCAGGGAAAGAAAAAAAAAATGGTTTCAAAGCAAAGTACCTGGCACATGCTTACATGCATTCTAGTTTTCTCACCAGGATCACCCCACAACACCCATCTGGATATTTTCCTCATGCTCTGCTCCACTCAAAGCACAAATTTCTTCAAAATGTAGTACTGTATGCATGTTATTTGACAGCAACCCAATAAAGCTAGACACTTACGCCAAAGCCTCTGTTCAGTTCAGCAGAAACAAACACTTAACACACCATTAAGCCAACCATTGAGGCCACCTTGTTCTCTCTGCTTGGCTGCTGCCTAACCTGCCAGGCAAAGGCACCTCAAGTGCTTCCAGTGAAAGAGGCACATTACAGCAGCAGAGTGATGGATTCAAAGCACAAATAAGAGCTCCAGAGGGTGGTTGCTAGGATGGAAAAGCAGGTGACTGCAGCCCTAATATTCTCTGATTCTGTTTGAGAGCAAGGTTCAAAAAGAAAAATGCATACACAAGAAATGGACCAATTAGTAGAAAATAAATATTTAAATAACTCTTTTCCTTTGTATTCAAAAATGCTCTGCTAGAGTTTCTTATATCTGTAACTTAGAAGTAAATGTCCAATAAGTGATATTGTGTGTGTGAGTGTGTGTAAAAATGTATCCAAGGTTTTTCTTTTCCTATTGCTACTCTACCATAGTCTATAACAATTTAACAAATGAAGCAAGGTATTTATTCTTCTCAGTATTAAATTACCTTCTTGAGACTAGGCTGGGCTCTTTCTATGATTTAACTTATAAATATTCACAAAAATCATTTTTTGAAATTTACAGGTTAGGAAATAAAAATGTGAAGATGTTAAGTAAACTTATCTGAATATCCAAAACGAATAAAAATAGAGTTTTCAACTAAGATCTCTCTGATATTATGCCCCGAAGTATCTGTCATTCACGTAACATCACATTACCTCCATTTAAAATTTGTTATCTAATCTTTGATAGCTATAAATCAAGTTGTTTTGTTTGCTGAGACAAGGTGCTAACTGTCTATAAATATGGTACTTTGTTTGAAATTGAGCTCTGATGATTTTACATTTAGTAACAACTTCATGGAAATACATTTCACATACCATACAATTCTCCCATTTAAGTATACAATTTAATGGTGGTTGATAAAGTCACGGAATTTTCAATCACTACCACCATCAATGTTAGAACATTTTTCTTACCCAACAAGAAACCTCATACCCTTTGTGAAAAAAGTCCTCCTACCTTTTTTCACAACCTCCCAAACCAGTCATCGACAACCACTGGTCTGCTTTCTCTCTCCCTGGATTTGCCAACGCTAGACATTTCAAATCAACAGAATCAAATAATATGTGGTCTTTGGTGGCTGACTTCATTCACTTAGCATCACATTTTCAAGGCTCATCTATACTGTGGCATGAATAAGTATTTCATTCTTATTGCCAAATAATATTACATTGTATGAGTACACCTCATTTTATTTATCCATTCATCTGGATATTATGAATAAAGCACCTATGGACGTTTGCATACTCATTTTTACATGGACATATGCTTCCACTCTCTTGGGCATATACCCAAAAGTGAAATTCCTGGGTAATATGGTAACTCCAGATTTAACCTTTTAAGAAACTGTCAAAGCATTTTTCAAACTGTTGACCCATGTTTCATTCCTGATTCTAGTTGTATGAGTCTTCACCCCCTTTTCCTTGGTCAGTATAGCTAAAGGTTTGTCAATTTTGTTAATTTGTTTAAAGAACCAACTTTATTTTATTTTATTTTTTTCTATTCTCTGTTTCTTTTCTAAGCTCATTTTTTCCCTCTTTCTGATTGTCTCAGGTCAAGGGATGTTTGAAGATCCTAGGTCAGTACAAATAAATAAATATTTTGATTGTTTATTTATATGACTGTCTTCTCACAGTCTGGATTCGAGGTTTTGGAAATCAGGACTTCTTACTCACCTTTGTTTCAATTCCTATTATCTTTGCCACAAAGTACTGCTAAAAATATGGATAAACAATTAAAGGCATGTTTTTAAACGTACTGAGGAACTAACAAGAAAATTGGGGATAATCAGATAGTGAAAATAAAGTTAGATTAGAAAACTAGATACAGGTAAGCACCAGGCCATTTTCACCTTGACAGTATCAAACAAAGCGAGGTAAATTGAGCTTTAGTTTTCACTGACCTATAGGAGTGAAACAGAATACTGTGAAAGGTAGGAAATCTGACAAGGTTGGTCCAGTAAACTATATATACACCTGCTTCCCCAGGGTAATGGCAAGGGAAAACATACACTACAAATGTATCTATGGCATATTCAAAGCATACTAAAATAAAACAAATTTTTGATTATACAAACATGTGGTGAAACTATGGAAACTCTGAAGGCAGGCAAATGAATATTGAACTCTAAATTCTGGATGTTTCCTTCTGAGCAGAAAGAGAAGGGAATAGGTTACACAAAGATAAATGAGGATTTTAAAGAATATGATAAAAAAAATTTATAAACTGGACAGTAGAATGTAGGTGTTCATATTATTATTGTACATTTTAAATAAACATTTGATATTTTACAGTATCTGATTTTAAAAAATAAAAATAAATATACGCGAAAGGAAGCCCATAGATCACTTAATAATATGAAACCTAAGTAGTTGAATGGCCAGCTCAAGGTCAAACAGCTTGTTAACAAAGCCCAGATTTAAACTAAGTTTTAGTTAATATTAAGTAGGTATAAAACTTTTGGCTGGGCATGTGGCTCACACTTGTAATCATAGCACTTTACAGGAGGCTGAGGCAGGTGAATCACCTGAGGTAAGGAGTTTGAGACTAGCCTGGCCAACATGGCGATATGCCCTCTCTGCTAAAAATACAAAAATTAGCTGGGTGTGGTGGTGCATCCTTGTAATCCCAGCTACTCGGGAGTCCTAGGCAGGAGAATCGCTTGAACCTGGGAGAGGGAGGTTGCAGTGAGCCAAGATCACGCCGCTGCACTCCAGCCCAGGAGACAGCAAGAGTCCATCTCAAAAACAACAACAAAAAAACCTTATTAAGGGCCATCTACAAAATGGTATAATTTGTCACTAGGAAAAATGGCTTAAAATAGCAATAATGTAATTGGCCATATTCTGCTAAACATAACAAGTTTATAAATGTCCTTAAAAATATAGCTACAATAATTTGCAATAAGATTTATTCACTTGTGGCTCATTTTTTGCAAGTTCCCAATCCCTGGTTTACTTTCCCTGTTAACAAACATTATTGAAAAGTTACATTCTACTATCTTGTGTTGTCAAGATGTATAAGTAACTTTCAATATTAGAAAAATAGTACCAAGAATTCATAATGGAATATAATCCCTTCATATTTTCAAAAAAGAATAAAGCCACATACATATGATAACATGCATATACACACTTTTTGTGCAAAGAATCACTAGAGTTTGGTAAATTTTGTTATGTTTATTTTACCACAATTTTCAAAAGTGGTTTTAGTCAGCTGTGGGAGCTTGAAGAAATAGATCACAGAAGAAAACTCAGACCACGTTGATTCTAGCATTGTTAAAAGGGCAGTTTTAAAGGGCAGTTCTTGGACCAGCACCAATAGCATTATCAACTTGGGAAACTGTTAAGAATGCCAGTTTAACAATTTATGTTTCAATGAACTCTGTAGGCATTTCTGGTACTAGCTGTGAGAATCATTGATCTACTATATAGTCAGTGCTGAGAGCTATCAACTTTCAGGCAGGGATTTGCAGCCCTAAGACATATTTGAATCACCTGAGAAATAATAAATGCTGATATCTGGGGCCCATCCCAAATTAACTTAATTAGAATCTCCAGAGGTGCAGCAGCTATGAAAAACAGTCTGAGCTCCTAAAAAAAAAAAAAAAAATCAAAAATAGAGCTACCATATTATTCAGCCATTCCACTTTTCAGTATTTATACAGAAGAATTGAATCAAGATCTTGAAGTGATTATCTGCACTTCTATTTTCATTGCAACATTATTCACAATAGCTAAAACATGGAACATTCATTGACAGATGAATAGACTTTAAAAATGTGGAATATACACACATACAATGGCATACTATTCAAGCTTTAAAAAAAGGATATTCTGCCATATATGACAACATAGATGCAAACATACTTGAACCCGGGAGACATTGCGTTAAGTTAAATAATCCAGTCATAATAGGACAAATACTGCGTGCTTCTAAAATAGACTCATAGAACAGAGAGCAGAATGGTGGTTACCAGGGACTTGGGGCTGGGTAGAGAGTTGTTCAATAGTTACAAAGTTTCAGTTATGCAAAATGAATAAGTTCTAGAGATCTGCTATGCAATATTGTACCTATAGTTAATACTGTGTTGTAAGATTAGAAAGATTTAAGAAGGCAGGTCTCATGTTAAGTACTCTTACCACCAAAAGCGGGTGGGGAGGACAAGATATGTTTATTGCTTTGATTTTTTTGTGTGATGCTGGTTTCACAAGTGTATGCATATGTCCAAACTCATCAAGTTGTATACAATAAATACATGCAGTTTTTTGTACTTCGATTATATCTCAATATAAAAAACAACTCCCCAGGTGATTTTTACATGCAGCTAGAGTTGAGAAACATTTCCCTGATGGCCATAAGATGGTTATCTTTAAGGCATCTGGGCATGCCTTAGATGTGTAGAGTGATGCAGTATAAACGAGTGATATGGATAGTTTAACTCCATCAGCAAAATCACCATCACTATGAGATGTGGCTGGATGTTTAAAATGTTAAATTAAACAAAATTCATATTCCTTGAGGAAACTACTGATTATCATTTGATTTTTTTATGTGCCATGTCTAGAGTTTAGAAAACACTTCAATCATGCTACATGGAAGCAAATCTGGTCCTTTAAAAAAAAAACCACTTTAGACTAATAAATTGGCTTTTGAATTTATTTTTGTATCAATCACATGAACTTAATATAAATATGTCCACAGATGGGGCCTAAAGGTCTTCACTCTGTGGCGATAGCATTCCTATATGATCCTATATGTTTAATAATTTGTTTTCTACACCTATCATGTTGTGTTTCGTGGTTATCAAGAGACAAAATGTTTTTGAGTCACACAGTTCTTTTCTTTTAATTCATGCTTCATAAATGGTGATTGTTACTATTCTCATTATTTCCTTTCTGCATAAAGTAATTTTCATTGTAGATCTTCTCCCCAGTTTAAGTGCTTCTAATTCAGTGTTATAAATTCTCCAAGACTCACCCTGTAGCACTATACCCAGACTTGGATTTCACAGGCAATACCCTTCACTCTGAGCCTTTCCATCTGCTTTTCTCCCACTCACTTGGCTTCCAACATTCTTATTTTATTTCCTGCCTTTCACCTATGAGAGCATGAACTGATTATGAATACCTGTATCTGCTGATTAATCAAAAGACAAATGAGGATGTTATATAGCTTTTGTGGCTTTCCTCATTTTAAATAAATTAAGTACATTTTAAAAGTTTCCTTTTAAACTCAATTATCTTTCCTTTTCAGTTTAATTTTGAAAAGTAAAAATCCATAGGAGACTTAACAAGAAACACTGCCAAGGCAGGTTGATGTCAGCATTTGTTAAAATTTCTCCAGTTGATTCTAATGTGTCACTAGGATTGCATAGGCTATACCATTACCTTGGCTATACATTAGAATTACTTTGGATACCTTTAACTACACTTCTTGAATCTTACTCTTAAAGATTCTAATTTACTCTCTGGAGGTGATTTGAATGTGCAGCCAGGGTGAACAGTTGTTGCTCTAGACCAACGATTCTCATAGTCTCCATCAGAAACTCAAGGAGACCTCATTAAAACAGAAGGCACTGCTGGAGAAGACAGCTGGTCTACCAAGCAACAGAAATAGAAACTGGATGTTACTTGTTTTATGTCCCATAGTTTCTGATTCTAGCATAATATGTAGTGAAACAATACAGTATGCAGTAGTCCCATATACTGGGACATCTGCAAAATGGAGACAAAACTTGTAAAATATATCGAAAACATTGTTGATTTTCAGCAAAATACCATACAAGTCTGTGACTCACTTTCTGAGTATTATCTGATCTGCTTCTATGGAAGCTATTTTGCAACTGTAAATTGTAGACAGCTTATAGCAATGCAAAATGATTGTCTGTAGACATGCAATTTCTGTCTGTCTGGAGGAGGTTCTATTGACTTTCCTTCTCCACTACAAAAGAGGCTAGCTTTGCCTCCATTTGCACATTCATTTAACTACAAATGTTTCTGGTTTCCTACTGCTCCTTTGAGGTACTTGTACTTCGCAAGTTTCATCAAGTTAAATAAAACACATGTTCATTTTTACCTCTCTGTGAGAGCTATTTTACCCCTTTTCTAAAATTATTTTTAATTAATTTAGATTTTTTTATTATTTTAATACTGCAAATAATAATGGACTGGCAATCGAAATTTTATCAAAGGAATTTTTAATTGTATCACTTTGATGTTGTTTAACAAAAAATAATATTTGATATATTATGTGCCTAACCAGGTACAACACAAAAATTATAAACTAAACTTTTCCCAGAATCATTTCATCCTAAATGTAAATGCAGGAGAGATCTCCTGGTATAGTATATATTCACATATTACTTACAAGGACTCGAAAAAAATGTTGAGACTAAATATCAGGATGAACCACTAGGTGGCAAAGTAACATTTGTTTTGTGAAATTTTTAAAAAGATTTGAAAACTTCTTTCAATGTTATTTGTAACTGAAATATGATGTTCACTGGATTCTACTTCAGTAACATTTTCTAAATATGCCCTTATTCAAATAAAACTATCTTTAGTTCGTTTTCTCAAGGAAAATCAATCTTCATAATACATTTTTTAAAGGAACACAAAAAGTTGTGTCGGATTGAACCATCTATTCTGAAATCAAAGTTTAAACTTGATCAAGTTTTTAAATATCTGATGTAACAAAATCCTCAAATATGAATGGACCTTACATATCACCTAGACTAAAAGTTCATCTTTATGCTGAAATGAACTTTAACATTATCCTGATCATTAATTATTTGAGCTCCTATTAAACATTTACATTTAGAGAAAATGTGCTCTCTCACAAGGCATATCTATTGTTCTTTGTTTAATTGAAACTATATCTTGGAGTTTTCCTTTTCTTTTTAAAAAATGTTTATTTTAGTTCTGGAAAATGTTTTGTTTTCTATATCCTCTTTGATACAATATCAGTCCAAATTTACCTTTTTTCTTTTTTTTGAGATGGAGTCTCACTCTGTCACCCAGGCTGGAGTACACTGGCGTAATCTCAACTCACTGCAACCTCCACCTCCTGGGTTCAAGTGATTCTCCTGCCTCAACCTCCCAAGTAGCTGGGACTAAAGGCGTGCACTACCACACCCAGCTAATTTTTATATTTTTAGTAGAGACAGGGTTTCACCGTGTTGGCCATGCTGGTCTTGAACTCCTGACCTCTGGTGATCCACTCACCTTGGCCTCCCAAAGTGCTGGGATTACAGGCACAAGCCACCACACCTGGCCCAAATTTGCCATTCTTAATGAGGGAGCTCTAGCAGTATTTCCATCAAACACAGAAACAAAACTAGGATGTCCTCTACATTCATTCTCTATGTCTTAGTAGTAAGTAACCATAAACTTCAAAGCTTAAAATAACACATTTATTACTGCAGTTTCTTTAGGTTAGAAGTCCAGTGCGGCTTTACTGGGTCCTCTGCTTAGGGTCTCACAAGTTTGCAATCAAGGTGTTGGCCAGGGCTTCAGTCTCATCAGAGACTGGACTGGGAAAGGATTTGTTTTGGTTGGCAGAATTCCATTTCTTACAGCCATAGGACTCAAGCCTTCACCTCTGCTCCTGGAGGCCAAACTCAGTTTCTTTTCATGTGAGCCTACCAACATAGGCAGCTTACTTTTCAAAGCTAGTAAGGAAAGAGAAAAGCAAGCAAGAAAATCTAGCAAGCCAGGCACTGTAATCTCATGTACTTAATCATAGATATCTCATCACCTTTGCTGTATTCTATTGATTACAAACAAGTTATAGGTCAGACCCACACTCAAGGGAATGGGACTATGCAAAGATGGAAACATCAGAAAATAGGTATCATGAGGAGGCACTCTAGGGTGTGTCTACCACACCACTATCACCTTTTTAAAGGTACTCACTGTATTAGTCCGTTTTCATGCCGCTGATAAAAACATACCAAAGACTGGACACTTTACAAGAAAAAGAGCTTTAATGGACTTTCAGTTCCACATGGTTGAGGAGAACTCACAATCATGGCAGAAGGCAAGGAGGAGCAAGTCACATCTTATGTGGATGGCAGCAGGTAAAGAGAGAGCTTGTGCAGGGAAACTACCATTTTTGAAACTATCAGATCTTGTGAGACTTATTCACTATCATAAGAACAGCGCTGAAAGACCCAACCCCATGATTCAAGTGGGAATTATGGGAGCTGCATGATGAGATTTGGGTGGGGACACAGATCCAAACCATATCACTAGCCTATAAGAAAGCAAAGAATAAAGCAATATAAATAAAACCAAATATAAGAATAATAATACTAAGTGTGAATGAATTTAACTCCCTAAAGACAAAATTCATGGGTTGGATGATTTTACTAATCCAACTACAGGCTTTCCATTTTGTTTTATTTTATGTTAAAGTGACATAGGAAACTTTCAATGCAGATGTGTAGGAAAATTATTTCAGAAAAACATGTAAGGAAAAGACAATCTAAAAATAAAAGTACAATTCTTAATATACGTATTAACATGCTTAAAGGAGAAAGTAGGCTACGTTGTATTTATAAATAAATGGTGTAATTTTCAAAAAAAAATCACACTCAAACCTTTTCATGCTTAAAATTTTAGATCAAAATAGTTCTAACAAGGAAAGATGGGACTTCTGGCAATGAAAGCATGAAGAAGTCAGGTGATCTCTTCCACAGAGAACAATTACAGGTACCAGACAAAAATATTAAGTTAAAAGCAACTCTTTGGAGGCACTGAAAACGACCAAAGATAGGCAAAAATATTGAGAAGGTGTATTCATGGAAGGATGCTATTGCCTTGGGTAAGAACTTTGAGTTTGTAATTTCTTTCTAGGACATTCCTCAAACCTATCCTTTTCCTTGGGTCAGGAGGTAAAAAACAGAAGCCTGAACAGCTCAAGATGGCAGATGATGGAATTCAAAGAACAGAGCAACTGGAAATTTAACAGGGAAATTTTGAAAGTGAGACTGCCACAAAATCTGTCTATAAACTCTATCCAAGTCTCTGGCTCAGCACTAAACTATGTTTGCACAGGGAAAGTCCCATTAGCCTGATGAAGATGTAGGCAGAAACTAGAGGTGGGTCTACTTTTAAAAGACATAACTACTCCTAGTGGGATTTGAGGGTTTTCTGCACCTCTGACCCACTGTCTTCCCCAACCTGTACACACCTAAGAAGCAGAAAGCAAACACCTTTCAAGTTTAAGGTGTGAAAGAGCAGAAGATGGAACTGGCAGAGTAACTAGTCATTCAAGGGGAAGGGATATAGATTTTGCTGTTTACAACAAAAAGGTGAATGTTCACATAATAACAGAAGAGATAACAGAATCGCTGCAAAGTCTTATCTTAAAGGTCAACTTATTAAAGCAAAAATGTTTAGACATGCAAACACACGGGAAAATATAACCTGTTCTTAGGAAAAAATGGCAGTTACTGAAAGGTTCCAGATGTTGGATTTGGCAAAGACTTCAAAGAATCTATTATAAAGATGTTCAAATAATTAAATGAAAATGTCACTTTAATGACTAAACTAATAGGGAATTTTAACAGAGAAATAGAAGATATATGTAAGCAAAAATACAATAACTGAAAGAGAAATTAGATGTAACAATAACTGATCTGACATGGCAGAAGAAAGACTCTGTCAATTTGAAGATAACTCATTGAAATATCCAATCAGAAGAACCAAGAGAGAAAAGACTGAATCAAAGTAAACAAGATATCAAAGATATGTGAGTTGACATCGAACAGTCCAACATTTATGGAATTTGAATCATAGAAACAGAGGGGAAAGAGTAAAATGTAAACAACTTTCTGAATACAAAATAAGTGTAAACACCTTAAATGCTGTGGAAAGCATATAGTTCCAAAAACCTCAACAAACAAAAATTAGTACAAATGCAAAGAAATCCATACCTAAACACATAGATAAAAGCCAAAGCTAAAGAAAAAATTCTAGAAATAACAAGTGTTTTTCACATCATTATTTATCATAGCAAAAAACTAGAAGCAATCTACATGTTCATCATTGGTGACTGGATAAATAAATTATTGCATACTTCCATAGTAGAACATCATTCAAAATCAAAAAAGGAAGAAATTACTGGCACCACAATTTAGATGAAATCTAGAGAATACTAAACTAACTGAAAGGAAGTACACACAGATGATTGTATATTGACTAATCGCCTTTATAACATATTCTAGAAAAGGCCAACTACCCAAGAAGCAAATCAGTGCTTGACTGGAAATTGGATAGAGGAAAGGATTGACTACAAAATAAATAGGAGAGAAATTTGGGAGTGATTACGATATTTCATACTTTGATTTTGCACATAGTTGCAAGATTGCATTCATTTACCAAAACTCAATTAAAAAAATACTTAAAATAGTTGAATTTTATTGTCCATAAACTATACCTCAATATGTTTATTAACAAAAATAACTACAGGTAATGGACACTCACACATACATAACATGAAAGTACAAGAACTTGAACTTAGTAGACATTAACAGGTCAAGAAGGCAAAAATAAGGAAAAATATAAAGCAAGTTGTTTTAGGCCATTCTTGCACTGCTATAGAAATACCTGAGACACGGTAATTAAAGAGGTTTAATTGGCTTATGGTTCTGCAACCCATAAAGGAAGCATAGAGGCATCTGTTTCTGGGAAGGCTGCAGGAAGCTCACAATCATGTGGAAGGCAAAGGAGGACCAGACATATCACGTGGTGAGAAAAGGAACAAGAGATAAAATGGAGGAAGAGGTGCCATGCACTTTTAAGTAACAAGATCTCATGTGAACTCAGAGTAAGAGCTCACTTTTCATCAAGGGGCAGCTCAAGCCATTCACGAGAGTGATCCACCCCACAGTCCAAACACTTCCTCTTTTTTCCCTTGTTTCATTTTTTTACTATTTTCCTTTGAATTCTATGCAAATTTTGTATGCATTCCTTCTACATTTCTATAATATCCAATGTGTCAATTATCTTCATTGCACTTTCAAAAACAAAACTGGCTATTCTGTTTTTCATGTCCTGCAACATTTTGGTAATAATCTCATATTGTGCACCTTGGTCTAACTTCATTTCTTTTTTTTTTTTTGAGACGGAGTTTCACTCTTGTTACCCAGGCTGGAGTGCAATGGCACGATCTCAGCTCACTGCAACCTCTGCCTCCTGGGTTCAGGCAATTCTCCTGCCTCAGCCTCCTGAGCAGCTGGGACTACAGGCACGCACCACCATGCCCAGCTAATTTTTCGTATTTTTAGTAATTTCATTTCTTACTGAAATATTTGCTCTAATTCCTCAAATAATTCTATCACAGAAAAGTAATTTTTTGTTGCCAATTGTTTTTGCTTTTTCTCAACTGCCAGCAAGAGGTATATATGTTTTTGCTTAGGACTGAAGTCCTATCAGAGACTTAGGAGGGCTCCATTTGAATCTTCTAGAGCCATATAAAGGAAAAAGAGAAAGAAGGTTCTTTGTCATCCTTGTTAAAGGAAGGAAGCAGCTGGCTGGGTGCGGTAGCTAATGCCTGTAATCCCAGCACTTTGGGAAGCCAAGGCGGGCAAATCACCTGAGGTCAGGAGTTCAAGACCAGCCTGACCAACATGGTGAAACCTGGTCTCTACTAAAAATACAAAAATTAGCTGCCAGGGTGGTGGGCACCTGTAGTCCCAGCTGCTCAGGAAGCTGAGGCAGGAGAATTGCTTGAACCCGGAAGGTGGAGGTTGCAATGAGCTGAGATCATGCCACTATACTGTAGCCTGGGTGACAGACTAAGACCCTGTCACAAAAAAAAAAGAAGAAAAAAGAATAAGCAGCTATAGGGTTCAGTGGCTCATGCCTGTAATTCTAACACTTTGGAAGGCCAAGGTTAGAGGATTTCTCAAAGCCAGGAGTTCAAGACTAGGCTGGTGAAAATAATGTGACCCCATCTCAAAAAAAATGAATATAAAAATAAAACAGCAGTTATATTCGGAAACAATACATTTGTCCTTATTTTTTTCATGAGTTTAGTAATAAAGCTAAGATTAGTCAGGGAGGTAATTTCAGTGTTTGCCAGTACACTTGTCCCTACTGACACCAGTATGGCAGTCCTCCCACGTTTACCTGGAGTGGCCATCTGCTGTAGTGCAAGTGTTTCCTGCATCAAAAGATTTGCAAGACTGCGAAGTATCTTATCTCAAGAACAAAAGTATGGAGAAAAGGAACATGAAAGCTTATTCTTATTTCCTATTTAACCAGAGCACTGAAAATAGATAGATTATTTAAAAGACCAAATTTTGTTATGTGAATTTACTTTTTCAACTCTCTACTTCCTGAAATTTAAATACAGATTAAGTGTTTCTGATGAAAATCTGCCGTCCCTGTTGCAATATGCTGTAATTGTAAAAATCACTTAGGATTTCAAAAACTTAACATAAAAAAGAGAACATGAACTATGCATTAGTAATTTTTTACATTGATCATGTCAAAATGATAATGTTGTTGGTATACTGGATTCAATAACATGTATTATTTTTAAAAGACCAAACGTTAACAATGCATAATTTGAGCAGCACATAGTGCAGTTAAAGAAACATGGGATGAATTCCCTCTTATATTGGGAGAGTTAGGCTCTTTTATTTTGTTTCGTAAGGGCATAGGTTGAATCTATGTGTAAATACTAGAGCAAAATCAGGGCAAAGACATGTGGGAGTCCAACCAAAAGCTAGTGGCTATGCTGGCAGCTTAATGCCCTCTATAATCTGAACCAGGACTGAATTAGAGCATGCAGAAAGCAGGACATGTATATGGATTTCATGTGCCTTCCCAGTAGTGTGCTGGTAGAGAGTCTTTGTTGTTTACTTTTAGCTCTGGATATTTTGTCTCAGAACCAGTGACCCGTCTGCCACAGCCTCTAATTTTGTAATCCAGAGATCATTCTCAAACATTGACTTAGCCAAGAAAGTATCTTATAAGTCTAAGACATCAAATTCTGTAGGAAAATGAAACAGTAAATAAATATACAATTAGGAAATACGTATGCCACCTAGACTTCATGTATATGTGTCATCTGTATGTGTCATTTGATTTCCTGATTTTTACTAGACTTCTATTTAAAGATTTTAAATATATGTACCAAGTTGATAAGATATGCCTAGATTGTCCTTAATAAAATTCAAGACATATTTAAAAGCCTTAAGAAATATTTGTTGTTGAACTGCATTTCAATAAACATTTTCTCTCCATTAAGCCCAGCGCTTGATTCTCTTTTTCTTTCCCCTTCGCTCTTACCCACATCTCTCCTTCTCTCTCTCTCTTTCTTTTTCTCTCCCCAACAACCTCTGGCTTGGAAAAATATCTGAGTGGTGTACTTGTCACAGAATTACAAAATATTATGTATATATATTTTGAAAATGAAAGCAATTATCAGGATTCTACCTCTCATCATCTATAACTTGTGATACTCAATATGATAATATGGGTAATATTCATTAATTCTATATGTAAACACTATTTGCAGATGGATAAGATACTTTCTAAGGGAAAATTCAGTAAGTCTGCCTTATTATTGTAAGTCAAGAATAGCAGGAATTATTATAATAAAAACTTGGAAAGCAGAACTTGGACATATAAATCAGATAATCTTGTCTTGTACAGATTGCAAGCTGTGTTCTATTTATGAAATAATTTAAAACAAATATTATACATTCCATCAATGAAGAATCAACCTCAACAAAATACTGACAGTTGACTTTCTATATTATGAAAAAGCAGTTGAATATTCTGTGTTTTCAACATGCAACTGTGGTATCAATATGCTTCTAGTTTTCAATTCTTGTTTTGTTCTTATTGTTTCATGTTGTTATAGTTGCTGTTCTGATGCAAGGGTAGACACACCAGTTTTAATAACTGTCTTTACCATTGTCCTTTCCTAACAAAACTGTGTCATCTATAGCTCTGACTGATGTAGACCAAGTGACACTTCTCCCAGGCCACAGATGGGTGTGACAGAATCCTATAGCATTTTCTCAGATAGCTGGGGCAATCATAGGGAATATTCTGTGAGAGAGAATTCACAGAAATTTGAACTGGAAACATACAGAAAAAAATGAGGTCATGATTAGTGAAAAATAGAGATGAAATAAAGCCATGAGAAAGATTCAGGGTCATGAGGGCCACTCTAAATGGAGTTTATGAGGAGAAAGAAACTCTTAAGTAGAGTAGGAAATTGAGAATATGAATAAGCAAGAGCTGTAAGGTAGAGCAATAGTTAGAGAAGGGCTGTGTTTTAGCATTCCTCTAACACAACATACTCAGACTTATGAAAATCTGTACTGTTCAGCCCTAAGATCCTTAAACATCAGATATTTCTTTTCCCAAAGTGCTTTTGATATTTGGTATCAGTTCAATCATCATGACCATTTTCAACTATTTCCTCTGACATGATTCCATGTTTAGGCAATTTATTTATTAGAATAACAGCATTTTTTAAATATGATTGCTAATTTGTGTCATTTGTAACCTCTATCACTGCAAACTCATTAATTCATTAAACAAATACTGATTAAGCTCTTATTGTATGCCAACACATTGTTATCTGTGATAATGTAAGGTAAAAACTGAAGGGATCTACAGGAAGACACTAAATTATGAAAAACTCGTCAAACAAGGAATTAATCCTACTTAACAGGGAAAAGTTGAAACCTTTCCTCTAAGGTCTGAAACAAGATAAGGATGTCCACTTTCATCACTTCTATTAAACACAGTACTGGAAATCCTAGCCAGAGCAATTTGGCAAGAGAAGACTATGAATGGCATCCAAATTGGAAATGAAGAATTTAAATTGCCCGTTTGCATATGACATGAACTTACATGTTTTTAAAACCCCTAAAGCACCACACACAAAAAAATAGTAGAACTAATAAACTAATCCAGTAAATTTGCAGGACACGAAATCAACATACAAAAATCCATAGCATTTCTATACACTAATAGCAGACTATCTGTAAAAGAAATCAAGAAAAATTGTAAATTCCATTTACAATAGCTACAAAAAATAACAAATACTGAAGAATAAATTTAACCAAAGAGATGAAAGATCTCCACACTGAAAACTATAAACATTGTTGAGAGAAATTGGCGATACAAATAAATAGAACAATATTGCATGCTCATGAATTGGAATAGTTAGTATAATTAGACTGTTTCTACTACCTAGAGTGATCTACAGATTCAGTGCAAGCCCTATCAAAATAGCAGTGGCATTCTTCACAGAAATAGAAAGAAAAAAAAGAAAACCCTAAAATGTGTATAGAACCACAAAAGACCTCAATAGCCAAATAATTCTTAAGACAAAGCTGGAAGTGTCACCCGATCTATCTGACTTCAAATTAACTAAAAAGCTATAGTAACCAAAACAGCATGGGATTTGCATAAAAACAGAGACATATAGCAATGAAACAGACTAGAGAACACAAAAATAAATTCAGATACAACTAATTTTTGAAAAAGTTGTCAAAAACACGCAATGGAGAAAGAACAGTTCCTTCAATTAAGGGTTCTGGGAAAATTGGATATCCACATACAGAAAAACAAAGCTAGATTGTTATCTCTCACCAAAATCACAAATCAACTCAAAATGGATCAAATACCTAATGTAAGACCTGAAACAATAAAAGTGCTAGGAAAAAAACACATGGGAATTGGTTTGTGGCGTTGATCTAGGTGAGAATTTTTTGGATACCATTCCAAAAGCACAAGCAACAAAACTAAATATAAATACATAAATAGAATTACATCAAACTAAAAAGCTTCTGTACCACAAAGGAAGCAATCTAGTGAAAGACAACCTATAGAATGGGAGAAAATATTTACAAACTATGCATTTGACAAGAGTTAATATCAAGAATATATAAGAAGCTCGAACAACTCAATGGTTTTAAAAAAATCAAATTTTGAGTAAAAAATCTGACTAGATATTTCTCAAAAGAAGACATACAAATGGCCAGCAGGTATATGGGAAAAATGTTCAACATAACCACAATGAGATATCACCACACTCCAGTTAGAATGGCTATATCAAAAATACAAAAAGTAACAAATGCTGGCACAGATGTGAAGAGGAACTCATATACACTGTTGATGGGAATGTAAATTAGTACAGCCATTATGGAAAACAGTATGGAGTTTTCACATACACAATCCAGCAATCCTACTAATAAGTATTTATCCAAAGAAAATGAAATCACTGTGTCAAAATGATGTCTGCACTCCCATGTTTATTGCAACACTATTCACAATAGCTATGGAATCAACCTAAGTGTCCATCAGTGAATGGATTTTTAAAAATACGATGTATATACACAATAGAATACTATTCAGCCATCCTGTCATTTGCAACAGTATGGATGAATTTGAAGGACATTATTTGTATTAGTCTGTTATCACACTCCTAAAGAAATAACTGAAACTAGATAATTTATAAAGAAAAGAGATTTACTTGGCTTATGGTTCTGCAAGCTGTACAGGAAACATAGCTGGAGAGGCCTCAGGAAACTTTCAGTCATGGTGGAAGGCAAAGGAAAAGTAAGCACATCTTACATGGTGGCAGGAGAGAAACAGCAAAGGGGGAGGCGGTACACACATTTAAACACAAACTCCTGAGAACTCACTCAGTATAATTAGAACAGCCAGGGGGACATCTGCCCCTATGACCCTCCTCCAACACTGGGGATTACAATTCCACATGAGGTTTTCATGGGGACACAAATCCAAACCATATCCTTATGTCAAGTGAAGTAAGCCAGGAACAGAAAGATAAATACCTCATGATCTCACTCACATGTGTAAACTGAAGGAGTTGATTTCATAGAAGTACAGAGTAGAATAGTTGTTACCACACAGCTAAGGGGAAGGGAGTTGGAGAGGAGATGAGGAGAGATTGGTCAATGGACACAAAGTTTACAGTTAAATAGGAGAAATAAGTTTTGGTGTTCACAATAGAGAGACTCTGGTTAGCAATACTGTATTGTATATTTCAAAATAGCTGGAAGAGAGGATTTTGAATGTTCTCACAGCAAAGAAATGACAAATACATGAGGTGATGAATATGCTAAGTACTCTGATTTGATTTTATACAGTGTTGATATGTACTGAAACATTGCACTGTACCCCATAAAAACATACAATTATGTGTCAATTGAAAACAAAATTAAAAAAAAAACACACCCTGAGAGGTGGTCTGATATTGGATGTGGAAACCCAAGCAGAGTGAGGAGGCTTTTACACAGAAATTTTGTCTGGCTCAGGGTCAGAGCCTGAGAGGGGCCAGGAGGGTATCTGTGCAGATATCTGCCTGGTAATAAGTATCATATCCCTTGTAGAAAAAGAAAGTTATCAGTATAAGAAAAAATGGTGACGTTGGCAGGACATTAGTTACATACAAGGATATTGATAAGATTAGTAAATATACTAAGTATAATGAGCGCTATGTTTCTCACTGTCAATGAAAAGAGGTGCCAGTATAAAAAGGGAGAGAGCTAGGATGAATCCAGTAGTGTTAGATGGGAATTGGAGATATCAGCGTTAACTCATGCTCCAGATCTACAGATAGGTAAGTAGATAAAAAATAGATAGATGTATATGTGGTATGTGTGTGTATTCTCTTAGTCAGCTTGGGCTACTATAACAAAATACTATAGATTGGATGGCTTAAACAACAAAAATGTATTTCCCACACATCTACAGGCTGGAAAGTCCAAGATTGGATTGCCTGACATTTCAGCTCCTGGTGAGGGCTCTCTTCCTCATTTACAGACAGCTTATTTCTTGCCATGTCATTACAGGGCCTTTCAATGGTATGTGCACATGGGAAGAGAGATTTTCTCTCTTCCTCTTCATTTAAGGTTCCCTATCCTATCAGATTAGGACCACACAATTATGACATCAGTTAACCTTAATGACCTCCTTAAAAAGGCCTATTTCCAAATATAAGCACATTGGGAGTTAGGGCTTCAACGTATGAATGGGGGGAATGACACAATACGGTTTATAACATGTATACATACATTTTGTACATGTGTGCATATGTATAACCAGCACCCAGATTTTGACTTCTAATACCTTTTTTTTTTTTTTTTGAAACAGAGTTTCACTCTTGTTGCCCAGGCTGGAGTGCAATGGCATGGTCTCAGCTCACAGCAACCTCTGTCTCCTGGGTTCAAGGGATTCTCCTGCCTCAGCCTCCCAAGTAGCTGGGATTTCAGGCATGCACCACCTAGCCTGGCTAATTTTGCATTTTTAATAGAGGCAGGGTTTCTCCATGTTGGTCAGGCTGGTCTCAAAATCCCAACCGCAGGTGATCTGTCCACCTCAGCCTCCCAAATGCTGGGATTATAGATATGGGCCACCGCCCCCGGCCCCACAGTACTATTTTCTACTAAAACGTAACAGAACTCCTAGTTAAAAAATAATTACTGACTTCAACTGGAGAAAAAAACAATACAGATGAGCCTAAAATACATTTGTCTGAGAAAGTCAAGAAATGCTCAAAGAATGAGGACATGTCAAAAGGATATGGAACCCAGATTGAAAGGGCTCCAAGTGGCCATTTCTGGGATAATTTGAGCCTCAAAATAAATTATCATATAAATTTATTATAATCTATTAAATAAAATAGGAATCTGTGAGTCCATAATAATTAATTAAATAATTATATAGAGTGGAATCTTTATAAGGAACAGTATACTTAACATCGTTCACTATCAAGACTTTCTCTTCCCTTGGGTTTATCTTCTCTCTTGTCTCTCCTCTGCTGCTGCCTTCAGCCTTTTCCTGTTGATATGCCCTGGCCTCTGGTGTCAGCCCTGAGCACTTCTCACATTAATGAATCAATGAACAAATCAACCAGCCTTGAAATTTAGTAGTCCTCCTTGATTCTCCCCTCGCCTAAATTCCTGCATCCAAAAAGTAAACACATTTTATCTTCTTAAACCATTCCTCAAAAATTGTTTTTTAGTTGCTAAGTCTGTGTTTTGCATTTTTTCTTTTTTTGACAGAGTTTCACTCTTGTTGCCCAGGCTTGAGAGTAATGGTTTGATCTTGACTCACCACAACCTCTACCTCCCATGTCAAGTGATTTTCCTGCCTCAGCCTCCCAAGTAGCTGGGATTACAGGTGGTGTGCCACCATGTCAGGCTAATTTTTGTGTTTTTAGTAGAGATGAGATTTCTCCATAATAGTCAGGCTGGTCTTGAACTTCCAACCTCGGCTGATCCACCTGGCGTGGATGCAAAGTGCTGGGATTACAGGCATGAGACATCATGCCCGGCATTTTCCATCTATTCCAGACTACCTACTTCTGCATTAATACAAGGCTAAATTACTGCCTCCTTTCCAGCCTCCCTGCCTCTAGTTCATTCATTCTGCCATTTATTCATCAAGTGTATATTTAACTTTCATTATCCACTGGGACAAAACTGCCAGTTCTTGCCCTCATGTAATTTATAATCTGGTGGTGACTAATGGAACTAATCTGACAAATAATTACAAAATTAACCTTGTAAGTATAATTGTGATGCAAAGGTGAACTATAGAAGTTATGAGAAGATATAACAAAGAAAAAAGTTCTCATCTGGAGGATAATAAAAGTCATCATCAAGAATGTTGTATTTGAGCTGTGACCTGAAAACAACAATGGTTTTTAACGGTGGGATAATTGGGATAGAAAATTCCAGATAATATATATAGCATATGCAAAATCCTCAAAGCAAAAAGAAATGAGGTACATTCTAGAAACCAAAATAAGCCAGCCTAGTTAAAAAACAGTGAACAAGGGAGAGAGAAGAGGTGGATTTGAGAGATAGCTGGGAGGTAAAATTGACATGAGTTTGGATGCACCGGATCTGGTTTTATCTGGGAGAGCGAGAGATCAAGGATGACGCTTGAATTGCTGATTTTAGCAACTAGTTAGATGATTATGCTATTTGCTTTGAAAGAGAACTGGAGCAATTCCAGGCTTGCAATAGAGGAGGAGGAGAAAGAACATGTTTACTTTCAATTTCAGGTATAAAAACTTTTATCTGCCGATGGCACCACTTAGAGGAGACAAATGGAGCTCTGAGGAGACATGTGATAGACATATAAATTTGAGGGAAGCTATGGAAGATAAAAATTTTCAGAGACAGAAGTGTCAAAGAAACTAAAGGAAGGAAGCCTTTCTAAATGGAGGAAGTCATTAAGTCTCAATGTCTGCTGAGACATCAGAGAGAATAATAACTAAAATTCATCTATTGGAATTAACTATATGAAGGTCAAATTGCTTCAAACTCATAAACATACCGGTCAGTAGGAGGGCTGGTAGTGGGGGTGCAACCCTCTCATGGGACATTCCTGATTGACTCAGCGCCACCCCAGGGCACTTACTCACATGATTTCTCACTGCCCCACCTACCCATCTTCCCTCAGAAATATTACGTTTACTCAAGTCCCCATTCAAGTTTCTCCTCTCAGGAACGTTTTTACCTTGTGTTTTGATTTACAGTGCCCATCACTTTTAATGTGCATTATGATTTTTATATATTTATGATCTCTCCCTATAAAAATATTAGCTCTTTGAGGGCAAGGATCATATTTCTTTCATCTTTGCTTCCACGGTGACTGACACACGGGATATAAATAAGAGTTCAGTTGTACTTTTAAAATTTTCTATTACTCATGAGTTGCTTTTCAATGAATTTCTCATTATCCTGTTTCTCTTTTCATGTGCATTTCTGAAAGAGGCTGACAAGATGTTTCCTAGTGAGCTTTGCCAGGTGTCGGCACATTCATGAAGTCACCATGGATACAAGTTCTGTTCCTCAATTTTGTAAGTCAAAAATCTTAATTTCACCAGTTAATCTAGTGGTGGCCAGATTCTAGAAAGTATTCACAACAACTGAGTTTACAAAAAATATATATATGTGCAGATATACATACACACACATACACACACACAAATCTGAATGAAGATGGCATACATTCATATGTTAAATACTCCAAATTAAAGAATACTTGGAATGTTTATGAAATGTAGAAAAAATAGTATACACATTAAAATATTTAGCATTTCCATAACTTTCATATTTGATGCTTTGAAAAAGGGAAAGGCAATGATAAAAAATGGCAGAATCCATAGATTCTGTGAGAGTTGTGATAAAGTGGGAAGAATGTAGTGCCTCTGAAATGAAACAAACCAGGGTACCAATTCCAACTACAGTTCTTAAGCAACTTCTCATCCATAAACTGGGAATCGCAAAGCCTACCAAATAGGATTATTATGAGAATTAACTGATTCAATGAACAAAGTTCCTAGTACACTATATTATATGAATACAATATAAATATTGAATTTCATTCTTTCACTTTTGTTAATATCGATATATCATATTATATAGTTTTTTGTCCCAATTCTCCACTTGGATGAGAAAATATGTACTTCTTATCCTCTTTAAATTATTTCCGAGCTGAAGTATTATTTTATTTATCAACAGTTTCTGGAATTGAAGTAACAGATTCAGAAACTCTGGAGTAACAGGAAAGCAAATATTATCTTCGTTCAAAATCAAATGGAAATACATGACCAACTGACCCTACTAGAACTCCAAGCCCAGATAATCAAAGCATACACATTAAAATGTGCAGCCGCTAACGTTGACTGGGAACACTCTCTGTGTGCAAGTGAATATTCTAGATCCCTTCTATCTAGAGAAACAGATTCTTAGGAACATGTTGTTAAAGATGTGTTAACACAAAATCTCTCAGGCTTTGAGCTTTGCTAACCAACTGTGATGGTTAATTTCATGTATCAACTTGACTAGGCCATGGAGTGCCCATACATTTGTTCAAACGTTATTCTGTATGTGCCTGTGAGGGTATTTCTGGATGAGATTAACATTTGGATCAGTAAACTGAGCAAAGGAGATTGATCCTCCCTATGTGTGTGGGCTTTATCCAGTCGATTGATGGCTGGAAGAGAACATAAAGGCTTAATTCCTTTGTCTGCCTGTGATGAGTTGGAACATCAATTCTTTCCTGCCTCTGGACTCAAACTGAATCATCGGCTCTTCTGGGGCCTTGAGCCTGCGAGCTTTCAAATAAGAACTACAACATCAACTCTCCTGGGTCTCTAGCTTGGTACCTGCAAATCTTGGGACTTGTCAGCCTCCATAACTGCATAAGTCAACTCCATATATATATATATGTGAAGGGCTGGTAGTAGGGGGTGCAACCCTCCCATGGGACATTTCTGATTGACTCACCTCCACCTCAGGGCACTTATTCACATGATTTCTCACTGCTCCACCTACCCATGTTCCCTCAGAAATATTACCTTTACTAAGCCCTGATTCAAATTTTTCCCCTCAAGAACATATATATATATATATATGTAAAAGTCAACTCCATATGTATATGGAGTTGACTTATGCAGTTATAGAGGATATTTATATATATCCTCTATATTACATATATATATATATATCCTCTATATTATATATTATAGGATATATATATATATATATATATATATATCCTATAGGAGGACCCTCATCAAACCCATTCTCTCAAGATATGTATATTAGTCAGTTCTCCAGAGAAACAGAGCTAATAGGATATATCTATATATCTATATCTATATATATATATATATATATATATATATCCTATTATATATATCCTATATAATATCCTATTATATATATCCTATTATATATATCCTATATAATATCCTATTATATATATCCTATTAGCTCTGTTTCTCTGGAGAACTGACTAATATACATATCTTGAGAGAATGGGTTTGATGAGGGTCCTCCTATCCCAGTGGCATAATTAATGATAAAGCTCAGTTTTAATTATTGTCAGTATTTGCTATCTCAGCCAATGCCTCCAGATCTCTTAATTGATATAGCATGCTAAAAGCATAGGTTTACTAGAATTTAGCAATATTTAGAAAACTTGGCCAGCAATTGAATATTTCCCAAGGTACACAGGTAAACAAATTTCTGATAGCAACACCTATTGCTACTTTTTTCCCTCCCTGACATATCCAGTTATAACATTTCTTTTTTATATTTGCAGCATTACATTTATAAGGAAATGTCTAATCTATCTCAAAAGTGCTCATTAAAGATACTGTAGAAGCTAAAGCATGTGTTTTTGAAATGCAGTGATTTTTAAAATGTCTCCCCACGCACTCGCTCTCTCTGCACACATGGGCACACACACACTTGCACAATCCATAAAATGTTTAAATGAGAAAAGGAGCATATTTTATTTGGAGCTAAAATATACTAATCATATTTTATTGAAAATACTTTAAATTTTACTTAGCCAGCTTTTGTCAAAATCTGTGCCACTCTTTTTTTTTCCTTAGTTACTATGGAAATTCTTTTCTGTAGAAAAATGTAAGAGGCTACCTGTGGTTCATTTTTGCACAATTGTTTGGAATTTTAGTTAACAGATGAGCTACAGTATAATTTTTTTTTACTAAAACAGGGCTCTAAAGGCAATATGGATTTGAGAAAACTACTCAACATTTTTTATATATGTTTCAGTCGATAATACAATCTTTATTACAAAATACAATTTCAAATGTGATAAAAGACAAATTTATAAACTTACTCTTTTTCTCTTTCTTACATCTAAAGGAAAATAAATAAACATCTTACCTTGTCCTTGTTAGCAGATAATTTTCACACAATGGTAAAATCATGATGTTCATAATCAATTTTTAAAAACAGGCAGATATTATAACTGGTTCAAACAAGAGCTCATGAACAGATTAATTTATGTATCAGGAATATTGAAGTAAATGTGCAGATGGGTGCAAAACTGTTTTTCCAGAAGGAGAGGAGAGAAAATGGCAGTCAATTAAACCTCTCTCCAGAAAGGAAAAATTTCATATGTCTGTAGACAGTATTTTTTTTTTTTTTTTTTTGCATTATTATCAGTTATCTGCAATTAACACAGTGGTAAAATAGCTTCCAAAGAATCAGAATCAGATAACCTGAAGAGGTATTCTCTAGGGCCTAACAATCTGTAGTTTTCCACTGAAGCACAAGTTTTTCTTTACATTCCATAATGTAAACCCAAGCTGGGTATGGTGGTGTGTGCCTGCAGTCCCAGCTACTCTGGATGCTGAGGTGGGAAGGCGGCTTGAGCTCAGGAGTTTGAGACCAGCCTGGGCAACATAATGTGACCCAATCTCTTAAAAGAAAAAAAGAAAGCAAATGCTAACCCTGTCTCTATAGCTATCAGTGAGCAAAAATACTGGCATTTAAATGTTTTGTCATTGTTTGGCCATATACTAACCAAAAATTTCATAGAATTTCACAGGGATAACTTAAGGCCTTACTCCTCAATCCCAGTCAGAGAAATATAGCTTTTAAATGATTCAGATAAATCATTTTAAAAGACCCCGACTGTTCAAACTTTATAGTGTTGAAGTCGGTGGAGTGGACAGGTAGCTGATGGAAGCTGGCTAGGGAGAGAAAGAAGGGAGATGCTGGAAAGAAAGATAAAAAAGGGAGATATTGATGTACTCTGTCACTTCTCTACCCATCATTACCTAATCCTATATCTAAAAAATAAAAATAAATGTGGGCTTTGCTATTTAGCGTAATCATATTTATACATAAATCTATTACTTTTATACCCAGAAATCCATTTCTTAATTGTGGTATTTTAAAATATACATAACATAATATTTACAATTTCAACTATTATTAAGTATACAATTTAGTAGAATTAAGTACATTAACATTGTTGGGTAACCATTACTCAGTCATTTATTTTTTTATTCCATACACTTTCAGGACATTTTCCAGGGGAAAGGAAAATGAAGTAGTAAGAGGAAGAAAACTGTAATACATTTGACATAAGGAAAGCTTGTTCTTTTCAACAGGTATTTTTTGAAACATCAGTCTATCATTGATATACTGCTATTGATGATATTTTACATACTTACTAGAATCTACCCGAAAAATTGATTTGAAATTGTGAAAAACAATAACAGACCTGAGATCCAAGGCTTGTTTGCAAATGTAAAGATCTATTTGTATAAGGCCGCCTTTCAAAGCATCTCCAATGTCTTTTTCCTGCTAATATAAAAGACAATAATAATAATAATTTTTTAAAGAGCTAAGACTCCATAACAAACAGCATGTGTGTGGAGGTCTTTGGCTGTAATGGTGTTTCCTGCTTACCTCAGTCCAATCACATTTAGAACCTGTCATCATGCCTATGAGGTTTCCTGCCTATGGTTTCTTCAACATGAATAACTCATTTTACTGATTCCTAGGACCTTTTCTCAGCTTGACTCTGTTTCCTTATTGGAGCCCACTGCTTCTGAATCTACCTCTAATCAGAGTCAAAGAATTCATTAAAAACAACAATAATAACAATAGCTAGCACTAAGGACCTGCTAGACCTTTAATTCTCCCAGCAACCCCACTGCAAATGTATGGATGACATCACTGAGCCTTTCATTGGTTAAATAATTGGCCCAGTCATGAAACTATTAAGTGGTTGAACTTTAATTGATAGTTAATTCTTATATTCCTTCATTCGGGCTTTTATTAAATATGTTGGCAGGCAGGCACTGACTAGATGCTAGAGCACAGAGATAAAAAGATAAGAACTCTGGCCTTACGTGGCACAGTTGTGCTTAGACTCAAATATCATTAATCAGGCACCTGATGGAACTGAACTGGAAAAATTACGATTTGAAGAACTTTTAAGCAGTTCGTACCCTTTGAGGTGAATAATGAAATCACTTTAAATAAATTCTTTACTTTTTTCTTAGAAGTGGCCTTTTGATGATACCCGGTAGACAAGAACTGATAAAGCAACTCCCTATAAATTGTTCTTACAAGTCCTGATCATTGGTAAGCTGATTTAAAATCAGATTCTCTGAATCCACATATAAATGCAAATTGCATGTGCTCTCAAAAGTTAGAAATTTTTTGTACTAAAATTTGAATTTAGATCAATCTGTATCTGAAGATCATTATTTGTTCTTGAGACATCTATGTGTTTTTGCCCAAGAAGTTCCAAAAGGATATATTCGTGTAAATCAATAACACACTGGACACACAAAACTGACCTTCTCTTCTGTTCATAACACAGTGAAGTTCACAACAAGGAGTTGGACTAGATTTGGAGAAAGGCTGCTCAGAGTAAGTGGTTTTTGTACTAATAGTGTTAGAATGAGAATATCTGCAGAGGTGCCATCAGACTTTGGGTGTTCCTGAGGGAAAACAATCATAGATTTTACACGTTTCTTTCATTTGCATATTTAATGACAATTATTTATCTGTTTGTTTTTCAAATGTTTATTATATTTTTCCCCTGAGTAAACTGTAAACTCCTTGAAATAAAAAACCATGTGTGTCTGAACACCCATGGTCTAGCACAGTGACAAGTACAAAAGAAATGCTCAAAAAAACTATTCCTTGAATAAGAAAGAGAGTTACTGACAGAAAAGGCAGCCATCAGATGACAAGATAAGAAATCAGCAGAAGGAAGAGGAGAAACTGAAAATGAAGTCTGCTTAATTTTGGAATTGAGATGGGTAAATGTGCATAGGAATTTTGATTACCGAAAACAAACAGAAAAATCAAGTCATGGTCCAGTGTATGTGTGCATCCATGAGCAAGGGTTGACATATTCCCACTTAACAAATTTAAAGGGGTAGTGAGAATCCCCAAAATTAGATCTCTTTATCAGTTCAGTACTTGAAATGGGTTGGGTTACTCTGTTTGTGGTAAATATACATATGCATGAGCTTAAACTTCTTAGACCTGATATTATATACTTATTCTTAAGGGAAGGACCACGTTAATAATCATAATTAGTAGACAGCATGAACTAGCTGGTTTAAGATAATGTGTTATCGTTGTTTTTATTTTTAAAGGAAGGAAGTAACAAGAGTGTTTCTACTACCTGTGTGAAATAATTACTAACATTCATTATTCTATTTATCTAAAAAAGTGGGATTATGACATTTTACGACCCAATGAAGAACGCTCTTGGTATTTTCATCAATAATAGAGTCAGTCATCAAAAATGTATAATCTGTAGCCAGGCGCTCATGCCTATAATCGCAGCAGTTTGGGAGGCCAGGACAGGCAGATCACCTGAGGTTAGGAATTTGAGACCAGCCTGGCCAACATGGCAAAACCCCCATTTCTAATTAAAAAATATAAAAATTAACCAGATATGGTAGCACATGCCTGTAGTCCCCACTACTTGGGAGACTGAGGCAGGAGGATCCATTGAACCCGGGAGGTGGAGGTTTCAGTAAGCCGAGTTCACACCACTGCACTCCAGCCTGGACAACACAGCCAGACTCGTCTCAAAAAACAAAGAAACAAACAAAAAAACAGTAGATTTATCATCTGAGCCCAATGCAAGGTACTTCACATGCTAGCAAGTCATCCCCTTTTCTAAAACTATAATGGTAAATTCTAATGTGATTGTTTAGCCTTTAAAGTTACTGATTTTAAAAGCATTAATCTAGAATAATGTTTTTTGCTTTGTTTCTTATAGTTCTTTAAAAATCCAGAATTTGAATATTTATATTATTTATTTAGTTAGTATCTGAGAAGCAGTGGAGAGCAATAGATTTTAAAATTACAAAAACATGAATAAAATGATTAGGTCTTATCTATCCAATCTCTAAGCAGTTTTACAGAGAATAACTGTAAAGGAATTAACATCAAGGGCATTCATTCCCTGAGTCTTTTATTCATCTTCCTTGTTGGAGGCTGCCTTGTAAACTAAATTGAATGCATAGGTGTCTGTTTCTTCAAATCCTAACACATCAGAGCTCTTCTGCAAATAGCACCTTTATAATCTTCACTTTAGCTGTTTCTCTCCCTTTTTTTTCTTTTTGTCACGTCTATTTGTTATCTCTTCAGTAATCAATTGTGCTTTCCATGCTCTGTAAGCTAAATCAAGAAATACAATTTGGTAGATTACATAAATGGATTGCTTTGTGCAAGGTAGAAAGCAGGAATTTGTCACCTCCCTTAATAGATTTTTCAGAAAATTCATCCACTGAAGAGCATTTATTGTCTGTGGCTTAATCTTCTTAAGGGTACCATCAACATTCTCAATAATTACCATACTTTAGTCCACTTGTTTGATTGCCTTTTGTGCTCTTTGAGGAAGAACAATACAGCCTGTTTTCTATTGTGTTTTCCAAGAGCAATTCTGTACCTTTAGACTAGGCTCCCAAATATCTTCCTGAATACAAAGAACTCTGTTCTTCCATTCAATGTAAAAAAATTGTACAAATAACTACCCATGCACATCACTCAATTGTGAGGAATAAATAACACACTTAAAATATCAAGCACATCATTTAAACATATCAATCATTTTAAGTCTGTTGTCACACTTCAAATATTTGAAATGGAAAATTTAAGCAATAAATTGTAAAATATTAAAGTCCACAAATTTCCAGGAGACTTGACATATTTTTCTATAAGTTTTAATTAGGACAGAATCTATACCTTATTAAATGGACTTGAAAATAACTCAGTAGATACCTTTTCCCATTTGTGAATTTGTAACCCTGTTGCAAGAGACAATTAAATTGCGCCCTGAAGAAATATCTGTTCAGACACAATTGTATACATTTCTAAACACGTTGACAATATTATTCTAAATCATCACTCATTTATCTATATTCTACATACTTTTATTTTAGTCAATATGTAATTCAGTACTTATATTTCAAGGATACTGAATTTGATCATATTTTTCTATTTAATTATTTAAATGAGTCTGATTAGGTTTATATTTCTATTAGAAAGCAAATGTTTGAATAATAAAGCAAATATTAGAGTAAATATTATGTTTAATTTTTAATTATAGGAAGTCATCTATAGCCACTAAAGATTGTTGCAATTTGTCTAAATAGCTATATTACTTTTGGCTATTTTAACTTTCACTTTTAATCAATTGTAACATCTGCCTGGTTTTCCAATACCTCGTTTTCCAATAAAGTAAAATAAAAACTTTATTTCATATAAGTTCATGTTTATATCTGCATGACAGTCATAATGTTGCCTTTTATCTGAAAATTATTTTTAACAGAATTTTCCAAACTGAGATTGTTGTCATAAATTGGATTGCCCAGAAGCAGATACTGGGGTGGAGACTGGAGAATAAGATGTTTCTTAGAGATTAATAACTGAAAGGGAAAGAGGGGAAGAAGAACTGGGCTGCAGAACCAGTGGAATTGCAAAGCAGTCCTGACAGTGCCAATGCCAGTCCAATAAGTAGCCTGTGAAAGAGTCCGGTGCTAGCCGTCTACTCTCCTGCCTTTAGTCATGCAATGCAAGCTTCCCAGAGAAGGCTGTGACCTCAGCCGAGGAGGCTCCCTATGCCTAAGATAAATGCTGTCACCTCCTTCTTTCTCTTTCACATACATCCATTTGCCTAAAGGATTCCTGCAAACCATGACATAACCTTTGACTCGCACTTTTCGGATGTTTCACAAAGCTGAGTGAACCAGCACAGGAATTAGCAGGAGTCCTCCTGGAAACTATGTCTACATGGGACTGCTAGGCGGCCAGCAGTAACACAGCTGCACTTGGAAATGACTGTAAACCACATAAACACAACCCCCAAATTCCATGCTCAGTGTATCGACTTAGATCCCAGAAATGCTTGTAGCCTCCCCTAAACAGGCACTCGGGAAGTGTCAAATAGGAGAGGCGATATGACTTATCCAATGGCAGTTTTTAAAAAAATCTTACATTTGCCAATGTCACAAAAACATATATCCAATGAACACATGGCAAGGAGCTTACCCTGAAACTGAAGCATCGTTTTCTTCACAGCCTATCTATTTATTTCTAAGAGTGAAAAGCGGAGTGCGGTGGGGGTCGGAAGTGGGGGGCGTCTGTTTATCTTTAGACTGAGATAACAGGCATAAACCTGAACTGCCTGGGACAAACCAAAGTGTATGTTACTCCACATTAACCACAACCATCATGGAATTAGAGTTTGGTCAGGAAAAGGAAAAAAAAAAGGTAAAGTTTCTTAAAACTCCATTGTCATTTCCAAAATATATTTTTCATTATTATTTGACAGTTCATCATCCAGATAACTATAGCCAGCCTAGAACAGGGGTCAGCAAGTTACAGCCTGCAGGCCATGACTGTTTTTATAAACAAATTATTATCAAAATATAGCTACACTCTTCATTTACATATTTTCTGGCTGCTTTTAGCTACAGAGGCAGAGTTGAGTGATTGCAACAGAGCAGAATGGCTCCATAAAGCCTAAACGATTTACTATCCAGTTCTGTAAAGAAAAGTTTGCTGATCACTGGAATACACCATAAGGCGATCTGAGCATGTATGTGTCTATTGATCTTATTCATCATGTGTATCAAAACAAAATATCAAGCACAGAGTAGATGCTTAGTATTTGTTTTATAAATCAATCAAATGTAAAATAAAGCTACAGTAACTAATATGTATGAACAGACTGATCAACTGAGCAGAAAATGCAGTCTCCCTGATAGTTACCATGTATATGTTGGTATATGTATTTAGTATTTAGTGTATTTCCTACAAAAGAAAACAAATGGCCTACAAAGTAAATGAACTTGAAAAAATTGTAAACTGTTTGGAAAAATTGTATATTTACATTAGCTATTTTGTGTGCAGAAAAAAAGTTTTCTACCTAGATCGGACCCCCGCCCAAAAGAAACATCTGCCACCATGCTGATGCTCTCCTCTTTGGACTGCAGAATAACTCTGCACCTCTGCTCTGCCTTGAGCTCCTCCCTGTCCCACCACACACTCTGGCTCTCACTCCACCTATTTTGTCTTCTTTCTCCGGGATCTTCAGTCCATCGCCCTTCAAACTCTCACTCAAGAGGCAGTGGTTACATATGAGGGTTCTTGAATCAAACTTCCTGGGTCTGATTCTGGCTCTAACTCTAGCTAGTCAATCTTGGGCATGTTTTTAAACTTTCTGTGCATTATTAGGCATGTCTTAAAAATAAAGAATTATCTCATAGATGCCTGATAAATTTTTGTGAAAAGTAAACACAGCACTTCATATAAAGTGCAGTAACATTACCTAACACATAATTAGCACTTGATTTTTAAGAAATAACCATAAAAACTAAAATTATATTTAAGGCAAACCTCTCTTTAAAAATCCAAATGGTGTATTTCTATTCCTCTTTATATGAACTCAGACAAGGTCTTGGAAAGAGTAGTCCTAATCAATTCCAATACTCCTTTTATCTCCATCATTCCAATAAACTGCTTTTCTCTCAAGGGTCCCTGATGACCTAATTTCTAACATCAAGGAAAATGTTTCAATGCACATTTTTAAATAAACTGCTGCATTTTCCTGTAACTACTAGTTCCTATTGAAATTCTCTTCTCTCTTACCATCTGTGAAAATCATTTCTTTTGATGGTGCACCGGATTATCTGATCAGTCTTGGTCTTTTTTGTGAGCCCTTTTCCTCTATTAAAAGATGGTTAATCCTCAAAGTTCTGTGTAGCTCCTCCTCTAATTCTATTCCCTCTCACTGCAATGTTAGATGAATGTCTCTAACTCTCTACATCAGAGGATATATCTTTTGATCTCTGGAGTTGCATGTGCAAATGCCTTTCGTACATATCTAATTGTTTATGTCACAGATCATTTACAATCATCATATCCAAAACTGCACATATCATCTTTTACCTCCACCCAATATTGCATTACTGGTCCCACTAGCTACCTAACTGGTCAAGCCAGAAATCCTGTAGTCCTATTTCTCCTTTAGTTCTGTTTAAGGAATTATATCTAGAATAAGAAAACTGTATTTTGAAACCAAAACAATCTGGCTTAAATATAGCTCTTGGACTACTTAACTGGTATTCTTTGAAGTGTAAAAAACATTATTTGATCTTCAAGTTCCTCTTCTATAAAAATGAGGCAGCGGCTGGGTGTGGTGGCTCACGCCTGTAATCCCAACACTTTGGGAAGCTGAGGCGGGTGGATCACCTGAGGCCAGAAGTTTGAAACCAGCCTGGCCAGCATGGTGAAACCCCATATCTACTAAAAATACAAAATTAGCTGCGAGTGGTGACACAAGGCTTTAGGCCCAGCTACTCAGGAGACTGAGGCAGAAGAATCACTTGAACCTAGGAGGTAGAGGTTGCAGCGAGCTGAGATTGTGCCATGGCACTCCAGCCTGGGCCACAAGAGCGAAAGTCTGTCTAAAAAGTGGGGGGAGGGGCAGCAGTCCTTAATTCACAGATTTGTGGGAGGAGATTCAATGGTAATCTGCCACCACACGAATGCTACCCTCCCTTAACTGCAGAAGTAACTGCACCTCTGCTCTGGCTTGGGCTCCTTCCTGTCCCAAATATTCAGGCTCTCACCATCTATTTTGTCTGTATAATATAGAAAAGTACTTAACATAAAACGCATAGATTTTCAAAAAATACTAATTTGCCCTGCCTGTCTCCATTGACCACACACCCCATTTATCACTTCCTCCTTCTTATATGGTTTTCAAACCCATTTTTTCTTTTCTATTCTTGTTGCCACCTTAGAGCCCCCTTCATTGTTGCTCACTTGAATCAGCAACGCCTTCAACTAGTCTCCCAGTTTCCAGTGTCAACATCCCCCGAATCATTCTTTACCTTTAGAATGTGCTTTCTGAAAATTTTGAAATCCTTTCTTTCCTTATATCTCCTTTCTTTCTTTCTCTCTAAACCAAAATGCTCTGAATGAGTTGTGGCTGTGCCCACTTTCCCCACTCTCATACTCTCTAAAATCTTTTAATTGATTTTTCACCCCTTCTGCTCCACAAAATATGCTTCCATTAAATTCATTATTATACTTTACACTGCACTATCCAGCCTGTATTCTCAGCTCATTCTTTTTTTTTTTTTTTCACTGACCTGTCAACATTATTGAACCCCTTATCTGACTTTCTCACCTTTGAAATATTATTTTTTTCTCTTGACATTTAAAATATCATATTCTCTGTGTTTTCTCTCTGGACACTTTCTCAGTCTCTTTGATATTTAATCTTCATCACCTGATCTCTAAATATGGAAACCTTTTAGGACTTTGTCCTTCAGGACATTCTCCCCATGTCAACATTCAGTCTTTAAGGGGTGTCATCTAATCTCATAGTACGGTATAATATCCCATCTCTACGCTGAGGGTCCCTGCATTAATAGATTCATGCTGATCCTGTCTTCCAAAATCCAGACTCATATAACCAACTGCCTTCTTTATATCTCTACTTGGATTCCTAATACCAATAGTCACCTCAAATTTAAGTATCCAAAACTGAACTACTAAGAACTCTCCACCACCATCACCAACACAAAACTATGTCCAGAGTCTTCCTATCTCAATAAATGGCAACTCAAGGAAGGTATATTAGAAGAAAGTGGAAGTTGCATTGTAGCTGTAGTTAAAAATTAACCTATGTTACCTAGTTACAATCCTAGTTAAGACCAATGATCTTCCAGGTGCCGTGGCTCACACCTGTAATCCCAGCACTTTGGGAGGCCAAGGCAGGAGGATCACCTGAGCCCAGGAATTTGAGACCAGCCTGAGCAACATGGTAAAACCCTGTCATTTCACCATTAAAGATGTTACATGTCTATGGATTAGATTAGTAGTATATAATTTTCCTTATTAGCTTGAATCCAAAGAATCCCTGTCTTAATTCTGGTTTTTTGGGTGGCAGCAAGCCTATATATTAATATGCTAATTAATTGGGAGTATAATCCTAGGGCACCGAAAGTGAGGGAAAAAGAAAGTGAGGGAAAGAAAATTGTAAAAAAAATGCAAGGGTATATATTATCTATCACTCTCTGACAAGGCTTAAAGTGACATGTGTGGAAAACTTGTGTAATGGAACAGTTTATTGGCAGAAAAAACAGGAAATTTATCTGCTGTCTCTTTTGTGTCTCTTACCTACTATTGGTCAAAATTTGCCCTGTGACAATTTTCCTTGCACCTGTGTGTTGTGTCCCAGCCCCTGTGGCAGCCTCTGTTGAAGTGAGATCCCAAATTCTGCAGTGGTAGCTGCGGTGGGGGTCTGAAGCTAGGTGAGTCCAGGAAACTCTGGACTTACCACCAGAGCTTGGTTTGACAAACCACCGTATAGTCCTATCAGCAGAGTTGATTGCTAACGCCTCCTAAACACCAGGGGAATTTATTTCTCCTCTCAGCAAGAACTGACATCTAAGCTTCAATACTTTCAAGCATTTTTTTAATTCGAAGAAGAAAATAGTAATTGTGAAGTACTATCTGGCCAGGCACAATGGCTCATACCAGTAACCCCAGCAGTTTGTGAGGCCCAGGCAGCAGGCTTGTTTGAGGCCAGGAGTTCGAGATCAGTCTGGGCAACATAGGGAGACCTCATTGCTACAAAAAATTTTTAAACATTAGCTGGGCATGGTGGTGCACACCTGTAGCCCCAGTGTACTCTAGAGGATGAGGTGGAAGGGTCATTTGAGCCCAGGAGGTCAAGACTGCAGTGAGCCGCGATAACGCCACTATACTCCAGCCTAGGTGGCAGACTGAGACCCTGTCTCAAAAAAAAAAAAAAGAAAAGAAAAATAATACTATCTGATAGCTATTCATAAAAATGAATATCAACTTATATATTGCTTATAATTGTGACATAGCTTGAAAATATATAGGCATTTGGGACCATCAGTTTATTGTTTTATGAATATTTACAGTTAGAGCTTCTCACTCATATGCTAAATTATTTCCCAAATTAGAAACAACCTGTTATTACATTTTATTCTAATTTTATTTTCAATCTCTTTGATGTTTAGAATGTTGATGACTCAAGTGAATTTCCTGACTTTTTAATATCTAATCATAAAATAATATTTTTCCTCATAAAGTTTCAGTTTGAACTCCTGCAGCAAGGATTTTTTTTTATCATATCCGTTTTTACTATTTTTGGAACCAGATGACTAGAATAATATATGTATGTAAATTAGCTGTGAAGTCTACAGAGATTTACAAATAAAATATTGTTATAAAACTTATTTTGGCACTAAATTTTATGGCAGGCTACTTCTGAATGGTAATGTTACTTGTTTTAAAGCTATCTCAAGAATAAATGAGCCTCTCTAAGATATTTAAAACCCCAACTTTGGACACAATCTGATATTAAGTAAATGAGTACTTCTAAATTCTGGAATAGATGATCAATATTAACAGGTGTACATACAAATAATTACATACAAATAATTATTTTACATACAAATTAAGTTCTTTTGAGAAAAGTACTCAATAAATATTAATATCTATTTAAATTATACTGGCAGGAAAAAATTTGATATATTTTTAAGTGATTGTAATATGAGTTCAATATGTATCATCCATTAGGCCCAAAGGTTTGAAATAGTGCTTATAATATGAAGAAATGTTTTTTTTTTTTTTTGATGGAGTCTCACTCTGATGCCAAGGCTGGAGTGCCCTGGTGCAATCTTGGCTCACTGCAATCTCTGCCTCCTGGGTTCAAGTGATTCTCCTGCCTCAGCCTCCTGAGTAGCTGGGATTACAGGCGCGCACCACTACACCCAGCTAATTTTTGTATTTTTGGTAGAGACAGGGTTTCACCATGTTGGTCAGGCTGGTCTTCAACTCCTTATCTTATGACCCACCTGCCTCGGCCTCCCAACGTGATGAGATTACAGGCGTGAGCCACCATGCCAATCCTAAGAATTTTCTCTAGAAGATTCTCAATTTTCACCTCCATCAGTCATTTAATGTAAATTTTATTTACATATTAGTTACTATACATATTATGCACAATATACATATACAAATAATAAGTTACATAGCTCAATAAATTTATGCAAAGTATAACCAGGCTTTATTTCCAGAAAAAAAAATTACAGAACTCCTCCTTGTTTTGCACAGTAAATGTGGAACTAGGTGTGAATATAAATTTGTTTAAATTAATAATTGCCATTCAATAGCCTTCTGAATTCATTTCCATCAATTGATTTAAAATCATTTTTAGAGCACAGTAATAGTGAGAGCTGAGTTTCACACATAATGTTCATGAGGGAACAAAATGTCCTCAAATGCAAATTTTGAAAGCAGACTTATGGTGTCTTGTATTGGCTAGATCATGCAGATAAATCTTTATGAGGGTATCACTTTCATAGGAAAATATATTCAATTATTATTAATTAATTTCTTCATTGATAAAAGACAATATTTTCTTTGCTTTTTCTAAACCAAACTGGCACATGCCATACTTGGTCATAATAAATAAATAAAAATCAACGTCTTTCTTTTCGTAAGCAGAATTCAGGAAAGTTCTCAACATGAATACACTGTGGTCAGGTTTATAGACTGTTAGGCAATAGGTTTAAATAATATTCCTATACTAATAATACCAAGTGGTGATAAGCAGTGAGAAAATAGCTTACACTACTCTGTTTTATTATAGAAACAACCAGTCCAATTTTATTACTTCCCAAAGTGAATCTTTTTTTTCCCTTTTTTTTTTTTTTAAGATGGAGTTTTGCCCTTTTTGCCCACATGGGAGTGCAATGGCATGATCTCAGCTCACTGCAACTTCTGCCTTCCAGGTTCAAGCGATTCTCCTACCTCAGCCTCCAAGTAGCTGAGATTACAGGCATGCATCATCACACCTGGCTAAGTTTTTGTATTTTTAGTAGAGATTGGGTTTCACCAAGTTAGTCAGCTGGTCTCAAACTCCAGACCTCAGATGATCCACCTGTGTCAGTCTCTCTAAGTGTTGGGATTACAGGCTTGAGCCACTGTGCCTGGTCAAGTGAACCTCTTTTTATAGACCTTTGTTCTAAGGTAGTCTCTTTTTTGGTATTTCAAAGTAATTCATCTATTTTAGTGGCAGTCACTCATTAGCCCTATTGACATACAAAGATTTCTCGTAGAATAACATCAAAGTAGTAAGAATAGTGCTGTTGACATTAGGCTAAGTACACAAATGAAGAATAAAAGATTAATATTGCAAAAATTTGAATCTGTAATGTAGAAGTAGTGAATCTAGCAATTGAACTAGGTGTAGGCAATTAATGCTGTATTCAAACTAAGTAGTAAGGATGAATTAAAAACAGTTGGGAGAGGGTTTTCATAGACCACTAGGTGCCACTGTTTTGTGAAAAACGGATTAAATGATATAATTGAAATCTAACTTCTATTCCTTTTATAAAAATCACGTCTTGAATTGGGATGTTGCTATCATAGCTCTAAAGTGAGTAAATTTCTTTGTCTCTGGAATTAAGCTCATAGTGAAAGGAAAGTAATACAGTATTTGAGATAAGTTATAAAGCCCAAATTTTATCGTTATCAATGTAAATTTTTGGCTGTTAAACCTATGCCATCATTGATCTGGAAACTGTGATTCTGAACTGAAAACTTAAGTGGTTTGACTGTATGTAATTAGAGGGCTGCATATGTGTATTTAAACTGTGGCATATTACTTGGGTCCAAAATACTTTCTTGGAAAAAGAAACATGATTGCTTACAGAAATTTAGGAATGAGACCACCCATAAGGTAGCATGAGGAAATTTCTTGAAAGCAGCTGTCTTCAATCCATCAGCTGATATTAATCTCAAACTGGATATAAAAGAGTCCACATCAAAACGACAGAGCAGAAAATCATCTTCAGAAATAACTAACACATTGATATTAAATACAGAAAACCCTTTTATTTAAAATGTGCTTCATTTTAAAGGATAATTCTACTTATCTTCCAAAATGAACCAAAGCAAAATCATTACTATAATCCTTTAGTGTCAGGCAGAGATATAACTTTTTTCAGTACTTATGGAAGTTTTGTGGAAAGATGTAATAGATGAGTTTTTCTACTTTTCTTTCTTTTTCTGTTTGCTTTTTTTGGGGGCCAGTAAACAGAATTTTACTTATGCTTGGGCAAGCATAAGTCAGATCAGCCTGCCCAAGAAGACAGTGCTGCCCAAAGCCTTCATGAATGCAGAGCCTGCCACTTGTCCAAAGGGCTGTGATTGGGAAGGTACTTGACCCCACGACCATCAAGGATGAGGTGCTTCTCAGTCACTTTGTCTTCAAATTTATCAGCATTAAACTTGGTGAAGCCCCACTTCTTGGAGATATGGATCTTCAGCTATCCAGAGAAGTTGAATTCAGCCCTGCATAAGGCTTCAATCACATGGTCCTTGTTCTGAAGCTTGTTGCTGATAAGCATGATGACTTGACCAATGTGGAGCCTGGCCACAGTACCCTGAGGTTTTCCAAAGGCCCCTCACATACCCATCTGGAGCCTTTCATCTCCAGCACAGGACTACATCTTGTTTATGTGGATGACATGGAAAGGATGGAGCCACATTCAGATGTGAAAGCCATTTCTGCCACAGTTTTAAACCAGGTACTTGTTGGCACAAATACGGGCAGCCTCCAGGGCTTGGAAAGACAGCAGCTCATACTCATCAGACACCATGTGGCCACAGAGTGGGAACTCATCCGCTTTTGCCTTTTTTCAACCCAGGTCAAAGATACAGATCTTGGCCTCAGGAGCACTGTGGCAGAAACGAGACTTTGTGCATGTATAGTTCTTACAGTATCAATAAGAAGGAGCAGGATGGTAGCCCCTGGCAACTCAGGAACCTCGCCAGTGCATGAAGAGAAAGTGCACTTTCATACCTTTCCACTAATGCTAATATCTAAATATTTATAAAGTATTCCTTTGATTAGACTAACAGCTTTCCAAATCTAACCACAGTAATTAAAGCAACTAATGTTGGCTAACAAGCTATCATCTTTTTATTAGAAAAATGATGTCTAAAAAGCTGTCATCTGATTAATTTTTTAAATACTCAAGATAATATGCTGTTGTAACACAGGACACTCAATTACTTATCTATTGCTGTACAACATATCTCAAAATCTAGCAGCATAAAAATAACAGGCATTCGTTATTATCTCATAATTTCTGAGAATCCGGAATCCAGAGTGGCTTAGCTGGATAACTTTGGTTCTAGTTTCTTGGAGGGTTGTAGTTAAGCTGTCAGCCAGGGCCGTAGTCATCTCAAGACTCACTGAAATCAGATCAATTTTAAGGTTGATTCACATGTTGTTTGCAAGTTTCCATTTCTCTCTGGCTGTTGCTTAGAGACTTCAGTTACTCACCATGTAGGATTCTCTACAAAATCTCTATAAGATGGCTTATAATATGGTAGGTTGCTGGCCTCAGAGCGAGCGATATGAAAAAGAGAGAGTGGAAAGAGTAGACACCCCAGACAGAAGTCACAGTCTTTTTATAATCTCATTTAAGTGACATACCATCATTTCTTTGCTGTTTTATTCATTAGAAGTTCACCACTAAGTTCCCACACTCAAAATAAGGTGATTGCGGCTGGGCGCGGTGGCTCAAGCCTGTAATCCCAGCACTTTGGGAGGCCGAGGCGGGTGGATCACGAGGTCAAGAGATCGAGACCATCCTGGTCAACATGGTGAAACCCCATCTCTACCAAAGATACAAAAAAATAGCTGGGCATGGTGGCGCGTGCCTGTAATCCCAGCTACTCAGGAGGCTGAGACAGGAGAATTGCCTGAACCCAGGAGGTGGAGGTTGCGGTGAGCCGAGATTGCGCCATTGCACTCCAGCCTGGGTAACAAAAAGCGAAACTCCGTCTCAAAAAAAAAAAAAAAAATAAGGTGATTGCAAAACAGCCTAAATATCTGGAGGTGTGGATCATTGGCAGTCATCTTAGAAGCTGCTTACCACACCAACACTGCAGTCTAAGATATCCTTTCAGTATCTCCTAAAGTCAAGACTTTCTGAAGCTAACATTGATGAGTAAGCTTTCATCTGATTATTAAACAACTAATTTAATATTTGTAAGTATTCAAGGTAATATTGTCATAGCACAAGGGTACTGATTTCACAGAGTCTATAAAAAGAAACAGTGAATAGATCCTTTCATTGTTTCTCTATACTACTCAGGCAGTTTCTCTAACAGAAATAAACCCTTGAATTAGGATATAATAGTTTGATGACATTGTTTCCTGAAATCACTGTTCTTCTTACCTTGTTTCTATATATTACATATAAACAATATAATCTTGACAAAGTGAGGGTCTATTGCAAACCTGTCTAAATATTTGTCTTTTATCTGAATAATATAAATATTCCTGATGAATTCTCTTAAAACATGAGTGTTCAACAGTTTTATTTCTTAGTCAAACCAGAATGTCAAGGTGCTCTGGCTGTGTTACATGTTGTCCCATGATTAATTCCACCCATCAGACTAGTTTGCTCCTTTGCTATGCCAAGTGTCTACCTCCTCCAGCTGTGACCTGGATTGAGGAGATGATATTTCCAGGAAGTGCCAATTAAAACTTTCATATTTTATTATATTAGTCTCTGGTGATTCATTTAAAATAATTTCCCGAGATCTTAATAATCTCTGAGTAAAGTCATAAAATTATGACTTTGGCATATAATTGACACACAATAATTCTGTAGAAATGACTGAACATGCGAACCTCCAGAGCACTTTGACCACACGTACCCTCCCCTTCCCTTTCTTTTAAAGATCCATCAGTCTTTTTAAAGCATCCTCTATGCTTGTTGTTTGATAGTTACTTTAGTTTTAGAGTATATCTTGCTGGAAGTATTGGGGTTATCCCAACAGCCCCTGCAGCATGTGATGTGAAGGAGATGAAGTTTTTGTGGCCTCCTTGGGAGGGTATGGGCTGGAAGGGATGCAGTTTGACCCTGCTAGATGCCACAGGTATTGCCAAATAGTTTTAAATATTATAGAAACTAAAAGCAAGGAGAGTCAGCACTGTCTCTCTGCTCTTGCCGCCCTTGTCTAAATTAATTACTACAAATTTGCACCTAAAGTTAGCAAAGTCCAGCCAGGTTCAGACCAGAGCTAGGATGGCAGAATCAGACTAGTGAGGTAAAAGACCACGGATAAGACAGAATTTACAGAAGCAGAGGGGAAAAAAAAGAAAATTACAAAAAGAAAAATGTGAATGGGGCTGTGGTAATTACACAAGAGAAAAAAAATACATAAAGTGAGAGGCCATTGTTTTGGGAGGAAGGAAGAATCTTTGCTGTGTCCTTTCACAGTCACTTCAGGGCCTGACAGATGTCCATGTTCCTTCCCTGGCTGTTTTATAATTGTCTCCCTTTCTACGCAACTAACTAGAGAGATATGGCAGTGTTCACTGCAGGTAAAGACCCTGACAGACAAAATTATTTTACTGTGACTGGATGCAGGAGGTGAACTGACAGTATCAGCTTTGGAAAAGAAAAAAAAAAGGCACAAACAAACCTGATAAAATTATCATTTGAAATTGAACATAAATCACAGTTATCAGTATCGCACATATACACACACAATTTACATTCCTAATTATGCCTTTGCTAACTGTGGGAATGTAAACAAGTTACATAACCAATATTTAAGCTTCATTTTGTCTTAGAAGGAACACCTACTTCACAAAGTTAGTCTACATGTTGTATTAAATAATTGTTTTGTGTTTCAGTGGAAAACTAAGCATCTTTTAAGTAGACACTCCTGGAATATTACATCCTGGTGCTGTTCATTGTCTTTTAGATATTTTGCAACTCTTTGTAAGTTATAGGTAGCTGAGGAAATTCTGCACTGTCTGGTAGTGATTTAACTGACTTCCTCCCCACTGTGGAAAACTAGTTTTGTCTCCATTTGCAATTCATCTCAACGTCTTTATTCCATAATGGTTTGCTATTTTGCTCTTTTGGTTTTTTGAACCAGTTATAACATCTACCTGGTAACTTAATATCATAAAAGGCAAATGAATTCTTTAGCATGGGTTCATTTTTATATCTATATGAGTCATGATTTTGTGTTTTGCAGAAAATTTTCTTTTGACAAATGTATGCTAATGCTGAGCAGAGTGTATGATATATATTAGAAATTCCAGAAAATAAATTCTATTTCTGATTTTAATTTTTTTAAACATTTGTGTGCTTTACTATATTTTGAATTTTTAAAATTATATTTACTCTTCATAAAAATAATTTATGGACATATTATAAAGTTAGTGCCAAGACTTACAATGTACATCAATAGTTCACTGCAATATTCTCTCCATCTTGAAGGCCCTGAACCCACAAATTATGAACTGTGATATTTATGACTTTGTATTTATAAATAATATACTTACACAGCTATTTTATAAGCTACCAATGTTAGATATTTCCTATTGATTTCACACCATGACAAATTAGAATTTAGCTCTTCCATACCATAAATATCTATTTATCCTGCCACCATTATTAATATCGGTATACTGTAAATTTTATTTTTCCTTTTTTTTTTTTTTTTAATTTGACAGAGACAGGCTGGAGGACAGTGGTGTGATCTCAGCTCACTGCAACCTCCACCTCCTGGAATCAAATGATTTTCCTGCCTCAGCCTTCCGAGTAGCTGGGATTACAGATGTGCACTACCACACCCAGCTAATTTTTGTATGTTTAGTAGAGACAGCGTTTCACCATGTTGGCCAGGCTGGTCTCGGACTCCTGACCTCAAGTGATCTGCCTGTCTTGGCCTTCCAAAGTACTGGGATTACAGGTGTGGGCCACCACACCCAGCCTGTAAATTTTAGTTAAGCCAAATGTTAGTGCTTTCTTACATTATGTTATGTAAATGGTGCCCCCAGAGCCTCTGCAAAGTAGGAATAAAATTTAAATATGTTCACACAAATAATCTTCCTTCCCTTCAAAATAGTACACTTTGATTATTCTTTCTTTCTAATGCTGCTGTATTCATTGTCTATTGCTGCTGAAAGAATGACTCCAAAGCTTAGGTACTTAGAACAACAATGAATTCTGTGGGTCAAGAATTCAGAAGCAGCTTAGTTTGGTGGTTCTGGCTTGGAATCTCTCATCAGATGCTAGTCAAGATGTTGGCTAGGGTTGCAAGTTATCTGAAGGTTTGACAGGGACTAGAGGATATTTTCCCAAGTTGCCTCACTCGTTTGGGGTGTGTTGTTGGCAGGCGGCCTCAGTTCCTTCCCACAGAAGTCTATCCATGGGCTGCTTCAGTGTCTTCATAATATGGTGCCTGGCTTCCCTCAAAGGGAGCACTCCAAGAAACAGCAAGGTAGAAGCATGATATCTTCCATGACCTAGCTCAGAATTCATATACTGTCATTAAAAAAAAAAAAAAAAAAACCACAGGTTTTAAAAAATATATTTCACATGCCATATAACTTACCCATTTAAATGTATACTTTAAATGGTGTTTAGCGTATTCACACATATGCACAACCATCAACACAGTCAATTTTAGAGCATTTTCATCACTTCAAAAAGAAACCCCATATCCTTTAGCTATCACCACTATAAACCCCTATCATCTGGCACCCAACCCTAAGTAACCACTCTACTACTTTCTGGGTTTTCCTGTTATGGACTTTCACATAGAGAGAATATGTTTTTATGTGGACTTTTGGACTGGCTTTTTTCACTTAGCACAATGTTTTCACAGCTAATCCCAGTTGTAGCATGTGTCATACTTCATTTATTTTTATAACCAAATGATATTTCATTTTATAAACATACTACATTTTATGTATCCTTTCATCCACTGACAGACATTTTGGCTATTGTGAATAATGCTGCTATAAACGTTCACGTACAAGGGTGAGCATGGTGGCTTATGCCGGTAACCTCAGCACTTTGGGAGGCTGAGGCAAGAAGATTGCTTGAGCCCAGGAGTTCGAGACCAATCTGGACAGAATATTGAAAACCCGACTCTACACAAAATAAAAAAAGATTAGTGGAATGTGGTGGTATGCACCTGTAGTCCCAGCTAGTCTAGAAGCTAAGGTGGGAGGACTGCTTGAGCCCACCTTTTTGAGACAAGAACTCACTTATCACCCAGGCTGCAAGTGAGCCAAAAATCATACCACTGCCCTCCAGCCTGAGTGACAGTGAGTCCCTGTCTCAAGCAAACAAACGAAAATTCATGTATAACTTTTTATGCGGACATATGTTTTCATTTATCTTGCATAAACACATAGAAATGGAATTACTGGTAATTCTATGTTTAATCATTAGAGGAAATGCCAGACAGTTTTCTAATATGACTGGACAATTTTACATGCCCATTAGCAATGTATGAGGATTCCAATTTCTGTACATTCTTAGCAACACTTGTTATTAGCTGACTTTTTAAACGTGGTCATCCTAGTGGGTGTGAAGTGGCATTTTTCTGTGGTTTTGTTTTGCATTTTTCTGATGACTAATGAGGTTGAGCATCTTTTCATTTGCTTATTGGCTATTTGTATGTCTTCCTTGGAGGAATGTGTATTCAGGTACTTTGTCCATTTCTTAGCTGGTTTATTTGTCTTTTATTGTTAAGCTGTAAGAGTTCTTTAAATATTCTATATAAAAGTTCCTTATCATGTATATTATTTGCATATATTTTCTCCCATTCTGTGGTTTGTCTTTTTAAATTCTTGATAGTGTCCTTTGAAGCAGAAAGCTTATGAAGTCCAGTTTAGCAATTTTTTTCTTTTCTTGCTCATACTTTTGGTGTCTTATTGAAAAATCCAAGGTCATGAGACTTACTGTTTTGTTTTCTTCTAATAGTTTTAACTTCTAAATTTAAATCTTTGATATATAATGTCTTGAATTAATTTTGCATATGGTAGGAAGCATATGTCCAACTTCATTGTTTTGCCTATGACCATCTAGTTGTCCAAGCACCATTTGTTGAAAATAGCACTTTTCCCCATTGAATGTTCTTGGCACTCTTGTCAAAAACTTATTGACTATGGATATATAGGTTTATTTCTGGACTCTCAATTCTATTCCATTAGTCTATATGTCTATTCTTGTGCCAGTAGCACACTGTTTAATTACCATTGCTTTGTGATGAGTTTTGAAATTGGAAAGTGCGATTCTGCTTACTTTGCTCTTCATACTTCATTTTTTAATTATTTTGGCTATTCTGCATTTCTTGCAATTTCCTATGAAATTTAGAATCAGTTTGTCAATTTCTGCAAAAAGTTTGTTGTTATTCTGTTAAAAATTGCATTGATTCTGTCGATAAGTTTGGGAAGTACTACTATCTTAAAAATACTGCTATCTTAATAAATAAATAATTGCTATCTTAACAATGAATAATAATGAATAATGAACATTCATTGTCATTCTTATTATATATCCAAATAATGCATAATTCAAGAATTCAAACAATAAGTAAACCTTGCAACCCATAAGTTTAGACTTTTAAAAATTTCTTTCACTATATTTAATCGTTTTCAAAGTATACATTTAGCACTTCTTTTACTTATTTCTAAGAATTTTTTTTTATATTAGAGTAAGTGGAATTATTTTCTCAATTGCATTTCCAGGTGGTTAATTCCTAGTATATAGAAATAAAATAGATCTTTTTATATTAATCTTCTATACTACAACCTTTTTGTTATTTGTTCTTTTAACTTGTGATAGTTTTTAATGGGTTCCTTAGGATTTTCCATATATATACAACATCACGTCATCTGCAAAGAGAACTAGTTTTAATTCTTCCTTTCCAATATGGATGCTTTTTTTTTCTTGCCTACTTGCCATGGCTTGAATCTCTAGTGCGATACTGCCTAAAAGTGGTGAGAGCAAACACCCTTTCTTGTTATTTTGCGTGACGTTGACTGTGAGATTTTCGTAGATGCCTTTTATCTGGTTTAGGAAATTGTCTCTGTCGAGACTACTTGACTGGAGCTCTCCGTTCTCCTGATCCACTGTGGACAGGTTGCATTCCAGGCAAGATGCACAGCAGTTGTTCTGGTATTTCCCTTCATTGTCATCCTTAAAATTTTACTGACATTTTTCTAGAATTTTATCTTTTTTTTTTTTTTTGCTGAACGCTACCTCTGTCTCTCTTAATTTACTTCCTTATTTGTTCAAGTATATGCTCCAGTAGCTTCCCATGAACTAGTAACTGACATATGGTGTCTACATTTCTAAAAACCACCTTATTCTCAATTTTTATTGATAATTTGGCTGACTATAAAATAATTTATCAAATATCATTTTCATTAAGAATTTTGATGACACTGCTCCAAGGTCTTCTATCACTCATTATAGCTTTTGAGAAGGCTGTTACAATTCTGATTTCCTATCTCTTGTAGGTGACCTTTGTTATTTTCTCTAGAAGCTTTTTCTTTATACTTGTTATTTTGAAATGTGATATTTTATGTGATTTGTGAGGTCTTCAATCATTTTTTTATGGGCCACTTGTGCTGGACACCTTCAATTTGGAGATTTATGTCTTTCTAAAAATTGTTTTTTTATAGTTCTTGATAATCTATTTTACTTTATCTTTTCTCTGTATATTTTGTATAAAATAGTTCCTGAACCTCGTGAATTTTTTCTCTTTCTTTTCTATATTTCCTATCTTCATATTTTTGTATGTCTGCGTTTGCGTGTGTGTGCATTAACTTTTGGTCCTTGGCTTTATCTTTCTATCTTTTTATAATGTTATTTATTTCTATCATAGTTTTGTTCTTTTTTTCCTTTCCATAGCATTCTACTCTTGTAATATCTCATTGAGAATATTAGCTTATTTTCAAATTAAAAAAAAATTTCCTGTATTATCAGTTTCCAATGGGTGTCTTTGTTTTTATATTTGTTATAGTAACTCCTTTTTATTACCTTATTGTTTTAATATTGTTTTAGTGAGGTTTGCAGAGGAAGAAAAATAATGTGTGATCAGTCACTATTTTTTTAAATGTACTGGGTTAAATAGCATCTCCCTATAATACATGTCTTCTCAGAACCCATGAATGTGGTCTTATTTGGAAATTGCAGAGGTAATCAACTTAAAATTACATCATACTAGAGTAGAGTGAACTCTAAATATAGTATGACTGGTGCCATTATAAAAAGAGGGTAGGTCAGGCACAGTGGCTCATGCATGTAATCCCTTTGGGAGGCCTAGGCGGGTAGATCACTTGAGTACGGGAGTTTGAGACTAGTCTGAGCAACTTAGGGAAACCCTGTCTCTACTAGAAATAAAAACAACAACAACGACAACAACAAATCGGCCAGGCCAGGGCATGGTGGCATGCATCTATAGTCTCAGCTACTGAGGAGGCTGAGACAGGAGGACTGCTTCAGCCCAGGGGATTGAGGGTACAGTAAGGTGTGATCACATCACTGTGCTCCAGAGCCTAGGTGGCAGAGCAAGACCCTATCAGGAGAAGAAGAAAAAGAGGATGGAGAAGGAGGAAGAAGAAGAAGAGGGTGGCAGCAAAGAGGAGGGATATTGGGACACAGAGATACATACCCACACAGGAGAAAAGGAAGGAATGTGAAGACAGAGGTAGAGATTGGAGTGATATGTCTATAAGCCAAGGGACACCAAAGATGGCCAGCAATCACTAGAAGCTAGAATAGACAAAGAACAATCCTGCCCTAGAGCCTCAGAGGAAACATGGCCCTGCTGACATCTTGATTTCAGGCTCCTGTCCCCAAGAACTATGAGAAAATAATTTCCTGTTGTTATAAGTCACCTGGTTTCTATACTTCATTAAGGCAGTCTTAGGAAACAAATAGACTCTTCCTCATTAAAGATGGATGCAGAATTTGGCAGACACAGAAGTATTAACTTGCTTTTTAAAACATTGTCTCAGATTAGTTCTTTTTAAACCTTCCTTTTTTGAGAAACAGAAATTAAGACAATCTAGAGCCTAGCACCTCTTCCCTATAATCATTACCAATGTTATAAAAGTTTGGCTGCCCCACCATGTTCAGGGTTTCTCCTGGTGTTGTCAGTTCAAGCAACACTATATTTTCCACCCAATGATACGTGAGTAGAATCAAACAGTTCTTCCTATGGTGCTAATTGAAAATAAAGTTATAGTTTTATATATTTAACTAATTGGAAGTGTAGCTAATGACTACTTTGCATATAAAATTTTGGGGTCTGGGCAGTTTGATGGCTTTTTTTTCTAAATCAGATTGGCATTCATTTTTCTTTTATGTCTAAGAATTTGTTCAGTGCTGCTACTGATTTACTTAAATATTTTTATTTCAAGACTAGTGAGAGATAGAAGGAAATAGAGAAAACAAAAAAAGAAAGTTTAAGAAAGAAATACTCAACTCTCTAGCAAATGCCACATAACCCAAGTTAAATATTATCTAGAAACTGTTTTATGTGGAGGGAATTAATGTCATCTTTGGTGTCTTAAATGCTGTGAGAGGCCAAATTGCAGTAGGCTCATGACAGCATTGGAAGTGAGGAAACAGAAATGTGTAGAGTGCTCTACTCTATCAAGAAGTTTTGTTTCAAAAGGAAGGGAACAGGGGCAGTTATAATGTTTTCAGAACACAAGTGACCAAGTGTTTATACTCAAAAGAGAAAGTGTCTGAAAGAGCCAGTAGAGCTGAGGAAGTTGAAAATACAGGACAAAGGGAAAGAGAGAGATAAGATAAAGAGTTGTAGCAATAGCAATAGAGCTAGAGAGCTGATAAAAAGGAAGAGAGGAGAGAGAAAGAAGATTGGTAGAGAGATTTTCTTGAGTAAGAGGGCGTACAAATATCCAGAGAACAACAACAATTAGCATCAGCTTTGGACATAAACACAGCCCCTGAGGCTAGAAAGAGAAGTAACTGATGTGAAGGCAGCTTTGTTTTCATAGAGTTAAGTGAGGAGGGACAGGAAATTGAGAACTCTTGACTTTCTGTGCAATTAGAAGGCAAAATCAGTTGCTGAGTACATTTATAGAAAGAAACTAAATAAGCTAAAATTATTTTACCTCGAAGTCAAAGTAGGAATAAAATGACAAAATAAGCAAGTGCTCTAAGAGCTCTCTTTAAAACAACATGGAAAGAGAATCATTGAGTAACATCGAGTGTCCTAAACACATGCTTCTTAGTAGGCCATTAACAGAATTTATGGATTTCACACAGCCCATCCATCTTTTATTTTTAGCTCATTTACAAAACAATAAATGACAGGTACAGACTGTGGTTTCAGATGCTAAGAGACTGGTAGGTTCTGCTATTTTATCTCTGAAGGCTGTAAGTATCCTGTTTTGGTTGGAAAAAAATAGTGCTTCCTCTAAAAGACATCCACTGAGGATGTGGCTTTTTGAGGCACAGTTTTATTTGCCTAAGTGCTTATTCTTCAGAGTGTAAGAAAAAGCTGCATGGAAATTATATTTGACTTCATCTTGTCACACTGTCTTATTTCAAACAAAAAATACAAGATGTAGCTCCTGTAGATAAAAGTTCTGACATAAATTTCTAAATTCAGTAAAATACAGATAAGTTACTTACTGAAGTATTTTATATCAAACTGCTTATTTAGAAAATAAAGTGCTTTCATCAGCTAAGCATATAATTTATTCAATCCTCTCAATTAAAGGAATACATTCATAATTGAACATGGCACAAATGTTTGCTAGAATACCAAGAGACACACAGAATAAGACTCTTGTTTACACACAAAAAATGTATAGGGATATTTGTAAAACACAAACATTCCAGGAAGAATTAAAAAAATACTTTTATAAATATTGCTGTTCGTATTTCTTCTTGCTTTTACTATGTATGTAAGCGTATTCTAGACAAAAAGAAAGAGTAATGGCACAGGTACAATTTTTGTATTCAGCTTAGGCACAGCTACTTGTAGCTGGTTTTCTTTTCCAAGTGATATCACACAGTAATTAGTATGAGCCAATCCAAACTTGAATGACAACTCCTGTCTATTTCTAGCAGGTTAATCAATCCTATCATTATGCTGAACTACTTTGTGATGCTTTTCTTCCTGTCCACTGGGTTAATACGAAAGAGCAGAGTTGCATTAAATGCGGTATCTGGCTGGGTATGGTGGCTCACACCTGTTATCCCAGCACTTTGGGAGGACAAGGTGAGTGGATCACCTGGGGTCAAGAGTTTGAGACCAGCCTGGCCAACCTGGTGAAACTTCGTTCCTACAAAACTAAAAAAATTAGCCGGGCTTGGTGGCAGGCACCTGTATTCCCAGCTACTCAGGAGGCTGAGGCAGGAGAATTGCTTGAACCTGGAAGGTGGAGGTTGCAGTGAGCCAAGATTGCGCCACTGTACTCCAGGCTGGATGACAGAGTGACTCTATCTCAAAAAAAAAAAAAAAAAAAAAAGTGGTATCTGTCTTCTTGGTTTTTGTTTTTTCTACCAGTGATTATTTCTGAATGCATTTTAGTTCTGCAAATTATAGCACAATGTCAGGATCAAGAATGTTAAGGAAAGATGAAATATATAGAATTATGGAAATGATTCTAGTCACACTTAAGGACTTTTATTGTACTTACGCAAATAAGACTGCTTTCACTCAAAAATCAAATAGAAATTGAGCATTCTGATTACCATCGAAAGAGAAGAACTGAGTATTTTAAGGGCCCATTTTCTTAAAATAGCAGAGTAATATCAAGGCATTTCGATGTTTACCGGGAGGTAGAAGAAGCAGTGTGGGCTGAAAGATCTTAGATACTTAATTCAACATATTAATTGATAATAAAACATTCCATTTGTGATATTTTATAATTTTCATTTTATACTAGATTTGTTTTTCTTTAAAAAGAAACTATAACAAGTTATTTTTTTTCTTTAAAAAGAAACTATAACAAGTTATTTTTACACAATAGAAATTTTCTTTTAAGTATGTAATTATAAAACCAAGTGGAAAGTAACAAATATTTATCATAATATATTACATAGTTTGTAACCATACAAGAGTACATACACATTGGACATCAATAATCTTATTGTTGTTGAATTCTTAACTACTTTCCATGTTTAAAAGTAGTTTCACAAACATGGTATGCAAATTGAGTTTTGTGTTCACAGCCAAGAAACCTAGACAAGCCATAAATGTGTCACTTATGTTTATTAACACTGTTGTATATACCTAAATACCTGGTTATAATGCACATAAAATTATTAACTTTTTGGTTTGTAATAATTTGGGTATACTCTCAGTTTTTAAAACAGGAAGTTCATTTTGGTGGTCCTGCATTCCTGGGCAGTGCTGGACCCACTGATTACTCCTAAGAGCATATCGATATATATTACCAAGAGTATTTATCAAAATTTGTATGTTTTGATACATTCATAAAAGATGCCAAATTATTAGCATTTTGGTTTGTCTTCTAGAGCCTTCTTATTCAAATATGTTCTCTGAATCAGCAGTATCTACCACTTCTGGGAGCTTGTCAGAAATACAGAATCTCAGGCCCCACCTCAGCCTTGCTGAATTGTGATTTACATTTGAACAAGATCCCCAGCACAGGTGATTTGTGTGCACATTAAGAGTTCCAGCAGAGCAGAGCAGAGCAAGGAATTTAAAACCTAGTATATTGGAAGGTTTAAAGGTCTCAGGTGGTGTAGAAAATAAATACATTTCAAGGAAAGGTATCCCAAATCATATTCAACTTTACTTTTTCACATCTTAAATTCTCTTTAGAATCCTTATGTTGCAATTTGGTCATTGAACTGAGTCAGTTAAATGAACAGGCATAGTTCAGAATTTTGTAGAAATAAGAGACTTTATCATAAAGCACTGCAGTTTGGAAAATTGTTTTGAAAATAGAAAAAGATATGAAAGGATATTAGCAATATGTTTTCTGGTTAATTTTTCAGCATTTAAATCACAACTTCAATAATATTCAATATGTCACTGAATCAAAGGCAAAAATCCCTAAATAATGAAGTGATTGAGTACTCCATTCACTTTCTTTGCTTGAGTTGAAAAGATTTCCAAATCTAAGGAAGCTGTAATTGAGTGGAAAGTACACAGGACTTGGTCCTGTTTCAACAATTGTCTAAACTTATGTGCTGGAAGTTTTCCTACCATCAGATATTGAGTTCTCTATAAACATTCTTTGAATGAATGAATTAGTGAGAAATCAGAGACAAAGACTATTCTTTCTAGAATATACTGTAAAGATAGAAGGCAATATCCCAAAGGAAGATATATTCAAAATATTTTTGACTATTTATTAATCCAGAGAGCCAATTTGTTATTTTAAAATAAGAATTGCCTTATCAAGAAGAAAGCATACTCATATTTGCTAATCAGCACATTTTCTTGCTGGGGAAAATGTATGTCAGAAACAATGTTACAATCAGAAAGTTACTGTGAAACCAAAACATTAGATGAATGATTATAATGGCTACTGAAAAACTGATACATAGCTTTTTGCCTAAGATTATACTAAACCCACAGAATAGATGCTTGTTTTCTGAGTTCAGGGCACCTCTTCATCAGTTATAGAGATATTTTGTTACTATTTGTCCTCTGATTCTTGTTGTTTCTTTCTTTAGGAAAAAATGCTTGAAATGAAAGCAAGAATGGATTAAAGGAGGCCAATTAGGACCCAGTTGCCACTGTGTGTGTGTGTGTGTGTGTGTGTGTGACCTTGAGTACAAATTTGGCTTGAACACGCTTCATTTACTCCTGTTCAGAATTTGTCCAGGATTTTTTATTTTTATCAAAGTATTTTATTCATATTTGCATTAAAATAATCAGAGATGAGTTTATTAGATCTACTCTTTGTATTCTCAGCTTCTGTAAGGCATATGGTTATATCTTTAAAACAATATGCAATAACTACCTATCTTTTCTAGAATCTTTCCATATTTAGTAAAATCAGCATCTCCCTTCCAGACAGCATATAGTATGCTCACTGAGAAAATTAACCATACTTGGAAGTAAGTGGCTAGGACAGTCAACTCTTTGCAATTTCAGGTGGTGATGCGAGAAGTTTTGAAGCCACAGCCTCTACCAGATGCTTGCTAACTAGCCAGCTCTGTCATAGCAAATGCCACAGTGCAGATGATGCATGAAGATACCAGTCAACAGTCAGCAGGGTGAACAGGAAATATGGCAAATGAAAGGCTAGCTATACATGATATTTCTACTGTATGATGTAGAGACTACTTTATAATCTCTTGCTACAGTAGTTTCATCATTTATTGTAAATCTATAATTTTATTTTATTGTTTGGTAAAGCTTTTTTAGTTTGCAATAGATTTTAGTAGCAATGAACTCAAAACATAAAAAGCAAGTGTTATCGTTTAGATATTTCAGTCTCCAAACCTTATGTGGAAATTTGACTCACAATGATGGAAGTGGGGCCTAGTGAAAGATGTTTGGGTCTTGAGGGCAGATCCATTATGAATGGCTTGTTGTGCTCCTCATGGTAATAAATGAGTTCTCACTCTGTTAGTTCCCAGGAAAGCTGGTTGTTAAAAAGAGCCTGGCACCTCCTTGCCATTGGTTCCTCTCTTGCCATGGGATCGCTACACAGCAGCACTGCTCTGCCTTTCAGTATGACTGCAAGCCGTCTGAGGCCCTCATCAGAAGCAGATGCTGCCGTCAGGCTTCTTGTACAGCCTGCAGAACTATGAGCCAAATAAACTTCTTTTCTTTGTAAATTACGCAATCTCAGGTATTCCTTTATAGCAACACAAATAGACTAAGACAACATATTTAATAAAAAATTTAGTACTGATGCTGTAGTTCCAGCTACTCAGGAGGCTGAGGCAGGAGGATCACTTGAACTCCCAGGAGACATGAGCTACGCTTATGCCATTTCACTCCAGCCTGGGCAACAGAACACACACACACACACACACACACACACACACACACACACAATTTCTACTGAACATCCATTTCCACTTTTAAAACACGTGATACAAATTTGCATAAAAAAGTCTATCAATGATTACCATTCGCCGTAGGGACCACAGTAAAGTCAGTAGTCATTAGAAGATCAGAAAACACAAATCACTGAGAAATCATCAATATCTATTTAAAAGTCAATCATTATTTTAAGAAGAATGTTTCCAAAAACAACAATTTAATACTTGTGGCTGTTACATTCCATTTTAAAAGCATGCATTTTTATTTACAACAAATGAGTGTTCTTCTAAATAATGTATTTTCAATCCCAATTTTTAGGCGCATATGGAAAGTAAAGCAAATAGCTCTGACACCAGTTTTATATAAGTGTAATTATATGCTTCAAAGAAATTATGTTAGTTGAATCCAATAATGCTTTAGAATTTTTTTCCAGCCAATTCATGAAATCAAAATCAAATCAATAAAAAATTTTAGAGAAGGTGAATATTTGCCATTTACAACAAGATATAAATGTAAAATCAGTTTAAAAGTCCAACATTTAAGGTACATTTAGATACATTAAGATACAGTTTTTAAAGGTTCATTTTTGCAGCGATAATATGAGTATAAATTTTGGTGGAGCCAGGTTTGTTGCAGCTGGACAATGTTGCAGCTAAGAAAACTATTGTATTAACTGGCCATGCCACATTAACACTAATGCTCCGTAATGAATCACCCCCAAATTCAACAGTTTAAAACATTTATCTTCATGGCTCTGTGATGACCAGCTAATATCTGAATCAATAATCAAGAGTGAGATGATGGCAGCTCAGAGGAGTACAAGAATAAGGACTTGAGTGGTAATGAGAAGTAAGTGAATTCAAATATATGGGTAGGCTTTGCATCAGACTGTAGCAGCTGAGTCTGTTGATCTGAGCTCCATTCAGCTGACATGATAGTCCATGTGTTTGTCATTCTTCTCATGGTACCAGTGCTCTAGACTAGAATCTGTTCTTCTCATGGTGATAGCAAATGCTTAAGAGAGCAAGCACAATTACTGAAGACTTCTTCAAGCCTAGGCTCAGAAATATTAATAGCACACTGTCACATCTGTCTATATGCCACTGGCCAATATAAACCAAGGAATGGGGAAGTACAATCTGCTTAGGATGCCAAGGGTATGGATACAAAGAAGGATGCAAAGACTTGAGCTAATCTAGTTCAATCTACAAATTCCTCTGGCAACAATGAGCTCAAAAACAGACATATATTGTATTTGGGGCCAGGTGCTGTGGCTCATGCCTGTAATTCCAGCCCTTTGGGAGGCTGAGGCAGGAGAATTGCTTGAACCTGGGAGGTAGAGGTTGCAGTAAGCTAAGATTGTGCCATTGCATGCCAGCCTGGGCAACAAGAGTGAAACTCTGTCTCAAAGGAAAAAAAAAAAAAAAGACATGTAAAGTATTTGGAAGTGGTTCTGGTAGACACATAATTAATTGCAAACTGAAAAAGTACAATGTTCTATAATTAACAGAGAATGTCGGTGTCAAAACTAACACAGTTTTCTATGTTTACAGAGTAGGTAAAGTATAAAATTTTTGTGATAAAGCTGATCTTAATAAGTTGTAACATACTTCAGCGTGGCAGTACATGCTTTTTCCCTTTGCTCCTCATCATCAATAGGAGTTTAAGAAATATTGGAGACTTGGAAGAATTAGTTTGTACAACGACCTAAAAGGCCTACAGTGAATTGAACTTCTTTAAAAAAAAAATGCAAAGTCTCTAAATTTTGGCTCATTTTGTTTAAAATTAAATTTGGAAATCTTAAAATGTTCTGCAAATAGAGCAATAAAAAAACTGCAGCTTTTTAGGCTTATGGAAAAGTAAAATGGAAAACAATGCTTAAAACAGAAATGTATCTGCATAAGCAAGGTAAAGACTGAATAAATTAAGAAATGAGAGCATGAATGATGTACATAATTTTGGAATACTATAATTGTACTTGAAATACTTAAATTCGTGGGATGAACTTTTTGGTGTAGATTTTTTTTTAACAGATTAATTTATAATTTCGACTAAAATTGAATAAAACGCCTATAGATTTAAACTTGGTGAAATATAAAAAAGAATAAAAAAATGAACAATTATTTAACAAGTTATTTTCTTATGAAATACATATCAAAGAAAGGTTTTTAAAATGCAGACAATAAGATAAAGCCTGCCAAAATATCTAGGTTGAAATATTTGTACATTTGAATGACAAAAAAAATCGCCTCAGTTTAGCAAAATTTGCTCAGGTCTTACTGGGCATCTTACATCTGAAAAGAGAACATTCATTGTTTTTTGTTTGTTTGTTTGTTTTGTTTTTGTTTGTTTTGTTTTTGAGAGTCACGCTCTGTCACCCAGACTAGAACACAGTGGCAAGATCTTGGCTCACTGCAACCTCTGCTTCCTGAGTTCAAGCGATTCTCTTGCCTCAGCCTCTCGAGTAGCTGGGATTACAGGCACCCACCACCATGCCCAGCTAATATTTGTATTTTTAGTAGAGACAGGGTTTCCCCATATTGGCCAGGATTGTCTCAAACTCCCATCTGCCCGCCTCAGTCTACCAAAGTGCTGGGATTATAGGCATAAGCCACCATGCCTGGCTAAGAGAATAGTTGCTTAACTCAAAATATAATGGTCTATATAGAACTTCAACCTAAATTGTCAAAAATTCCAAATTAATTAGCTGTAAGATAAAACTTTGAAGAAGATTATAGGCAATTTTATGAAAACTGAAAATAAACAGTATTAAAAAATAAATCATTAAGAAAAATTTCAGTGGCATTATATATAGAAACATATAACAAACTGCTTAAAGAACGTGAATAGTTGGCCAGGTGCAGTGGCTCATGCCTGTAATCCTAGTACTTTGAGAGTCCACGGTGGGCAGATTGATTGCTTGAGGTCAGGCATTGGAGACCAGCCTGGCCAACATGGTAAAACCTCCTATCGATTAAAAATACAAAAATTAGTCAGGCATGGTGGCAGGAGCCTGTAATCCCAGCTCCTCTGAAGACTGAGGCAGGAGAGCCACTTGAACCCAGGAGGTGGAGGTTCCAGTGAGCCAAGATTGCACCATTGCACTCCAGCCTGTGTGACAAGAGCGAAACTCCATCTCAAAAGAAAAAAAAAAAGAAAGAAAAGAGAAAATATGAATAGTTTTCAAGAATAATTATTCTTCTTATATTTTTTAACATTAATATAAATTAGTAAAATCAATGTTAAAATTTTTGCTTTATGAACATGGACACATGCCACTTTTCATTTTTAGAAATTATTTTACAGTTTCAGCATAATAATAATTTTATGTAAAGAGAGAAATATTTAAAAATACATAATTTCTGGGGAGGCCTCTTTCATACTCATACATTTCCTAGATTGAGATTTAAGTAAATGGTCAAACCTGTATTTCGGTAGGCTAGGCATAATATAATAGTAGCAAAACCGCACAGATGGTAGTTGTAAGAGAGAAATGTAGATAGAGTTTAATGATTTTTAAGTAAAATCAACAGCATATGAAGTAGACAATGCTACGTTTTACATGTTGATGTGTGGAACTAGTTGTTTAGTAGAAGGTGTTGATTGTCATCGGATGAAAATTTAAAAGGAGGCAAGAAGAGGTACAGTTTGGACAGAAACCAGTTTTCCAGTGGAGAGATTTAAGAAACATTGACACATAGGTTCGAAGCCCACAGAAGTCAGCTATTGATATAAACTGAACAGACAGCATCTTCTAAATAACCATATGTGAGGGTTAATATTGAGTGTCAACTTAATTGAATTAAAGGATGCAAAGTATTGTTCCTTGGGGTGTCTGTGAGGGTGTTGCCAAAAGAGATGAACATTTGACTCAGTGGACTAGGAGAGGGAGACCCATCCTCATGCTGGGTGAGCACCATCGAGTAAAAGCAGGCCTGAAAAGACCAGACTTGCTGAGTCTTCTGGCCTCAGTTTTTCTCCTGTGTTGGATGCTTCCTGCCCTTGAACATCAGCCGCCAAGTTCTTCAGCTTTTAGACTCTTGGACTTACACCAATGACTTGCCAGGGGCTTTCAGGCCTTCAGTTTACTGTCGGCTTCCCTACTTTCCAGGTTTTAGGACTCGGCCTGGCTTCCTGACTCCTCAGCTTGCAGACAGCCTATTGTGGAATTTCACCTTGTGTTCTTGTGGGTCAATTCTCCTAATAAACTCCCCTTCATATATTCATCTATCCTATTCTGTCCCTTTTGAAAACTCTGACTAATACACTTTTCAAAGGCATTTCTCTTATCAAACGTATAGAGTTCAATTCATTGAAATCTCTGAATGTAATTATTTTAGGTGTTTTGAAAAACTATTAGGTAAAAGAATATATTCTGTATTTGCCTTGTTATGCTAGACTAGTAACAAGTTAATAAACAAGAAAGAAAAAATACTCACTACATATTTGTTATCTGTGATATCAAGGCAAATCAATGAAGCCCCCAGTAAGATAATATAGAGAAAGGCCATTTTATAATTCCCTTTACCCAGCAAACATAATGTATAATTCAACTAAACAATAAATCCACTGGAATTTAGCACACGGATGAAATTAAAAAGTAATATATTTGCATTTTATATTGATTTATTACTCATGAGAAAACTATGTTGTCATTTACACTACATACATTTAAATCCCAGCTTATATAATAAACCAGTTGAAAATGTATAATACAACAGATAAACGAAGGCAATCTGGAATTTTTAACATTTAAAAAAGACTATTTCGAATTTGTCACATGGTTCACTTTGTAATCATCCTATGTATTTAGCAAAGCATTAGATAGTGCTTTAGCACAAACTAGGTTATTCATTTGCATAATCTTAGAATTACTAAATCCATGTTTTTGTGTTTTTTAAGATATTTCGAGATCTTATTCAGTTATTTGAATCTTGAAATGAAATTCTGTGCATGAATATGTGTATATTTTGAAAAATCTTTGTGGAAAATATGTTGTAGAATTCTGCAGTAATATAACATCTAAATTCATAGGATAGGAATTGGTAGTTCTAAGACATCTCATTACATCTGAAGAACTCTGAATACCTCTTTTTTTTTTTTTTTGAGTCTTGCTCTGTCGCCAGGCTGGAGTGCAGTGGCGCAAACCTGGCTCACTGCAACCTCCGCCTCCAGGGTTCACGCCATATTTCCACCTCAGCCTCTTTAGTAGCTGGGACCACAGGCGCATGCCACCACACCCAGCTAATTTTTGTTATTTATTTATTTATTTGTTTGTTTGTTTGTTTGTTTATTTATTTTGAGACGGGGTTTCGCTCTTGTTACCCAGGCTGGGGTGCAATGGTGCGATCTCGGCTCACTGCAACCTTCGCCTCCCGGGTTCAGGCAATTCTCCTGCCTCAGCCTCCCAAATAGCTGAAATTACAGGCACACGTCACCATGCCCAACTAATTTTTTGTATTTTTAGTAGAGATGGGGTTTCACCATGTTGACCAGGATGGTCTCGATCTCTTGACCGCGTGATCCACCCGCCTCGGCCTCCCGAAGTGCTGGGATTATAGGCGTGAGCCACTGCGCCCGGCAAAATTTTTGTATTTTTAATAGAGATGGGGTTTCACCATATTGGCCAGGATGGTCTTGATCTCTTGACCTAGCGATCCGCCCACCTGGGCCTCCCAAAGTGCTGGGATTACAGGCTGTGAGCCACCTCGCCCGGCCTAAAAACCTCTTTTTATTGGAGACATTTAGATATTTATTCTGACTAGATATCAGTAAGTGTAGGTAATCAAGTGCTTCACAGATAACTAAAAATAAAATGAAAAAAGGAGCTAAATGAAAACGGAATCAACTGGATTCTAACAATTGTTAGAAAGCTAATTCTAAAATTAACATGAGGCTTTATTTTCCTGAACCTTTGAAAATATGTCAGTCATACTACTTGATGAACTCATCTTTCATGCCTTGAAAAATAACACGTTCATTGTAACATTGGAATACATCAGAAACATCCGCTCTTTGCTCCTGGCTGGGACATCCCTTTTCCCACACTACCCCCAGCTAACTGTTACCCAAGTTTTTCTCTTACTTTACATTTACCTCTCCTTTTCCTTTAATTCTTAGCTGGTGCACACCAGACCTTATTGTTCACTGAGAAAAATGACTACAGGGAAACTTACTCACATTTCCTGAAGCAAATCTATTTATTTTCTCCACCATTCCTACTCGTACAAAAGAACTAAACTGTGCCATCAAATCTACCCTCAACAGCATACAGATATTCTCTATTATTTCTATGTTAAAAATCCCTTCCCTAATCCCATATTTCCCCTAGTTATTGGCCTATATTTTATTACTTTCCTCAGCAAAAATTCTTGATTTAGTTGCCTGACTTACTATTTCAACTCCATTTGTCCCATTCATCCATCAAACTACACATATTTGATTTTATTCTCGTTTCCACTAACTTTATTCTTTTCAAGGTCACCAACTACTTCAGAGTTGCCAATTTCAATAGGAAATTCTGTGTTTAGCCTATTTGGTAATGCTGTTCTTCCAGAAACTTCTCTCCTGGATTCCTGGATCTAATAGTTTCAGACATTTCACCCTACCTTATTATGTGCTCAGACTCAGTCTCTGATTTGTATCCTCCTACTACTTCTGATTCAAAATTTAGCTTTCTCTCCTCTTTACTGTCCACGTCTTCTTCCTAGTTGTCCCTGTCTTTCCTGTGGCTGTAGATGACATTGTTGTGCTCCCATGTTCCAAATCTCATTCTGAGGTCAGATCTATCTCCTTGGTCTGAATATTAGACTCAGGTGTTCAACTGCCTGACATCTTCTCTTAGATTCCTAATTGGGTTGAAATGTACAACCATAGCTGATTATTCTCTCTATTGATCTATTCCTCTTCCTGTCAAAAAAAATGGCTCTGCCAGTTAAAAAAAATATTTTATATATATCAAATATGTGTATGTATTGTGTATATATATATATATACATACACAATATGTGTATAGATATATGAGTATGCATATATGCATACACACACACACACACACACACACACACACACACACACTTGATTCCTCTCTGTTCCACACCACCATCCCTGATTGATGCTCAATTGACCCTCAGGTACTATTGGTTCTAACTCTGAACTGCCACTTCCCTAATTGTAAGTTATCTTCCTATGCTTTCTAAAATACTGCAAGAACTTTATAATTGCAACCTCTGCTTTCATTATCAATTTTTCTATTCTCCAAATTGTGGCAACAGTGATCTTTTAAAATAAATCAGATTACATCCATTCTGTTTAACCTCCTGTAATGGTTCTTATTGTATCTTTTCACAATCAAGCCCCTAATTCCTCTGCAAACATAGGTCTTCTGTATCCTCTCTTGCTTACACTCCATGCTTCAGTCCCCTGGCCTCCACTCTGCCCCTCTAGTGTCCACCTTACCTTTTTCTTTTCTTTCTTTTTGATACAGAGTTTCGCTCTTGTTACCCAGGCTGGAGTGCAATGGCGCGATCTCGCCTCACCACAACCTCCGTCTCCTGGGTTCAGGCCATTCTCTTGCCTCAGCCTCCTGAGTAGCTGGGATTACAGGCATGTGCCACCATGCCCAGCTAATTTTTTGTATATTTAGTAGAGATGGGGTTTCACCATGTTGACCAGTATGGTCTCGATCTCTTGACCTCATGATCCACCCACCTCGGCCTTCCAAAGTGCTAGGATTACAGGCTTGAGCCACTGCGCCCGGCCCACCTTACCTTTTTCTACTTGAAAAGCTCTTCTCTCCATCCCTACCCATCATCAGGTTTGTTCTCATGAAAACCTCCATTAGATTTCAACTCAAACATCCCCTTCCTGTAAGATTTAAAGTGGGCTCTTCTTTATCTTCTCACCCTGGCTATTTTGCTCTACACTTATCACCATCTGAAAGCACCCTATTTGTTTTCTTGCTTACCATGGATTATTTAAACGTCCATTTGGGTTGATGCTCTGGAACAACAGGAGCATTGTCACTTTGGATGTTCCTAGACCTAGACCACTTCTCACCCTGTATAGCATTTGAGAAGTAATTGCTAAATACATAGACAATTAAATAAATAGTTTATACAGCATGTTTGTTATATACAAAGGGCCAAGGATTTTGAAATTGGATGACATCACAATCTAACTCAAACTAAGTGGTCCAACACCCTCAACTCTCTAGAAAATCCGGAAAACATTAATAATCCATGGAGACACAGAACAATAGCACGGCCGAAAAGAATAAAAGTAAAACAAATATATTAAGTTGGGAGGGACAGGTTATTTTCCTTTTCTGAGAAATTACAAAGAAATGCATATGTAGCTACAGAAATCTTAGAATATATTTATGAGAAAAATAATCAAGAATACATAAAATCCCCTCATTTGGTTAGGACCTCAATAAATACTTTATTATATAATTTTCAGATTTTTCCCATGGAGATCTATACACAGTTACTGAACTCTTGAAATGTGTTTAGCACAAATGAAGAGCTGACTTTTTATCAACCTAAAATTAAAATTGAAGAAATATAAAATATTTCTTCCAATAAACACTACTTTATTGTTTAGTACGACTATATTTCACTTTACTGAAAATAAAATGTGTGAATTAAGACACAAAACATATGCTGGATTTTCTTTTTCTTTCTCTCTCTCTCTTTTTTTTTTTTTTTTTTTTTTTGAGATGGAATCTCACTCTGTCGCCCAGGCTAGAGTGCAGTGGCACGATCTTGGCTCACTGCAACCCCCACCTCCCGAGATCAAGCAATTCTCATGCCTCAGCTTCCTCAGTAGCTGGGACTACAGGCACCTGCCAATATGCCCAGCTAATTTTTGTATTTTTGTTTGTTTGTTTTTGAGAGAGAATCTAGCTCTGTCATCCAGCTGGAGTACAATGGTGCAATCTTGGCTCACTGCAACCTCTGCCTCCTGGGTTCAAGCAATTCTCCTGACTCAGCCTCCTTAGTAGTTGCGATTACAAGCACTCACCACCACATCTGGCTAACTTTTGTACTTTTAGTAGAGATAGGGTTTCATCATGCTGGTTGAAACTCCTGACCTCAAGTGATCTGCTTGCCTCAGCCTCCCAAAGTGCTGGGATTACAGGTGTGAGCCACTGCACCTGGTCTAATTTTTGTATTTTTAATAGAGACAGAGTTTTGTCATGTTGGCCAGGCTGGTCTTAAACTCTTGACCTCAGGTGATCCACCTGCCTCGGCTTCACAAAGTGCTGGGATTATAGGCTTGAGCGACCAAGCCCAGCCCATATGATGGGTTCTTAAAAGACTTAATTTAACACACACAAAAAAAAGAAAAATATTTTACTAATAAATTTTTGATGGATAACATGTTAAAATGATAACATTTTGGATATAATGGCCTAAACATATTTTTTAAATAAATTTAATCTTTATTTTTATTTTTTCTATCAGAAAATGTAAACTACATATGTGGCTTATATTTCCACTGAATAGCCCTTCTACACTTACAGATATATGTATACACATATATAGGTATTTTATAAAATAACTTTTAAAAATAAACTACTTCCTTGACTTGGCTTTATAGTAACATAATCCTTTAAGTCAATAAATACAGACCTTTAGCTAGCCTTTTTGAGTAATTGCTTAGTATTTCACTGTGTGGAATATTAGAGCCATTCTTAGTGTTTAGATGGTTTCTAAATTTTCGTTTTTGTATATAATGCTAGGAGAAATGCATTAAGTGAAACTTTTACTGGTGATGGATAGTTATAAGGACCAAGTATCTTCTATGTTGAATTTTAAAAGAATTGGAGAAGGGCATGGCAAATTTTTAGAAAGTAATTTTTATAAAACATATAAAAGTATATAAACTTATGTACTCTATAAAAGCATATACTTTAGGCCAGGCACGGTGGCTCAGGCCTGTAATTCCAGCATTTTAGCAGGCCAAGGTGGGCGGATCACAAGGTCAGAAGTTCAAGACAAGCCTCGCCAACATAGTAAAACCCCATCTCTACTAAAAATACAAAAATTAGCCAGGTGTGGTGGCATGCACCTGTAGTTCCAGCTACTCAGGAGGCTGAAGCAGGAGAATCAGTTGAACCCAGGAGGCGGAGGTTGCAGTGAGCTGAGATCATGCCATTGCACTCCAACCTGGGTGACAGAGAGCAACCCCATCTGAAAAAAAGAAAAGTATGAACTTTATATACAGTTGTAGCTTCGTATCCACAGAGGATTGGTCCCAGGAACCCCCAGGATACCAAAATTCACAGATGCTCAAGTTCTTAATGTCAAATGGCTTAGTATTTACATATAACCTAGACACATCTTCCTATACACTTTAAATCATCTCTAGATTATTTACAACACCTAATAGAAGGTCTACAGCATCACTTCCTTTGCATGGATTCAACATAGTACTCCGTGCCTAGCAAATTCAAGTTTTCCTTTGGAACATTGCAGAATTGTTTTTTCCAAATTTTTTTATTCAGGTTGGTTAAATCCACAGATGTGGAACCCACCGCTATGGAGAGCCAAATGTACTTTTATAAAATATGATCATTATACAGAGTATATAATATATATTATAAAAATTTCCATGAACAACAATTAAAATATTTAAATGCTAAAACATTTATAATTTTCTTTAAAAATACATTCTACGACTATTTCACCTCCCTGAGAACATCTTACAATTTTTGATGAAATACTGCTATTTTAAACAATAGAATACAAGCCCTTCGATATAAGGGACTGAAATCTCTGATCTATTTCTGTCATTTCTGCCTGTCTTTGAAGAGATGCCTTGAGTACAATCTCAGATGACAAAAAGCCAAAAGACTGGTACTCTAGGAGCCCCCTGAGAAAGTGTGTGTCCACTCTGGGGTAATGTCACCCATCTACGCTCTCGTGAAGGGTTTGCAAAGGAAATGGAATTGTTCTCAGGCCAATTCAGAGAGGTCTGTACCTTCTGAGAGCCAACCTGTTAGAAGTATTCCAAGTAGCCAGAATCTATAACAATGTTGTCTCCAGAGAATCATAATACACTCCACATTAGAGGAAATAAACAGAGTAGAATTGTCTTGATTTTCCAAGTATTTTGAGTACTTGACCTGAGTATTGACCATTTGCTCAATATTTCAGTGTTCTATGAATTACATATTCTTAGTGTCCCCAGGCCACTATTAGGTTCGTAGACAGCCAAATATGCAAGTTTAATATAGAGATTATTAGAAATACAGAAAAAATTACTTTATAATATATGAAAAAACTACCATATTTACTAGTCCTAGAAAATCTTTTAGAGTTTGAACCAGTTATGCTACTTACCTTATACATAAAATCATACGACTTTCCTGGGTAAGAGCATTCGGTTTAGTCTTTTTCATTTGTTTGTTTCATCAATAAGGGCTTTGCCTTCTATGTCCTACATTGGAATTTACTATACTTTCATTCGATTTATATAGACAATAGTGGGATCTAAACATATTTTGATTTCTCACAGTTACAAATTTTATATAACTAGGTTGGAAATTCAGTTAATAGGTGCTCCTCTGTACATAATCTCTGTAGTGTTACAGAAGCATCCAGAAGGTCTGTCTGCTTCCAGCCCTGCCATGTATTGATTATGCAACCAAGGACCTGCCACTAAATCTGGAAGTTAATTTCCTCATCTATAGTATGAGGAAAATAAATCCTGTGCTACCCACCTCACAAGACAGCAACGAGAATCAAGTGGGGTAAAATATACAAATAGATTTTGGAAAAAAAAAGAGAGAGAGAGATACCATTTCTGGAAACCTAGAACAACTTTAACAGTAATAACAATAACAAATCCTCATTTTGTAACTATTTCTTATACTAGCAATCTTATGACTGCAATCAATAGAAATCAACTCAAACTAGTTTAAAAGGAGGCAAAAAGTGGAGAGAGGATTGCAGTATAGGGATTCAATAGCATCCTGGTGTCTGAAACTAGGAGCACATCAAGATCTCAGGAAAGAACTGGAACCAGTTACCTTTCCTCTCTTCTCTTGTATTTGTTATCTGAAACGTTATTTCTAATATCTAAAGATACATTTATTCTGCTTATCCTTGAATAAAAATGTGGCTGCTTGCACATGCAGAGCATGTATTTTACAGATTCAGCCACTTTGAGACACAATCTCTATTTAATTTCCAAATACAAATTCCCTGGGAATCTGGTTATATTTCAATTATGTGCCCAGAGCAGGGGATGGAGGCAATGTATGGCCCCGCACCCCACTCCCCTTCCTAGAGAGTCAGGGGAGCCGCTGTGTTTGCATCACACGGTTCTCACACAACCTGGAGTCCTGTGTGTGTGTGCCTCGCCTGCTCAGCACTTTGCTTCTTCAAGGCTAAGACTGAAGCTTGTGGTTTTCACCATTGTCCCTAGAATCTAGTCAGCAGCCCAGTACTTATTCGTGGGGAACCTTTTGAATTAATTCTTCGGTATTACGTAGCTGAGAAATTTCTAACTTAGGTTTTGTGATACTCAAAGAGACAAACTGTCACATAAAAGGATACGCCCAAGTGCTGAGGTTCAGTTTCTGGGTATGTGGTGTGTTTTGCCTAACGTGTGGAGAGGAGGGAAATGTAAAATCTCCAGCTTGAGCCTGGCACAGTGGCTTACACCTGTAATCCCAGAACTTTAGGAGGCGTAGGCAGGTGGATCACCTGAGATCAGGAGTTCGAGACCAGCCTGGCCAACATGGCAAAACACTGTCTCTACTGAAAATACAAGAATTAGCCAGGTGTGGTGGCACACGCCTGTAAGCCCAGCTACTTAGGAGGCTGAGGCAGGAGAATCAATTGAACCTGGGAGGCAGAGGTCGCAGTGAGCTGAGAATCACACTGCCCTCCAGCCTGGGTGACAGAGTGAGACTCTGTCTCAAAAATAAATTAAAAAGTAATATATATATATATATATATAGTGATGATGATCAAGAATAAGATTTTTAAAATGGCTGTTGGGTGAATACTGCTCTTCTCCAATGTGTTAGAGACCTTTGATTTGTTTTATTTTTCCTCCAGAAAAAAAGGTTGTTGAATCCTTTAGGTATAAAATCCCTTAGGTACCCACTATTAAAAAATCACTTAGGTATCCACTAATATAAAAATATATTAGGTATCCACTAATATAAAATCCCCTAGGTATCCACTATTCCCTTCAACTTTCCAAAGCATTTTCACATGTGAATGAAATGAGAAAATGTATTATCTTAACAGATAGAAACAGAATTTCTCTGAGGGATGAAACTATTTTTGTTGAAAGGGGGAAAAAAGATACTTCGGTAAGCCATTTGAAAGAGAAGAGACATCTGGAGGGCATAGGTGCCAGCTGAGTCCCAATAATAAAAGAGCTGCTTAGGGTGCTCCAGTTTAGGAAATGAAAGCCATCGGATTTTGCTCCTAAGAGGACTGGGGAGAAAAAAGAAAGGAAGGAGGAGTCCAGGAGGCATAGAGTCCAAGAAATGTGGCGCATCAAAGCGGCATGGGGCAAGGAACTTATAAAAATCTTCCAAGGGGTACGGTGGCCCCCATCCCTGCAGCTTTACCACCCCAGCCTACACAAACTCTTTAAGAAGAAAAATATTCAAGATGTGACTTTTAGTTGTTTTTATGCAATTTGAATTATTTGTTCATTCTGTGGACGTTATCAGAAATAGAGAGAGAGAGAGAGAGAGAGAGAGAGAGAGAGAGAGAGAGAGAGTGTGTGTGTGTGTGTGTGTGTGTGTGTGTGTCTAAATTAAGCATGTGTAAGCATGTCTGGCCTGAATGGTGTGGAACAGAGAGAATGTGTGTTAAAGCAGAAGTGGAGGCAGAGCAAACACCACCTAAGATGTCAAGGGCAGGGAGGGAGCAAGCTGCCTTTAGGTTGTAAATGCATTATCTCCTATGCTCCCTCCAACAACTTGCCAAGTAATTAAAACAGATATCATTACTGTTTGACAGATAGGGAAACTGAAAACAATCATTTACACAATGTCTTACAGCAAATTAGTCTTGGAGCAGAACGAAAATCTGTATGTCTTGTCACTGGACTCGTGTTAATTGCATTGATCTGCCTTCAAATGTTGTGATAGAAACAGAACAATGGTAGCATACCTTAGTGGCAGGAATCAAGAAGACATTTCTTTAAATGAAATGCTTTTAATGCTTTTAGTCAATCCACCAAGATTACCTTTTAGTTATTCTTCCATTCATTTAATAGATATGTGTTGAATTCTTGCTCTCCAATTAGCATTATGATAGGTGATAGCCTTTTGCTTTTGAATAAGAATCAAAGTGAGCCTTATGAAAGAAAAAAGGAATAAGAGGACCATGAAATTCACAGCATCCTGAGTAGTTTTTAAAAACTTTTTTAAAATTTCTGGTTCTTTTTGAAATTGCAGTGACACAAAGTCTGATCTAGTTTCAGCACTAGAAGTAACTAATTATGAATCCACAACTAACCATTTTAGTCCTCATCCACTGATGGTGTATAACTGAATGGTATAGCACTTTAGAAAACAGCTTGGTAGGCCTGGCGCCACGGCTCACACCTGTAATCCCAGCACTTTGGGAGGCTGAGGTGGCAGATCACCTGAGGTCAGAAGTTTGACACCAAACTGGCCAACATGGCAAAACCCCATCACTACTAAAAGCACAAAACTTAGCTGGGCATGGTGGTGGGTGCCTGTAATCTCAGCTACTCAGGAGGCTGAGGCAGAAGAATTGCTTGAACCTGGGAGGCGGAGGTTGCAGTGAGCTAAGATCATGCCACTGCACTTTACTCCAGCCTGGGTGGGAGAGTAAGACTCCATCTCAAAAAAAAAAAAGAAAAAGAAAAGAAAAGAAAACAGCTTGGTAGTTTCTCAAAAAGTTAAATACAGAATTACCACATAACCCAGGAAAATCATTTTAAATATTCCTTTCTAAGATCAAGAAATGCCCGGAAAGTGCTTTGCCAGCCCAAACACTCTCCCTCATCCAAAAGTCCCCAAGGAGAAGGCTATGTTCTGAATATCTGTGTCCCTGCAAACTTTGTATGTTCGACCTAATCCCCAATTAGTATTATGAGGGTGGGCCTTTGGGAGGGGATTAAGTGATGAATGCAGAGCCTCATTCATGGAGTAGTTCCTCATAAAAGAGGCCTGGGAAGACTGTTTGTCCCTTCCACCATGAGAGGACACACAGAAGCCATCATCTATGAGGAAGAAGCCCTTGCCACATCTGCTGGCATCTTGATCTTATATGTTCAAGCCTCCAGAACTAAGAGCAATAAATTCCTGTTGTATGTAAGTTTCTCAGTCTACGGTATTTGTTAGAGCAGCCAGAGTGGACTAACACAGAACTGTTTAGAAAAGGGGTGGGAGCACTTTGTGAGTTAAAGCACCACTCTATCAATAGCTGTGCAGCCCCAGATCTCCAAAGAAGCGCCTCGGTAAAAGAACAAGGTTGAATTTACAGCTGAAGTTTGAGAGCTAAGCAGCACTTTTTAGTTAAGACAAATTAAAAACTGGTGGGCCAGTATGCTCAGGCTTCCTTGTGAAAAAACAATGTTTAGCTCAGGCAAGTCCCAAACCCATTGACCCATCCAGGTGCATTGAAGGGAAAAGACAAGCTCCTGCAGAGGTTCTGTCGACACCATGGAGGCTGGAAACAGATATTCAAGCAAAGCATGGAGAGCAGAACATTGCTTTTAAGATAAACACAATGTTCGGAGGCTCATTCCATGTCTGAAACTTATGCCTGTTGAATTTTTAATGTATCTTCTTCAGTGTTAGAGTAATAGTGAGCTGGGACTAAAGCAGGTAAGGATAAGCCAGGCACAGAAGAGGTGACCAAAGATTTTCTTTCAATACGTACACTTTCCCCAGTCATCTTTCTCAAAGATTTAGGATCTGATCTTGAGCACTTGGCTGACTGAGCCTCCATTTTGCATGATCTTATAGTTGGGTATATGGAAGATCTGGATAATTTCATGTCTTAAAGCTCCTCCTGTGTATTTTTCCCCCATTTAATGGCCCTGATTTTTTTTTTTTTTTTTTTTCTGAGATAGGGTCTCACTCTGTAGACAGAAGTGAAGTGCAGTGGTGCAATTACAGCTCACGGCAGCCCCGACCTCCCAGGCTCAAGCAATCCTTCCACCTCAGCCAAGTAGCTGGGACCATAGGTGCATGCCACCATGCCGGGTTGATTTTTAACTTTTTTGTAGAGACAGGGTCTCACTATGTTGTCCAGGCTGGCCTTGAACTACTGGGCTAAAGGGATTCTCCTGCCTTGGTCTCACAAAGTGCTGGCACTACAGGTATGAGCCAATGTACCTGGCCCCTGAACCCTTACACAGAGATAATTTCTTAAAAACTGAAAACATATTTTATTCCTTTTGGCCCCTAATCCATAGATGGCCTAATAAACTACTGATATTCAACAAATGTTTGCTAAACCCTTTAATACTATTATTTGGAATAATATTGCCACTGATAGTAATTAGAACAGAAAAACACTGAGTGCTTCCCTGAATCCCTTTGGCCTGCCTCCTACTCCCAGCCCTCTATCAGCCCTTCTGCCACAGTTCCTGCTGAGCTGAAAAAGAGACACACATGTCAGCCTCACAGCTTAAACAAAGAGCTACAGTGAAAGAAAAACAGCTGAGCCAGCAGGAAGCATAAACAGAGGGGGAGGTGTCAAGATAGCTATTTTTAAAGCCGATGTAGATGTAGTAAATAAACCCATAGGCCTTAATAAAGCCAGGTAGCTCTTTTCTTGAGAGGTTGGCCTATGCTCTAAACTTGTCCCAAGGTTTGCTTGATCCTCTTAGAAGAGCATATTTGAAATTTGGTAAGGGCAAACAAAACACTGGGGCAGGGGAAGACATGTCCTTGTTCTTAGGTTTTTTCTCACAAAGAAAAATAGGAAGCTTGAGAACCAAGAAAACACAAGGCAGATAAAGAATCACAAAATATGTACAAAATGTTATTGTTGTCTATCAAGATACAGATGGATGCATCATGAACTTGATAGTAATTCCTCCCCTTTGGATCTTTTCTGCGTCTCTCCTGCTGGTCCTCAAAGTCCTCAATTTTCCCTGTCACCTTAATCTCTTTCTTTTTCCTATTTTGCTCTTACTCTTGGATCTGACAAAACAGAAAGAAAAATGCTCTATAACCATGAGCACATGATGTGCCTGGAACTGTGTTGTGAGTTATTTTAATCAACACAACACTTCTAATATCTCCAGTGTTGAAGAAGAAACTGAGGCTTGTAAATTGCAATGTAGAATAAATTCCCACCACCTGAATTGCCTGCATAGCTCTATAGGATCTGGCTCCTGCTTACTTTTCGGCCCTAACATCCCTGGTCTCCTACTATAACCGGGTTTTCTTGGGGTGTTGGTGAGGCACAGCTCCCCTGAGAGAATGCTGTGAGTTCTTGGCCTCCAACCTCTTAAAGAATAAGTGGTGGGACCACTGCAGATACGCTGTAGACTCGTAAAAGTAAATATCGGACTCAAGAAGTGTTGCAGAAATGTGATTTTATTTAGGTAGAGAAAAGAGAAGGAAAGGAGAAGAAGAGAAGGATTTCCACGAAGAGTGTGGAAGGGGATTCCAGAGGGGAAAATCCGGCCAGGTGTATGGATACGGACTTTTATCCTGGGAGGAACCCCCATCTTCTCCAAGACCCTGGGCCAATGAAAGGAGTTACTTAGAACTTCCACTGGAGTGATTGACTTTTAGTTTCTTCCCGAGGCAGTGAAATTCAAACATAAACCATTAAATCTCCCAGATGGAGAGAGATGGGAGGAGGGCATGGTGCTGGGAAATTCTTGCCCTTAAAACTACGCCCCCTTGTGGACCCGGAAAGAGAACACATTCCCTCACTACCTCTCTTGTCCCCACTTCAGTCAAACTGACCTTTGAGTTTCTTGATCATGTCAACTCCCATTCTACCCTAGGAGCCTTTTCCTGTCCTCACCAATGAAAGACACTGGAATCCTCTTCCTCCAACCATGGTTCCTTCTAGTCAACTGGTTCTCTGCTCAAATGTGTCACCCCATTAGAGTAATCTTCATAAACATTCAGTTCAAAGTACCTAATTTTTCCTTCAGAGTGACTCCTTGTTGTGGCCATGGAGGTGCACCATTCAGATAACCCTTCAAGGGAGCACAGTTGGCTGACAATCTCCAACTGCCCTATCTTTAAATCCACTGCAGTGTTCACACATAGGCCTGAGGCTCTCTCTTTCCAGACCTGAGCCTATAACAGAGTAGGGTAAGGGCACTAAAGCCAGCCCACTTCATCACTTCTGCCCAGTGCAGGACTCCTCTAATGAACAATATTTACTCAGGACTGGGTTGTGGGGCAGAGATCTCATCAGGTTGGCCAAGACTTTCTTCAACCTGCATAATAACCTGTCCCAAATTCCCTCTTTCCTTATCTCCTTGTCCAGATGTGAGAGCTGCATCACATTCAAAGTGCTCCCCGGTTACTCCTGCTCCCACTCTCTCTTATCCTACACAGGCACTTCTCCTAGTCTCTTGTTTGTCTAATTCTGCCTTGATGTCTGCTTCTCAGGAGACCTGAACTGGTGTACTCTCTTATAAAACACTGTTTCATTACTTGCATAGCATTTATAGCTGTTTTTATTTTATCCAATTAAATTGATCCACTTACATATGTATTTAATGTCTCCCTCCTACTACTGCCACCATCTCCCCCTCAATGTAATCTGTCTTATTCATCACCTTATTCCCAGTGCTGAGAACAGTACCTGGCTTGTAATTGTTCTTCAGTTAATATTGTTGAATGAATGAATGAATACATTTAGAAGGCTAGATTTATATTCCAAGTCCATCACCTACTCTTTATTCAGTTACTGTGGGTTTTATTATTCTAGTTTTTGGACATAAAACAGTAAGCAAGAAAGACAAAGTCTCTGCCATTTTGAATTTATATTCAAGGGAGGGAAGACAGGTAATAAACACATAATCACGAACATATATATATGCTATGTGATAAGAGATATAAAGACATTATAGTGTGTAATAAGGGAATAAAAAGTGGTTGTTGAGTAGTTAGGAAAGCTAGATCCCTGATAAGATGACATTTGAACAGAAATTTGAATGAAATAAGAGAGTGAGTCAAGCAGATACCTGGCTCAAGAGTGTTCTGGGCCAGGGGACTATAAATGGAGACATTTATGTTGGAGTGTGTTTGGAAAGTTCAAAGAACAGTTTGGAGGTTAGTGAGGCTGCACCACAGACAACAAGGTGAATGGCAGAAAACACTATGGGGAGGCACATGGTATGAAAGGTAAGTCCTTATATGCCATCATAAGGAATTTAGATGGGATTTTCCTCTAAGTGAGATAAAAAGTGAGTGGATACTTCTCCCTGCCACTTTAAAGGATGTATCAGGCTACTAGGTGGGAAACAGTAAGAGATAAAGGTAGAAGTAGAGGGAGAAGAAAGCAGGTTACTTAATATTTCATAAATATCTCTAGTGTCTATCAGTAAATATGGTGATATTTGGTCAAATGCTGATTATACTTGAAGGCAAAGTTAGACTTCCTAACAGATTGAATAAATGAGGTTTGTGGGCAAGGAAATAATCTAGAATGACTCTGAGTATTTGGCCTGAGCAAACAGAAAGGTGGAGTTGTTGATTACTGTGTTTTCCTTTGGTTGAGCTCAGCTGAACTGGTATAGTCATCGATAGGCAGAGTAGATGCAACTAGATTTGAGATTTCTCCTGTTGAATACAATAGTAGGGGTGTTTTGAGGATATTGCAAAAGAATCATTATCCTTTTAGAAGATGGGATATAAGTTGCATAAGGAGAGACATTAGCACATGAAGGGCATGAGAGAAAGAGAAAAGGCATATGGTCAGTAGATGGAAGGTCTCTGTGGGGCTGAAGAATGAAGGATAATGAAAGGGTCTGAAGTGGTGGTCAGAAAGTGGGGTGGCCCTATTTTTTCCTTTGTATCACAACTGTATTAGTCTGTTCTTATGCTGCTAATAAAGATACCCAAGACTGGGTAATTTTTAAAGGAAAAAGTCTTAATTGACTCACAGTTCAGGATGGCTATGGAGGCTTCAGAATCATGGCCAAAGGTAAAGGAGGAGCAAAGTCACATCTTACATGGCAGCAGGCAAGAAAGCTTATGCAGGAAAACTCCTACTTATAAAACCATTAGATGTCATCAGACATATTCACTACCACGAGAACAGTATGAGGAAATTTGACCCCATGATTCAATTATCTCCACTTGGTCCCACCCTTGACATGTGGGCATTATTACAATTCAACATGAGATTTGGATGGATACACAGCGAAACCATATCAATAGCAATCTCTTTTTCTCCCTTGAAAAATAAGAGGAGTGGCAAGTGAAATGAAACAAATCCCATACCTACCTCTCCAACTACCATCCCATGTGTCTATCCCTCTCCATGGTTAAGATTCTTGAAAAAGTCTTATTCAGCATTTGCATTCTCTGTGGTTCCTTCTTAATTTCCTATGGTAAGGCTCCCATTCACAACACAGCAAGGTAAATTTTTGTTTGCTGCAGATTTCTTTCAACACCCCCACCTTAAAGCTAGCTAAAAAAGTCATTCCTTTCAATAAATGACATCTCTTCAGTCATTTGTATCTTCTCATTCCTACATTAAATATCCCCAATTTCTTCAATTATTCCTTATGACATAGTTTGGAGCTACTTTGAAACCTCAGGCCCTCAGCTGAATGTGTTCTAATTTATCTCTTAATATATGTCTCTAACTCTCTCGATATATAATGTTCAGTATTATTCAGAAATAAGAAGAAATGAAGTACTAGTGGATGCTACACAGATGAACCCTGTAAACTTTATACTAAGTAAAGAAGTCAGTCACAAAATACTATATACTATATGATTCCTTTTATATAAAATGTCAGAATAGGCAAATCTAAAGAGACAGAAATTAGATTGGTGGTTGTCTAGGACTGGGGAAAGACAAATGATTGGGGATGATGGCTAAGGAATGCAGAGCTTCTTTTTGTGGTGATGAAAACATTCTACAATTAATTGTAGTAATGGTTGTACAAATCTGTGAATATTATAGTAAAAGCCACTGAAGTGTACACTTTCAATAGGCAAATTCTATGGTATATGACTTACATCCCAAAAAAGCTATTAAAAACAAACATGATACTGAAAAGAAAACGCAGTACTTTCAACTAGAGTGCTTTAACCTCTATCATTTCTATTTCACGCTGTATAAAAGAGAAGTAAATAATATCTGCTCCACCTCCTTGACGAGGTTGTTGAATCACATTTTGCGACCTAATAATTATGTAAGTCATTAGCTTGAGTGACTCTCACCAGCTCGTATTTGGAATACTAACACAATTCACCGGCTGGTAACCCATTTGTTTTACATGTAGAGGTAAGAAGGTTTATTTAATTTTTTTGTTTTTTAACATCTGTTATCCAACTCAGGAAAGAATGTAAGGATCACTTAGTACCCATTGTATCAAGTCCAACTCTTCACCTTAGCATTTAAAGCTGTCTTCCAACTTTGTCCCATACATCTTATCATTCTTTACCCCAACTTTGACCCACATATCCTATCATTCTTCACAGCCAAACTACTTTCAATTCTAAAACCATTGTTTTCTCTTTCATGTATCTTGCACATTAACTGTTTAGCTGATTATTCCCCTCAAACAAAATATACCCTATTACGGCCTGAATGTTTGTGTCTCTCCAAAGCCCTAACCTACAATATAGTGGTATTTGGAGTTGGAACCTTTGGGAGGTAATTAGATTTGGATGAGGTCTTGAAAGTGGGGCCTTTAAGATGGGGCCTTTATAAGAAGACAAGGAGAGACCAGAATGCTTTCGAGCTCTCTCTCTCTCGCTCTGCCATGTGAGGACACAGCAAGAAGGAGGCCATCTGCAAGGCAGCAGGAGAACCCTCACTGGGGAACTGAATCAGCTGGCACCTTAATCTTAGGTTTACCAGCCTCCAGAACTGTGAAAAATATATTCCTATTGTTTCCGCCACTCAGTCTATGGTATTTTTAGGGCAGCCTGAACTGACTAATATATACTTCTTGAAACTCCCCACCAATATCCTGTTATCACTTGCTTCAAATGTTTCTTGAAAACATTCCTATCTTAAATGCTCCCCTCATACTGATCAGTTCATTACTCTTCATCCTCCTAGGAATTTGGCTACATATAAATCTAATTTGTTGGTCTTATTTGTTTATGTATCAGATTTAACTCACCTATTTGACTAACTTCTGTTACACCTTCATTTCCCTTAAACACAAGTTTTATAGACATTTCTACCAAAATTCAGCCCCCACTGCTTCTTCTTTTGCTAAACTGTTTTTTTCATGCTCTGTCTGGTCCAAACTTAATAGGAAAGACTCATCATAAAAAATAATCCAGAATGGCTCGTGTTGAAATTTAATTTCCTTAAGTTTAATTCCGGAGTTCTGATACACATTCGCATTTAGAGTGCCAAGAATTACGGTGTAGAAGGTGACTAAGTACATTTAAAGATTGTTCCTTTTTGTTGTTATATTACAAAAGGTTATAGTTGAGGCAGATCTTGAAATTGCATCTCATCAGCCCAGCAGGTGTGACTCTCACAGGAGAACAGGAAAAGACTTGTCCCATAAGGAGGCAACTCACAGTCTCTGCTAGCTCACAAGCCTGGTCTAAGTGTCCTACTCGAAAGCTATTCTGCCTGTATCATCAGTTCAGCCTCACCTTGGAAAACTCAAGCTTAGTTTTCCCAAATGATTTTTAGAGACTAAGATTTCCAGATGAAAACCAGGGAGGCTTTCCCAATTTTTAATTCATCAAGAAAGATGTTTTTCCTTGCTACCAGCCCTATTTTCTAATCAGCTAACACTTCCTGTGATGTCTGTAGAGGAAAGGTGTAGTGCAATTGACAGGAAGAGATGAGATCTTAAGCCTCTGCTCATTCATTCGGTGCTGAGTAGAATGCCTCCCGCAGGCCCCAGGAACTTATTTCCACCGACCAGTTAGAGCCAGAAGGATGGGGAGATAGCATCATAGATCCACTTCTCATTCATTTCATGGGCAAAGAAGCTAAGACCTGTAAAAATGACATGCCCAATGGTACAGGAGTTACAAACACAGTCATAAATATTGGCTCAAAATTTGGCATAGAAGCTTATGTGCTGCTCTAGAGATCTGCTACGATGTGGAGATTGGCTTGTGTTGGGGTGTTTTATCGCTCTTGTCATTTAAAAATACTTTTTGATTCTTAGTCTCCCATTTTTTCAGGTTCCGAGGAAATCCTTCAAAATGGGTTCTTGCGGGAAAAACGTGAGAATGGGAGAAAGGAGGGAGGGCTAGAAGGAAAGAAAGAGAAGCAAAAGCTAGGAAGAAAGTTGACCTTGGTGCCCTTTCCCAATCCCCTCCCCCGACTTTTCTGTTCTCCACTGTGCCCATCTCTGGTTTCACCAAGCTCAATTCCCTCCCCAGCTCTCTGTTTCCCACGGCCCTGAACATCAGCCTACAGGGGTTTGCATTCTGAAAACCCTTACGTGGCTGCCGGCGCTGGGCGTGCTCAAACGCCCAGGACTGGCTTTTTTCGGCAACTTCGGCAGCTCTCCCACCCCCACCCAAAGGGGCAGGTACGCACAGCTCCCTCGGTGTGAGTAAACGGAAAGAAATTACCCCACTCCCGCCCAGGGCAGGAGGCCACAGCCCCGCCGGGCAGTGCCCTGCTCCGGGGAGGCTGCCAGGGGGCGCCGGGCTCTCGTGGGTGGCGCGGCGCCGGGGTCCAGAGCCAGGAGGGCGCGCGCACCCCTCCGAGGGGGCGCTGTCTCAGGGCACGTGCGCGGGCGCGCGCCCTGGGAGTGGTCGCGGGGTGGCGGGAGGGGCGGGCAGGGGCGGGGCCGCGGCGGCGCGCGGAGGCCGAGCTCGGCTGGGCTTGGCGAGGCTGCGGCGCGGCCACCGGCTGGAGGGCAGCAGCAGCTGTACACAGAGCTTCAAAACCCCAAATCCGGGACTTGGGGGCGCTGAAACGGGCCTGGAGCGGAGCCCGGCGGTGAGGAACAGCCGCCCGTAGCTGTCTGCCCCTCTGCGGACGGCGTCGCCCTCGACTCCGCTTAGGAAGTGGTGGGGGTGGCTTGGCCCCCGTCGGGAGGCGTTCGAACGCCGGCTCTGAGAAAGAAAGGATTCCCCTGTGCTTGGAGCCCGCACCGGGCGCGGAGGGAGCGGCGACAGGCTCTCGCTCTCGGCACCATGGGCTGCACGCTGAGCGCCGAGGACAAGGCGGCGGTGGAGCGGAGTAAGATGATCGACCGCAACCTCCGCGAGGACGGAGAGAAGGCTGCGCGCGAGGTCAAGCTGCTGCTGCTCGGTAAGGGCGGCTGGGTCTGGGGCCCGGGGGTCGGCGGGGGACCGGGCGCGGCGCTCCGCGGTGACCGCTGAGTGGCCCTCAGCGTTTGGAAACCCGGAGGGAAAGGGAGGAAGCGCCTGAGGAGGCTTCGGAGCGGGAGCTGTGTCGGGCGGTGCGGAGCCGAGGCGGGTCCTCCTCTCCGGGTGTCCGGCCTCCCTCCGCCCCAGCGGGCGAGGACTCCCCGCGGCAGGGCGGGCGCGTCACTTCACTCGGTTGCCTTCGCGCGACCCAGCGATGAGCCCAGGCGTGAGTCCGAGGCGGCGGGTCGCGTGGAAACCTTTTGCTTTGAAGTTTAGCTCAGCCTTATGAAGACGAAGGGGCATTCGTGGCTAGAAAATAAAAGCACCCCCGCACCCCCAACCCCCTCCAGGAACACCCTCCTTCTGACGAGGTGTAGGCTGTGTTTCGACTCTGGTTTTCTTTTGCCCAGAGTGCCACGTTTGGTGAAATCGTTGCACCTTTTGTGGGGCCTCTGAGATGGGGCTGAAATGCCTTTCCTGTTAACTTCCTATGGCGACTCCCTAAGTGGTCAAGGAGCACTGATTACATTCACCCTGCGCTGAGGAAAGAGGCTGCGCTGGATGCTTGATTTTTCTTGCTCTGGGGACATGGAAGCCACCCAAGTGAGGTTGGGAAGCTTTGCTTTAGTAGTAGGCAAGGCAGATACTCGAGTGATGAAAACCGCTGTGAAAAGAGCGAGAGGGTCACGCCAGACAACAGGGCTCTGTCTCCGCTGCCACGGTTTCAGATGAATGAGATTTGCCAGGTACACGCCAGGCTTTTTATTTGTTCTTAGCACTGTTCGGTTCGTGAAACGTTACGTGGAGGTCTTTTCCAAATGTTTGACGGGGAAGAAACTAAAAAAGAGTAAACCAGGATTTCCAGAGGGAAGCATTAGGAAAATATTCGCAGGTTAAGATTTGTGAGTTAGGGTTTTCTTTTGTTTGCATGTTTTCTTCTCACACTCTAGGTATTTAAGTAGATGAAAGGTTTCTCAGAATCTTCATTTGCATTTCCAAGGACTGCTTTTATTTTTATACCAGTTATAAAAAAAAACTAGAAATGTTGCACAAACCTGTTTTTCAGTAAGCTTCTGTTTCATTGGTTTAATGACTGCAGAAAAAATGGTGGGTTTTTTTTCTCCAATACTAGTAGGCTTGGGAGCAGCAAAGTTGGCATGACTAAAAGTAATAATGATCTGAGTCATTTTGCAAGTAAACTGTGAAATAACTTTGCATTTTAAAGACCTGGGTGAGTTTCACCCTCTCGCCCCGAACATAAATCTTTCTCAGTTAATACTGTCTGCCTAAGTTTTTGCATTAATAAGAAATACTGTGTTTGGAGGAGGTTAGTGTATCTGTTCCTCTTGTGAATTGAATGTGAGATAGATATGAAATAAAAGAAGAATTAAAAAGTTCTTGCAGTTTTTGCACTCCTGGTGTGATACATTATTTCAGTGTATTTCTGCGTGACTCAGTTTGAGCCAACCATCCACCATATTTAAAGCAATTGAAAAATGAATCCTCTGGTGGTGGTGTTTTGTCCTTTAATTAGATGACTGTTAGGGATGCACTAAAATAAAGGTCCCAGGAGTAGGCTTTTGCTTATGTTCAGGAGTGATCAGTGTGTCTTAACCTTAGCCCAGTTGGCATTTAGAGCTGGGTAATTCTTTGTCGTGCAGGCTGTTTTTGTGCATTGTAGGATGTTCAGCAGCATCTTTGGCCTCCACTCATTAGATGCCAGTAGCAGCCTCCCAATTTGTGAGCCCCAAAAGTGTTTCCTTCAGGACATAATGCCTGAAGTCCTCTGGGGGCAAAATATAGCCTTAGTTAAGGACCACTGTTCTAGCTAAATATAATTGAATGTATAATATAGAACCAAAAGTTGAATCTTTACATTCATCATAGTGAGTTCAAGAAAAGAGGTAGCAGAGACCTCATTTTCTGAAGAAATTACGGAGCTCTTACATCTCTATACCAGAACTAGTGCTGTTAGAAATATTTCAGAATGATTTTTAGAAATCCTGAGGTGATTGAAGTCTTTCGGCTCTCTTTTCTAGCTTTGATCTTTTGTTTTTCCCTGCCTCTTTCTTCTCTGTGGAAATCCTGGCTGTCTTGCTGGCCCAGCACTCTCTCCTCTGTCTTATCCCCATTCTACTCTACCCTTTTGCCTGGAGTTCCAGCACCCTAGTCCTGTAAACAGAATGCTGGGTTACTTATTCCAGAAATTCAATTCTTGGAATATTTGAAAACATTGTTTTCCTAATTTGACTTTAGTAGTGAAATGTGACCTCTGGGTTTTTTTTTTTTTTTTTTTTTTGAATGCTTAAAGCATATGTATAAGCAGCTCAGTGAAATAATTCCATGTAAAACACAGAATCAACTAGAAATGTAAAATCGTTTCTAGGTAACGTATAACCAGTGTCACAGCCATCTACACCAGATCTTCCTCTTCAGTTATTCTGTTTTTCTCATCAAATGATGTTTTTAAAATTTAAGGCATAAAATCCCTAAGGTACTTTTAAGACAGTCTGTTAAATAGATTATATTACATTTTTTTTTGTAAGGAATGTATTGTCATTTTAGACAGCTGGGCTGAGAAATTTGGATATGAGACTTGCACACTATTAGTAAAGATTTTGGCACTGAATGTCTACATGATTTAAATCAGAGGTATTTCATTATACTGAGCAGTGAATTAGGCCTTAAAAAAAGAGGACCTAGTCTAATCATTGACCTTAAGGAAATTAGGCCAGAGTTTGGGTTGTCTTTTAGGTTTAGTTTTTATGCTTATTAGGATGATAGTACTTGATGGAGAAACTTAAAGAAATAAGTAATAATGAAAGAGTTTGAAATTATATGTCTAATTATTGGGGAAATTATTTTTTATTGTTACATCTTTGATATAACAATATCAAATAAATGCTTTAATTTATCACCCTTTTAAGGGCAGTGAGATTAAACTTATGCTATATTTCAGTAAGTAACTATAGTGTACTACTGGTACTTACTAAATATTTTATGTGTTTTGAGGATATATGAGATGATATACTAATAAGATGATCATGAATTAATTTTCTGTTCCAAAGCTTTGAGCAGTATTCTCCTTTATTCCACCTCACTATCCTTCCTTCCGCTCCACTTACCCACATATACAAAAATCCACAGCCTTATCTCTCCTCCTTTAGCTTGGTTTAAATATTACAGGTTTGGAGGAAAATCAGCTAAGGGATTGGATTTCTTCTCTTTGGTGGAAATTTTTCTATTGCTACCACCAACCAGTTCTTTGGGATGCTACATCATTAATCGTCACTCCTTTTGAACTTGCCCTGTGACTTCCCTAGTTGAGAAATTTTGGTGTGCAGGATTTTTGATATTTCATTGGTTGGCTTTCTTAGAATGGGTTTAGGATGTTAGATGTCAAAAAAGCCCATTTCCTTGACTAAATGGACTCGATAGTTGAGCATGGGTTGTGTGCTTCTCTCTCATGGTCTCCCTTGTATTAGCAGTTACTTTAATAAGCCACAGGTGGTATAAAAGTATGTTTTGGAAGTGCTGATTTTTTCTTTATCTTCTGTTTTTCATTTTCATGTTCATAGTTCAAGTCCTCCTCTGCCTCTGGCAGCCTGATTCCAGTAGGCTTTCCTGCTTCTTGTCTTTCCCTCTAGCCTGTTCTTTCTACTGTACGGTACGTACCATGCTGTTTCCTTGCTGAAAAACCTTTGTTGACTTTTCCGTTTCCTGCAGAATAAAATCTTTTAGACTTGGCTTCCCTCTGCCCTTATACGTTTTCCTCAGGGCACTCTTATTCTCCAAACAGAAACTGTTGGCATATGTTAAAGCATATTTGCACTTGGTTTCTTGTGTTGCTTAGCCTTCTGCCCAGCCTGTTCTACTGCTGTGAGCACTTTAAAGGCAGAATCTTTGTAGGTTTTCTTTGAATTCCTAACAACCCTTTCATTTTACCACGTGTAAAATGACTTCTTAATTATGTAAAATTATTATCTTGCTGGAATGTAAACGTTATACTCTTCCATTTTTCACTATCAATGAGAGCGAATAACTGCCCAGCCAAATTATATAAATAAAAAAGGAATAGCGAATTATGTGATGACCACAGTGAACACATGGCATCTAAAATAAAATTGTTTGGTTTAAGATTTTTTCCCTCATATTTATAAGAGCTTTTCAGTCATTGTATTTGATAAATTAAAGTTGAGAAAATGATAATGGATATTCATTGGAGGAGGGTCTGCTGTGATGCAATTATGGCATTTTGCCCTACAGATTCTTTTTTTGTAAAGGTAGATCTCATTTTCTGATTTTCATTTTTGGCCCCAATTTCTAATGCATAAAAAAAGTATAACTCTTGTTAAATATATCAGTGGTAGGAAATATGCCTATCTTAAAGAATTTAATAGATATTACTGAAACCTGAAAAAGACTGCTGTAATTTTTTAAATGAAATTTGTGTATCCAACCACAATCTTAATTTTTATTTTGTTATACGTTTCTGACTGCCTTGGAAAATTCTATGTACAACAAATTCATATGGAAGAACTGAATGTATTTGGCTGTGTTTGTCGCAGATTTTTTGGTCACATGTTGTGGCATGCAGTTAACCAATGTATGACTCCTTAGAGGAAGACATTGGTGAAGTTCGGATCTCAGACCCCATTTGAGTCTTAGGAACTAAGGTCAGCTCTACCTAATCTTTTAGTGCTCAGACTGCCTTCTGTCATGACTCATTAAGTGCCAATTAAAAACCTTAATGGAAATAGGGCAAAAATAATTTTTAAATGAATGTTCATTACCACAAACTTAATGACCTAATGCAAAATTTATTGTCATACAGATCTGGAGGTCAGAAGTCAGAGAAGGATTTCCACTGGGCCAAAGTCAGAATGTTGATATGGCTTCTTTTATTCTGGAGATTCTAGAGGAGAATCCATTCCCTTGCCTTTTTCAACCTCTACAGAGACTGCCTGCTTTCACTGGCTTGTGGTGCCTTCTCCATCTCAAGGCCAGAAATAGCTTGGTGGACTCTTTCTCATGTGGCATCACTTTCCTGCCTCCTCTTTTTACTCTTAAGGATGCTTTTAATTGCATTGGGCCTATCCACATAATCCAAGTTAATAGCCCCATCTCAAGAACACATCTGCAAAATTCCTTTTGCCCTGTGAGGTGACATATTCACAGGTTTCAGGGATTGGAACATGCTTATCTTTGAAAACTGTTATTTTGCCTACCACAGTCCGCCCTCTGGCTCCCAAAAGTTCACGTCCATCCTGCATGCAGAATGCATTCACCCTCTCCCAACATCTCCAAAAGTCTCAACCTAATATTGCCACAACTGATTCCAAAAATCTCAACCCAGAATGGGTGAGATTCTGGGTGTAATCCATAGTGGAACAAAATTTCTCTCTGTTTGTGGACCTGAGAAACTAGCAAACAAGTTATCTGCTCCCAGAATATGGTGGGTCAGGCATAGATTATCATTAAATGCATTACTTTTGAGCACCTTCAAAAAACTCCTTTAAATTTCAAGGACTGGGGATAGTTCTCTGTGACTCTTTGCTCCAACCTCTGGGTACTGAACTTCCCTGCTCTTGGAGTCATCCTTTTCTAATGAAGGATGGTAGCACCTGTATGCTGCTAATTACTTTTATCAGCCTGTTTCTTGCCCGTGGAATTAGGGTTGTCTGACAGTATTATTTTAATATTCTTTCACTTCACTTTTTTCCTCTCCCATTTTACTGTAACCAGCAAGAAAAACCAAACCAAAACAAACAAAAAATGGCCACATCCTCAACACTTGGCTTGGAAATCTCTTCATCTTAATGTCTCGGTTCATAGCTTAAAAGGTCTGCTTTCCACATACTGGACTTAATTCAGCTAAGCTTTCTGCCTGTATGTAACAAGGATCCCCCTTCCTCTAGTTTCTAATAACATGTTTCACCTTTCTTCCCGTCCAGGTCCTCGTCAGCAAATTTAAAGTCCGTGCATCTAGCAGTAGTATATTTATGATAATTTACGTATTTTCTAAGATGATACATGTTTTGTCTGCCATGCTCCTCACTTCCTTCTGAGCCCACACTGGGAGAGGCATTAGCATCATATTTCTACTAACAGTATGTCGAGGCCACCTAGGCTTTTTCTATCATGCTTCTCAAAATTCTTTCAACCTCTGCTCATTGCCCATTTCTGCATTTTTGGGTGTTTGTTATAACAGCACCTCACTTCCTATTATCTTCATTGGTATCTCATGTATAACTTTAGAGAGTGCAAAATGATTGTAATTTTATATTCTCCAGTCCTTGATAATTTATGTGACTATCATGGTAAACTAAAAACACCAGTTTTTTACATGTCATACTGAAGCCATGATGTTACTCAAGTCATAATGGGAAAGAATAAAGCTTTTCTTTGCCTCCTCTTTATTGAAGTTTTTTCTGATCATCCAGTCTAAATTAGTCTTCCTTCCTCTCCCTTCCTAATAACACCATAATAAAATCATCCTGTACTTTTATTTTTTATTGTCTGTTGCCTTTCTCTGTGGCATTGGCCCCATCAGAGCATGAATTTCATCAGACTTATCACCTGATAGGATGGCACATAGTAGCCATTTCATAATTGTTGGTTAAATGAATGGATAAATTATTGAACATTAATTTTGACTAGTTTTCCTTTAAAGGTAAAAATTGATACATGTTCTTTGTGCCTTGGTTATTCTGAGTGAATTTTGGCTCAATATATATCTTGCTGGTTTAGAGTAACTAAAACCTACTGCATTATTCCTAACACAGTTCCAAAATAAATTAATTTTGGGGACCATATTCTTGTTGAGTGATCAGAAAAATATGACTCTTGGTAAATTAAGTAGTAGAGTGAAATATGATTTTCCTATTTGTATATTCTTGGTACTTTGTTTTTAACGGTATTGTTGCATTGCTATATGTTATTTTGCTGCTTTGTTTAAAATATTGCTATGAGGCATTTAATATATACTCACAACTGTATATTTTACATAGGATGATGTGAATCTGGTAATCTCAGCTTTCAGGAGCCAGCAGGCTGCTCAGAAACTCACCACCAGTCTGTTCTTTATGTCTTGGTTGTTCTTATGTGGTGAGAATGATCACTGGTAACATTTGTAAAGTGTGTTCTATGCTTTTGGTGTCAAGTTATGCTTTAGTTTTACCAGACCCTTAAGAGAATTTAAGAAAATAAAATATATCATAAAAATAATTCCTCATAACATCAAGTGGGGAAGAAAAAGAAAAAAATAGATACTAGGTAGGGGAGGTGAGTATCAATATCGGGACTTCATTGTTGATCTTGTGGGATGGAGGTGGAGGTAGCCTGCCTCTCAGAAATTACTTTGGTTATAAATCTGTCAATTCCCTTCATGTATTTCTGAGCGTACCATTTAACCCTGATTGGCTGTAAGCTCTGTGTTGTATGGAAACTTATAATTTAGAAAAGATTTTACTATCTATGAACTCAATTTTCTAACATTCTACATGTCTAAGGAATTTTTTTTCCCCTCCAGGGTTTATTTAGTTCCGTAGGAAAACTCTGCAGAGAGGAAAGGGTAGTTGACTTAGAACTCTGGTGGTAAAAGGTTTCCCGTGAGACCTTGGGCAAGTCATCCAAATTTTTTAAGCTTCAGTTTTTTTCTTCTGTGAATGCTGGGTAATAAATGTATCTACTTCATAGGGTTAGGGACAAAGTAAGCTAATGCATCTGAAGTACTTAGAATACTACATGGTACATGCATTCTTAATAATTATAGGCTGTTATTGTAAATACTTTAATCAGCCCTCCTTGCAGTTTCATCCATTTATGGTCACAGACATTAAATTCCTTTTATTGGCTTTTCTTAGCAAGGGTGTGTATGTGTGTGTGTGTGTGCATGCATATATATATATATATATATTCACTACATATATATATTCACTACATATATAAAGAGTGAAGACTCTCTCTCTCTCTCTCTCTCTCTCTCTATATATATATATATATATATATATATATATATATATATAGTGAAGACCTTGAGAAATAGAAATTCAGTTTTAAACATTGGTTTCTAATTCCACCATAACTTCCTTAAGGGACTTGGATTTCTGTTAACAGCCTCCTCACTGGGACTAGACCGGGTAAAAATATCTGTGCTGTGTTAAGAATTTTATAGAGAATGTATTTTAAGTAATCAGAAGACTTTACAAATGTTATAAAAGTAATATTCACTTCATTTTATTATCTATTTTTAGAATTAGTGCAGTGGTTTCTTGTAAACATTTAAAAAAAATAAAGCTGTTAGTGTAAATTATGAAACATTGAGTTTATTATTTAGTTTTAGCTTTTAAAAGATGGTGCCATTTCTCAGAAGAGTTTATGACAACTTCCCACAAAATATAAAATCTTTCTAAAACTTTCTGTACTGTTGACTCAAAGAGATTCCTAATAGAACTCAGGGATTATAATGGATTTACTTTTAGGAGAAGCATCTCTTGAAAAGTGGAGGTAACCTTGATAGAGAAACAGTGAATCATTGAATCTATGATAGTATTTGTGCCTTGTAATAAATTGTAAAAATAGTTCCTTAAAACTTATGTCTTAAATTGTATGGAACTCCTCCTGGTACCCTTGCCTTACTAGAGTACAGTCCAGAATTTTTTCTAGTAATTATTCTATATTATATGTGTTTCTTGTTTGGACGTACCTTGACAGCCTATTCTGAAGGCTTACTAATTTTGTTCTTCGTGGTATTTAATAGGGATAGAACTTGTAAGTAGACTGATAGTTAAAATCAATATAATATAGTAGGAGTTAAAAGAAAACTGCCTTCTTATATGGTTCTGAAGTTAATCTAATTTCAAGAATTACATTTATCAGTATAGATTAAAATAAATGGGTCCGTGTATAGTAGCTCACTTAAGTTTTCACAAACTGAGCACAGTGATGCAATCAGCAATCAGATCAAGAAATGTATGCAAGGTATGTTTTGTTACTATAAAAAGTAATGCTGAGCAGTAAAGTTGCTGGAACTGTAAGATGGTGCTCCTCTAAATCAAGGCCAGCAGTGTACACTTGCCTCCATCCATTCATCCTCTCTTGCCTTCAGCACCTTTTTCCATCCACTTGATTTTAGCATCTTCACACTGCTTTAAAGACTCCTGAGTCCTGGTCTGCAGTCATGCCTAGCATTAAAAGTGATAAAAATCCAAGTAATAAACCCTTTAAGTGATTTTTAATCTATTTTTTTTTGTTTTAAACTTTTCAGAACATTCAGAAAAATACGCAGCATTCTTATTTTTCCTTTTTCACTTTCCAGTCATTCTTTAAATTACTTTTCACTTTAAATTATTGACTTTTTGATTGATACAGAAGTATTGAGTAATAGATAGTCATGTAACAATATCAATCTCTATATATTTTTAAAGAGGTAATGTGTCTGTTCCCTTCTCTCCTTCTGGAGTTCCTTTTATATGAAGGTTGAGCTTCTTGTTTGAACTTCTTTGTAACTTCTTTCTGGTTTTTATCTTTTTTGCTACTTACACTTTTTCTAGGTTCATTTAATCTGTTTTACTTTATTTTCTGGCTTTCTCAAAGACATTTTCATTGTACTGTACTTATTTCACCGTCTGAAAAACTATTTTTTTCAGTTCTTTAGCTTCAGCTATTTGTGGTGTCTTAACTCTGTCTCATGGTAAATTGTGTCCTCTTGTACTTTTTCATTTGTGAGCATATATTAAGCAGTACATTATCTGTGTGAATCCTGTATACTCTGGGTTGGCTGCAGTTTTCCTTTCAATCTTATAGATGCTATGGCCCTCTTATTCTGTTTTTCCCAGGCAGCCCTTTCCTGTAGAGCCGGTACAAGGTAGCCAGGTTCTTAGCTGTTTTGAGTGCTTTGCCTTCTCTGGTTATCTCGAGCATCAGGAAAATTATATCTTGCATCCGTTCTGCAGACATCCCATGGTGGGGGAAAGGTCAGCTCAGGCATTCCCTCTGCTTAGCCGCACTTCATCATGCTGCTTGGATGTCTTGCTGGGAGACTTCAGGAGACTTTCTTAACCAAAACAGGCCCTCCTGCCTGTGGCAATTTCTTCATCTTTTCTGACATACAATTCACCTCTGGTACTTTGGCCTAGAGAGGAGATTAAGATATGGGTCTGATTCTGCCTCTCTTTTCCTGATCTGCCTTCTGCCGTTGCTCCTCACTGAATGCCCTGTAGCTCTCAAGCTTGCAGGCTCTGCCATGGGATGCCTGGGAAAAGAAACCACTTGTACTCTTCCATTTTTGTCTGGGTGACACCAGTGTCTGCCTCTTCTCCCATTCTTCATAATGCAAAAGAGAAAAAAAGCAGTTTAATAATTTTCAAAAATTTTTCATATTACATTCTCTATTGTGTCTGGCTCAGAAGTTAGGTGTTTTTTTCCCCCCCCAGTTATTCCTGCTGTATGTCCTTGCTGCACTCCATGTGCTGACCTTATTTTTTCAGAGCTTCTTCTTTTTAAAGTTAAACTTTATGCATAGAAACAATTTTGAATCTTTCAAAATGCAGATTCTTACTGAGTAGGTCTGGGATGGGGCCTGAGATTCTGCATTTCTCAGAGGCTCCCAGGGGTGCTTGTATTGCCGAGCCACACTCCAGTCCATCTCAGAGTTCTAGAGGAAGTGATCTTCTCTGGTTCTTTTCCATTTATCCATTTTATAAGCATTTTTCAAGTCTTATCTGGCCTTGCCACATTCATGAAACCTATCACTTTATTAGTAAACTATTTAAAACAATACCTTGTACAAAGTAAACATTTATCATGGTTTAGATATTCACAGGTACATGCACACACATATATCTATCACACTTAATATTATTGCTGTTCTGTAAACTTCTAATGTTAATTTAGAACCTTGTTTTAGTAGTGCATTTTGAGAGAAACCATTTGGTATCATCTTACATGGAAACATCCACTTCCTTAGGAATGACCAAAAACTATAATTAGTGATAATGAATCTTTTATGATTTGGCAAGAGTTTTTTAAGTGGAGTTTTTTTGATGGTATTATTCAGATCTGGCTGATAGAGTCCAGATAATAATGTTTTCCTCTGGTAATATTTGTGATAAGATTCCTTTGTCATGAATAAGTAAAGGACGGTTGCTGCTGCTGGCTGAATGTTTGTATTTCCCCAAAATTCACATGTTGAAACCCTAACCCCCAATGTGATAGTATTTGGAGATGGGGCTTTTGGGAGGTAATTAAGGTTAGATGAGGTCATGAGGGCTGGTCCTTCATGATAAGATTAGTATCCTTATTTAAAAAAAAAGACCCAGGAGCTCTCTTGCATGTACCACGAAATGGCCATATGCGACATAACTCGGTGAGCGCCCTCACCAAGAACCAGACCATTCTGGCCCCCTGATATGATTTTCGGCTTCTTGACCTATGAGAAATAAATGTTTGTTATTTAAGCCACCCAGTATATAGTTGTCTGTTATAGCAGGCTTCACTGACTGAGACAGTTGCAAATTCTGATTAAGTTGCTAGTTATTGGACTTGAAATAATCATGCTGCTTGCTTATCACTTCAGCTGTTCTAATTTGTAGGTGATGCATACAACATGATTTCCATTGCTTTTAAAAGGAATTCTGATCTTAGAAAACTGCCCTTCATGTTTAGTGATATGATAAATAATTGCAAAATAAGAACTATTTTGTGATTAAACAGCATGTGTTCTATAGTTTGTGCTTTCATCATAGTATCATTTACTGGTTGGGCTTAGTTGAAGTTATGACATCTGGTTCTTATGAAACATGTGTAAATTCATTCAACAAACATTTATAGAATGCCAGTTCTGTGGTCTACATTTTCTAAATATATGAGAATGGAAGTCTTTGGGAAGCTGATATATTAAGGTACATAACACATTTTTGGAACATTTCACCATTAGGTAAAACAATATGTTTTTCATCGTTGTTGTTTAGTTACAAGTTTAAATATAAAACTGTGGATTCTTTCTCTCTCTTGTTTGTCTTAGTATGCCTTTGTAGTAAATCATCTTAACTATGTTTTAGATGAATGCAGTTTATAGGTCAGGTTGAATTTTATTGCTTTGTGCCAAAAACTATTTCAGGCTTTCAGAGCTAAGCAGTAAGTAAATGGACTCCACAGTAATTTATACTGTGCACATGGTGATGCTTAGAATTTTAGAACTAATTTTCTGGAAGGTCGTCAACTGACAAATGTCCATTGTAGACTTAGCAGTCCCATCTGAAACTGTAATTTAAAAAGTAACTAGCATAGAAAAAGTGATTCTGAAAAATATAAAACTCTTAAAGAGATCTTAATAGTGGCCCCCCTTCGGAGAATCGGTAGGACTTAGGCTTTATAATTCATAGACTTGTGTAGATTTTGAATTGTATTTGGGTATGTGTGGATGTTATGTCCATCAGTGAAAAATATGTTATTTTAAAATTAAAAAAGCAAAACAGAAAAACTTAGAAAATTAGAGCATCTGAATGACTTTGTCAGAGAAGCAACTTTTAAAAGATACAAGCCAAAAACCATTTTGAAGAATTTCTAGAATGGGTTTATATTCATGGAGAAATAAGTTGAGAATCAAACTTTAATGTTTTAGAATTGAATAGTCTAGAAATGTTACACTATAAAGGTTTCTGTGTATTTCTGAAAGTTAGGATTAGCCATTTAGATTTATGATAGTTTTAATAACTATTGTGTGAATGTTTACAACTAATACCTCCAGTTTATTTGATAGAACTTTTGAAGTAAAATATAGTTATAACTTCCTTATAATGAATCTCCTACATATTTTGAGGTGTTCAGTCTTGAGACTGATATGTGATATTATTAATACTAATGTAGTCTGAATATTCTTTTTTTTTTTTTTTTGAGACGGAGTCTTAGCTCTGTCGCCAGGCTGGGATGCAGTGGTGCAATCTCGGCTCACTGCAACCTCTGCCTCCTGGGTTCAAGTGACTCTTCCGCCTCAGCCTCCTGAGTAGCTGGGACCACAGGTGTGTGCCACCACACCTGGCTAATTTTTTTTGTATTTTTAGTAGACATGGGTTTTCACCGTGTTGGCCAGGATGGTCTCGATCTCTTGACCTCGTGATCCACCCGCCTCAGCCTCCCAAAGTGCTGGGATTACAGGTGTGAGCCACTGCGCCCGGTCTAATTTTTGTATTTTTAGTAGAGATGGGGTTCCACCATGGCAAGGGTGGTCTCGATCTCTTGACCTCGTGATCCACCTGCCTCAGCCTCCCAAAGTGCTGGGTTTAGAGGCGCGAGCCACCATGCCCAGCCTGAATATTCTTAATTATATGGAGTACCAGTGTAGGAAGAAAATATAGGCATTGCTCTCTTGTTCTAGTATTTAATTATTTTCTAATGCTGCAAAGTATTACAGCTATACTGTAGACATTTAGGAAAGCAAACATTTTAGAAAATTTCTTTTCTCTATACATTTTAAATGGTTGATGTTGTATTGCAAATGTAAGTTTGCACTTTTTCTGGCTAAATATCATTAAACATTTTCTGTAAATCCCAACTATAGTGGCTACATATGTTTTATAGATGTTGCATAATTTATTTAATCACACTAATGTTGATAATTGAAGTCTTTCAGTTTTACAGTCATGTACTGTGCTGCAACTATCATTTTATGTATATATCATTGCCTATATTCCTGATTATTTCCTTAAATTACTGGGTTAAAAGTTTTGAACCATTTTAAGGTTTATGGTATGCATATTTAGATTATTTTCCTTCTAAATGGTCCAGTTTCTATCCCTAAAGGAGACACGTGAGGCTGCTATGCTGCTTTGTTTCACCTTACCCTCATCAGCATTGAGTGTTCCTGTAATTATCTGTACTAACTTGATGGGTAAAAATGGCTTCCCACTGTTACTTTAATCTGAAATTTTGGATTTGCTGAGGGGCCCTGTTTTGTAATACTTTGCATGTTTGTATATTCCCCCCTCCCCGTGTACTTTTTGATTTTGTTACTTTTTGACCTAGATAGCTTGTTTTGCTTCATGTTAATGAGAGGATTTAGAATGCCTTAAATTGTTGGCCCATATATCTATTCCTTGAGTGGTTTTAACAAGCCATTTTAAAATTCACTTAATTTTATGTGCCTTCAGGATATACACCCTAAAGTAGAGAATAATTTGTTAAACAAGAAGAAAAAATGGAAAGTTAAATAGAAAAGATTGATTCATTCATGTTAGCATTGAAGACCTACATACCCTAAACAAAGTGGGACGAAACAGCATACCATCTGTATCCCCCATGTTTATATGGAACTGCAGATTACAATGAGATGCCTTGCACACCCATCAGAACCAGACAATACCAAATGTTGACTTGACGGCTTTAATGTACTATGGGTTGGTAGCATCAGTTGGTAAAACAGTTTGGGTAAACCTTTGTCAATACTTAGTAAAGATATACATAACCTTTGAATCAATAATCCCATCCCTAGGTATGGATTCCAGAGAGAGTGTTGTACATGTACCAGGAAAAATATTTACTACTACATTGTTAGTAATAGAAAAATTTTGAAGTAACTAAATTGTTAATCTTCATGAGTGAATAAATATATGAGCAGTAATAAATAAATAAATGAGGGTATATATATAAAGTGAAATGCTATGTTAGGACCATGCAAATGAAATACTATACAGAGAAAGTGAATGTATGATAAATCTCAGTGACAATGCGAAATATGTACTTTGTAAAGTGATATGCTTTATGATGCATTCATATAAAGTTAAATCCTCAGAACTATACCATATGTTTATAGGTACAAACATACATATGAAAAGTGTACAGAAATGCAGAGAGAGGATAAACATCAAATTCAGAGGGTTGGTTACCTCTGAGGAGGCAGAGAGGGAAGTGGATCAAGAGGATGCATCTAGGGTACTGCAGTGTTTAATTCTCAAGCCAGATGCTAGACACACAGATGTTTATTATCTTATTTTCTAGATATTTTTATATGACCAAAGTATTTCATAAATAAACAGAACTTTTGTTATTGTAGGATCCATCTTAATTTTGGCATACTTCCTGTGATTTCACATCCCGTTCTTTCCCAAGCCTTGTTTACTCCTCATTGCATTGCATTGTCCATCCATCATCCTCCCTTTTTCCATTTTTACACAAGTTCCTCTTTTGTAATGTCCTCCTACCTGATCTTCCTCTCTACATGCTTCCCGCCCTTTAGTCTCTATCAGTCCTCCAGAATGACAGCTTTGATCGTATCAGTAATTGGCCAGAAGTCATTAGTAGTTCTGGTTATTTACAGAATATCTTTCTCTTTATTAGCATGGACTTCAGAAGCCACTGTGGTGTAGCCTCCACCCTGCATTTCCATATTTCCCATGATTCTCCCTTGCCACAGTCAGAGAACTTCTCCTGCTTTCCTGTCTTGATATTGTTGCTTATGTTGTACCTCTTTCTGGGAGTGCACTTCCACCCTTAATCGTTTCTAGATCTGCCCAGGCATGTTCATGAGCAGAGTTGGGGAGAGCTTTTCTCAAAGTTGAATAATATCTGGATCCTTAATAAAAACAATTCTTACAGATTCCTAATATTGATTTAAATATATTGCAAAATCACTTCAATATATAAAACTATGAAAACATATAATTAGGTATAAAAATGTTTCTCACTTCTAGATAACCACAAAGCTAGAAAAAATTACACACAAAACCACAAACCAATAGAGTTCTCATTAACATGACTTATTCTGTATTGGTTGTGATGTCAATCAGCCATAAACTGCTTTTGCATGTGGCATGAATACTATGAAATGCCACAAGATGTCTCAATTCTTTCCTCCTCTTTCTTTAATTGCAAAGTTCTCATTCCTGGGTGCTCCCGCCTCCAATGGAATAAATGCCTCAATGAAGCATCATCATGAATGAAAAGGCTTAGTAGTGTTCCCCACCAAGTGCCTGTATTTGTACCTGAAAAAAAAAAAAATCTGTTTCTTTCAAACTGCCTAAGTGCAGATTCATTTGAGAAATACTGAATTCGCTACTGTCTGCTGTCAGCTGTGTCAAAGGTTGTGTGGATCCGAACATATGTCAAACATGGATCCTGCCCTCAAGGAGTTTGTGGCAAAAGAAACAAAGGAAACATTTTTTAGGAAGGGATAAATGCTTGGGGGTGTGATTTGAACTTGTCCAGGGAGGCATCTGAATTTCAGGTTCGGAGCCGTGAATGCATAGCCATTGAGCTATTAAAGGGCACAGGCAAGAATATGAAGTTGACATGTTTATTTTTAATCTTTTTCACTTTGTTCTCCTTTCATGGCCTCTTTTCATTTTTTAAATGTACTTTATTTCCTTCAGTTTTCTAGAACTGAGTTAGATAGTATTATCTCATGTTACAAAGCAGGAAATTTTTGACAGATAAGGAATTTGCCCAAGACGTACTGCTAGTAAGTGGCCAGGCTGGGTGTTGTCTCCTTGTGTACTGCCTCTCAGTCCTCTGTTAGGCCTTCTGTTCTTCTTTCATGTGCACATCTGCAATTATGCAATTAAATTGTATTTTTCCTTCTGTTAGGTAGACAGGGCCTGGTCAAAATGTCTGTTGAATAAATTAATGAACAATTATATCTTATGTTGAAATAATTAATAAGTACAACACCATTATTAACTGATATACCCAACAGGTGTTTAAATTAGATAATTTAGAAGAGGAGACTAAGCCTTCCATATCCATTGAAATAGGTCAGTGTTTTGTTTTTACAGAAAGGGGTTAAAGAAATTAACTTAAGGATATAATCTGGGGTTATATTCAGTCTCAGTTCTTCCACTACATTATTTATGTCTAAATATTTCAAATGAAAAGTGAAATTTATTTTAAAAAACCCGAGGCAATTAAGTATCCTGAATCTTTGACGAGAAAAGTTAATTATACCTAATATACTGTATTTACCGAAGAATGTAGACTTTTATGTTTTAGAAAGATTTTTTTTTAACATCAGTTACTTTCCCATTAACCAAAGTCACTAAAATGTTACATTCATGATAACGTATCACAATGTAAAAATATTCCTCTCATTCATGATAGGAATAGAGATTCCCAAAGGGTAGTTAAGTTAATCAAGCTTGTCATGTCAGAGATTGTCTTCAAGAAGGATCAAAGTGTTCATTTTAACTTTGTATTCTTTTTCTTTTTTTTTTTTTTTTGACATGGAGTTTCGCTCTTGTTACCCAGGCTAGAGTGCAATGGCGCAATCTTGGCTCACCGCAACCTCCGCCTCCTGGGTTCAGGCAATTCTCCTGCCTCAGCCTCCTGAGCAGCTGGGATTACAGGCACACACCACCATGCCCAGCTAATTTTTTGTATTTTTTTTTTTAGTAGAGACGGGGTTTCATCACGTTGACCAGGATGGTCTCGATCTCTTGACCTCATGATCCACCTGCCTCGGCCTCCCAAAGTGCTGGGATTACAGGCTTGAGCCACCGCGCCCGGCCTGTATTCTTTTTCTTTCCATTAATATAGCTATAATATAGTTTTACATCCTTGGTTTTGATTATACAATGTGTGTCTTAAAAATCAGTAAGCTCTAGTTAATGCTTGTATTTTTATATTAACTTTAAAGTATGTTTAAGCACTGATTTGTCTAATTGTCAAATTGGAAGTAAAACTATTTCCAGTTCTAAAAGTTAACTTGGAATAATGTCGGAGGTATTTTTTCTCTGTTACAGTAGGACAAAAACAGTGAGGTGGTTAATAAACAAGACACAGGTGGCTGAGGTAGGATGCATATTGCATCTGACATGCTAAAGTAGTGAAACTATACAAGAGAGTGTTTCTGGTGAGTTTATTTTGGGGACTTAAATTAGTTAATGGCCTTAACATTCTGAAACATGGCCCTAAAATACTTTTTTCATGAAGTCATCAAGAAGGTTTACATCTTTTGTGCCATAGTCAAGAAGGAGAAAATAAATTTAGGTAACACAAAGTGATATTTTTTTTTCTTGCACTTCAGCGATTACCTAGTTTTCTTATAATCTTAATATCTTCTGTAACTTCTGTTTCCTTGAGTATAACTCCTAGAAATATTTCAGGCAGACAATTTACATACATTTCTATTGAAATCAGGCTTATATAGTCACTGAGCTGATTTCTTTTTTGTTTTTTTCCGAGAGTATCCCACTCTGTCCTCAGGCTAGAGTGCAGTGACATGATATTGGCTCACTGCAACCTCTACCTCCCAGGTTCAAGTGATTCTCCTGCCTCAGCCTCCCAAGTAGCTGGGACTACAGGCACCTGCCACTATGCCCAGCTAATTTTTGTATTTTTAGGGAAGACTGGGTTTCACTATGTTGGCTGGGATGGTTTTGATTTCTTGACCTCATGATCTGCCTGCCTCAGCCTTCCAAAGTGTTGGGATTACAGGAGTGAGCCACTGAGCCCCGCCTGATTATTTTTTAAATTAATTAATTAATTATTTTTGAGAAGGCCTTGTTCTGTCACCCAGGTTGGAGTGCAGAGACATGGTCTGGGCTCACTGCATCCTCAACTTCTCAGGCTCAAGTGATCCTCTTGCCTCAGCCTCCTAAGTAGCTGGGACTACAGGCACTTACCACACCCAGCTAAATTTTGTATTTTTTGTAAAGACAGGTTTTCACCATGTTGCTCAGCCTGGCCTCAAACTCCTGTACTCAAGTAGTCTGCTCGCCTTGGCCTTCCAAAGTGTTGGGATTACAGGCATGAGCCACTGTGCATGGCCACTGAGCTGATTTTTTTGTGTGAAAAGAAATAGAAGATACACTTTTATTTTAATTGTTATTTTATGGTTATAATATCTTGTGTTTAATAGAGTTCTCGTTTGTAAACATTTTGTTAATGGTGTATTTTTAAGCTTCTGTGTGAATTTGGTGAATTTTGTAGTTGGTGTAGTTATGAAAAACTAGGATTAAATTTGGTGCACAGGAATTTTAGAAATAAAGCCCTAATTCCCCCCAAGTTCTTGGTGGGTTTGCTCTGGAAAGAGTGGCAGGAATGAAGTGACAACATGATATTTGAACACTGTGTATACATTAATTTCCAGACTGAGGTTATCTAGGGCTACCAGTTTTTATTTGGGTGTTTCTTACATAAACAAGCCTCTAGCATACTTTATATTATTTACTACAGTAACTTTATTTAGGTTCATTGTTGACAAATAACAGTTTAACTTTTACATCATCTTTTAGAATTGGTTCTTTATATTAAAGGAAACTATGTGTACATTTTATATTTAAGAGAAAATATAACATTTTCCTGAAAATGGTATTTACATGTGCAAAAAGTTGGTTTTGATTATTGTCACTGGAGCTTTGGACTCAGCAATAGCTTTCTGGGCTATGTTCCAGAATTATATGAGAGCTGTAATTGTGAAAGACTTGGATTTACAATTTACTAGGTTATAGATAAAATATTTTGTAAGATAAATTATTTTTCTATAAATTATGGTTTCAATGAGATATATTACTACAGGAAAGTTACCTATTACATATTCAGAAAAAAAGATACATTGTTTATTTTTTCCATTATAACCTGCTTTTGAATTTAAGTTTAAATGTATTGTTTGCCATAAATGTATTTCTAACTGAAGTGATTTTTCAAGATTACTGACTCAATATGTGGGATTATGCAATTTTTGAAGTATTGAGCTCTTCTTGGTAAAAGAAAAAGTTTAATACTTTTTATATTCTCCTTATGTGAAGGAAATTGATACTAATCAAACCCAGGAATTATTTTGTTTTTTGGATATTTTAATCAACATTGAATTGTTTTTTTCTTATATAAAAAGTAAACGCAGTCATTGATACATTATCAACTTCAGTAATATCTAATTCTGTATTTCTATCCAATAGTACATATATAGTGCACAAAAATGATTTCTCTGGGTCTCTGTAAGATCTAAATTGAATAAAATTTTAGTGATTTCAGTTAGGTAGTTAAAGGTTATGTTTTTATTTATTCTGAAATAAAGTGATTTCATCAGGATTAAACAAAACTTCTACGTGCTTACCTTCTTTAAATATATTTTATGTAGTCTAGTTTTCAAGACTTTGTACTCTTTGTCATTAAGGTGTCAAAGTCAATGAGTAGGCTGGTGCCTTTATTATTGAAGATCAGTGATTATAATTGAAGTTTTGAAATTTTAAGTAGCAGTGGCATTCCAGGAGGAATGATAGCAGAGTTGTGCAGTTAGATGTTTAAGAAAAAAAAAATACTCAGTATGTCACTGAGCAGGCTATTAGAAAGCTGCCAGGCACAGTGGCTCACAACTGTAATCCAAGCACTTTGGGAGGCTGAGGCAGGCAGATCACAAGGTTAGGAGTTCGAGACCAGCGTGGCCAATATGGTGAAACCCCATCTCTACTAAAAATACAAAAAAATTAGCCAGGCATGGTGGTGTGCACCTGTAGTCCCAGCTACTCGGGAGGCTGAGGGAGAAGAATCACTTGAACCTGGGAAGAAGAGGTTGCAGTGAGTTGAGATCACACCACTGTACTCCAGCCTGGGTGACAGAGTAGGACTCTGTCACACACACACACACACACACACACACACACAGAGAGAGAGAGAGAGAGAGAGAAAGAGAGAGAGAGAGAGAGAGAGAGAGCGCTAATGAATGTACATATCAACAAGCAAGTCCTCTCTCTTTCCCCGTGAAATTAAAAAACTAAGAGCTGTTAGAGCAGGCATTAGTTTTCTGAGAATGCATTGTTCATTTGCATAATCTCACTTTTCCAGTTCTAAAAAATATGTTATGCTCATTAGACATTTATTGTGTGCTTATCATGTACCATGTGTCCTGTTAAAAGAAACTATAGAAAGAAAAGGTTCTTATACTCTGGATGTAGCAGTGAATAAGAAATTTAAGATTTCCTTTTGCAAGGTGAATCAAACTCCTCCAGTGTATGTTATGTCATGTCATATCTACCCTTATAAAGCGTTTTTTTTTTTTTTTTCTTTTTGAGATGGTGTCTTGCTGAGTTACCTAGGCTAGAGTGCAGTGGGTGCAGCCATAGCTCACTCTAACCTCGAACACCCGACTCAAGTGATCCTCCTGTGTCAGCCTCACAAGTAGCTGGGACTACAGGTGCATGCCACCACTCCCAGCCATGTTTTTTTTATTTTTACTTTGTAGCGATGGTATCTTGCTCTGTTACCCAGGTTGGTCTTGAACTCCTGGCCTCAAGTGATCTTCTCATTGCAGCCTTACAAAGTCATGGAATTACAGGAGTGAGCTACTGTGCCCAGGGGAAGGAGGGCTTTTGAGTACTGAAATGAATCATTGCTTTCTAATTCTATAAATTTTTTAACAGACTGTATTTTTTAGAGCAGTTTTAAGTTCACAGTACTATTGAGCAGAGAAGGTACAGAGATTTCCCATTTATCCCAGCCCCCACATATGTATAGATGCCTCCATTATCAACATCTTCCACCAGAGTAGTGGATTTGTTAACAATGGATGAACCTACAGTGACACATCGTCTTTCAAAGTCCATAATTTTACAGTAGGGTTTACTCCTGCTGTTATACATTCTGTGGGTTTGGAAAAAGGCATAATTACATATCCAACATTATAGAATCACACATAGTAGATTCACTGCCATGAAAATTCTCTGTGCTTCTCCTATTTATTCTCCCTCCCACCTTATGCTAAGCAACCACTTATCTTTTTTTTTTACTGTCTCCATAGTTTTCTCTTTTTCAGAATGTCATATAGTTGAAATCATGTAGTATGTAGCCTTTTCAGATTAGCCTTTTACACTTAGTAACATGCACTTAAGTTTCCTCCATGTCATAGCTCGATTATTTATTTTTAGAGCTGAATAGCAGTCCATTGTTTGAATGCATCACAGTTTATCTGTTCACCTACTGAATAATATCTTAGTTTGTTCAAATTATGGTAATTATGAATAAAGCTACTGTAAACATTGATGTGTAGATACTTGTCCGGACATGTTTTAAATCCTTTTGTGCAAAAATGGACAAAATTTCTGGATAGTATGCTAAGAATAAGTTTAATTTTGTAAGAAAGTACTATACTGTATTCCAAAGAGGCTATACCATTTTGCATTTGCAAAGTGAAAGTTACTGTTGCTCCACATTCTCACCAGCATTTGGTGGTGTCAGTGTTCTGGATTTTGGCCATTCTAGTAAGTGTGTAGTGGTATCTCATTGATACTTCAATTTGCATTTTCTTTATGACATATGTGACGCATCTGTGTGTGTGTGTGTGTGTGTGTGTGTGTGTGATACAGTCTCACTCTGTCACCCAGGCTGGAATGCAGTGGCATGATCTCAGATCACTGCAGCCTCTGTCATCTGGATTTAAGCAATTCGCCTGCCTCAGCCTCCAGGGTAGCTGGGATTACAGGTGTGCACCAGCATGCCCAGCTAATTTTTTTGTATTTTCGGTAGAGATGGGGTTTCACTGTATTGGCCATGCTGGTCTCGAACTCCTGACCTTAAGTAATTTGCCTGTCTTGGTCTCCCAAAATGCTGGGATTACAGGCATGAGCCACTGTGCCCAGCCCTGAAACATCTTTTTATATGCTAATTTTCTGTCTGCATATCTTCTTTGGTGAGGTGTCAAGGTTTTTAGCCCATTTTTAAATTAAGTTGTTTTTTTATTGTTGAGTTTTAAGAGTACTTTGTGTATTTTGTGTTTTTAAAAATATATATTAGTTTTTGAACTGAAAAATATAACCTTTGTGTATTTTGGATAATAGTCCTTTTATCACAGTGTATTTGGCATGTTTTATCCCATTCTTGTCTGTTCATTCTCTTGACAGTGTTTTTCACAAAATACAAGTTTTTCATTTTAATGAAGTCTAGCTTATTAGTTCATTCTTTCATGGATAGTTTGCCTTTGGTATTATATCTAAGTCATCACTAAACCCAAGGTGATGGAGATTTTCTCCTTTTATCTTCTTGGAGTTTTATAATTTTTCATTTTACATTTAGATCTATGATCCATTTGATTTAATTTTTGTAAAGGATGTAAGGTCTGTGACTAGGTTATTATTATTATTTTTTTGCATGTGAATATCCGGTTCCATCACCATTTGTTGAAAAGACTGCCTTTTCTCCACTGTATTGCCTTTGCTCCTTTGTCAAAAATCAGTTGACTTCATTTATGTGGATCTGTTTCTGGGTTCGTTGTTCTGGTGCATTGATCAGTCTCTCTGTTCTTTCGCCACTGCTGAACTGTGTTGATTATGATGGGCTTATAGTTAAGTCTTGAGAACAAGTAGTGTCAGTATTCCAACTTGGTTCTTCTTCAGTATTGTATTGGTTACTCTGGATCTTTTCTCATATACAGTTTAGAATCATTTTGTTGATACCTACAAAATAATTTGCTGTCTAATTCCATAACTCTTAATGAGGTTTTTGTTTGCTTAATGAGTATTCTAATATTTAGCAGCGTTTCCACATATTTATGAAGTTCTTGTTTTCTAAAAGGTAACTAGTATGGTTTGGCTGTGTCCCCACCCAAATCTTACCTTGAATTGTAGTTCCCATAGTCTTCACATGGGAGGGAACTGGTGGAAGGTAATTTAATCATAGGGGCCGTTACCCTCATGCTGTTCTCACGATCATGATTTCTCATGAGATCTGATGATTTTATAAGGGGCCTTTCTCCCTTCAACTCACTTACTTCTCTTCCTGCTGCCATGAAGAAGGATGTGTTTGCCTCCCCTTCTGCCATGATTGTGTTTCCTAAGGCCTCCCCAGCCATGCTGAACTATGAGTCAATTAAACCCCTTTCCTTTATAAATTACCCAGTCTCAGGTATGTCTTTATTAACAGCATGAGCACAAACTAATACAGTGACCTTTAAATAAATAGTCACAGTATTAATGGCACAGTATCACTTGTTTTCTCAGTTTGCACCACATTATTCATGCCAGACTCTGGAAATCCATACCTTTCAAATTCCTCCCAGTTCATCCTGGGATATGTAGGAAGGACCTTTCAGCTATAATTTTTGACCTGTGGCCCTTGGATTCCACATGAACTCTTACCATTTTCTTCTTTTATCACTATGGCTCACAGTGGCAATGTCTTCTAAAACTGTTGATGTTAGAGGTGGCATAGTTCCTGCCATTGCCCACTGCCCACCACAAACATGCTGATAGTGCTGATGCCCAGGTTGAGTTTGCTGTGTCTATCTTGTGGCCTCAAAGTGTTCCTTGTGATGTTCTCCATGTCAAGCTGAGAGTACCATCCTGGACTACATAATAAATGTATCTTATGCTGCTGGCTCAAGTCCTGGTGACTTGTGTTCTCACAGTCCCACAGAGACTTTTGTGAAACAGTTAATTTTGGGATTTACTTGCTTGTTTATTTGCAGTGCCCTTATGCCCTATTTCAGTCCAAGTCCAGATGGACTGGGCTAAGTGACACCATACTCAGAAACACAGATCTGAGACTTGTACTTTGTTTTTAAGCCAGGCTGTGTGGATTGATACCTTCTACCCCTACCTTGAGAGGTGTCTAGGAAAGCCTAATTTCTAGGTAAGCAAGCATATCTAAAGTTTAGTCAGTACTCTTATTGACCCAGAGCAGACACTTGAGATACTTAAATTTACTGTCATCTTTTTAAAAAAAATGATTGACACATAATAATTGAATGTAATTATAGGTTACATCATGATGTTTTAATACATGTATACTTTGTGTATATGATCAAATCAGGGTAATTAGCATATCCACAACTTTAAACATTTTTTATTTCTTTGTGCTGAGAACATTCAGCAAAATATTCTTTGTTTCCTGTTTGGATGGTGGAGAATCTTTAGTTGTGGTTCTCTCCAGGTAGATTTTCTTGATTTCACTTTTTTGTATTATACTAAGAGAGTCTAGTGTTCAAGCAGGCTGAATTTAGTTTGAATCTCAGCTTCCTTGCTGGTGGTGTGATTGTGACACATTTCCAGATTTCTGAGGAACTCAATCTCCTTATCTGTGATATTGACAGAAAACACATCTCATAGGGATGTGTGAGGACTGGAGATATATGTTAAGTGTACTGGGCACATGCTATATACTCTTTATGTGGTAGTAATGTTGACCTCTCTGAGTTGGTTGTATCACTTATTTGCTATCAGTAAATAAAGGAATCCCTGTTGTTACTTGGCTTCATAGATCTGTACTCAGAGGCAACTGTATAGCACATCAGTTCCCTTGAGCCTCTCTGGGAAGATGTCTGCTTCTTCTGTAAATAGTACACCAACACTTTACAAGTAACTTTTGCATACTCTAGGTAGCCTCTCTTCTAAGTTACGTTATTTTAGACAGTTTTTTTCTTAAAAATGCAGTAGTCAGAAGAGTGTAGATTTAAAAAAAAAAACAAAAACATCCCATGGAGCCCAGCTTCTCTGTAAATTTTCTGGACCTCATTTTGGTTACTAGAAAAAATGGAAATAATGAGACAAGTGATCTTTTAAGAACTTTTTTGGATTTAAAAAATCTATTATTCTGTAAGAGAACATCTGTTATGCTCAATTTTGTATTTTGGGCAGGTGTCTTCCATATATCTAGGATGTATTCTGGTATTTCCGGTGTGGAATTATCAAGTAAGCATCTAGGAGAAATACAGTATAAGTCAAAGTTTGGAAATTGACCAGACAGCTTACAGCCCCTTTTGATTTTAGTCTGCAAAGATTTTCATCACATTTTAAAAGTGAATACTTGCTATTCATTTGCAAATCAGATTCTTCATTTTAAGCTATTTGCCGAAATCTGTAGTGATTTTTGTCAATTGTAACTTTTAAGAAGAATATTATTTTGAATTGTTATAGCCCATTATGTTCTTCAGACCATTATAAAAATCTGTTTTATTAAGGAGAATATTTTGGTAAAACAATTTGAGTATTTTCTAAGGAAGGCAAAAAGTATATTTGTATATTCTTTTCATTTAATTCCATTATTTAGTAATAGTTCTAATTTTTAGAACAAAAATTGTACGATATCTTTCAGTCTTCTCCAGAACACCAAATTTCCACAAATCTAGTGGCTCCCTAGTTAATCACATCTAAGAAGTGCTGAATGAAAGTAATTTAACATACTTTCAAAATGTAGTACCCTTTTGAATCTTTAATATGCTAATGTGAATTGTGAATCCTCAAAAAGAATGCAGAGTATACACCTATTAAAACTATGTAGTTTGGTATCCAAAGAACACATATTGGGATTGTTCACAATATTAGTGTTCCAGGAATACAGTTTGTGAGAAGCTCATTATATAGTACTTTGTAGTTTATAAAGTACTGTTGCATTATTACCTTATTTGTTTCTGACAACCCTTTTAGGTGTTTTGTGGGTCCAGGTACATGAGCATCTGAGAAATTGTTGCTACATGTTGAAGGCACATACTTATTTTACTTGGAAATTAATTTGTGTTAAGAAGGAAATTAGAATGTTAAATCAGCAACAGTATGTTGTTTTGATAAGCATTTGAGGAGTTAATTGAGTACAGCTCTGGTGATTACTGAGAAATCTGTTAGAGGACGTTGACACAAAGAATGAGAGTTTCAAAATGTCAGCTATTTTACCACTGGGCATGCTAGTGAAATTTTCTACCCAATTATGTTTGTGTCAACAACAAAGAATTTCTTTAAATGTCATATATTTTTAGTAGTGCATTATGGCCGTGCAGCATAAGCTCTCTCAGTTTTTATCAAATTTAAATGTGTTAACCTCTAATGTTATTGTTAATGCTGTACTTGTTTCTAAAGTGGGTGCTCCGCCATTCAAAATACTCTGAGTCATAAACTGATAGGAAGTTGAGTCCAAAGAGATTTTTTTTTAGCACCTCTTGCTTTATCCTCCTCTTCATAAAGCTGAAATTACCCCTGAAACGACTGGATCATGGAATTATACAGTATGATTGAAAGTCACTGGAAAGGTGCTCAATTTTTTATTTACTGGTAGATGCTTACACAATGCTTACCATTTGCCACCCTATGTCCTAAAGGATCTATAAATATCAGGTTATTTAATTAATAGTTATTGAGTATCTGTGCTGTGGTCTGAATGATTGGGTATCTCCAAAATTCTATGTTGAAGCTGTGACGGACAGTGCGATGGCATTTGGAGATGCAGCATTTGGGAGGTAATTGGGTTGGAGTGAGGTCACAGAAGGGAGTCCTCTTGATGGGATTGGTGACCTTATAAGGGGATGAAGGGACCAGAGTTCTCTACCATATGAGGATTCAGCAAGAAAGTGGCTGCCTGTAAACCAAGAAGAGGACCCTCACCAAGAACCTGACCATGCTGGCAATTTGATCTCAGACTTCTAGCCTCCAGAACTATGAGAAATAAGTGCTTGTTGTTTAGGCCGCCCAGTCTGTGATACTCTATTATAGCAACCCAGACTAAGACAGTCTGCTCCTGTGCCAGGTAGTTAGCCTGGTATTTAAAGCATTTTACGAAATTCTGCAACACCTTACTGAAGAAGTTTGTATTATTTTACTCCGTTTATAGATGAGGAAACAGATACTCTTCTAGAAATCTCCTGCTTCTCAAACTGAAGGTACACAGCTGTATGGCAAGGTAAATACAAGCAATAGGAAAAGAACTATCCTACAGCTTTAGGATTTGGCTGAATTCTTTTCAGCTTTATATTTTCAAAGAGAAAGTTGTTCTTGGAGCTTACCAGTTCAGTATCGATGGAAAATCTCTCTACCTACAAGGAAACCGTTTGTTCCTGGGTTGAATGAATACTTTGAACAACACCTTGAGGTTGGGGATAGATGATTAAGGTACATACCTGAGATAAGTAATAAAATGGTCCTTATTCAGCCACACACTAGGGTTTGGTGTGGCTGAGCACGATGGGTGGGTTTTGAGACATCCTGTGGAAGAGATTTAAGAAAATTGAGATGGGCTTCAGTGAAGAGAAACCGTAAAGAATAATGGAAGTATGTGGGTGAAATTGGTAGGTTTCTGCTCTTCATTGTTTGATGTTAATCTTGTTCTTGTCTTCCCACAAAATCTGTAAAGTGTTTGCTTTAAAAAATAATTGTAGAACTGGATTTGTTTTAGGGAACGTGGCCAAGTACTGATGATAGCTTCAAGGAAGACTTAGAGGACTTGCTGAGACACCCAAGAGTGGCTGACATGTCTGGGTTTCATCTGTCTATCTGGGACTCGTGTTTATTTCCTCTGGCAGTGTATGTGTCGGTTCTCTTTTATATAACATCTGAAGGTTTTACATGTTTGGAATACAGAATGGTCCCTATCCCCCAGAACCTTTCAATATTTTATTTAAGCTACATAATTTTAATTTTGTAATCATCTTTATCATACACCTCAGCATGCATACTACTAGCCCTTCTGTAGGTAGACTCATACCTGTTTATGAAATGCAATGTGTTCTGAACGGTAGTGAGTTCCTAACACCTTGCTTGATCTCTACATGTCCTTTTCATAAGATGGTCTGTTCTTGTTAGATTCTCTATCACTCCAGTGTGTCTTCAGTGTACTCTTGACTGTTGGGATGTTAATTGTATTCAACTGAAATTCACTTATGTAACTACTTAGCTCAAACCAGTAACACATATTTGAGAAACTGAACTTTTTGAGTCCAAGTTCTATATTTTACATTAATTTAAACATGTGAAGACAGTTTTAGCCCATTTTTGTTGAATTTTTAGATATTTGAAGACAGTAGTTATCCTTTTGTCTTTTTGCCTACTTCATAGTCGATGTGTGAATTCTGTAGCATATAATCCACATGTTGATACTGACTTATGAATCAATCTTTGCATAGAGTTGTCCCACCAGATACAAACCTACCTAAATGAACTAGAAACCAGCCCTGTATTCTTGTATTTAACATAAGAATCCCATGGGCATATTGTAACAGTATCACTGAAATTAGAGTACTCTAGGCCTCAGATATACTTCATGCCTTTTTTCCTGTATCTAATAGTCTTATCAAAATAGAACTGATCTTTTATAGTGAACCTATGTTACTTTGTCATATTGTGCTTTCTTTTTCCTTTTGGGGGTTGGGGGTGGGGATGGGGGGATGGAGTCTCGCTCTGTCACCAGGCTGGAGTACAGTGGCGTGATCTTGGCACACTGCGACTTCCACATCCTGGATTCAAGCGATTCTCCTGCCTCAGCATCCCCAGTAGCTGGGACTACAGGCAGGTGCCACCATGCCCAGCTCATTTAGTAGAGACAGGGTTTCACCATGTTGGCCAGGATGGTATCCATCTCTTGACCTTGTGATCTGCCTGCCTCAGCCTCCCAAAGTGTTGTGATTACATGCCTCAGGCCACTGCACCTGGCTACTTTCTTTTTGAGTACTCACATTTTATCTTTTAATGAGTTGCCTTCATAATTGGCAGAAGCTGACTCTAGACTTTACCGAATTTTCTCACTCTTTCAATTTAGGGCATTTGTCCATCTCTGTTCTTCTCTAACATCCTTCCATGATTTCTCAAATTTCCTTTGATGAGTTTACAAAGATACCAGTAATTGGAGAAGCAAAAACGATGATTTAATAATAGCTGGTTGACATCTCAGAGCATTAGTATACCACTTATTTCTTTACTTGACCTGTTTAGTAGCAATGGAGAAGCATCGGGAAAAAGGATATATAAAAAGTTAGAAAATAAACCTATGAGAAAAAGCTAAAATGGCATTATTTGTCTCCAAAAAAGACAAAGCTCAGACTTTATATGTGAGGATGTATTGTAAAGGCCAGCTGTTTTGCACGTTCCACCAAGACCAAACTGAAGGAAATTGATTTAAGCCATATTATTCAAGGATTTGTATTGAGTATTAATAGGAGTTTTATGATTCTGAATATTGTTCATTTCTGGAGTGACTTTTTGGTTAGAAGTTGTGATTTTACCCCCCCTCTCAAATCTCTAAAAATAACATCAATTTTCATCTCTCAGTAATGTTGTACAGTGTTCCCAAAGGCTAAAAGAGATACTAGGTGACCTTTCAAGTCCTTTGTTGCTCAGTGACTTTGTCTTTTCACAGATCTCACCCCACATCTAGAGATCTGTTGCATTAGAGTCACTTTTGTTCTTTCTTTGTTATTTAAAGAGCTGTTAACATTCCATCATGAATCTGCTAATGGAGAGGTGACCTGCAGTTTAATAAAATATTCTCACTGTAAAAATAAAGATCCACTTTATATGTTTATGTAAAGTATAAATACTTTATGTGGTATTTCAGTTATTTAAAAAACATGAGCTATTTGATAAATATTATTATTATTATTATTTGAGACAGAGTTTCGCTCTTGTTAACCAGGCTGGAGTGCAATGGCGTGATCTTGGCTCACTGCAACCTCCGCCTCCTGGGTTCAAGCAATTCTCCTGCCTCAGTCTCCCGAGTAGCTGGGACTACAGGCGCACGCCACCATGCCCAGCTAATGTTTTGTATTTTTAGTAGAGACGGTGTTTTACCTTGTTGACAAGGATGGTCTCGATCTCTTGACCTCGTGATCCACCCGCCTTGGCCTCCCAAAGTGCTGGGATTATAGGTGTGAGCCACCGTGCCTGGCCGATAAATATTATTTTTAAAGACAGTCTTTATTTGCAGTTTACCTTCACAGTTTTGGCAGATATTAATTGAACATGCTATGCATTTATTTTTATTTTTTTATTCAAATACTGTAATTTTTTAGTTAACATACTCTGTAACTAGAAGTAGTTTTTATTTTTAAAAATTAGTTTATCAAAAGAACAAATGCTCTTTGAGAGTATATCTCTCAAAATTTCTGATTTGGAAATAAATCATAGATAAAAAATCAAGGTAAGGCCAGGCGTGGTGGCTCACGCCTATAATCACAGCACTTTGGGAGGCTGAGGTGGGTGGATCACAGGGTCAGGAGTTAGGTAACAGTCTGGCCAATATGGTGAAACCCCTTCTCAACTAAAAATACAAAAATTAGCTGGGCATGGTGGCGCACACCTCTAGTCCCAGCTTATTGGGAAGCTGAGGAGAAGAATTGCTTGAACCTGGGAGGGGTGGGTTGCGGTGAGCGGAGATCACACCGCTGCACTCCATCCTGGCGACAGAGCGAGACTTCATCTAAAAAAACAAGTAAATATGAATATGTAAAATATTTTAATAGCAGATACTGCACCATTTGGACAGTATCATCCCATTTGACCTTTGTTACTTTCTCTTCTTTGAGAATTAAAGATAGGGAGGGTAAATTAATATAAAACCTTGGACTCCTGGATTTCAGCTTACACATAGAGATTTTGGGCAATTTACTTGATCTTTGTTAAACCTCAGTTTTACCATTTATAATCTAGCATGGTAATGGCATACTACTTGTTTAGATTGCTGGGAAAATAAATGCAGAATCCTTAGCATAGTGCTTGTCACATAGTAAGAGCTATAAATATTATTATTTTTATGCATTAACAACAACAACAGATTACAGTTTGCTTACTGCCTTTCACTAGGCATTGTGCTAAGCAGTGAGCATGTAAGGACAAAAATATTCCATTGTTGCATTGGGGAACCTTTATCCTTGTATTGAAACATAGATAGAAACAAGGAATTGTGATATGAGTGATCATAGACATGCAATCTTCCAGAAAGGGGAGTTGGATTTGATCATGGGAGAAAACAGAATTTCAAAATTATTTAAAAAAAGAGGGGGTTACTATTTCTTTAGATTGTTCTCCTGTTAGTAAAATAAATTGATACATTATTCTTACAAGTAATCATAAAATAGAAATAAACAATTTTCCTTTGCTTGAACATAAATGATTGTGTTTAGAAGACAGTTGAAGTGGAGAGCCTCTCTGCTCAATTTACATACTGATATTTATTCTAAGTTGATTTTAGGATTACTTATATTGAATTTATAGTCAAATGTTGTTTATTTAACTCTACATGTGATAATTAATTTTCGTCCCTTAAAATGACATGGGTGCTTTGACAATATCTATATTTATATTTTCTGTTTCATTCCTCCCACCCCTCACTAATACTGCTGTCATAGATTGGGGATGGCATGTGACAAACGAATCTTCTACATATAATGCTTTATAAAATACATGTGTATATCTGTGGTTCTTAAAAGTGATTTACTCCAGTTTCCCAAACAGGTTCCAGGTGCTCTTCCCTTTTCAGTCTTTAGGTTTAAAGTTGACAAGATGTATAAAGCACTTTTGCCATTTAAGGCTTATTCGGCATGATTAGGGTATATTACCTAAGATGTCAGACAGCCTGTGAGAGCTGATGAGGTGACTGTCATCATTATAAGTAATAGCCAGTGAGAGTGAGTGGGTTAATGGATTGCTATTTCCTGGTAGTGAAAAGCAGATAGTTAGAAACCGAGGTCACCTGAGCACCGTTGGTGGTTTCATAGACTTCTTAGAATTGGGAAGAAACTTGGAGTTGCCCCTTCAGCCTCATAGCTAAGGTAAGAATGACCTTTTTCTGCATTTCTGACTAATGGACATCCAGACTTGGAACACTGCGCATGCACACATGGAAGAAAGACAAGAAAGTTTTTCCTTGCAATGCTCAGCATTCTGTAGAATGTAGATATTTGCAGCATCTGTAGTTTATAGCAGGAGGCATATGCAGTTAGATTCACTTTTTTTGTGCTTAAGATGGGGTGGTCAGTGTCCACAAAAGTGAAGATGGAGTCAGCTGTCTGACAGAAGAAAAGATTTTCTTATTTTGCTTGCCTGGAGTAGTAGCTCCCATCCTGTCAGACCCAATGTCCACTTTTGTAATATAATTTTGATGCCCCCTGTAATATTCTGCAACATTTGTAGATAATAGTAACTTATTTTTACATATTTACTAAAAACTAGTATAATATGCCCAACTGCAATATATTAGAGAAATAAAAGTGATTTATACCATGTTTTTCAGTATGTAAATGCTGAGCCACAACTGTTAAGTCTTTATAAAAGCTGGATACTTGTTTCCATATACAGAATCGTTTATAGTTTACTGTACATGCAAATGGAAATAGATGTGCCTTTGAGAATATGACTTGCAGAAATGGTGTTCAACTTTACTGAAAATTCCAAATGACAAGGATTACAGTTGTCTCTCTCTTATGCAGTAGTTGCATTGCTGGAAAAAGTCAAAACATGTTAAAATCAGGCAAAAAAGTCTTTGTGCTTATGTGGGAAATTGAGCTAGGTTGTAGAATCAGATGCTATAAAGTTTTGTTTTGTTTCTTTCACCAACAGAATATAGGTTATTGGAAAATTGTGCAGGACATGGGAACTATTGATGGGATTTTTCTGTGTATCGCAGTAGTATACCCAGCCACACCAATGACCAAAAATGCTCCCACAAATTCCCATTGAACTGTTCCTGTAGTAGCACCATCCTTTTGAGTGTCATTGCCCTTAGCTGACTCCATGAGAACTTCAGCCTGCAAGTTGAAGCCTTAGGAACTGCCTCAGACTAGAGAATATACAAGAAACTGCATTTGACAGATGCTCTAGAAATCTCTAGTCATGTACTTACCCCCCGCTTTTTTTTTTTTTTTTACCAATTTGCTAGTTTTTTAAAAGATTACTGTGAAATTTATTAGAAATAGGCCCCCCATGCATACAAAGGGCCATACCTAGAACATCAGATTCACTTAAAAATTCTGACAAAATATACATAATATGCACCATTTTAATTATTTTTAAGTGTACAATTCAGTGGCATTAAGTACAGTCACATTGTTGTTCAGCCATCACCAGTGTCCATCTCTGGAACTTCTGCATCATCCCAAATCAAAACTCTGTACCAATTAAATAATAAATCCTCATTGTTTCATTCCCAGTTCCTGACAACCACTATTCTGCCTTTCTAAAAATTTACCCTACTGGTTTGACTAAAAATATTTTATTACAGGTTTTTTTTTTTTTTGATGATGTGAGACTGACTTTTTATCTTATAGAACCTATATATCATTTTCTGTTTCTTAAATGTTGCTTGTTCTGTTTCTTAAATGTCAATAATAATATTCTTATTACTCTCTGTACTTCTGTCCCTGATTCTTTTGATTTTGTCATAATCTATGATTTTCCTCTTTAAAATGTTCTTAGACTTAAAATAAGGAGGAGAACCATGCCTTGCGAGATGACAGTTGTACTTAGATTCCATATTCTACACATGGCTTTTGTGGTAGTTTTCCATCCACTTGCCCCTGTTGTCTTTAATAAAGTTCTGTCACAACTGTTAAAAGGCCTAAAACCTTTTAACATTTGCAAGTTGGAGTCTTACAGGCTAAAATTTCCTCCTGAAGAAATCTTTTTCTATTTTTTATCATTTTAAAGTAATCGACATGTATCATTCTCTCATATCAAACACCACCCCATCTGTTAGGTAAAATCTTCAGACATCTGTTTTATATAAAATCACTAGTCTTTCAGCAAATTGTGTATTCAGAAATGCTATACAGTAGAAGAGGAGGTAGAGTGTAGGTTCCATTTAGGAACAGTTTGCTCTTAGCAAGTAACTAGGTGTTAGTCATTATTTCAGAATGACTTCATGGGAGGGAAGTCAGTGAAAGTGTCTATAATCAGGTTTTTAAATATTATTCCCAAATTTTCTTTTGATTGTTGATTACCAAATTTTAATATTAAAGACAGTTTTATTGAGATACAATTCACAAAAATGATTTAAAGTATAATATATATTTCCATAATTTTTAAGTATATGCATAATGTTGTACAGCCATTACCATAATCAATTTTGTAATATTTGTATTACTACCAAAAAGTTTCATGACCTTTAGTAGTCACTTTTCATTTCCCCCAAAATCCACGCCCTTACTCAACTACTGATCTACTTTCTGTCTCTCTAGATTTGACATTTATGGACATTTCATATAAATGGAATAGTATAATATCTTTGGCTTCTTTAACTGAACATAATAATGTTCATAAGGTTCTTCTGTTTTGTCACATATATCAGTACTTCGTTTTTTGTATAGCTGAATAATTCCTTTGTACAGATAGGCTACATTTTGTTTACCTCTTCATCAGTTGATGGACAGTTGTCTTGTTTCCACCGTTTTGCTTTTATGAAGAATGCTGCTATAAACATTCATGTATAACTTTTTGCATGTGAGTATATTTCATTTTTCTGATGTATATATGTAGGATTGAGTGTTTAACTTTTTAAATAAATGCCAGAGTTTTCCAAAGTGGCCATACCATTTACATTCTTATCAGCAGTGTATGAAGATTCCATAATTCTTCCACATTTCACCAATACCTGTATTGTTTAACTTTTCTATTATGGCCATCTTAGTGAGTGTGAGGTAGTACCTTTATTGTGGTTTTGATTTGCATTTCCCTATGAATAATGTTTTTGAACATCTTTTCGTGTTTATTAATCTCTATTAACTCTGAAAACTTAAGTGTATGAAATCCCTAATGAAAGCCATATTAGTCTGTTCTTGCACTGCTATCAAGAAATCCCTGAGACTGGGTAGTTTATAAAGAAAAGAGTTTTGTTTTTGTTTTTTTTTTAAATTGCATTTTAGGTTTTGGAATACATGTGAAGAACATGCAAGATAGTTGCATAGGCACACACGTGGCAGTGTGATTTGCTGCCTTCCTCCCCATCACCTATATCTGGCATTTCTCCCCATGCTATCTCTCCCCAACTCCCCACCCCCTGCTGTCCCTCACCTATTTCCCTCCAACAGACCCCAGTGTGTAGTGCTTCCCTCCCTGTGTCCATGTGTTCTCATTGTTCAACACCCACCTATGAGCGAGAACATGCGGTGTTTGATTTTCTGCTCTTGTGTCAGTTTGCTGAGAATGATGGTCTCCAGGTTCATCCATGTCCCTACAAAGGACACGAACTCATCATTTTTGATGGCTGCATAATATTCCATGGTGTATATGTGCCACATTTTCCCTGTCCAATCTATCATCAATGGGCATTTGGGTTGGTTCCAGGTCTTTGCTATTGTAAACTGTGCTGCAGTGAACATTCGTGTGCATGTGTCCTTATAGTAAAACAATTTATAATCCTTTGGATATATACCCAGTAATGGGATTGCTGGGTCAAATGGAATAAGAAAAGAGTTTTAACTGGCTCACAGATCTGCCGGCTGTACAAGAAGCATGGCTGGGGAGGCCTCAGGAAACTTTCAGTTGTGGTAGAATGTGAAGGGGAAGCAGGCACATCCTACATGACTGGAGCAGGAGGAAGAGAGAGTGGAGGAGGTGCTATATGCTTATAAGTACCCACATCTCAGATAACTCACTATCACCAGAACAGCACCAAAGGGGAAATCTACCACCATGATACAGTCACCTTCCATCAGCTCCCCTTCTGACATTAGGGATTACAATTTGTCATGAGATTTGGGTGGGGACAGAGACCCAAACCATATCAGAAGCTCTAACCTGGCAGTTAGATCCATTGGTGAGGATGGATCAAAGGGACATATTGTATTTCATTAATTCTAAGATAAGCATTTTTCACATTTGACGTCACTAAAATCAGTGCATTTTACACTAAATATATTGTGCCTTTGGAAAAGACAGTTTGGAAAAAGAAAATTCATTGAGAGTTAAGAGATTTATTACTCTTCATTCTGTAGTCCTAGAGCAACTGATTCAACTAGAAACTATATTGTTAAATTAGGACCAAATAGTTTCTACTCTTACAGTTCATCAGATTAAAGTTATAGTGTGAAATCTTTTTACCTACATAAGCCTTTTCTGATTAGTATTTACTTGCCAACTTATAGACATTGATAAATTTGATGTATTATTTATCCTCATTAAAAAATAATTCCCTATTTCCTTGTAAAAATTTATTAATTAAAATTTTATTAAATTATTAATCCCAGCTCTACTTCACGCACATTGGCACACAGAGACTCGAAGTTTAGTTCTTCTTTATAAACTTCAGGTCTCTGTGTGTCAATGTGCGTGAAATAGAGCAGGGATTTAGTGAAAGCTACACCGTTTAACATTGTTAGACTCTTGCTTGTCTGGCAAAGACAGCTGACGCAGAAAAATATTGAAGGTTTTTCTTGTATTGATCTCCACTGGACTTTGACCCTTCCAGAAACTGGCTATGGCCAGAATGTATGAACTCAGTGTCATCTTTTATTATTGATGCTTATTTTAATTTACATCTTGATGTGAAATGGCATCTGGTGAAACTATATGCTTCCTATAGTATTATTGAAAACTAAGGTGCAGGGGGCAACAATTCTATTGACAGATGATGTAGTTTTATAGATTCTGGCATTAGATTATTAGGTTATATCTTTTCCAGAACCAAATTTGCTTCTGTATAACTTCTGTTTTTGATCTTAAGTTTCAGTATCTTGATTACATAGTATAACTTCTCTTAAGTATGAGGGCTCTTCAGTTATTTATCAGACATCTTATTTCCATTAGTCTATTTTCCTTCTAAGCATTCCTTCCTCCCTCCACTTTTCTTCAAATGAAATAGATTGTTTTGTACACCACATTTCTGTATATAATCCTATTTGTGTCCCTCTGGAAAAATGTCTTTAAAAATGGTATTTGAAAAGCTAGTGGTCCAACGAGGTATACTAGGGCTATAGTTCTTGTACTTTTAGGATTATATGAACTGGTACACAGTTTATTTGTATCAGCTTTTCTGTAATCTTTTACTGTCACATTCTTGTAATCTGATTGAGCTTTCTGGAATCAGGACCCACCTTGTATTTAACTTTGACTAGATTGCCTAACATTGTCCTGGCTATGTGAATTAAATAGATAATTTTGAAAGATTTCTATGGCTAGAAAATAGTTGGAGGTTTGTAAAACGAAGTGAGGCTGAAAGGCGTTTGGATCCAGTCCTGGAAATGCCTAGAATGCCATGCTAAGAAGTTTGCATTTAAGAGTTGTTACAGGCCAGGCGCAGTGGCTCACGCCTGTAATCCCAGCACTTTGGGAGGCCGAGGAGGGTGGATCACGAGGTCAAGGGATCGAGACCATCCTGGTCAACAAGGTAAAACCTCATCTCTACTAAAAATACAAAAATTAGCTGGGCATGGTGGCACGTGCCTGTAATCCCAGCTACTCAGGAGGCTGAGGCAGGAGAATTGCCTGAACCCAGGAGGTGGAGGTTGCGGTGAGCCGAGATTGCGCCATTGCATTCCAGCCTGGGTAACAAGAGCGAAACTCCCTCTCAAAAAAAAAAAAAAAAAAAGTTGTTACAGATTTAAACATTTTAGAAAAATAGTTCTGTAAGGAGTATGCAATTCTGGAGATAAAGGTAGTTAAGTTTTGAATAAGTAAATATGCAGAAGGAAGTTTCCTCTGTCTGATGGTATCAGATTTTGTCTGTCAAACCAACTGTCTTAAGGAAGAACTTCTAAAAAAAAAAATTGCAACCATACCTTGTGTATTTATTTTAGTCAAAAACATACACTTTTATTCAGGAATCTTTTGATGTAGAGTCATGGCCTTTTTTTTCCTTGAAGTATTGTTCAGTTATCTTGTTCACATAACCAAAATGGACCCTTTATTTCCAGTTTCTGTTTCTTTCAAGAGAGAATTTAAAGATACCTCAAGAATCCTTCCAGATTGTAAAATTCTTTTTCTTCCTGATTTAACAATTGTCTCACCTTTACCTGTTCAGCAGCATTTTTTAGCAGCTTACCTTACTTCTTTTCTTTTTTTTTTTTTTTGAGATGGAGTTTCGCTCTTGTTATCCAGACTGGAGTGCAATGGTGCGATCTCGGCTCACCGCAACCTCTGCCTCCTGGGTTCAAGCAATTCTCCTGCCTCAGCCTCCTGAGAAGCTGGGACTACAGGCACACGCCACCATGCCCAGCTAATTTTTGTATTTTTAGTAGAGACGGGGTTTCACCATGTTGACCAGGATGGTCTCGATCTCTTGACCTCATGATCCACCCGCTTTGGCCTCCCAAAGTGCTGGGATTATAGGCGTGAGCCACTGTGACATCTAGTTTTCAGGAGGAAAACCAAAACAAAATTTTTAAGTGTTTTATTTTGCCTGTTTATTTGCATGTTAAAAGTTTCTTAAAACTTAAAGATGAAACAGGGGTTAGAGGAGAGGAAGCAAATAGGTTTATGGAGTGTGACTGAGACTGACAGTTATTCCGCAATATCTAGTATCTTTCAGTATCTGTTTTCTGGACACATGGCCACAGTGACTATATTTCCCAGCATTACTTCAAGGAAAATGAGGCCAGAAGACAAGCGTCTGGCTATGGGGATGTGAGTGGAAGTGACACCATAATGGGTACCATTTTTGGGTTGTGCCCTTAAGTTGAAAGCGCACTTCCTCCACTTCCCCTACTTGTTTTCTACCCGCTGCTGACTGCAGGGTTCACGTACAGGTGGGATCATGGACATGTATCTTACATCCGAGATGAAAGCCATGTCACGCAGATGGCAGCGCTGAAGTATAATGTCTTTTATATATTGTCTAAATATACTTTTAAACTATGCTTAAAAACCTGTTGCTTATGTTTTAGTAAGATTACAGTAATTGTTTTGGACTATAGCTTAGATGTCAAGTAAAAAAAAAGTATTTTACCTTATCCTGTACACAGCCTACCTCCTGCTGAGCCCCTGCATTCTGATAAGTACAGAACAACTACAGAATGTCCCAAAATTGCAAAATGCTTGAGCCTTAGTCCTGTCTGATAATTTAGAGTCCATTTATGTAGTGTTCACATAAAAATGTTTCATCACTTGCCATGCTCCACTCCTGCTCTGCTCCCTAATTGGTGTGGGGGACAGCAGGTGGGTGGGAAGGGAGGGAAGAGTGGCTTAATGAAGCAGGAACTGTCTGATCCCATAGATAAGATGTTCTCTGCCTTCCTGGTCTCATAGGTGATGGCTTCCACCTAGGTATTCCTGGCATCACAATTGAAATCTTTGGTGCAGTAACTCATGGCTTCCTTAAAGCTTGCTTGCTTAAAGCTTACCTGCTTGAGCTCCCTCTAAGGACAGTCCTCAGTCTTTCACTAAGTCTTAGTTGTCTCTCTTACTGCTGTATTGGTGCATGTAGCATCCCAGTGTCTGTCAACTCAGTTACCACACTCTCTGAAAAGTGGAGGTGCCTTGGTTGTGAAAAGTCAACCCCAGAGGCTCTCTTGCCCAGATGTGGTATGGTCATTTTTAGGGTCCATGTTGATAAGGGGCTCAACTTGGGAGAAAGTGTGGGGAAGGAATTGAGGTAGGGGTTATCAATAAACTTTTGAGTGTTAGAAGTAATTTGCTTTGACTAGGATGCAAGATTTATGTATATGAGTGATGAGATAAGAAGATGGGTAGATGTAAAGGAAATTAAAGAAGATGATTTTATTCACCTTTAACCATAGAGATACCATTTTTCCTAAATAAATTGCATAATTTTGATTTAGTGTAAAAATGTGGAAATTACAGAAATATTCAAGAAGTAAAATCACATTACTTCGATATAAACACTTTTTTTCTCTCAGAGATCATTGTTCTGAGTTTTAATTTTTTAAATTTTTTTAAAAATACTTCTTCAGTATATTTCTTCTCAGGTACTTGTCTTGTATGAATAAACATATGTATTTATATATAGCTCTAAAATACACTACATATACTTATTTCCCTCTGTGAAATTGTTTTTGTATCTTTTGCTGTTACTGTTTTTCAGAATATTGGTATTCTTGTCAATTAGTGTTCATTATGTTTTAAAGAAAACTATAGTTTGAAACTCATTAATTATGAATATTTTTTTTCCTGTTCTGTAGTTTCCCTTTCCATTTATGATGTTAATTTTTTTTCAAGTAGGTTTTGGGGCTTTTTATTTTATGTATTATGTTTACATGTTTATATATTTGTTTGTATATTCAAATCTAGCTTGCTTTTAAAAAATTTGTCAGTGCAAATTTTTCAGGCTCTTGCATCAAATAAACTAAACTTGACCATAGCTTAAAAAAGGCAGATGTTTATTTCTCCCATGTCACAAGTCTAAAGTTAAATAGTCTTGAGGCACTCTACCCTATGTGGTCATTCAGGGATCCAAGTACTAATAGTCAGTCATTGATTCTTCACTACTGTGCACCTGTAATAAAAGAAGAAGCTAAAGAAGCAAAAAGTATTATTTTCATTAAACCTTGAGTCATAAAAATACACCTCTTTAATATTCCATGTGACCAAATGGGAAATGCATTTACAGTACTTCTGTATACCAAAGCTGGATGGTTGGTTATTGTGAGGGAAAACAGTTGTATGAGTGTTTCAGTTGTGAACTGAACTAGTTCTTTTCTTGGAAAACCATTTTTAATTGATAGACAAACTACAGTTAGTCCAACTTGGAATTTCGCAGAGTTAGCCATTCACTTCAAGGAAAATAGCTGTGACGGTGTTGTCAGCAATAAAATTGGAACTTTCAAGCCAAATAAAATTTTAAAAATAAAAGTATTTAAAAACTTATTCTTGCTACTAGTATCTTGATGTCTTCACAAGACTGAAATCCTTTTCTGATGAGATTATGGGTAATTCTGAAAAGGAAATTTAAAAATATATACTTGTATATTTATGTGTGTATATGTACAAAAATAATGAAATGTGTCCTGCAAAACTTAGTGAACTGATTTCTAAGTCAAATATGGGCAAAAGATTCATCCAAGTACAAGATAGACTGATGGAGCTAATAATATACAGGCATACCTTGTTTTGTTGCTCTTTTCTTGATATTACTTTGCAGATACTGCCTTTTTTAATTAACTAATTTATTTTTTTTAACAAATTGAAGGTTTGTGGCAACCCTGCATCCAGCAAGTCTGTCAACATTATTTTTCTAATACATGTGGTCATTTGTATCTCTGTGTCACATTTTGGTAGTTCTCACAATATCTCAAATGTCACACATCTCTAAGTTTAAGTCAAAAGCTAGAAATGATTAAGCTTAGTGAGGAAGGTGTGTCCAAAGATGAGACAGGCTGAATACTAGTCCTCTTACACCAAACATTTAGCCAAGTTGTAAAGGAAAAGTTTTTGGAGGAAATTAAAAGGGCTACTGCAGTGAACATACAAATGATAAAGTGAAACAGCCTTATTGCTGTTATGGAGAAAGTTTTAGTGGTCTGGATAGAAGATCAAACTAGGCACAATATTCCCTTAAGCCAAAGCCTAGGCCAGAGCAAGGCCCTAATTCTTCAGTTCTGTGAAGGTTGAGAGAAGTGAAGAAGCTGCAGAAGAAAAGTTGGAAGCTACTATAGCAGAGGTTGGTTCACGAGGTTGAAGGAAAGAAGCCATCTCCGTAAGATAAAAGTGCAAGGTAAAGCAGCAAGTGCTGACATAGAAGCTGTAGCAGGTTATCTGGAAGATATAGCTAAGATCATTGATGAAGATGACTACGCTGAACAACAGATTTTCAATGTAGGCAAAACAGCCTACTATTTGAAGAAAATCCCATCTAAGACAGTCACAGCTAGAGAAAAGTCTCTATCTAGCCTTTCTCTTAGAAAAGACACTGAAAAGTCAGTGTCTGGCTTCAGAGCTACAAAGGACAAGCTTATTCTCTTTTCAGGGGCTAATGCAGCTGGTGACTGACGAAGTCAGTGCTCATTTAGCATTCTAAATATCATAGGGCCCTTAAGAATTATAATAAATCTTGGGTAGGCACAGTGACTCATGCCTGTGTTGCCAGAAATTTGGGTGGCTGAGGCAGGCAGATCACCTGAGGTCAGGAGTTTGAGACCAGCCTGGCCAACGTGGTAAAACACTATCCCTACTAAAAATACAAAAATTAGCCTGTATGTTGGCACACACCTGTAATCCCAGCTACTCAGGAGGCTGAGGCAGGAGAATCGCTTGAACCCAGGAGGCTGAGGCTGCAGTGAGCTGAGATCACACCACTGCACTTCAGCCTGGGTGACAAAGGGAGACTCTGTCTCAAAAAAAAAAAAAAAAAAAAAAATACTAAGTCTACTATGTCTGTGCTGTTAATAGAAGAACAAAAGCATGGATGACAGCACATCTTTTTAGAGCATGGTTTTCCTAGTATAAACCCAGTGTTGAGACCTTACTGCTCAGATATAAAGATTCTTTTCAATATATTACTGCTCATTTACAATGTACCACATTATCTAAGAGCACTGATGGAGATGTACAGGAAATTATTGTTGCTGTTGTTGTTTTTAGGGACAAGGTTTTGCTCTGTTACCAGGACAGAGTACTGTGGCATGGTTATAGTTTACCTCAGCCTTGAACTCCTGAGCTCAGGTGATTCTTCCTCCTCAGCCTCCCAAGCAGCTAGGACTACAAATGCCTGGCCAGTGTTTTTATTGTTACTTTTCTGTAGAGATAGGTGTCTTGTTATGTTAGCCCAGGTTGGTCTTGAACTCATGGCCTCAAGCTATTCTCCTGCCTTGGCTTCCCAAGAGGATTATAGATGTGAGCCACTGTGCCCAGCCTAATGTTGTTTTTATCCCTTCTAACACAGAATTTGTTCTGCAGCTAATGATCAAGAAGTAATTTCAACTTTCATGTATTATTATGTAAGAAACACATCTTGTGAGGCTGGCTATAGCTGCCATTAGGTGGTGGTGATTCCTTTAATAGATCTGGGTAAAGTAAATTGAAAACCTTATGAACAGGATTAATAATTCAAATGTTTTCATGCCATGAAAAACATTTGTGATTCATGGGAAGAGACCAGAATATTAACATTAACAGGAATTTGAAAGAATGCCTGGGTTCATTCTAACTCTTATGGATGACTGAGGGGTTTAGGACTTTGGCAGAGGAAGGAGCTTCAGTTGTGGTGGAAATAACAAAAGAACTAGAATTAGAAGTGGAGCCCGAAGATGTGAACGATTTGCTGCAGTCTTATGATAAAACTTTAAGGAAGGAGAGTTGCTTCTCATGGATCAACAAAGAAAATGGTTTCTTGAGATGGAGTCTTTTCCTGGTGAAGATGCTATGAACATTGTTGAAATGACATCAAAGGATTTAGAATCTTACATAAACTTAGTTGATAAAGGAGTGGCAGGGTTTTAGAGGTTTGGATCCAATTTTGAAAGAAATTCAGCTGCTGTGGGTAAAATGTTATTCAAAGAGAGCATCACATGCCGCAGAAAAATCTTTCTTGTAATGCAGCAGACTTCGTTACATTATTTTAAGAAATTGCCATAGCCACCTCACCTTTCACCAACACTAGCCTGATCAGTTGGCAGCCATCACCCTGGAGGCAGGACCCTTCTACAGCAGAAGGTCATGACTCACTGAAGGCTCAAATGATCATTAACATGTTTTAGCAATAATGTATTTTTTATTAAGGTATGTACACTTTTTAGACATCATGCTATTGCACAGTTAATACAGACTATGGTAGAGTGTGAACCTAATTTTTATATGCACTGGGAAACCAAAAAATTCATGTGAATTGCTTTATTGTAATATTCTCTTTACTGCAGTGGTTTTGAATAGAACCTATAATATCTCTGAGGTATGCCCATACAAAAATAGGAAAACTTCATAGAAATGGTTTCAGATTCTACACTGTAATCAAACTTAAGAAGTTACTCCTTCTCAAATTATGGCATACAATAAGACTATCCATAATTATATTTAAATGCTGTTGAATGCTCTTCCCTTTTCTAACTAAATTATGTGAAAATAGATTTTCTTTATAGATTTCAAGCAAAGTATAATATATTACAATATATTAAATGCAGAAGTTAATATGAGAATCCAGCTGCTTTTTAATGTGCTATTTGCAGAAATGCAAAACAGTGCTACTTGTCTTACTATTTTGGGGAAGGATGGGAAAAGAGAATTATTTCATTTAAATTGTGTATCTGTTTTTAATAACTAGCAACTTAACGACTATGTATGATCATTAATCAAGAAAGAAGGAGGTGGTCTTTATCTTCTTTTTCTTCCTTATTGGCTCTCAATCCTTAGTATGCATCAGAATCACTTGGAGGGATTGTTAAAACACATTACTGGACCACTTACCTCCAGAGTTTCTGATTCAGTAAATGCTGGATGGGGCCTGAGATGTCTATTTCTAACAAAATTCCCAGATGATACAAATACTGCTATCATAGCTTCAGAGCCACTGTTCTACTTACTACTTTGGTTCATTAGGCAGACTTGTTTTACCTGCCATTTGAGAAGGAAAAAACAGTACTAGAATTTTAAGTAGACATGTAGTTCAGGTATAAAGATGCTGAAAGTGTAGTGTCCTTAGTTGCCAGAAATTTGAGAATTAAAAAATTAAGCAGAACACTTTGTCAGGAATTATTCAGTGTCTAAGGCTTTTCTCTACATACAAGCTAACAATTTGCCATACCACCATTTCATAGATGCTGTGAAAAGACATGAAAGTCCTGGTTTAGAGACAAAAAAATAACTTCAATACAGCATTATGCCAGAGAATCAGCTTTGGTGGTGATTTACCAAGCCTCAGTCCATAAGGGCAACACGAACAGTGCCAGGTGATAGGTGCACAAGCAGTGGGTTGTATTACAGTAGAGGAACTCTGGCCTTAGGGATTGCAGTTTTTAAAAAATATGTCAGTCTGTCTGACCTTTGTCCCAAAGGATGCAATACATTTATTATACTGGACAGTAAACCTGTGTTTTGCTGCAGAGGGATACATTATCTGTATCTTGTTGTCTCTACAAATATTTTTGAAAAGACAGGAATAGGTCCTCCATAACTCTGCTCACAAATATGAGAGAGGCCAATGGAGAATTGTAGCTTGGCATAAGAAATGTTGAAAAAGTTTGTATATGTTAATTATTTACCAGTCCTTAATAGGAAAAAGCTTAGCAAAAACATGAGAGCAATTAGACTTGAGCTTTAGACAAAGTGTAGTGTATGATTTCCTGATGAAGAAAAATACCCTCCTCTTGTGTGGTTCTAAATTATTTTCATAAATGTGTACGTATAATTGTCATAGGAAGTAAAATTTCTTACCCTTATAGGTCTTACATGAACTATAAAGCATTCTTACGAAGTGTGTGCATGTGTGTGTAAAGTTTAAATGTGAAATTAGTATGAGAAATAATGGGATGTTAGCCACAATAAATTGCACTTGCAATATGATTCTTTTGATTTAGCATACCTCTTCTGCAATGGGCTGTATAATGACAAAATTTCCCACATCTTTTTCTACCTAAAATTCTGTAACTTTCTTTTGTGCCACATACAGTGTTTGTTTATTTGCACTTGGTGCAAATGCATCATTAACCTCCTTTGTTTTTCACTCATTAGCTCAAGATGATTAAAGTATTACTACTTGGTAGAGGGGTTGTCCAAACTCTGGGTTGATGTGACAGAAAGCAACCTCATACCTGGCTCTCATAGCTGGGAAATCAAGGTTGATTTATCTGCCGTTATGACTAGAGCGATATATTTCCTGCTTTGCTCAGGTCAGTCCAGTTGAGCTTGTGTCTACTTTAACTCTCAAAAGTTCCTACTTGGAAGATAGATTATATGTTCTCCCTGACTGTGGCTTCATTTAATGGTTGAAACAGTACAATAAGGCTTCTCATGTCCTGGTCTTCATTCAGTGCTGCTCCCCTATGTTTTCGCCCCATCCTTTAACAGCATCCTCCATTATGTGATCATCAAAAATGGCTTTTGTGGACCAGATTTCACATCATCTTTTCAGTACTGTGATCTTTCTTGATAGCTTTACATAAAAGGAAAGGGAAAGAATCTGGCTCATTCCTTTGTGGGAGGGAAAAAAAAATCACTGTATCTTAAGTGATTGTTTTATAAGTTTTATATGTATTTTACATGTATATATCTTACATTAATTTGTAAAATATTTTGATTGTTGGTTGGCATAAGATCTATAAGCTTAGGGAATTTTATTCCTAATGACACCACTCTGATGGGCCAGAAAAACATGACCCTTCTTCTTTGATCAATTGGGTGATTGACAGTCAAACCAGATAGAGTGGTGGATGGAAAGGTCCCTCCAGCACGGTATTTGACATTTGCTTAAGTGTCTTAGGGACTTAGAAACACAAAATCAAATAAAGACCTTGAAACTCTGTGACCACCTTCAAACATATGGTGTGATCAGAGTGACTTTAGAGTTTATTTTATCACTATACAAATAAAAACACTGTATTAGAAATTTTTTGCAGAAAACTTATAGACGCCTGAAAATATGCCTGTAGCCTCCGGTCCTCCACATTTGCTCATTAAGTAGGTGTGTAGATTCAAATTTTAGAAACATTTTGTCTGTCAATTCAGTTAGCTGAATGGTCTGTTTGGCGAGGATCTCAGAAAAGAGCCTTCAGTGTTGCACACAATTCTTTCTTTTGTCCTGCCTTTCTAGGGTAGCTTTGTGTGTGCATTCATTCATTTTTTTTAACCACATAAATGTATTCTTTCATGATTCTGCAGCTAAATTTCAAAATCAAGGTGTCAGCAGGGTTGGCTTCTTCTTTGATATATAAAAATCACAGATACTTACAGTATACAAGGTGATGTTTTAGTATATGGGTCCATAAATAATAAGGCTAATTAACATATCCATCACCTTACATACATACCATTTTCTGTGGTAAAAACATTTAAGATCTACTCTGTTAGCAGTTTTCAAGAATACAATATGTTGTTGTTAACTGTTGTCACCATGATGTGCAGAGGATCTCTGCAATTTATTCATCCTAACTAAAACTTTGTATCCTTTGACCCCATCTTCCTTCCTCCCCTTCAATTCCCCCAACTAATCCCCCTGGTAATCACAGTTCTATGCTGTGTTTCTATGAGTTTGACTTTTTTAGATTCTATATGTACTGTATAAGCGAGATTATGTGGTGTTTGTCCAGGTTTACCCATGCTATCACAAATGACAGGATTTCTTTTTTAAGGGTAAATAGTATTTTCATTGTGTATATATACACATTTTCTTTATTCATTCCTTGACAATTTAGATTGATTTAATAAGTTGGCTATTGTGAATAATGCTGCTGTGAACATACCTTGTCTGTATACTGATTTCATTTCCTTTATGTACATATATTCTTACTCATTATAATAGTATGACGCCTATCTCAGAAGTTGTATGGCTCAGTGTATAGTTTTATATGGAGTTAAGATTGGGGAAAGTGGGTCATTTTGAAGCTCTAGATTTTGGATTTTAATGTTTACAGTCATAATTAAATTATTCCTTTATCCTAGAATGTCAGATATCTATTTCCCATATATATGTAAATATTTATTTAAATATAAGTTCAGAGCTTCCTAGAACGAAATATAAAAGATTTTTATATTTCAGGAGTTAATTTTTATATAACAGGAGTTAATTGCTCCTGTTGGGGAATGATAATTAAAAACAAAATCTTTTCCCAACCCAGAAATCCTCTTCACAAAATGGCAGAGAAAGAAAATACTTTCATTATTAATTAAGCATTAAACCAGATTGTGATGTACATCGGCCAAGAGGTTGTAAAGACAAAAGAAGACCCAGTAAGTTCTCACGTAAGAGGACTTCAAAGTTTTTGTCACGTACAGTTTACCATACCTTTACTATGGTAATTGGAATGACCATCATGTTAGCTAATTGGCCTTATTCATAGGAGAAAATGAAACTTCTATCTTTAGAACAGTACTAGTTTTGCATCTTGGAGCGAGCAAGGTGCCCATGGAAGTCTAGTTCCTACCATGCCATGCAAACTGGGAGATAGGGATGCTATCTCCCTTGATATTTACATTTCAAAGAGATGGCTCCTAGGTCCTTGAGAAAGACATTCCTGAGTCATAAAGCTGGCAAAAGGCCTATTTAGTTTTCAAAAGAATATATTATATACATTTCAAAGAGAGGGAGAAGTATTTCCAATTACAATTTACTAAAGTAAATGCTCTAAGAAAAAGGGAAATGTTTTTCCTTTCAACAGGGAGAATTGAACGTTTTATTTTTAATTTATATTTGCCCTTGCACCCACTTTATCTGCTTCTGTCTTACATGTAAGGACCCTGATCTTGTTAATCTTACAGTAGCATTATAATAAAAAGAACGGGTTTTAAATGCATTTGTAATTTTTATTTCATTCGCAACTAAATTATAGTTTAGTTTTATTCAATGTTAACATTTTAAATTGTTAAATTCAACAGAAATATTAGGATTTCATAAAAGGAGAGTAGTGGTATGAGGACTGCAGCATAAGATAACTTGGATAAATCCCCATGTTGTAGTTGAACAGCCTGTGATGTTGGGCACCCTCCATCCGTGAAGCCAGGAAATAAATAATATAAATGTGACCCTAAGCAAAAAGTTGACTAAGTGATTTTTTTCTTTGAAAGAAAAAAAGATTCTTGTTTCTGAGATCAGAAGTGTGTTTTGTTTGTTTTGTTTTAAATATTGCCAGCAGATAAAACTAAAATTTCCTGTGCTACCCCCAGCCAAATCAGAGGTGGACATTGTTTGACTGTCATATCGATAGTGGTAATTATATAACTTTGTTTAGGGAATTAGAATGTAACAAAGGGTTACCTTAGATCGATTGGTTTTTCGTTTTTTGCTCTTCCTCCCACCTTTTTCTTACTGTGACTTGATGCATTTTTCTTTCCTGGATCCTGCTGGTAGGTTGCTGTATGTTTGAGACCCCAAACTACTAGTGAGTTCTCTCCCTGGTGTTCCTGTGGTGGTGCTCCTTTGCCCTCAGCACAGTCTTATTTGCTGGGCTCCATATTTTCTCTCAGAGATGCAGTTTTTCGTTAGCCACTTCCTCCTTAAAGGAGACCCGCAGGCGGAGGGCGAAGTGGGGAGGACTCCTCTGTGTCCCTGTTACCAGTGGTGAATCCAGTGCATCTGCAGCAACCTCATTTCTTGCCTCCTCAGAAGAAAGAATTTGGCCAAGGGGCATAAGGTAGAAGGAGGGACTGAACAATTTTTAGAGCAGTAAAGAAAGTTTATTAAAAAGCTTTAGAGCAGGAACAAAAGGAAGGAATGTACACCTGGAAGAGGTCCAAGCAGGTGACTTGAAAGGCTCTTGTGCAGTCTGAACTTTTGACTTCGGGTTTTATACATTGATGCACTTTTGGGGTCTTGTGTCCCTTCTCCCCTGATTCTTCCTTTGGGGTGGGCTGTTCATACACAGTGGCCTCCTAGTGCTTGGGACAGGAGGCTGGGCAGTGTGTTTACTGGTGTTGTACACATGCGTGCTTGTAGCCAGGGGGAGGGAGCAGGGCATCTCCCAGTTTCTCCAGTCTCTTGTGCCCAGGTCCTTGACCTGTCTTACCTCAGGAATGAGGAAGGTGCCCCAGAGGCGTGCTGAGCTTACCTTTTGAATAAATACTGCGGACCCAAAGAGTTTAGTAGAGAAGCGATTTATTAGGCAGAGAGAGTCAAAGAGAGAGAGAGGAGAGAGAGCTCCCATGCTGCCGTGGGAGGGGATCCCAGGGAGGAAACCGTATGGGTAAGGAGCAGTGCGGGGGGGGGGGGGGGGGGGGAGGGGCGGTTTAACTTGGAGTTATTCCCACCCCATTCATGTTCTCGTCCAATGAGAGGAGTTTTTTCAAACTTTCGCTGGAGTGATTGATCTTTGACTTTGATACTGGATTGGCTACAGAGCCTCCTCGCTCCACTTTTTAAACAAAAGAGCACACCTGGATTTTCCACCTAGCCCGCACACAGGAAAGTCACAAAGAACTCTAGGATAGAGGCGTGGCACTGGGAAGCTCCCGCCTTTGAAACCACGCCCCTTGTGGACTCCCGATGGTATGTTTTTTTCCTTAACACAGTACCTCATGCTCACTTGAGACGCTCTTCCCTTACCAGGCTAGTATTCCTAGAGGAAGGTCATATACCAGTTAAACTCCGCCATTTTGACTCTTAATGGCGGAGTCATTTGAGCTCACTCACCATCTCCTGAGATCTTAATGAGAAGCTGCTGATGACTGTAAGGCCAGTTGCCTCACTGGGAGGCCGGACACACCCACCTCTGCACTCAGCACCTGACTCTGCACTCAGCACCTAGCTCTGCCGCATGGCTCCACTAGAAGGCACTGATGCAACCCTGGCCGGCTTTCCGCACCGGAAAACCCCCCAACAACCCGCCAACCAATAGCAGCCCGCCTTGTCCCAATCCCACTCCCCAGGAGCCAATCAGAGCACCCAGCTGTTACTCGTTCCTCATAGCCATAAAACCCCCCCCGCCCTAGGAAGTCAGTGTGACTTCTCTGGCCCCTTGTGTCAGACCGCAGAACCTCGCCCAGGAGCCCATTAAATTTCTTTACTTCAATAACTGGCCTCAGTTGCCTCATTTGAACCTCAGTTGCCTCATTCAAATTGCCTCATTCAAACCTTACAATGACCAGTTGCAGGTTTTTTTTGTCCGTAGGGAGACTGCCTCTCCCTTTCACTGGCTGTGACCAATTACTATTTTAGAGAGACAGTTAACCTCCTGACCATCACCTGATGGTCTCCTGACATGCCTGGTCAGGAGGAGCCCCCTCCTGCCCTGCTCATGCCAGACTAGCTACCTACTGTAACATCACAACTTTGGCTTTATAGCCATTGGCCAACCATAACCATGGCACGCACATTCTCAGCCTTCTGAGTCATATTTTTCTCATCTAAACTCTCATTCACTCCACAGTGATTAGCTTATTGACAGTTCCTTTGTGGGCCTTTTAGTCACCTTGACCAGTGAGGAGATCTTTCTTGACTGACACGTTACAGATTTCTGTTTCTTCTTGAAGTTGCTCTTGGTAGATGGGAGCACTTTTCATCCCACTCTGGATTTAAGTGAAAAGTAACAGCAACTTAACTGAGTACTGCTGGAAAAATTTTACCCCCAACCCCATTTTTTCCTTTACAATATTGCTTCCTGTTGAAGACATCTTCACAAGGTTAACAAGAATTATGGGCAGAAATATAGTTAAAATTAAACATTAATCAGGCTGTACTTTGACCCACTTCCTTGTAACTGAACATCACATAACAGTTATTTGCATCCCCATTCTTCCTGTAGATAGTATTTCTGGCCTTAGATTGGATCTCTGATGTTAGAATCCTGAGGCTTTTTTGTAAGAATTATTTAAGTAGATGCTGAATTTCAGGTTAACAACTGAGGCCACCCAGTTTAAAGACACTCACAGAAGAACCAAATCAGCCTGAGAATTTCTTGATCTCCTTGTGCTATGACTTTACCCTGCATTTGTTGAGCAGTCAACGTTCTGTACACTTCAGCCCGCTCCAAAACCCTTAAACACTGTAGCCCCAAACTTCTCAGGCAGTTGGATTTGAGGTTTCCTGCATCTCTGGTGGCCCTACTACCATTAAACCTCTTTCCCTGCTGCAGCCCAGGGTCTCAGCATGTTGACTTGGCATGCACATCAGGCAATGATGTGCAGCATTACACTACCAGCCTCCCAGAAGTAACTGTGCTGCCTGAGATTTGTAGAGAACAGCTATTTACTCTTTCCTATATACGGTATGGAGAAAATACCAGTGTTCAGAATGTTGAAACCCTAACCACGTGGCATTTGTAATTTTCCTGTTAGGAGACTCTGTATGAAAGTGAGAGTTGAAAACTAATTATGTAAATTGCTAAGCTTTGAAAGGTTTTTGCAAAATTTCTGCCTGCAGCTATCTATTCCACAAAGAGTAATTTGTGACTAGTAAAGAAAGTACAAATCCAGTTAATAAGACTGCCATCCCCACTCTTTAATGTTAAAGAAATTTCAGGATTTTTTGTACCACAAACCATTGACTGGATGTGCAATGCAAAGTAAGCTAAGTGTCCCATGTCACCATTTATTTGAAGGGATAAAAAGTGAATTAGAATGTAGAGATAATGTCTAACATCAGGAAAATTTGTTTTTTTCTTGTTAAGGTCTAAACCTTCTCATTTGTACATATTAACTGGAAACAATCTTATTCTTTACTATTTCTGATTTTCTTTCTTTTGTGGATCTCAAAACTCAAGAGCTTACATCACTTGAACCTTTCTCTGGGCTTTTAAGTTGTTTCACTAATGGAATGGACCATTAGTGAAGTAGGTGGCTATTCATCAAAGCTCACTATACCTGTGGAATCACCACCCCCATGTATGAAACCTGAGACCTAGAGTGTCCCATCATCACAGCATGGCAGCTTCTGACTCAACTTGCAGTACTCTAGAAACCCAGAGTGGTTTCTTAAAGACAGACCTGCGGGAAACTGCCTAGGTTGTATTACTTGGGTGGACCGCCCCTGGATTAGAGAAATGTGTGAGCTAGAATGCCTGCAATTTTGCTTTTCATGGAGCCAAGCACGCTGTTGTTGATTAATAAATAATGGGTTGTTTATCTTGGAATTGTTTTTATTGGCAGATACCCTGAAAGATTCAAAGGCTGTCTGTAAATGAAGAATGCCTTTATTGTTTATTCAGTGCCTGCTTTTCTATTCAGTGTGAGGGTATTTTGGGAAAATTTCTTGAATATCAAACCACAAGTAAAATTTAGGAAGTTTTACCCTAAGATTTTCAAATAGGCCATTTAATTATGACCTCTTTTCAGATGCCTTTGATGATGTATGTGTGTGTGTGTGTGTGTGTGTGTGTGTGTGTGTGTGTGTGTGTGTATCTGTGTGTCTGTCTGTCTGAAGAGGGAAAGAGCTAAAGGGAAAGATGAAGCCCAGAATTTGACCATCAATTGTATCAGTCAGAAATAGCTTAAATAAATTCAAGTACATTCCTGGTTGGTTGATTTTGTGTATAGCACAAACTAGCTTCTAAGAATTCAAATACAAACATGTGCAAAGTGAGAGGCAGCAGGAGTCCCATGCAGAGTGGATAAGGAGATGTTGACAAAGGAGATAAGTTTGATGGTTGATAGAGAATCACCAGGTGGCAAGACCAGAGCAAATTGCATTTTGACAGGGGAAACAGTGTTTGAAGATGTGTGGCATGAGTAGCAATGGGTGTTTCTGGAACTGTAAGTTGTTCTGTAATGCTGAACATAAAACTCTGTAGGTATGGCCCAGGGAAAATGGGAATATGGAGCCTAAAGAGAAATGAAAATGTAATGAAAATCCTGGTCCTCATCTCTCAAATAGTCAAAATTTCCTCCAGGATATTGTAGTATTGGCCAAAGAGTATGTGAAGCCATATGATAGACTTGTCATATCTTCCATGTCTTGTGTCTTGTGCTCCATGTTCTCAATATCCAGCAATCAAGGGAGGGAAGCCTGACAATATCTGAACCACTTTGGTATAAAGATAGCAGCTGTTGTTAAGTAGAAAGGGTATTTAAGAAGGCCCTGATTTTATAAGTGGTCATTTCCTTAGTAGTATTTTCATGTTAGGATAGCATAGCACTAGGAACTCAAATCATGAGGAGACCTTGCATATATAGAGAGTGAAGAAGAGTTTTGAGAATGGCTCTTGGCCTTATGACTTACATGACAATGAAGATGAAAAAACACTTTTTATTTTATTTTTTTGTCCAGCACAGTGAATCCTCAGTGTTAGCAAATCATGTTGGTTCTGTATTAGGCTTTTAATAATGGTGATCAAACACATACTGCATGAGACATAGTTATTTGAACATCTGATATTTTAAAATAGTTTTTCATGTGGCTTCCTGGTGCCACTGTTGCCTATTTCACAAGAGCCAAAGGTTAAAATTAAGATAATTGGTCAGGGATTTCCAAGATGGCGCCATAGGAACAACTCAGGATTGCAGCTGTCAGTGAAGGCGCAGAGGGTGAGTCCTAGCTACATTTTCAGACGGACCTTTGTTGCCCACAGAATGGGGAAATTCTCAGGTGTAGGAGAGACATGGGACACCAGTGCAGCCCTTTCGGCTTGCGAGGCCATTTTGGCCGGCGCCACAGTGCAGCGGCACCCTGTACAAAACTCACTGGTCTGGGTACCCTGTTAAATTGGCAATCTGAGATTTGGGAGGGCAGATTAACATGTCCATCTGATTAAACAGGACTTGGACAGTGAGCCAGACCAGGAGATTCCTGGGAAGCGTGATTTGAGCCGGTGCAGTGGGCCGCGGCATGAGAAATCACACAGATCCCGGCGCCCTATCAGCAGGTGACTGAAACACCTGTGAGAGAGTCAAGCGTTCAACTTAAAAAGAGAGAGAGAGAGAGAGAGAGAGAAAGGACTCTGAGGCAGGGAGCCAGGTGATCAGGCTCAGCAGGTCCCACCCCCACAGGGACAAACAAAATGGCGATTCGAAACGCTTGGAGTTGAGAGATTTACTGTGGGCTCAGCTGAATCCAGGATGGTGCAGCTCGGTGGGAGAGGGGCGTCCGCCACTACGGACGCATACCGCCCCTACTGAGGTACACGCCCATTGCAGAAGCAGCCTGCCATTGCCGAGGCAACCCGCCATAACAGAGAGACTCAGCCAACAGGGCAGAGTCCACCACAGTAGGGCGGAGCCCCATGGCAGCAGGGCGGACCCCACGATAGAACGGAGCCTTGGCAGGCAAATAGTGACTAGACTGCCTCATAGCTGGGCAGGACAGTGCAACAGATACTCATAAAGAAAGCCCCAACTCCCTGAGACAGAGCATCTGAGGGAAAACAAAAAGGGGTTTTATAAGTTCTGCTGCAGCAGACCTAAACACACCTGCCCAACAACCCTGAATGAACAACAGAGCTCACAGCTCAGCACTGGAGCTTCTATAAAGTACAGACAGTCTCCTCAAGCAGCTCCCTGACCCCTGTATATCCAAAGAGTCACCTCAAAAAAGGACTAATCAGACTGACATTTGGTGGGCATCATTCTGGGACAAAGATAGCAGAAGAAGAAACTGGTAGCATCCCTCACTGTTCCGCAGCTGCTACAGGTGTATCCCAGACAAGCAGGGCCTGGAGTGGACCTCAGCAGTCATACAGCAGAGGGGCTAGACTGTTAGAAGGAAAACTAAGTAACAGAAATACTTCATCATCAACAATCTGGGCATCCACTCAGAGACCCAATCAAAAAGTCAGCAACTACTAAGATGACAGGTGGATAAATCAGCAAAGATGGGAAGAAACCAGCGCAAAAAGGAGGAAAACACCTCACCTCCTACAAAGGACCAAAACTCGTCACCAGCAAGGGAACAAAGCTGGACAGAGAATGAGTGTGATGAAATGACGGAATCAGACTTCAGAAGGTGGATAATGAGAAACTTCAGTGAGCTAAAAGAACATGTTGTAAACCAATGCAAAGAAACTAAGAGCCTTGAAAAAAGATTTGAAAAAGATTCCAGGAAATGGTAACAAGAATGGACAACTTAGAGAGGAATATGAATGAATTGAAGGAGCTGAAAAACACAACACGAGAACTTTGCGAAGCATGCACAGGTTTCAACAGCCGAATTGACCAAGCAGAAGAAAGAATATCAGAAGTCGAAGATCAACTCAATGAAATAAAACGAGAAACCAAGATTAGAGAAAAAAGCACAAAAAGGAATGAACAAAATCTCCAAGAAATGTGGGACTATGTGAAGAGACCTAACCTACGTTTGATAGGTGTACCAGAATGTAACGAATAGAATGAATCCAAGCTGGAAAACACTCTTCAGGATATTATCCAGGAAAATTTCCCCAACCTAACAAGGCAGGCCAATACTCAAGTCCAGGAAATACAGAGAACACCACAAGGATATTCAGCCAGAAGAGCAACCCCAAGGCACATAATCGTCAGATTTGCCAGGGTTGAAATGAAGGAGAAAATACTAAGGGCAGCCAGAGAGAAGGGTCGGGTCACCCACAAAGGGAAGCCCATCAGACTCACAGCAGATATCTCGGCAGAAACTCTACAAGCCAGAAGAGAGTGGGGGCCAATATTCAACATCCTTAAAGAAAAGAACTTTCAACCCAGAATTTTATATCCAAACAGAGCTTCATAAGTGAAGGAAGAATAAAACCTTTTGCCAACAAGCAAGTACTCAGAGATTTTGTCACCACCAGGTCTGCTTTACAAGAGCTCCTGAAAGAGGCACTACACATAGAAAGCAACAACCAGTACCAGCCATTCTAAAAACATACCAAATGCTAAAGAGCATCAACAAAATGAAGAATCTGCATCAACAAATGGGCAAAACAGCCAGCTAGCATCAAAATGGCAGTATCAAATTCACACATAACAATATTAACCCTAAATATAAATGGGCTAAATGCACCAATCAAAAGACACAGACTGGCAAATTGGATAAAAAACCAAAACCCATCTGTGTGCTGTATCCAGGAAACCCATCTCACATGCAAGGATACACAAAGGCTCAAAATAAAGGGATGGAGGAAGATATACCAAGCAAATGGAGAGCAAAAAAAAGCAGGAGTTGCAATTCTTGTCTCTGATAAAATAGACTTTAAAGCAACAAAGATCAAAAGAGACAAAGAAGGTCATTACATAATGGTAAAAGGATCGATACAACAAGAAGAGCTAACTATCCTAAATATGGACCCAATACAGGAGCACCCAGATATATAAGGCAAGTTCTTAACAACTTACGAAGAGACTTAGACTCCCACGCAATAATAGTGGGAGACTTTAACACTCCACTGTCAATATCAGACAGATCCAATGGACAGAAAATTAATAAGGATATCCAGGACTTGAACTCAGACCTGGAACAAGCAAACCTGATAGACATTTACAGAACTCTCCACCCCAAATCTACAGAATATACATTCTTCTCAGCACCACATCACACTTACTCCAAAATTGACCACATAATTGGAAGTAAAGCACTCCTCAGCAAATGCAAAACAACTGAAATCCTAACAAACAGTCTCTCAGACCATAGTGCAATCAAGTTAGAACTCAGAATTCAGAAACTAACTCAGAACTGCACAGCTTCATGGAAACTGAACAACTGGCTCCTGAATGTTGATTGGATAAACAATGAAATGAAGGCAGAAATAAAGAAGTTCTTCGAAACCAAAGAGAACAAAGACACAACATACCAGAATCTCTGGAACACATTTAAAGCAGTCTGCAGAGGAAAATATATAGCAATAAGTGCCTACATGAGAAGAGTGGAGAGATCCAAAATTGACACCCTATCATCAAAATTGAAAGAGCTAGAGGAGCAAGATCAAAAAAACTCAAAACCTAGCAGAAGACAAGAAATAACTAAGATCAGAGCAGAACTGAAGGAGATAGAGACACGAAAAACCCTTCAAAAAAATCAATAAATTCAAGAGCTGGTTTTTCGAAAAGATCAACAAAATAGACCACTAGCCAGATTGATAAAAAAGAAAAGAGAGAACAACCAAATAGATGCAATAAAAAACGATAAAGGGGAAATCACCACAGATTCCACAGAAATTCAAACCATCATCAGAGAATACTACAAACAACTCTATGCACATAAAGTAGTAAACCAGGAAGAAATGGATAAATTCCTGGACACCTGTGTCCTCCCAGGAGGAAGCCGAAACTATGAATAGACCAATAACAAGGTCAGAAGTTGAGGCAGCAATTAAGAGCCTACCACACAAAAAAAGCCCAGGTCCAGATGGGTTCATAGTCGAATTCTACCAGACACACAAAGAGGAGCTGTTACCATTCCTTCTGAAACTATTCCAAATAATTCAAAAAGAGGGAACCCTTCCCAAATCATTTTATGAGACCAACATCATCCTGATACCAAAACCCGGCAGAGATTCAACAAGAAAAGAAAACTTCAGGCCAATGTTCATGATGAACATAGATGCAAAAATCTTCAATAAAATACTGGCAAACCGATTGCAACAGCACATTAAAAAACTTACCCATCATGATCAAGTAGGATTCATCCCGGGGATGCAAGGCTGGTTCAACATACGCAAGTCTATAAACATAATTCACCACATAAACAGAAGCAAAAACAAAAACCACATGATTATCTCAATTGATGCAGAGAAGGCCTTTGACAAAATTCAACAGCCCTTTATGCTAAGAACCCTCAATAAACTTGGTATTGATGGAACATATCTCAAAGTAATAAAAGCTATTTATGACAAACCAACAGCCAATATCGTGCTTAATGGGCAAAAAGTGGAAGCATTCCCTTTGAAATCCGGCACTAGACAAGGATGCCCTCTCTCACCACTCCTATTCAATATAGTACTGGAAGTTCTAGCCAGAGCAATCAGGCAAGAAAAAGAAATAAAGGGTATTCAAATAGGAAAGGTGGAAGCCAAATTGTCTCTATTTGCAGATGACATGATAGTATACCTAGAAGACCCCATCACCTCAACCCAAAAACTCCTGAAACTGATAAGCAACTTCATCAAAGTCTCAGGATATAAAATCAATGTGCAAAAATCACAAGCATTCCTATACACCAATAACAGACAAAGAGAACCAAATCAAGAATGAACTGCCATTCACAATTGCTACAAAGAGAATAAAATACCTAGGAATACAACTTACAAGGAATGTAAGGGACCTCTTCAAGGAAAACTACAAACCACTGCTCAACGAAATAAGAGAGGACACAAACAGATGGAGAAACATTCCATATTCATGGTTAGGAAGAATCAATATCATGAAAATGGCTATACTGCCCAAAGTAATTTACAGAATCAATGCTATCCCCATCAAGCTACCTTCTTCACAGAACTGGAAAAAAACACCATGAATTTCACATGGAACCAAAAGAGCCCACATAGCCAAGTCAATTCTAAGCAAAAAGAACACAGCAGGAGGCATCACACTACCAGACTTCAAACTATACTACAAGGCTACAGTAATCAAAACAGCATGGTACTGGTACCAAAACAGAGATATAGAACAATGGAACAGAACAGAGGCATCGGAGGCAACACAACATATCTACAACCATATAATCTTTGATAAACCAGACAAAAACAAGCAATGGGGAAAGGATTCCCTGTTTAATGATGTTGGAAAAACTGGTTAGCCTTGTGCAGAAAGCAGAAACTGGACCCCTTCCTGACACCTTACACTAAAATTAACTCCAGATGGATTAAAGACTTACACATAAGACCTGGCACCATAAAAACCCTAGAAGAAAATCCAGGCAAAACCATTCAGGACATAGGAGTAGGCAAGGACTTCATGACCAAAACAGCAAAAGCATTGGCAACAAAAGCCAAAATAGACAAATGGGACCTAATCAAACTCCACAGCTTTTGCACGGCAAAAGAAACAGTCACTAGAGTGAATCGGCAACCAACAGAATGGGAAAAAATGTTTGCAGTTTACCCATCTGACAAAGGTCTGATATCCAGAATTTACAAAGGACTCAAACAGATTTACAGGAAAAAAACAAACAAGCCCATTAAGAAATGGGCAAAGGATATGAACAGACACTTTACAAAAGAAGACATACATGAGGCCAACAAACCCAACAAAAAATGCTCATAATCATCACGGGTCATTAGAGAGATGCAAAGCAAAACCACATTGAGATACCATCTCACACCAGTTAGAATGGCGATCATTAAAAAATCTGGAGATAGCAGATGCTGGAGAGGATGTGGAGAAATAGGAACACTCTTACACTGTTGGTGGTAGTTCAACCATTGTGGAAGACAGTGTGGCGATTCCTCAAGGACCTAGAAATAGAAATTCAATTTGACCCAGCAATCCCATTACTGGGTATATATCCAAAGGACTATAAATCATTCTACTATAAGGACACATGCACACGAATGTTCATTGCAGCACTGTTTACAATAGCAAAGACCTGGAACCAACCCAAATGCCCATCGATGATAGACTGGACTGGGAAAATGTGGCACATATACACCATGGAATATTATGCAGCAATCAAAAATGATGAGTTTTTGTCCTTTGTAAGGACATGGATGAATTTGGAGAACATCATTGTCAGCAAACTGACGCAAGAACAGAAAACGAAATACCACATATTCTCACTCAGGCAGGTGAGAAAAATGAGAACACATGGACACAGGGAGCGGGGTACTACACACTGGGGTCTATTGGGGGGAATAGGGGAGGGATAGTTGGGGGGGAGCTGGGGAGGGATAGCCTGGGGAGAAATACCAAATGTGGGTGAAGGGGAGGAAGGCAGCAAAACACACTGCCATGTTTGTACCTATGCAGCTATCTTGCACGTTTGCACATGTATTCCAAAACCTAAAATGCAATAAAAATTAGAAATAAATAAAAATAAAAATTATAAGAGAAACGTTAAAACAAAACAAAAAAAGGGAACTTACGTCTGTCAGTCTTTATTGTTAATAATATACTGCCAAAGTCATCCATGATCAAGAGATGAAATGTTGAATGCAGCTGTGTTTTTCACACTCCTTTACTTGAAAGAATGTTTGGGAATTAGGTATGGGCTGGCGCAATTGAGTGTTAGCTGTGGATTTTCTGTACTTTATAGTGTGGTTCTTTAATCATAGGCACTTCTTTGTCTCATGTCACGTGCTGTGCAAGTTCTCACAGAGAAGGTTCTCAAAGGCTTGATGGATGAGTTTGTTTAGTGGATGTGGGTGGTTTCAAAAAGTTTCCTTGGAATTTTTATTCCTGTTTTGCTGATTTTTGACAGAAAACGGTTCAGTACAACATATGACTAGTCCATAGCTTTGGACATCCCTAAAGCATTCATTGAATGTATTAAGAATTTGAGCCTCCATTTCTCTTAAGATGTTGGATGTACTTCCAGTTGTAAATGCTTGTTTTACCAACATGTAAGTAAGTTTACCAACAAACTTACTGATAGAGATTGAATTAAGTTTAAATTCTGTTTTCTGTTACTTAAAAAAAAAAAAGATAATTGGTCAGGCAGTTAAAACATCTTCCAGTGGGGAGCAGATTCTTAAACAAAACAAATTTATACAGGTTTAACTTAGAGAGAACTGAATTTTTTTTAATGCTTTAGAGAACACATACAAACAACAGTAGAAGCATGATTTTTCCATTGAGTTTATTGATTTGAATAAGTATATGAAATAATAGGTAGAGCAGACTTATTTCCCAGAACTTTTCTATGTGTTTGGAGACCAGTGAAGCTCATTGTATTTGTTTTAAAATAAATTTTATTTTGTATATATAAAGTATACAACATGATGTTACAAAATACATATCAATGTGGTTACTATAGTGAAACAAATTAACATAAACATCGTTTTATAGGGTTACCTGTTAGTCGCCTGTGGCTAGGTCATCTCTTTTAGCAAAAATCCTGAGTATATACAGTATTACTAACTACAACATGAGATAATATCTCATGTTGTATGTTAGATCTTGATACTTATCCTACATATTTACTGCCTTTTATCTCATTTTTAGTATAAAAATTCAGCTCTAAAAGATAGACACACAAAAAGACTGAGTGTGTGTATGTTGAGAGTTGAATAATACTTAAGTGATTATGATGAAGTTAGAAATCTTTTATTTTTTTTTTTAGGTGCTGGTGAATCTGGTAAGAGTACAATTGTGAAGCAGATGAAGTAAGTAGATTTAAACATTAAATTTGCTGTTTATGTTTAAGTGTACCCTTCTACCAAAGGAAGCAAATTTTGTTTTTTTTTTTTCCTTTTGTCTCGTTAGAATTATACACGAAGCTGGTTATTCAGAAGAGGAGTGTAAACAGTACAAAGCAGTGGTCTACAGTAACACCATCCAGTCAATTATTGCTATCATCAGGGCCATGGGGAGGTTGAAGATAGACTTTGGTGACTCAGCCCGGGCGGTAAGTTATTAAATTTGTTGGAGCAGACCTGATGAGTAAACAGAATAACTTGTATGCTAATACCGTACTACGTAACATAATCTTGTCAACTATCAGGACCATTTTATAAAAGGAGTTAAAAGGATAAAAGTGAGTGAAATGAGGAGCATTAGAAGTGAGTGAAATAAAACTATACAGGATTGTGTAATCTCTCCTTTATGCTTTCCTTATCCATTAGATAATTTGGACAACTGAATATAATCACCACAGTGTCTTCTGAGTAGCATGCTATGTTGGGTACTCCTGTATTCCCATAACAATTTTTGGTACTGAGTGAACTGCTTACACTGGCCCTCTTCAAAATCTGTTTCTGTAATTTGGAATATTCAAGTGATCTAGTTATTTGTATTCATGCCTAAACTGAAAAGCAGTTCAATCTTGAATAATGAAAACAAAATAAAAGTTTGCTTATCTTTGGAATAGGAAAATATCGGCTATTAAAAACCTTGTATAAAAATTTGAGACCTAAAAGAGATTTTTGGAGACAATCTAGTTCTAACTCTTTATTTTGCCAAGAAAGAAACTAGCACTCAGGAAATTACATGATACAGAGATTGCCATACATCTCGTGGTAACCAAGGCATTATGCCTATGCCTCCTCATTTGGCCTAATAACTTGTTTGAGTTGGATTGGAAGCAGCCCAGCTCCAATCCATAAGGCACTTTTTTTTTTTTGCTTTTTTCCTCTTATCTTCTGTTTGATTAATTAATCTATTTATTTCTAGTAGATATATTATTTTTACTAGTATCTATCTTTGTATTTCTGTGTGTTCAGTATACGTGCTGTCTCCCTAATAATACTATGAAGATTTTGTGTATAGAGACTATAGATTTTTCTTTTTTTCTTAATATCTGCTAGATTTTATTTTTTAAACATGCAGGTTCAATTCATGATTAATAGGGAAGAAAAATAATTGAAAGCAACATTAGGGAATACATATTGGAAAAATTTGTAAAAAATAAGTCTAGTTTTTAAAATGTTACTTTAAAAATTCTCTTAGCCATATTAATTTCTGTTTTTTAAACTTTTTTAAAAAGCTTAGTGTCAATTAAATTTTTCAAGTAGATTTCAATATTTTAAATAATTTATACATTGATCATTTATTCATTCGGCAGACTTTGAACTCAGAAAGCATTTGTTGAATGAATAAATGATAAATGCATAAATTACAGTGATTTTTAAGCAACATGTATGATCAAATCTTATTTCAGAAAAGATATTTTAAAAGAACATAATAAATTATTATTGAAAATAATGTTGAAATCTACTTAGAAATGCTAATCATACTAAGCCTTTTTAATCTTTGTTTAAAAGACTGTTCAGTAGGGAAGCACTCTTATATTAAGCAAAAAGAATTCTTGAATATTGTACTTTACACCAATTCCAATTATAGTAATTTAAATCTTTTACCAAATTCACATATACAGCATTCTGCATTTGGATTTTTTATGTGCTTATAAAAGAAAAAAGTGTTGTAGCCTCCATTTTAGGAGATCATGAAGGGTCAATGCAAACAACTTTTTATGAGTTCTTTTTATTTTCAAGTTTTTCTTTCAAGGAATGTTTTCATTTTGTCTTTCTTTTTTTAAACATAACTTGGGCATAGTTTCAAGACTAGAAATAACTACTCTCAAGCTCTTTTTTTTTTTTTTTTTTTTTTTGAACCACTGTTTTGATGCTTTGGAATCTTTGGACCTGCTTTACTCATGTTTGCTTCACTATTGCTGGTTTGACCCACCCTTTTTAGACCCTCTCTAGCGATACTTCAATAACTGTCTTCTTCCTACCTTTATTACTTCTGTTTGCTTTAGCCATCATCATATTAACTCATTCACACAAATGCCTCATGTCCTCCCATTGCTTCTCATTGGTCTACTCCACGTTTTGTGTTGCATGCCTTTACATAAGCTTTCAAAACTACGGGGCTTTTGCAGTTGTACTGAGGAAGACAAAGATGAATTAAACATGGCCTAGACATGAGGAAGGGACATTGGAACTGAATGTTGAAACATGAACAAGGGTCTTCTAGGCAAAAACAGAAAAAGCATTCTAGGAATAAGAAACAGTATATTATTATTATTTTATTTATTTATTTTTTGAGACAGAGTGTCAGTCTCTAGCCCAGGCTGGAGTACAGTGGTACAGTCTCAGCTCACTGCAACCTCTGCTTTCCAGGTTCAAGCAATTCTCATCCCTCAGCTCCCAAGTAGCTGGGACCATGGACACGTGCTACCATACCTGGCTAATCTTTGTATTTTTAGTAGAGATGAGGTTTTACTGTGTTGGCCATGCTGGTCTCCAGCTCCGGGCCTCAAGTGATCAGCCCGCGTTGGCCTCCCAAAATACTGGGATTACAGGTGTGAGCCACTGTGCCCAGCCACAAACAGTACATTCAAAAGAAGTCTGAATGTATTTCTGTTTCTGGAAATCTAACCCTGAGTTGAAGGATAACTGGATACTGAATTTTGATAAGGACCACAGGTTTGCTTTCCAAAGAAAAGCAACATGAATTACCTGTCTCCTAACCATTCAGCAGTGTCTGTTGTACCATAGTCTCACCAACTTAGATGTTATCAACATTTCAATTTTTAACATCTGATAAATGAGAAGTATTATCTTTTTCTAGTTTTTCTGATTTTTAATGAATCTGAGAATTATTTTAAAACATTTTGTTCATTTGTATTTCGTCTATGAACTCTTAGTTTTACTCATTTCTGTTCAATTACTTTTCACATTGATTCTTTTTAAGTATTAAGAATATTAACCCTTCTTTGCCTCTTGCAAACACTTTGCCTAGCATATTTCTTTTAATTTTTGAAATAGTACTCATTATAGAACTGTTAAGATTTTTTACAGTCGATTCTGACTTCTGTATTGTGTGTCTTATTAGAATGGCATTCTTTACCTTATCATTTTTTTTATTTTCTCTTACTTTTTTAGAATGTTTGTAGTTTTATTCTTTGTACTTCTCTATCTCTTCACACACCTTTAAATGTTATTTGTGTTTGTTGCTAGCTAAGATGTAAGTATATTTTACAATATGATCATCTTTTGCCTAACAGTCATTTATTCAGTATTAAATAATCAGTCTATTTCTCAGTGACTTGAAATGGCTACCCTTATTATTAAATTGGGTATGTTTCTGGACTCCAGTTTTTATTTCTATTGATGTATTTTTTTTCCCTACATCTGTCACTTACTAAGCTATTTAACCTCCTAAGCTTGTTTCCTTATAATACAGGGGAAATAATGGTAACATCTGTGTTGTAGGGCTTTGAAGAATAATGACATTATGAATATTAAGCATTTACCACATGCCTTGGTCATAATACATGCTCAGTAAATGTCTGTTGCTGCTATTGTTGTCTTTTGCTTTTTTTGTTTGTTTTTTGAGATAGAGTTTTGGTCTTGTTGCCTAGGCTGGAGGGCAGTGGCATGATCTTGGCTTACTGCAGCCTCTGCCTCCTGGTTCAAGCAATTCTCCTACCTCAGGCTCCCTAGTAGCTGGGATTACAGGTATGCGCCACCATGCCTGGCTGATTTTTCATATTTTTAATAGAGATGGGGTTTTACCATGTTGGCCAGGCTGGTCTCAAATTCTGGAATCTCAGGTGATCCATCTGCCTTGACCTCCCAAAGTGCTGGGATTATAGGTGTGAGCCACGGCACCCAGCCTTGTTATTACACTACTGTTATTCTTGTGAGAATCACATTATTTTAATTTCCATGGTTTCATGGATAACTGACATCTGATTGAGTAAATGCACCCCATTTCATTCTGTTGTTCTTTTACCAGATATCAAGGCCATCATGATTTCTCTCCCGGATGCACTTAGAGCCGATTTAATTCTCCCACAATCCTGTTGAAACACAACAAACCAAAACAGCTCGTTGATTTGGTTGGGATTACATCTTAGTATTTAGGTTGATTTGGGAAGAATTGAGTAAGAAGATGTGAAATCTTAAGAAGTGGTGACTAATTTCCTGTGGTTTCCTTCATATTTGGCAGTTATCAGATTTGCAAACCAGATTACACACTAGTTATTTAAAATGAGAAGAAACAAAATTGTTTTCAAGGCTGGCATAAGGCAATCACATTTTATGCCCAATATCATTCCAGAATGTTCACAGAATGAGGATAGTCTATCTGTGAATGATAATATATTGATAATTTAGGTGATTATGTTTCTAATGAAGTAAAATTTTAGATGCTTTACATAGGGGCCTTTTAGCCTTTTCAGACACTGGTCACATAGAGGAGTGCTGCTCAAAATGTGATTCATGGACCAGTGCCTGTCCACAAGCGTGTGCACAAAATGGGTGTACAATATAAGCATTGAGTTTATAGCAATTGACAGACTAATTTATGTGTTAACTTGAGTAGTTTTAAAAATACAAATTTATATTTTGTATGTCATTTAATTTTATTTTTCTACTAGTATTATGAAATAATTTGGAAGCAAATGAAAATGAAATAAAGCATGACACTGGTTGTTCATTACAGTTTGAGCAGCACTTATTTAGAATACTTAAGGCTATAAGGGGTAGGAAACCTTATCTTTAATTGACTTAAATAACTTTCTCCCCCCAAGCCTCATATATGCTCCTGCATAATGACCATTTTTCTGTTCCAACAACTTTGTTATTTACTTTCATTAGCTAGTTTGTCCATGTCTGTCTGCCAGATTTGCTAGATTGTTTTCTAGAAATGTTGTATCAGTTTACCTTCCTCGCAGCAATTTTTGGAATGCCTTTTCTTAGCACTCTGGGCAGCCAAATTTAGGAGTCTTGTATTTAAAAAATCTTTGCTAATTTGTTGGTAGTAAATCATGTATTGCTTTAATTTGAATTTTTCATTTTTAATTTAGTTGAACAGTTTTCCATGTCTATGGATTATATTTTTATTTTCTCTACGTGGCTTTTGCACTTTATTCATTCACTTGGAATCTTGTGTTTTGATGATCAATTTGCTTTTTATATGTACATGCATACTGACCCTTTGTCCACTAATAAAAATGTTTAGTAAGTCCCATTTTACTTAACTGCCATTAATGTTAATACTATATTTAAAAATAATTTTTATCTTCCTGTTACTTCTTCCTTTGTGTTTAAATGTAGAGCATCCTCTCTCAAAAAAAGATTTACCAAATATTGATTATCTTTTTTAAAGCAAGAGTAATTTCAAGGGAGTGAATTTTAATATTTGTTTATGTATTTGTTTTTGAATCTGTCTGAAGCATGTTTTGTTATATTTATGGAGTAAGGATGTACATTATTTTATTTCTCTTCAGTTGGCTATCTAATTATCACCAGTGTTACTGGATTAATTATATCTTTTCTGACTGATTTATCTTACCACATTTATCATGTAATGAGTTCAGATTTGGGATCTTTTTTCCCTATGGATCTGCCTTCATAGTAAACTGTTCTACATATTGTAGGCTTTTAATACCTGATAATATCATCCCTTTGCTCCCAGTCTTTTTCAAAATGCTCCTGGTTACTTTTACTTGCTTTTTCCACATGAATGTTTGAATTATTTATAGTAGTAGTCTGGTTTATGTTTGAAAACTAACATGAAGAAACTTATGATTTTGTTTTGATTCTGAGAAATACTGATAAATATGTGGCAAATCATATTAGCTACCATTTGAAATAAATGTGTGCTTCTACCACAGTCTATTCCTACTCTCCTTTCACTTATCTCACATTCCTTATCGCTTTTGACAAGTTCTCTTGTCAATACAAAGAACACTTAAATGCAGTATTTCTCCATTTTACCAATTTGAAAAAATATATCTATACATGTATAAGATAAATATGTATATGTTTATCGATAATTTCCCTTCTTGACTTAATGAAACTCATACTTCATGCTAAATTCACTGCAATTAGTCAAAAATTTAAATCTCTGCATTTTAGTTAAAATTAACTTTTTACTTTAGGCTTTTCCCCCCTTATAATAATTCTTATGGGGAAAAAAGAAAAATGACTTCCTATTACACTGCCTTAAGTCATTCTTACTTTGATTACATTTGTGCTTTTAGAAAAAAATGTATTTTACATTTATCTATTCCTTAAAGCAACTCTTTAACAACTGAGATTGGTGCCTTGTGCCCTGGAGTGATGAATCCACTAAAGTTCTTATGATTTCCTTAAGGGTACGCTAACTTTGGTAAGAGCAATGTAGCTAACTTAAATGTATAGGAGTTATATAATGCATATTATAGAAATATAGTAGATAAAACATATAAGTTCACATTGTATGTGGTAGTATCATTGGCTAATGTTATTAATGAAATAAACTAAACCACTGAAACAGAATTTCCATACATATGTTAATTATGACATAAATATATATTATCACTATGACCAAAATTTCAAAGGTATCACTATTTTTAACACTCTTTACCATATTATTTAGCTCCTGTTTTAGAAAGGCCTGCTGATGTTTTTAAATTTAAACTCTTAACCTCATACATAAATTCTGTCTGCTGTATTACATTAGTTATCTGACCTTTGCTTTAAAACCTCAGTCTCTCATTCCCCTTCCCTCTTTTGTTTTTTAGGTGGCTTTGATTGTTAAAAAAAAAAAAATTGCTCTTATTGAGATGAAATCTGATGTCTTTTGCTCAAAGAATGCTCCTTTTTCTGCCCTGTGCCTAAACATGAACTCTGTTCTTTCTTACCATTTGATTATGTCAGGTGCTAGCCATCATGCTCCCTCAAAGTCTTCTCCTCCCATCCTAGGCAGACTTTTCTGAATTTTCATAAAGTGGGTAACAGCTTTAAATGAAACATTTATTCACTAAATAAGTACAGCATGCCAGATATTCCCTGACCACTGCTTGGAATGAGGACTTATTATTTGTCTCTTGACAAAATAGTGTTTCATAGCTCCTTTCTGAGTTCTCAGAGCACACAATTGTATGAACTGGAATTTACATTCTCTAGATCATCTTATTTTTATTTAGCTCTTAGTAATTTTAAAATATTTTAGCTTTGCTACATCCAAAGAGTTTTTCTGTCAAATAATTGCCTGGCAAATAATGTTTCTTTCTTTTCAACACCACAAAGACTTCCCATAAACTGCTTTATTACCCTGTAATTCTTTTGACCAAACTCCAGTCTTAAGTAATCCCTATTCTTTTTCTACCCTGTATCACACTATTTTGGTACACCTACATATATGTTTATAATGTTAAGTAATTTTCTTTCTCATAAATTTTGCAAAGACCTCATTCCATTGCAAGATAAAATCATTGTCATCATTCTGTGTTTTTAAAATTTATCCTGTTTTAGATAATGACCACTTATGAACCAGTGACTCACCAGTATTATTGGGTGACTAGCCATGGAACTTTAAATAAGTTGCTTAACCTCTCTGTGCCTTGGGTTCATTTTATGCAGAAGATTAGGTAGAATAATTTCAGCTGTGTTTTCCTGCTCAGATTTATTGCCTAAAAGTTCATCTACAGACACACCTGAATGTCCTGGCAATGAAGTGGAAATGAATAATCTCAGTAAGTTTTTTTTTTAAAGAAAAGAGGCTTAAAAAATTATTTGAGCTTTACAACTTGATGTTATGAGATACAAATAGATAGTAAAATGGTTACTACAGTGGAGCAAATTAACATATCCATCATATCACATAATTACTTTTTTTTTTTTTTTACAACAAGAGCAGTTAAAACCTATTTAATGAAAATCTCTAATACAGTACATTTTAATTAGCTATAGTCCTCATTATTGTACTTCAGTCTCTACTCTCTAGACTTTGTCATCCTGCATATCTGCTACTTTGTATCCTTTGAATATATCTCCCTATTTTCTCTTTCTCCTCCCTCCTCTCTTCCCCCACCCCATTACCATAACTACTGGTTTGTTCTCTTTGTATATTTGACCTTGACTTATTTTTGTTTCTGTGGGTTTTGTTTTTTGTTTGTTTTTTTGGGGGGTGGCGGTGGGGGAGACCTGGAGGCCATTATGCTTAGTGAAATGAGCCAGACACAGAAAGAAAAATATTGCATCATCTCACTTATATGTGGAATTGTGAAAAAGAAACATTTTTTTAAATGCCACAGAGAGAATCCAGTTTATAATTAACAGCTTCCAGAGTTTCTTATGTCTTTTCTTCAGATCTATTCCTGGAAAGTTTGAAAAGAATGTTATCTTATGCCCCATACTGGAAGGCATTAGTCTTTTTTTTTGTCAAAAAACGTTATTGAAATTGAATCAAGACATCATAATGAAAGCTCATTTGAAAACCTACTTAAGCGAAAAGTACTTTTCTAAAATAGGTTATGTTTGATGTAATTTAATAAATAAAAATGGTCAGGTTCAGAAATTTCTCATGTATAGGTAATAATTTGGGTAATTGAATAATTGTTTACTGGAATTACGCTAATGGTGCTAAGAATGACTTCAAACCATGTTATGTGAGGTTTATTAAGGATATGCACGTGTTGCTTGCTTGCATGCATTACTCTTGTGATTTGCTAAAAAGGGAAGCATATGCTTGAATAATATGTTCTCATGCTGAGAGACTTAATTATTTTTCATGATGGGTTCCAGCTGAAAAGAAAATGTTTCACAAATTGGCAACAGCATGAATGTATATTGTCACCTAGTACACTCTATTAGCCTGTGTCACCAGATGCTGCTTCTCTTCTATACCCCTTATAATAATGTGTGCCATCACTTTATAAGCATCTGCTACAGTACTTCGGAAGAATTTCCCTTGAGACAAATTAGGAATTGTCCACCCAGTTAAGTTTAAGCTACACATCTCAAGTTATGAAGAATCTCTGTGAAGAAAGAAGCTTCACATCTGGGTTTTTTGTTTATTGTTTTGTTTTTTTTAATTAACTGTGTTATTACTTGGAAACTGGAGTTACATTATCCAGTGTGGTAGCTACTATCCACATGTGGCTATTGACTCCTTAAAATGTATCTACTGTGGTTTTGTAATGTGTATGAAAAATGTGAAATATAATAATTGTGTATTTATTACATATAAATGAATTGATATTTTTATACATAGGTTATGTATATTGTTAAAAATCATTTCACCTAGCTTTAAAAAAAAGCTTCTTTAAAAAATGTAGCTGTTAGAAAAGGTAGATTGTATTAGTGGCACACATTATATTTCTCTTGGACCACACACTGAGTTAGAGTGGTTGATTACTTGTGGATCAAAATAACCAAATATGAGTAGCCTCAAATTTTAAGCAAAGTTTAATTAGCTTTATATAAAGTATCTTTTCATTTAGAAATTTTTACATACTGTCCTCCGTGTATATCATGAGTATTTCTACTCCAAAGCTGTGCTTATTTTGTTTTCTATGCCTGGATTAACAAAACACCTGCCCCCAACTTCTGCCCCATTGATTTTAATGCGTCTATTCTTGAAGATCTCCTGAAAATCTCATACCATTGTATGAAACGAGGCTTCTGGTCTTGCCCACTCCACATATCCCCCTTCTCTGAATTTATTTTTGCAACTACAAAGTATGTAAGAAAGCTAACACTTAATTCATGTATCTCTAATCTTTAAAAGTTGTGTTTCTTAGTTTAGAAACATTTTGAGGAGGGAGGATAGGTTCTTCTTCTGTTTTCCCTAAAATGATCATCTTCAATACACAACAAACTACTAGTGGATAATTGGTTAATGTCCCCTTTATGAGCTGAAACCTTAGTCATTCTTTCAGCTTGCTGGTACCCTGACAGATACTACTAACACTACAAAACATAGGTGTATGATATATGATTATCTTTTGGTCAAGCCAATTTTTAAGTGGTGCCTTAGAGAACGAAAAGTGCTGACACTTTAATAAAAACCAAGGAAATTCACTTTTGCCTTTTTTTTTTTTAAACTCTGTAATGGTCTGCTTTGTACTTTTTATCTCTAACATGTCCCTTTTTACTTAAAAAAATGGCCTTTGAATGTTCAGGATGATGCGCGCCAACTCTTTGTGCTAGCTGGGGCTGCTGAAGAAGGCTTTATGACTGCAGAACTTGCTGGAGTTATAAAGAGATTGTGGAAAGATAGTGGTGTACAAGCCTGTTTCAACAGATCCCGAGAGTACCAGCTCAATGATTCTGCAGCATAGTAAGTAATCATAACTTCAGAACTAAACTATCATGAATAATTACTTGCAAATCAAATATACCTCCAAGTCAATTTTATTGCAGAATTGGCTGACACATTCTTGTACAACTCAGGTTATTCAAGATGACAGTATTTTAAAACTTTTTCTGTCTATGTGTGGTGTGTGTGTGTGTGTGTGTGTGTGCGTGGATAGATAGCAATGATATTTCCTATATGTTCAATAGTGTCTCGAGACTCATGCTATGTAACTCTAATTGAAACAGGCAGAATGGTCAAGAAAGTAATTGGAACTCTGAATTGGGTTGTATCTCTAATTTACTTTGAGCTATCTTAATGAGAGTGTAACTGATTTGAGTTCTTTTCATTGTGCTAGTAGTGCCTGAGAAGTGTTAGTTGTTCAAAGACAGGTACTGTGAGCAGTGATTTTTTTGAAGGCGTGCAAGGTGACTCCAAGATATTTTTCACTAAGTAGAATAGCTCTGTATATGAAAATTGTCAATTGTGTGTGTGCCCTGTTGTATTTGATACTGTTTCATTTAAGTACAGTTTTTTGGAAGAAAAATCTGCCCTGATTTTTCAGGTGGTAGCCCCAGAAAGTTTGCAAAGCAAGTTGTGATAAAACCTAATCAGGGGGACTAGGTGAGGTGGCTCATTGCTTGTAATCCGAGCACTTTGGGAGGACAAGGTGGGCAGAACACTTGAGAAGTTCAAGGCCAGCCTGGGCAACTTAGCGAGACCCTCATCTCTACAAAAAATACAAAAATTAGCCAGACATGGTGGTGCACACCTGTGGTCCCATATGTTGTGTGATTTAGTGTGTTTATGTAAGAAATAATGAATATTTTATCACCGGCATCAATCTTTATAACCTGTATAAAAAAATCTACATTTTAACATTTTACACTAATACATTAACCATATATATTAATGCGGTTTGTACATGTATATATAACATATACACAGAGAATATGTATCATATTGCAAATAGTATCATACCCTATACAGAGAGATATTCCTTGACACACTGAGTTGGTCCTTGCTTTCCAGTTTTAGATACTCCTAATACAATGTACTTTTTCTTAAGCTTTACATTTATTTTGAGATTATTTTATTTCTGTTTATGTTGTGAATATTTGATTGTTTTCTGTCTCTGCCATTATGTTGTAAATTCAGTAATGTGTTTTTACCTAATATTGTATTCCCATAGCCTGACAAACAGTCATCACTCAATATGACCTTGTTTAATAATGAATGAATTAATAAACCAGACATCACAGAAGCTAGGAGACAAATTAGAAAAATTACCTAGAGGAAGAACACAACTCTTAAACCATATTTGCTTTGACACCACCAGCATCTGCAAAGATTTAAGTGGGAATCACTATTATGAGAAGATTGCTTTGAGTTGAGCTCACCAGAAGGAGCTCTTTAATAATTAAGGGGTGCTACTTGGGAATGACAGATTGAAGTTCTCTTTTCACCATGTGGAGAAACTTCCAGACCCTCTCAGTCTCTTGTCCAAGACCTTCTCTCCTGTGCACACTACTTGGACATGAGTTAACAAAAACGTAGGCCAGGCATGGTGGCTAATGCCCTTTAATCCCAGCATTTTGGGAGGCTGAGGTGAGAGGATCAGTTGAGTTCAGGAATTTCAGACCAGCCTGGGCAACATACTGAGACCTTGTCTCTACAAAAAGTTTAAAAAAAAAAATTAGCCAGGCATGTTGGCCCATGCCTGTAGTCCTAGCTACTTGAGAGGCTGAGGCAGGAGTATCGCCCAACCCCAGAAGGTTGAGGCTGTAGTGAGCCATGACTCTGCCACTGCATTCCAGCCTGGGTGACAGAGCAAGACCATGCCTCAAAGAAAAAAAATTAAAATTACAAAATGAAAAATATGTTGCTTTGGTTTTTCATTATTTTATTTCTAGTGGTTGTGACCTTAAGATGGCACTAATGTGACTGTTTTTTAGGAATGAAGAAAGTCATAGAAAAACATTTTTCTCCATTGTGATTAGAGGGCATCTTGATTTCTGAGTTCTTGACTAGGGATGGTAAGATGTAGTCAAATTGCCCATTAGGACTGAGTAGCCACCAGTTCACCTTTATATTTGTAATCATTTAAAACAGAGTTTCTCACAGTGCCTGCTTTTCTTCTTTGTCTTACTGAAATATTATTTTTAGAGATTTTTTGAACTATAGCAGTTTTGAGCAAAGAAATCTGTGAGTAGTCAGAGTATATTTTAAGTAAGAGTAGCTCATCATTTTAAAGAGGCAGTAAAATCTTGCTATGGTTTGTTTGATTTGTTAAATTGGATTTTCTTAGAGTAAACATTTGGAATTAAAAGCACAGAGAAAGTACTGGAGGATTATCAACCATGTGATAATAAGATTCTCTTAAATTCAGTAAATACAATACAGGTAACTCAAGCTGTCATCTCTCTATGTATTCTAGTATAATGAGCACATACAGACACTTAACTGTCTAAAACATTTTTTTATTTCTACGCTATCAGTCACCTTACAGCTCTCATAATAAAAACACTGTGATGATACTCTGTATATATTCAGCAGACCTTAGGATTCATTCCAAACTCCTTATTTAAGGTTCTATATAGCTTACAAGTGGCCTTACTCTCCAAGAAGGAGTAAGGAGTTCCCTGTTCCCATCTCCATACAGATTTACAGCTTCTGCTGGGGCAAGGTCATTCCTTTCTGCCCATCCCGTTATTTACATTTTTGTTTACACCCCTTACTATCCATGAATCCTTCTGTAATCACCTAGGTCCACATTAATCTCTCCATACTGCATTTTCTGTGAATTACTGACTGTACCATACAATTTGACAAAAAATTAACTTATTCTCTTACATTGAATGGTATGATACCACTACATTCTTATATCACAACATATATAGCACCAGTGGCAGAAAGTATTACATGAGTGACTAAAATGTATATTGATTTTCAGAGCAGTAAAGCAGTATGTGCTGTTTTCCTGTATGTAACTTAAGACTGGTTGAAAAGAAACTCTTATTCAGCCTTTGGGTAGAGTTTTCATCACTACTTGCTCCAAAATGAAGATTTAAAAAATCTTCAATGAAAAAGAGTGACATCTGGATCATAAACACAGTGCTATATCCAAAAAGTGTGATAAGGAATCTAAGAAACAGACTTACAGTGTGTATTCGTTTGTTTTTTTTTTTTAAGCTAGTCTCTTTTCTTTGAATTACTAATAACTGTCTCTAAGAAATAAAGTACACATTTAAAAAATACTAAGAGAGCTTTGTGGTTGCAGAGGGGTAAACAGTTTTATTTTCATTGGAGTTATATGAGATACAAGCTTAAACTGGTTTATATCTTTACCCAGAAATTTTAAACCTTTATTGATTTGAGATTATTGCATATATTGAAATGTGTTTTAATTTTTGTTTTGGTTTCTCTTTATTGGCTGTATTTACTATTAACATGTTGTTTTGTTTAATGTTTTCAGTTATTTGAATGACTTGGACAGAATAGCTCAACCGAATTATATCCCAACTCAACAAGATGTTCTTAGAACTAGAGTGAAAACTACAGGAATTGTTGAAACCCATTTTACTTTCAAAGATCTTCATTTTAAGTGAGTAGCTTTGAAACATGATTTCTAAATTTAGATATAAAACATATTGCTTTAGAAATAAAAGGTATATAAAAAACACCATAAAAACCCTAGAAGAAAAACTAGCCAAAACCATTCAGGACATAGGCATAGGCAAGGACTTCATGACTAAAACACCAAAAACATTGGCAACAAAAGCCAAAATAGACAAATGAGACCTAATTAAACTCCAGAGCTTCTATACAGCAAAAGAAACAATCATTAGTGTGAACTGGCAACCAACAGAATGGGAAAAATTTTTTGCAACCTACCCATCTGACAAAGGGCTAATATCCAGAATCTACAAAGAACTAAAACAGATTTACAAGAAAAAAAACCAAACCCATCCAAAAGTGGGAGAAGGATATGAACGGACACTTTTCAAAAGAAGACATTTATGAGGCCAACAAACATATGAAAAAATGCTCATCATCACTGATTATTAAAGAAATGCAAATTAAAACCACATTGAGATACTACCTCATGCCAGTTAGAATGATGATCATTAAAAAAATCTGGAGACAATAGATGCTGGAGAGGATGTGGAGAAACAGGAACACTTTACACTGTTGGTGGGAGTGTAAACTAGTTCAACCATTGTGGAATACAGTGTGGCGCTTCCTCAAGGACCTAGAAATAGAAATTCCATTTGACCCATCAATCCCATATACCCAAAGGATAATATATCATTCTATTATAAAGGCACATGCACACATATGTTCATTGCAGCACTGTTTGCAATAGCAAAGACTTGGAACCGACCCAAATGCCCATTGATGATAGACTGGACAAGGAAAATGTGGCACATACACATCGTGGCATACTATGCAGCCATAAAAAATGATGAGGTCGTGCCCTTTATATGGACATGGATGAATCTGGAAACCATTATTCTCAGCAAACTGACACAAGAACAGAAAAACAAACACCACATGTTCTCGCTCATAGGCAGTTGTTGAACAATAAGAACACAAGGACACAGGGAGGAGAGCATTACACACTGGGGTGTGTTGGTGGGGCCAAGGGAGAGATAGCACGGTGGGATGTGGGTGGGAAGGTCGGGGAGGAATAACGTGGAAAAATGCCAGATGTAGGTGACGGGTGGATGGAGGCAGCAAACCACATTGCCATGTGTGTACCTATGCAACAATCCTGCATGATCTGCACATGTACCCCAGAACCTAAGGTACAATAAAAATAAATAAATAAAAGGTATAATAAAAGTTTACAGCATTTTTACAGTTGATAATTACAGTTAGAAAAAAACTTTCTTCAGATCATTGGACCAAAGAATTTTGGGGTAAAAGAAGTCAAAGCAATCCTGAGAGGAATGTTTTTATTTAAGAAAAACTAGCCAGGCAAATTCCTTTATGCCTGTAGTTTTTACAGTGACTCAAATAAAGTAGTTTTTGGCTTTTGTTTCTAAACAGAAAAATCTACTCTAATATACTGTGTTTCCATTAAGTGTTGCCATCTATTTTTAGGTAAAAAGAGAGCAAGTTTTATGGATAGCATAAATGCTTATTTATGGAAATGTTAAGAAAAAAGAGTACCTTTAAAATTTTTTTCATGAAAAGTTTTCTTTCATGGAACATATCTTTCCTATGAAGAAGCTAGTTTATGCACTATTTCATGATGAGAAATATTCATTCAATTTAAGATGTACTGAATATCAGCTTAGTGAGGTCTGTGCAGAAAAGCACTGAATTGTAGCCTTTATAAATGCAAGGGGTCTTGGAGTGCATGTTCTAGTTCCCTCATTTTATGATGAACCAGGTTCAGAAAGGTTTAGTAAAATATCACATTCAAATTTACAAAACTGCTTTTCTTTTTTTCCATTAAATAACAGTTTCCAAGGTATGAGAAAAGTTGTTGGACTTAAACACGACTGAATATAATATTTTCTTTCATTTGCAGATTCTTGTTTTATCTCTACAGCTGTCATGGTCAGTTACTTTAATCTGTTTCCCTTCCAGGTCATCTGCTAGTGATTACTGTAACTTTCTTCTTCTAAAATGCTGCACTTAACACATTTCATTGTTCACTCAAACAAAATTGCCTAAATTAAGTGTATACTGTTATTCATCATTTCTTAAAGTAATAATTAAATCGTGGAAAAAGAAATTATGTAGCCTGTGTAAAGATACATACATTAATAACATCATAGGATGGTCTATTGAAACAAAACTTCTGTATTTTCATAGAAATCTAAGACCACTGTAGTGTTACTTGATGTAAAAAAATTCCAATTAAAAAATGCAGATGTTTCTTTTTTGCTTCTTAGTATTATTTGTTTCAGTACATTGAATCTAAATAAAGAGGATGGCAGAAGTTCTTTTTTTAAAATCTGCTAGTTTTTATAATTCACATTCATTTAAAATGTCACATGTCCTAAGTGCCAGTTGAGTGTTCAGTTGAAGGAACACCAAGCACAAAGCCCTAGATCAGCGTTGGGAGGCCCATCTGAAGTCAATGCCTAATTTTTACAAATTCAGTAGTAAATAGTCCTGGAAATGAAAATAACAAAAATGCTAGAATTAAATGAATGGTAGACTTATAGGATTTTGTCATTGTTGTTCTTTTAAGTTTAACAGGTAGGGATTTTTCTGTTTGTTTTTAACCCAACAAGGTTAAGATTGATTTTAAGGAAGATTGCCACTTCAGTCATGGGCATCAGTTAGATCCCATCTCACAGCTGCAGAGCTTTATAGATACATTGACCCAAATTGAGCACACTCCAGTTGTCACCACAGAAAATTGGATTAGAAAAGGTGTTTATGATCTGGTTTTCAAGGAAAATTTTAATATTTTATGTTTTTCTAAATTTCAGCTTTTAAATACAATGATTAGATAAATCATTTATCAGTTTGTGAATTTTTTAAAGCTGTTTAGTGGAGGTTTTTGTTTTTTTTTGTAGAAATTTACTCTTTACAAGACTATGTATATACCTCCTTAACCCAACTCCATCCCCATAATACCAAGAAGAATTTTTTTTAAAAAAGATTACAAAAGCAAAAATAACAATAAACAGTTATGTCATTCTAATGTTTGCTGAAAAGTAATTTATCTGCATTTGGTTTGCAAACGGAGTGTCCCATATCTTTATTGAAATTATTTTGTCTTTTTTTTTCATTAAAAATTATATGGTTCAACATAATCATTCTGAATAAATCTTTACTATGAATTATGCATTAGGCTTTGCTTCAGTTAACTCTACTGCTCTGAAATGGTCATGATAATAAAGCAAAATTTCTAAAATCATCTTGGAAAAAAGGTTTCTTATGAAAAAAATATTATTGGTTCACCTCACAAAACTCACTGTTACAGTTAGTGAGCACTGTTAAATTATATGCAATGATACTTCTGATTGCTTCCATAAGTATTTTAAATTTAATACATTTGTTACTATCACTTGTCACTGATATATCAGTAGTTCATGTAATTGAATTTACCAGAGAACTAAAGCTTTATTTCAGTTTTCCATGGCTACTTCTGAAAAAACAAGCATTGACCTGCTTTCTTAAACAAAGATCTAGGTCATAATTAATTTATCTGGCAACATTAGCTTTGTGCTTTAATGCATGCTGTGGTTTTGCATATGCTTTCCCCCTCCCCCTTTTCATTTTTTTCTAAAAAAAGCCCTTGGTGGACATTTTATGCTGCTGTCATTAACTCTTACTGAAAGCATTTACTTTCTTTTAGTCTGTTCATTACTATTTCTATAATATCAAATAAACAAACTCAGTACTCTGATTTCAGGTAATCAGATATGTCTGATCTGGAGAATATTGTCATTTTATCTTAAAACTGTAAAAAGTCATTTTATTGACAAAGAAGTTCACTATTAGATTGGGTCTTACAACTTTTTTTTTTAACTTAGTATACCTTAGATTCTGATTTTGGTTTTGCTCACTTTGTTTTAAATATTATGTTCTAAGGCAAACTTAAATTATGTTCAGTTAATGGCTTAAGTAGTCTCCTCTTATTTGAGGATATGGTCAAGAACCCCCTTGAATGCTTGCAACTGCTGAGTTACTGAATCCTATATACACCATGTTTCTTCATAGGCATGAGCATACCTATGATAAAGTTTATAAATTCCGCACAGTAAGAGACTGACAACTAATACTAAAATGGAACAATCATAGCAACATACGATAATTAAAACTTATGTGAATGTGGTCTCGCTGTCTCAAAATACTGTAATATTTTTGGACCTTGGTTGACCACAGGTAACTGAAACTGCAGAGAGTGAAACAGGAATAAGTGGGAACTACTGTATTTCTAACCAATATTATGTCAGGACAAAATGTGTGGAGTTGGAGTTAGCAAGTAAGGATGCTAGATCTAGGTTCCCCTAATAAGTATTTGGGTAAACCTGGTTAAGCTTCTCAGCAGGCTATTACAATTTGCTCTGTGTTAGAGGCTTAAAAATAAAATGAGTTATTGCCTATGAAAAATGTTGTATAAGTGAGAACTATTCTATAAATGATAGTAAGTGGTAGTAGCAAATGTTAAAATCAGTTATTTGGTACTTAAGGCAGTCTGACTATATAAAATTCACTTTTCATCTTGGTCAGGTGCACTCTTAAACATTTATTTCAGAACCATACTTTCCACTTCCAGCCTAGGTTTTTCAAACTTGTCATTTCAACATTCAGAAAATACTGGGATTCAGTAAAGTTGACACTCAGCATTATCCTTCTAGGAGGTTCATTTATCGTACTCCATTTAAGCTTCTTGGTTGAGGTTGATGTAATTTAGTTGCTGTTTTTATTTGCTGACTTAAAGATAAACACAGGTTTGTCAGGAACCTCAGATAAACTTTGTCTTATTTTGGATTTTGTCTGTTAAATTACTATCATTGCTACCATATGGTTTCAACTTTGCTTTTTATAGGTTAAATGAGCCTCAGATGAGTGAGAGCAGAAATGCATTTAGAATAATTCTACTGGGAATGCTTGAGTATGATCATCTTGTGGTTTTTTGGTGCTCTTCATATTGTAATCATTTGTTTAATTTTAACTGCTGAGTAAAATTTCAGTTTCACATTAAAATATTATTGGTATTAACAAATTGAAAATGAGGCAATACAGCATCATAATTTAAGAATTCTTATTATCCCTATGTCTAGGTATTTATGGCCAGTGTCTATGTAGATTATTTTGCTTTAATTAAAGAATCAGCAATTTCATTTTATTTATTTATTTTTTTGCCAGATATAGAGTTAAAGCATTCTTTCTACCCTAAAATTATGAGATAAATTTCTATTTCATTTCTGTGGTACTATAAATGTGTTATGGATTTTGGAATACAACATCCAGTTTATTAGTTTGATACCATATATGGTTAGCTAGCTTTGTACCAGTTGGTTTTGGTGACAGGGGTGTTAGATACTAGTCTGAGGCATAAATCAGCACATCTCAGCTTGTCCAGCATCTCCTTCCACTCCACCCTTCAGAATCCCTAAGAAAACTCAAATTCATTTCCTATGTGATGTTGGTTTAAACTCTCATCATTTCATATGAGAGAGAACATACTATATTTTTTCTCTTTTTTAATAGAAGTTCAGGACTTAACAGTATATAAAATAAGATATTTCTAATATAGGTGTAGAGGAATGAATAATGCTTGTACATTTTTATCTACCATTATATGGAAAACTATAGTAGTGATAAAACTTAGTGTTTCCTCTGGTTGGTACCTTCATTTAGCTCTCTGAATTCCAACAAACTTTAATAGTTTGATCATTTGTAATATCGGTTCTCAGTCATTGTTACTTCTGGATTAATTATTTGGCTTGGGAATTAATTGATTCTCAAAATGATGGCGCCCAGACTAGTAACATCTGACTCCTAATATTCTGAATCACACCAAAATTTGCGAACCACTAGCTTAGACTTCAAGTTCTTTCCGTGACCATTCTCTGCCTATCATCCCATGTCCTCCTTCCCTGTGTGTGTCTGGTTCCATTTAGCTTATAGTTCATTTTTTAGTTTATCTCTTCCACTCTCATTTTACTATAAGCAGCAAAGAGGAAACTGCAGCCTTCTATACTTTGTTTGCAAATTTCCTCAGCTAAATGTTGAAGTTCATTGCTTAGAAGTTGCACCTTCCACCCAGCACTGGAATACAGTTCAGCCAGCTGTTTGCCGCTTTATAACAAGGACTGTCTTTCCTGTAATATATAATAACATGTTTTCATTTCCTTCTGAGGCCTCATTAAAAGTTCCTTTAACATTCATATATCTACCAACATTCTGTCCACAATGATACGTATATTCTCGAAGACAACAGAAGCTTCTTTACAGTTGTATTTCCATCTGAGCCCTTATGTCTTTCTCCCAATTTCTACCAGCAATCTTTTCAAGACAGTCTAGTTTTCCTGTCTGTCAAATGCTTAAATTTTCTTCCACCTCCTACATATTACCCAATTCTAAAGTCACTTCCATGTTTTTAGGTATTTGTTGGAGTAGCACCTCACTCTCAGCGCTAAAAGTTGTAATCAGTCAGTATTCGCCAGAAAAGCAGATCCATTAGGTTATGTTTATTTAAAGGAATTGGTTTATAGGATTATGAAGGCTAGCAAGTCTGAAGTTTGTAGGGTAGGTCAGCAAACTTGGACATGAGTTATCATGACGTTGTTGAGGAAGAATTACATTTTCTTCTGGGAAACCTCAGTTTTTGCCAGTTTTGGCCTGTAGAGTGATTGAGGCCTGTAAATAAATTATTGAGGACAGTCTCCATTACTTAAAGTTAACTGATTATAGCTGTTAACCATTTCTGTAAAATACCTTCACAGCAACATCTGAAGTGTTTGATTAAATAAAACCTGGATAAATGTATGATGGTGTAGCCAAGTTAACACACAGAACTATACTGTCACAGAGAGAAAATGCAAGCTAGGGTCATTTGTGTTGTCATTTATATCTGTTATTGGATGGACAGGGTATATGTAACATCTAACCAGAGAAGTTATCTAAGATATGCTATCTTTTCAGTCAAGTTATTTTCAAATTGTGTTCTGGGCATTTTAGAAAGTGGTAACCCAATTTAAATCATTTTAATTTACTATCATTTTTGTTCTTGTTAGATCTTTATTACCAGCTATGCTTTTTACATCTTAACTCTTTGATTTATTTTGTGGTAGAAACATTTTGTTATATTGCTTACCTGAATTTAATGAACAATTTACAAGCTAAGCCAAAAGAATGAAGCCCGCTTACATGATGATAAAAGTAACAATACTAGTTGATGTACTCAGATTTGGTTTATAGGCCAGTACTGCTCTGTAGGGAAAATTCTTTTTGCCTGGGAATTAAATAGGAACTATTTTAATTAGTGCACCATCTAGATAAATGGAGCCTTTAAAAATGTACCAGTTCGCATAGTGTTTTCATTATATAAGTGGTTATTTCTAGGTTGCATAATGTAGTCTATGCAAATTTTAACTTTTGCTTAGCTTTATAAAGTCTTAGAAGAGAAAAAGAATAGACTATTGTCTTTATATTGTTTGATTTTGCTGCTACTTTATTCACTAACCTACAGTGGTTCACTATTGTATGTTGTATAAAAATTGAGGTTTTTTTTTCATTCTAAATGTTCAGGCCATTCAATAGGATCACTCATTTATTTTACATTTCAGTTCTCTCATTTTGTAATGTATCATGATTTTCCTTTTTATGCAAACCTGTTTTACCCTATCTGAATTTTATTTGCTTGCCCTACATTTTCTTACCTGGAATGATTTCTTCTTTACATCAAAGCACTGCTTATTACTTCTGAGCCAAAAGGACATATTGTAGTAGGAGGAGAGAAGGTCTCTGTTCTCTGCCTTCAGTGTTCCGTGACTGTGGCAAATGGAATATTTACTCTTTGATCTCTGCATTCCCCAGTTGCTTCATGTGACTTCTCAGTGTTTACACATAGTGCAGTCCATTCATTTGTGTTTGCTTTAATGTTCTAAGTGTTCTCATGTGTGTTAATGTCTAGTTTTTTTTTTTGAGAGTATTTTTGTTTTTGCTTTTGTTTCAACGTTCCCTCCCTTTAATCGAAAACTTTAAAAACCAGTAGTTCCTTTTCCCCTTTTGAGAAGTCCAGTTTGTGACATTGTTTCCCTCCCATAAAGTCCTTCTCTCCTTCCTTTCATCACACATTTCCACAACTATTCTGAGCTTTTTTGTTAGCATTAAAGAACTCCTCGGAGCTTTTTGAACATTTAATGTGATGTCAACTTGTTTCTTCTCTTAACAGAATGTTTGATGTGGGAGGTCAGCGATCTGAGCGGAAGAAGTGGATTCATTGCTTCGAAGGAGTGACAGCGATCATCTTCTGTGTAGCACTGAGTGACTATGACCTGGTTCTAGCTGAAGATGAAGAAATGGCAAGTAGAACTACTTTAAGAGTTGAGCTTGAAACATGAAGAGCTGAAGATGCTCCCAAGAATTTTTCTGAGAAAAATTCTTAAGAAATTCTTTCTAATGTTTATAATAATTTTAAAGGACAGGGTCTTTCCTCTAACTGTTCTATTTGTGTAATGAAAGAGAAATACTAGAGAAGCACAGGTGGATCTTGAGGAAAAGGAAAACATGGAGAGTCAATGTCACCTGAACCCTGTAAGCTTAACGATGCATTTCTGTATCTAATATCTACATAGCAAATGGAAATATAGTTACATAGTAGTCCAAGGTTTCCTTTTCTTAATTTGTTACTTCTGTTAGTTTAGTAAATCTTTAATATATGGTATGCTTTGTTGCTGCCCGGTAATTTTTAGGTATGTTTCAATGTACCATCAACATGGGGAAATGATTTTAAATAGAAATGTGTAAAACTTGGTCATTTTAAGTTAACTTTACTACATAGTGGGGAAAAAGGAGTAGAAATGTCAGTTTTGTACAGCTGACCCTTGAACAACAGGGGTTTAAGCTGCATGGGTCCACTTATTTGAGATTTTTTTTTCAACCAAGCACATTAATGGGATACGAAACCTGAGTATACAAAGAGCCAGCTTTTCCTATATAGCAGGTTTTCCAACTCCTGAACTTGAGTATATGCAGATTTTGGTACCCTTGGGGGGTCTTTGTACCAATCCCCCTGAGTGTACTGAGGGACGATTGTATTTTTAAAAGCAAGTATATGAATTATAGTGCAGTAGGTGCAGTGCAGCACCACATGTTCATTTCTCTCATTTCAGCCCTATAAAATGTATTAGTGCCCTCTTTGAGCACAGATCCTGGAAAGTCAAGAAACAGGAATTGGAAGTGTTCTTCCAATATTTATATTTCATATAATATTTAGAGTATTGGGCTAATTGGGTCTTAGCTTGTTCAACTTAATTTATTAATCTTTAAAATTAATAAAGATTATTGATTTATCTTTTAATGGAAACTAAGACGAAATGAACTCTATGACAATGCCATTTCTTTTCACATGTTCACACTTCACATCCCTGGATTATAATGACCTGTAGCAGGATGTTCCCTGGCACAGTGCATGACATGTAGTGGGCACTCAGCAAGTGAAAGTTGAATGCAAAAATCGATGAAAGTTGATTAGACACTTATCTCACCTAAAGTTAAAGTGTGTTTGTTCTGAAATGGCAGAAATGTATTTTTGTGATACGTTATATATTTTTCAACAGACCAAACTCTATTTTATTACAATACCTATTATTTTTTAAAGTAGTCCTCAAAAATCCTTGCTGTTAGTCACAAATTGTTTTTTTTTTCTGTTACAGAATCGAATGCATGAAAGCATGAAGTTGTTTGACAGCATATGTAACAACAAGTGGTTTACAGATACATCTATTATACTTTTTCTAAACAAGAAGGATCTCTTTGAAGAAAAAATAAAAAAGAGCCCTCTCACTATATGCTATCCAGAATATGCAGGTATCTTACTTTTCTGGGAATAACTTGTCAAGTTACATATTTCTAAGTGAAACTTCCCCTAAGGCAAGAATTGAGTAGTTAATTTGAATGTATTGGCCTAAACAACTTTAAGGGATATTATTTATCAAACTTCATTTGAGCACAAATATTTCCTTAAGATGTGGACGAAATTACTAAACATAATGTATTCATTTTATGGAAAACCTGTTAGATAATTTTTAGTGATGACTCCAAGTTAAAATATTATTTTTTAAATCCAGTTAACAGATTTTATGTCAGGTACTGTGTGATGTACGATGAATAAAACATGTCTCTGTTCACCATCTAATCTCAAAGACAGACACAGTTAAACAACAAGCAATAGTAGTGCAATCTACTGCTAAAATAGAACATGAACATTATTGTAAGGGGGAAAACAAAGATGGAATCAGTGATGTAGCTAACTCTTCCAGAAAGGCAGGCAAGGTGTCACAAGAAGCCTGATTTGGTAATGAGACTGTTAATGGTAACTTTAATTTTACTACGATGGAAAATTCCCTTGAGTGAGAAAGGTGGACCTGAAGTACAGTCCTCACTTTTCCATAATTAGCTTTTTGATCTTGAACAAGGCAGTTAGTTCACCTAGGCTCAGTATTTCATCTGTGCAGTCAGGAGTTGGGCTGAAACATTGGTTTTAGTTCAGTTCCTTGGAGCACCTCCTGGGTTGCTGTTGAAGATGGAGATGAGGGAGGGAAGAGAACTAATTACTGCCCCCCCCACCACCTTATCACTTTTTCATTAAAGCAGAGTAATTCAGTTTTCATCTGGTTTACGTATCCAGCGGAGTAAGATTTTATTTTAGTGAAGAGCACTCCATATGCCTTAAAAAACGGAGTTTGTCTATCACTGGTTAATGTAATCTCCAAATCTAGATAGTTTGAAGTGTTTACTTACTCTCACCCCACTCCTCCTTTTTTTTTTAAAGTCTCAAAAATTGGTTTCTTCACAAACAAAATTTTCCTCAGTCTTGTGTTGAGTAAATTGTAAGATGAGTATTTACTGCCATTTACAGGAAATGTTAAGACAATACTCTGATGTCAGTGCTCTGGTATCCCCACCCATGCAGATGAGAATACCAGGGGTTAATGAAGCCAGAATGCCATTCCAGACCCAAGTCCATTGTCTTCCTGCTCCTAGACTATTAACAACTAGGCTACATTTAATGAAATATTCACTGGAACCAAAAGGGAGGGTTATTTGGTAAATATAATCATGTTGCTTATTGTTATAGCTCTTTTTGTTTACTGTGAAGTTATGCTTCCAGTTCAAAATAATTTCACACAGTTGCTTACTTTAAAACTTGGCTTTCTTTCTGAAAGTCATAGTCCTAAATCACCATACTCAGGAACATTTTCTGTGGTTATTAGGAATAGATTGAAGTTATCCAGAATCAAGATGGCTTAATTTTTCCCTTATTTAAATGTATTTTTCAGTGTATTTTTATCATTTTCTATGATGTAGCCATTTTTGTGTTAATTCATATTACCAGATTCCCCAAATGAATCCATAAATATTGTATACTTACAAGGATTTCAGAGCAACTAAGGTTATGCTTGTTAGCTCTTCCCTTGCCAAGTAGACAGTGTGTTTAGGAATTTTTGCTTGTGCTTTGCTTAAGGTAATACGAATTTCTGGTTTCAGAATCTTTGCACAAAAAGAGTGTTACATAATTCTTTCACATCCCCAGAGTTAAGATTATTGTTTAAGATCTCCATTGCATGCCCGAAGTATTGATTCAGTGCCTTCTTGCTTCAGCCTCAACTCTCAGTTTCCTATGGCTATGGAAGAACCCTGTGTAGCCCTTAAACAACTCACTTGATTTATCTCCTGTCCATCTGCTCCTGTGTTGTCCTTCTCCTCCTCTTCTTTTTACTGCATGTTGCCACTTCACCAGTTTTATCTGCAGTCATGTCATCTTAGCTCGCTCTCTATCTTTTCATAGTCATATCTGTTCTCAATAGGTTAAATGTTGTGGTCAGCCCTAATTTCTCTCCGGAGCCTTAGGTTTGCGTTACCAACTGCTTGAACATACATGCTTTGTTTGTTTGTTTGTTTGTTTTTTAGCACCCAAAGCTCAAACAGAACTCTTTTTCTTTTTCTTTTTCTTTTCCCCTGTCAGCTTTCCTGTCTTTCCCTTTTGATTGTGTCATCAGCCTCCCAGTTCTTCATTTCTGAACCTGGTTATCACCTACTTACCTTTGTTCAGGACAATTCTATCACCTATTAAAAAAAATCTATCATATTTGCTCTCTTGTCCCTGCTTTGCCATTCTTTTCTTAAGACTTAAAATCAGATTGAAGAATGTGTATTCATACGTGTTGTAGCTTTAGGGTAATCTGGCTAGCTGCCTAGGATATATAGAGCAAATTGACGTATGCACTGAATGTAAGCTGTTTGGCTGAAATGTATTTTAATTTAGCAGTTGCATTAGCTTCTGTGGGCCAACAAGATGCTGTTGATTGCTTTAAAATTTTGGAGAAAAAAAATTACCATGATTTAATAGAATTTGATTTTTAAAAGTATGTGATTGCTAGTGATATAAAGGAGTTTAAAATGTCAACTTACTCAAAGACTACAGCTTTATTACTTTTTTATCCCTAATAAAAATCTCATAATCTATGCTGTCATAACACATTCAACAACATTCCTGTGGGCATTTGTTGTATTGTATTATATTGGATTCTATAAGCTATAAAAGGAGTGTAGGGGCTGGTGGGTATGATGTTTACTCTAAGAGTTCACATTCTAGTTTAGGAGACTCAACACTGAAAAAGAATTTAAGTCTCTATAAAGCAGTATAACAAAAACTGAAATAGTTATTTCTAGGAGGAGGAAAAAGTTTTTAAGTGATAGGGAACCCAGCTAAATTTGATTAATTAGGAAAAGTTACATGGAGTGCCAATTTTGAGCAAATGTGAAGGCAAGCAGAGATCCCAGCTGGTGAAATAGAGTGAAGAGGAAGTACTGCAGTACCACAGCTGGCAGTTTGCATATTGGGTCCTCACGACATGGACTGAGCGCCAGTGTGGAGGAGAGGATCTTAGAATGGCACTGCAGGGTAGGCTGGGTAGTAGAGGACCTTGAAAGCCTGGCAGATAATTTTGGATTATTACTACAAAAGAGGGGTTTAGACAATTATTTTCCAAATGAAATTTGATTTTTTTCATTGAAGCATTACACATACTATTACATTATATACATTAATGTATATTACAGTATTATGTACATACATATATACATACACACACGCCCTCAGCATAAATGCATTTTTAAAGGTGAGCATGCCAATATTTACCGCTCAGGTCAAGAAACCAAACAGCTTCAGGACCCCAGAAAGCCCCATCTTGCCTCCTCTCAGTCTTAACCAGTCATACCCTACCCCCAACACACACATACACACTCACACCCCATATACACACACAGAGTAATCACTGATTCCTCACAGATAATCACTGAAGACCTTAATAAAGCACACAAAGGAAATATACACCCACTTCACATATGCCACAGATAATATTAAATGGTGAAGCTTTTGTCCTTACTATTTTATTTTCAAATATTGTTGGATCATACAGTATATGATCTTTTTGCATCTAGCTTCTTCTGTTCAAGAGTATGCTTATGAAATTAATTTATGTTATTGAGTATAGCAGTAGTAGTTTTATTCTCATTTATTATATGTCTTTAGTGGTATACAGTTGTGTCAAGTGTATATCCAGAAACTGAATTGTGGGGTCAGAGTGTGTGTGTGTGATTATCTTTAGATATTGCCAATTACTGGAGGGTTTGTACTCAGAGGAAGTCTTTAGTCAGTAACCTGAGAGCTGGAGTGTGTCATTCACTTTTTGGTAACCTCATACTCCTAAACATTGGTAGAATTTTTGAATAAAGTCCTTGGTGCAATTGATTGTAGACCTTGGTACAATTTTTGAATAAAGAAAAAGGAGTGAAGAATGCTAATTAATATATATAGAGAGAAGGGAGGTAAAAATACTGATCGGCATTCAGCCAACATTTCTTTATCTACCATTGGGCCAAACTGAAATAGCATGCTGTCATCAAGCAGCTGAATTGGGGTGTAGATAACAAAGGGTAAGAGGGAAAAAGATCTGGCATTTGGAGATCGAGGCAGGAACAAAGATCATGATGAACATGAAATGCCATGTAGAGGAAAATTTTTGTTTAAATTTAGGGATAACTTACAGTCATTAAAGGTAATTAACATGGAGTGTTTTTCATTTAGAATAAATAGTCTCTCCCGTTCTAGAAGGGAAAGCACAGTTAAGGAGTCCATGAATGAAACTATATGAAACTGACTTCAGTTTGATATGTATGAAACTGAATTCAATATTTTAAGCAGTATATTTGTTATTTTAGCTTTTTGCATTATGTATCCTTTTTCCATCTCAGGATCAAACACATATGAAGAGGCAGCTGCATATATTCAATGTCAGTTTGAAGACCTCAATAAAAGAAAGGACACAAAGGAAATTTACACCCACTTCACATGTGCCACAGATACTAAGAATGTGCAGTTTGTTTTTGATGCTGTAACAGATGTCATCATAAAAAATAATCTAAAAGATTGTGGTCTCTTCTAAGTTTTGCAGTTAATGGTAAAATGCATTTTCAAACCAAATGAGTACTTATATATGGATCTCTGTAGACTAGAGTCTTGCAGCAACACAGAATGTAATATAAGGCAAATGCATCTGGGACCTGACCAAAGTTGTTCTGTTTTTGTTTTTTTAACTGAAAGTAACAGAAGGACCTTTCTTAAATGTGACAGATGGTCAGGCAGTGTGAAACTGAAGGACGGTGTTAAAGCTGGGCTCTAGTATATTGATGATTTCTGCATAAGTGTAAATATGCAAATGTATGTATACATGTATTTATGATTTTAGTTTTTGATATTATTTTTAGGCTTTAAGAGTGGCAACTTAGGATTCTAGGGTGATGGCTTTGGAAATAACATAAATATTCCCTGTACTGAATGACAGACTATTACTATGTTTGCCAGTTTTAAGCAGCTTTATTTATGTTCATGTCCTGTAAATTTTTAAGTACAGTAATTAATATTAGGAAACATTACAGCCCTTATCTTGATTATATGTATACTTGTATTAATAAAAATGTTATTTGTACAAACATTGCACAGACTATTTTAATAACATGATTTGTTCTTTAAATTCTGTGTGTTTTATTGAAATGTTTTTAAGATGAATATACATGCCTTGGATCAATTATTTAAACATTGTATGCATTTTGATTTTTCCTACTTTAAGAAAATAAAATAATTTAATTTTACGTTAGATTCCACATTAGATTTGATTTGAAAAACTAAAATTTCAGATTTTTGAGGATAGACTCTCTTAGACTTATTGTAAACCCTTAGTTTTTATTCACTTTTCTTCACTCTGAATTTTAATATTTGGCTGATACTAATGTGTTGCCTCAAAGGTGATGTCATATTAATTTTTATACACTTTAAATAACTACATTTTTGTTTTTAACTAAGTTTGGAGGGATCCTAAGAGCATTTTTGTGGGTAAAAAACCTGTCGGCATAATGAATTTTGAGACATTCATTTGTATGTTTCCCTTGAGGAGTCTCTTGCACCTAGCATACATAATAGTTCCTGTTTAGAAGATAATAAGAAGGATCTTTGAATACTCTATTGCTCATGTAATGCAATATTTAAATTCATACATATAACTAGTTTCAAATGTAATTATCACACTATGTTAAAATTACTTTTTCCCATAGATTTTCAAATTTCTCCACTTGCTTGAGTTTTTATTTCTTTTTCAATTATACTATCATTTCTGAGAATGAAATGGACAATTACACTTAGAAAATGAGTAATAGTATTTAATAAGTCAGTGACTATATGTATGCTCAAATAAGTGTTACATATCAGCTAGATATTGAGCTTTAATAGAATAATTTTCTTTTGATTATTCATGATGTGTCATCTCTGTGACCTTGTTTCAGCAAAATGAACAGCACTCCCTACCCAACCTCCCTTTTTTCACTCATCTTGGAAAAAGTTAGTCTTTCAGTACACATTGTTGGTAAGTAGTTTCTAAGTTATGTGTTGTCACTGGGTTGAAGTATATTTGTTAAAGTATGTGTGTGTATGTATGTAACCATAAACTATAGTCATATCTGTTTCATTTGGAGGATTTTCTCCTTTGTAATGTAAAGAAATTCAAAGTTGTCAAAGTTCCTTAAATGTGTTAGCTTAGATTCTTTATGTGCCTTTCATGAAAGATATGTTTTCATTAATTTTACTGATGGACCTGTAATATCCACATTGTGAAACTATGTATGAAATTCAACTATAATATGAATAAATTTGAATCATGAGAAATATGGGTTAAAAAGCCACAAAGAAGCACATATTGGTGACCATCGTTAATGAAATCCTGAACTTTATTCTGTGTAATTGTGTTAACTAATCCTAATAAATTTAAATTTTTAAAATTTTACAAACCTATTGGCTAAGTACATTTTTGATTGGAATTTAAGTATCAATCTGTTTTATCTTCATTTCTTCTTTTTCTATGCTCTGTTTACAATTTCAGCTACTCCAGAAGCTCCAGTTTTCCCTGCTACAAGTTATAAGATGTGATGCCACATTTGGAATTGCCTGCTTGATATCCCTTTCTGAGAATTCATTCCCTGCTTTAACTTATTATATTTAAAACTAAATTTATCATCATTCTCCCCTTAAACTAGTTCTCACCCTTGACTTTGCCATTTTACCTGCTAAGTACCATCATTATTTATTCCTTCAATGGGGAACTTTTTAGCCATTTGGAACTTTTTTTTTTTTAATTTACTTTAAGTTCTGCAATACATGTGCAGAACATGTAAGTTTGTTACATAGGTATACATGTGCCATAGTGGTTTGCTGCACCTATGAACCTGACATGTAGGTTTTAAGCCCCACATGCATTAGGTAGAACTCTTCCTATTCCTCATCTCCATTTCAATTTACTGACAATTCTACAATGCCTTACATCTGTTTTTTGTTTGTTTACCTTTCTGTGCCTGTTACTACCTACTGAATTCCAGTCTTTGCTAAACTTCTTCTTGAAATGGCTTATTAATTAAATTCCTCATCTCCCATTTCTCTCTTCTCAAAAAACCCAGGTTAACTATCCCAACATAGAACTGTGGCCCTATCACCTTCTGTGCCTTGATCTGCATTGGCTCTGATTTGTCAATAAAATTAAATATAAGTTAGCCTCACATTTAATGCTCTTCATCACCTGTGGTCTCTTTACTACTTCCCATTCCTTTCTACACTTTATTCAAATAGTGTCCTGTGCATAGCCTGTGCCTTCTTCCAAGTACTGTATTACATACTACATGTGATATGCTTATAGCAGTGCCTAGACTGTGGGAAGTGTTCATTTGTGTCTGACAGTATTATTTTTATTAGCCCACTTTTAAAAGTCTGTGTAAAATTTATTGGCACTTTTAAATCTGTTTGTGATATCTCTTTTAGACTCCTCTGTATCTGTTCTTCAGGGTACTCTTTTGGGAACTACCTGGTTCTGGTAGAGCCACCAATCACATTTCTCACTCTGTCTATAGGCTCGGACCTGACCAATCCGAGTACTGCAGCACTGGACAGGTGAACCAATCATCGTCGCAGTTGCCATTATTAAAGTCACTAAAGCATTTGTGGTTTCTAAAATTTTCTTCATTCATTTCAGTACCCTTCTAAAAGTGTGCTTGATCTAGTTCAATCAAGTTCAGTTTGTTACTGAAAAAGTACTGATTAAAATGCATACGTTCTCATTAAATACTGACAGTAACTAGCTAGATAAAGAAAGGCTCAAAAAGGTTAATTAACTTGAGCAAGACCAGATCAAGGTTTTAAACCTAGGGCTTCTGACTCCATGTCTGTCCGAGGACCCCAAAGATGCTACCTTATTTCCAGAAAATGTATAATTAGTCTTTTACCTATCCCCACTCTGCCCTTCTGAGTTTCTCTGAAGATACTTACTATTGTCTTTCATCAAAGCTATTTTTTACTTCTTAGATTTGAAGCTACTTAAGAGCACAAACAGTTATGACTATTTTTTATATCATTGGTTGTTTACAGAATTTCCTTGTGTAACTGACTTTAATTGATAAATAATCATTATTATAGATGGTAGCAATGTCATTACTTAGTGTGTTGTGTTAGAAGTAGAACATGATGGTGAAAATCCTAGGCTTTGGTACCCAGTCTGGCTTCAAATCCTGGCTCAATATCTTATTAACTGGGAAAATCTGGGCTAACAATTTAATTTAGTTCTGCCTCCATTTATAGCATCTGAAAAAAAAAAAGGATTAAATAATCCAACCACTAATCTTAATGGTTGTTGTCACTATTAAATAAGTTCAAAGTATATGTTAAGTACCTAGAAGGGAGTGTGGAATGTATAAGCCCTCAATAAATTTGATTGTAAAGTATAGTTTTAGGGTGCCTGTAAAATCAGTCAATGCTTAACAAATAGTTATTGATACAGGCTTTGAATGAAATGCCTCAAAAACAAAACTCATAATTTATTTTCATAATGAAAACTAAGTGTCTCACATTGATATTGATACTAGAAAATGAATGAGAAAACAATGCAATCTCTTTAATCAACTTGGAGGATACTTTTCTGTCATTTTAATATAATCAATAATATGGGAGAGTTGATATTTTAATGTTAAAGGTTGGAATATTGTCTTTTTTTAGTTCTTTGCAAAACGCTATCTTAACAGTTGAAATGCATTTATATAAAGAGGTTTACGTTCCACAATCCCACTGGCCTGTTTCCCAGGCATTTTCTTTTTCTTAACCAGTAACTGTTAGCTTTGGTGTCTGTTATGATTTCTCTTAATTACTTGGATTTTGTAGTTACATTAAAAGTTATGAAATTTCACATTTCATCAAGTCCAGAGGCTGGAGACACCCAAATATGCACAGAAAAGAACCGGCTGCAATTGTCCAAGCCAGAACTGATGAGGCCTCAACTGGAACAGTCCCATCATATAATAAATCTTCCTGAGTACTGTGTATAAGGTCAGATATTTCCAGCATATTTGATTTTACTGCTCATCTTCCTAGGTCTCTATCCATAAAGTGGATGGAAACACTGTCATTGATGGAAGCTAGTTCTTCACATTTAAAATATTTTTAATTGATTAAAAAAGAAAATTTGAAGAAAACATGCATAGAAGACTAGGCAGAGACTTTTAACAGATGATAAGAATGCCACTTTTAATAAAACGTGTCACCTAGAAGAAAGTACAGGTACTCCTTGACCTACCATGGGTTATGTCCTGAAAAACCTACTGTAAGTTGAAAATACCTTACATTGAAAATGCATTTAATAGACCTAACCTACCAAACGTTGTAGTTTAGCCTAGCCTACCTTAAAGATGATCAGAACATTAGCACACAGTTGGACAAAATAGCACAAAGCCTATTTTACAGTAAAGGATATCTCATGGAATGTTCTTGGATACTGTACTAAAAGTGAAAAACAGACTAATTGCATGGGTACTTGAAGTATGGTTTCTAACTTAGTGCATACCAGTTTCACACCAACATCAAGTTGAAAAATGGTTAAGTTTGACCATCATATGTTGGGGATTATGTATCTGTACATAGAGTAAGACTTTTGAGAGCCTAAGGGCCACAGAAATTCCTTTCCAACTGTAGTGTCTTCGGAGGGATTCTTATGATTTTGTTTCTGTGCAAACACACTGTATTCTTTCTTTTACCAGGATTTTCTGTGCAATTTTCCAGTTATTTTTTACTAAATTGATAAATGTATAGTTTCAGTGTGAAGCCAGTCTTCAAAATAAACCACTGTGAAGATTGGATATTACCTTGGATTTTCTGTCATGCACTCTTGAATTTTAATTATGTTCCGTAGAAACTTCACAGAGTTTTAGCTTTGATCCTTCCTTCACTTTTGAAAATCAAGAGTGAAGTAAGACAAAGCTACTTCTAAACAACTGTATCTTTAATTTCTATTAAATAGTCCTGAGGTATCACTTTTGTAGCTTGTGGAATGCAGACTATCCCAGCAGCAAATTCATTAATGTGATTTGTAAAGGACTCCGCAGCACTGCATTTTAGTATAACGTATGTTTTCCTGTTTACAAATATAAGTAATTACCTTTCCATTTTAAGTGACCGATTGTCCTAGCAATCTACGTCACAAGGAAATTTACCTGTAATAAGTAGAACTTTTTCGCAGACTTCAGAATACATTTTACACCATTCTTGAATTCCTTAATATAGTAAGTTACAGATTTTAACTATGAATCTTTTTTTTTTTTCAAAAGGAATCTTGTTTAAATCTAAGAAAGCATTTTTCTGGCTGAAGCCGCAATGGAAAGCTTCAATATGAAGCTGGCATAAGGAAAGCCAGTATAAAGTGTGCTTTCTTCTTTCTGAGAGCCCCACCTCTGATGTTCCTACACTTAAGGCTTCAAGATGCAGATTTAAACAATAGTTCTAAATCAAGATCTTGAAACACTTATAACATAATAGGATTTACTGAAAACCATGAACTCCTACATTATTTAAAATAAGTTAGAGATACATTGTTCCTTCTAATAGCATAAGCATATAGAGAAAATGCACACATAATTTATTGAGTGCCTATTGTATGCCAGATACTTTCTGGGTACTTTACTAATGCTCTCATTTAGTCGTCAGAGCAGTCCTGCAATATTGGTAAAATTTCCATTTTCAATATAAGGAAACAAATTTAAGAGTTGGCTACCGAGGAAGTGGCAGAGCTGGGACTAAAATCTAGAGTTAAGTCGTTTGCTAGACATATCTTCAAAATCCAGTGTCAATTGTTAGCCATATCTTCAAAATCCAATGGCATAAAGAAGTTTTCCCCAAGGGTGCCACATGGTGTAGTGCAGCATGTCCAGCGGTATTGCCTGAACAGATGTTGGTAAGTATGCATGATGCACATTAGCATGTCACTGGCTATGAAGAGCCAGTGCAGTAAAGAAGTAAAGAGCTCTATATGTGTTAACCGTCTGTTTTACAAACATAGGAACTGTACGGACACTACCCAGGTGTGAATATAGAGCACTTGAAATGTAGCCAGTCCAAAGTGAGTTGCCCTATTAGTGTCAAATACAAGAGTTCATATATAAAAAACAAAAAATTATACATGTTGAACTGATTTTTGGTATATTGGGTTAAATTGTATAAAATTTTAAAATTCTATTTTCACGTTTTTAATGTGGTTACTGGAAAATGTCTTTGCATTCATTATATTTGTATTTGGGAAGTGAAATGCTTTTTTTTTTCTTCCACAACAACTCTATTTGCATTCTGTGGTAAAGTTCCCAAGTTTTAGAGAAGAACATACAAAAAAAAAAGGGGGTGGGTAGAATGCTAAAATTTGAATGTGGAAGATCTGGGTCTTGGTGTCTTGAATAAATCACACTTTCAGTGACTTTCTTGGAAAATGGTGGGCCTCAGTGAAGACTTGCACTATTTCAGTTTTAAATGCTATGGTTTGCTGTAATATAGCCTTTCCTGTGGGGGGAAAACCCATCTCATTTTCACTTTAAATATGTCAGCTATAATAAAAAACAGACATACACATTTTAAGATCTATACTCTAAAACAGGGCTTTGAAATTAGCAGTTCTCTTTATTTTTAGTTACAAATACATGGTGTGGGAGTTGACCCATCAAGATACTGGAAAAATTATTAAATCCCAGTTTACAGACCCATCTCTTTAGTGTTCTGCAGCCAAATCAAAAGATTAGGGTTTTTTTAAATGTTGTTACTGTGTTGTGCTGTGTGTTTTTTAATATGTTTCAATTCCCCAGCCAAATTCCTTTCTTTCTCCACACCTCCCACAGTACTGGGCTGAGCACAGTCATGCATTAAAAAAGCTTCCGAACTTATTTTGGAAAGAGTAGCTCTCTGGAGTGTGGAGAAGGACAGGAATTTGCTATCTGCAGGACTTAAATCAGGACAGAGATCAAATATTCCAAGGCCTTACATACGTATTTTGTTTTTTGATAAGAACAGAAGACTGCAAATGGGTTGCTCTTTAAGGGTCAATAAAATCATATCTGCTCATCTATGTAATTGAAGTTTACTAGATTCTCAAACTTACCGCAAGATTTGAATTCATTCGTTTAATGGGATCAGTCAGAGAAAAACTATATTTATGTGCAGGTTTTAGCTATCCTTGTCCTTAGAATGTGTACACACACACACACACACACACACACACACACATCTGTGAGAATGATTATTTTCTTTTTGGTACAGTGTGCATCAAATAAAAGTTCACTATATTGGAATATGGGAATACATTGATAATTAGTTGCAATTGTTCAGACACATAGTTTAGAAAAATATCTCATTTTTGTTTTAAGTTTGGAAGTACCTGAATGATTAAACCTGATTTAAGTCCCTCTAACAATTATGAGGAAGAAAAAGATTAGATTTTATATCAACTTGTCATTTGGTTAAACAATTATGTATCCAATAAAGACATTTAAAATATAAATTTATGTCTGTATTATTTTTAATAAAGAACCCAACGTTTGAAAAAAGTCAGTTTTTTATCACCTCATCATGTTCATATTTATATACATCATTCAGGTAATTCTACCTATTTTTACCTCGTATTAAGTTAGACAAATGAACTTATCTTTATTTCAATACGTTATGATTCACATGGAAAGCAGAGCTTTCCATGGAAGAAAAGCAACATCAATCCTGTTACCTAATTTCTTAGAATCCAAGTTTATTTTTTAGGACTGTGATTTTTCTTGGCATAAGTTTGGGGATAATCAAAATCAATGGTTATTCTGTTTACTCAGTAGCAGAACACCACATACTTGGCTGGCAATCTTGGGCCAGGGCTGTTTTTAAACATGACTTATCTCAAATTTAGCAAAGGAGTTCACTTAAGTCATATAAATGTTTCATCTTTTCTAATTAAATGTTATCTCTCTTTTCCATGAACCTTTGGCAAAAATGCCCTTTGTGTTTAGCTACTGTCAAGGACAGTTTGGAAGCATTTGATCTGTTAAGGAAAATACAGCTGCTAGCTCCACTTAACAAATGTTGTGGTGAAGTTCTAATGAAAAGGCAACTTTAAAAATGTATGTGTTTCTTCTAATAACTCATTTCACCAAATCAATGTAATGCTTTTAGGGCTGAAAAGACTAAGGAAAACATTTGGTGTGGATAGGTTTTTTAAAAATTTTGCCACAAAGGTTTGGACAGAACAAAAACTATTATACTGACATTATTATTTGTATTCTAAACTCTGTTTTTCCACTAGAATTTAGGGATAGGAGTGTAAGTGTGTTGACACTGGTGTCATTTACTTTTCAAATGACAACTTAGCACCTTCACTGTTGAAAGTCCTATTTAGGGACACAAGCCAGGAATAGTATTGATGAGGCCACACTGTCTAAAACTGAATCCTGGCCCTGCCGCCTGTGATTACATGACCTTGAATGAGTTACCTGGCCTTTCTATGTCTCAATAAGTTCTCTATAAAATGAGGATAACATTAGTGCTGTCCTCTTGTAGTTGTTGCAAGGACTCATGAGTTATTAATGTAAGGTGCATGATGGGTGCCAGACACATGGTAAATGTGATGGAAATTTTAAATATTATAATTTTCATGATAATGATGGCGGTGATGATGATGAATATATTACTCAGAATACAGAGAAAGAGAAACCAGAGACAGACATTTCCATAACTAATTGTAATTTAAGGCAAAACAAAATGGGTATGGTGACCACCTGTTCCAGCAGAGTTTCAGTTTATCCCTGTTGTCACAGCATGATTATTAACTTCATCCCATAGCAGTGTCAGAATGGATCTATGGTTCTGTAAATAAGAGCAACCTGATACAAGAGGTCAGAGGACAGACTTCAGCCCCCATGAAGGACAGGACTATTGAATTGACCCATAAAAGAAACAGGGGTAGAGAGGGAAAGTCATTTCAAGTCATTTCTCTGTCTGTTCCTGAGCTCTTTGTGAAGGTGGGGGGCTAGAAGGGTGAAAACTACATTTTCCTTTAGTTTTCAGTAAAGTGGAAAAAAATCCAAACAAGACTATATTAGCCTTCTATTGCCGTTGTAACAATTTACTGCAAAATTAGTGGTTTAAAGCAATATAAACTTACTCCCTTAAATTCTGGAGGTCAAAAGTCTAAAATGGGTCCATGGGACTGTACATCATCTGGAAGCTCTAGGGAAGAATCTGTTTCCTTGCCTTTTCCTCTTTCTAGAGGCTGTTCACATTCCCTGGCTGATAACCCCTTCTACTGTCTTCAAAACCCAAAGCCTAGCCTCTTGCCTCTGATCTCTGCATCTGTCCTTACATTTTCTCTATACGCCTCTCTCCTATAAGGACCTTTTTGATTGCACTGGGCTCATCTGGGTAATCTGGGATAATCTGCAATTTAAGAGCTTTAATTTAATCACATCTGTAAAATCCCTTTCACCTTATAAAGTAACATGTCCACAGGTTTCAGGAATTAGAACATGGACACCTTTCGGTAGGGACAGTGTGTTACTCAGCCTACCACAGAGACTCATATTCCTAGTATCAACAGGATAGTACTTAAAGTCAAATGTCATCCTATTAAAGATGAAAGGTTCAATGTTTTAACAGTCTCAGGCACAGGGCTGTCAGCTAATTGCAGTTTTCAAAACCAGAATCAGGAACTCACGGAGAAAACAGGGCTCTAAACTTTAATGTGAGTTTTTAGATATATGTTTAGGAGAACATCAGTACAGGAAGTCCTCATTATCTGAGAGCAATCGGTAATGGAAAGGGGTTTAAGGTAAGGCCCCTTAAAATAGGAAGAGAAATTCACCATAAATAATAGTAAATAAGGTTGACTGGTTCATTTTTGGACAAATGAAGTGTAACATTCTAAAAATATGCTCTTTGTGCTTAACAAAATTTAAATTACAATTTCAATTGTGCTCTGATTTGTTGAACAAACGGTAAAGTAAGTTGATTCTTTTAGTGTGGTATTTTTCAAAAATGATAGAGTATGACTGCCTTCGTATTTGGCCTTCAAAGAATGATCATAAGGAGTTATTTCTGAAAATACATTTGAGGGCTTTCCAGGATTTTCAAGGACCTCTCTTAATAATCACTTCTGAATAATTTTGTATCATTCTTATAACTATTCTTTATTTTTTAACAATTCTCATTCTACGTCTTCATTTTTTTATGGGCTTTGATCACAGAATTTCTCCAATATTACTTTCATCAATTACATTAACAATATATTCACAATATTTCTAATTTCACTAATAGTTCATTTGAATTACGTTTGCACTGAACATCAGACCATGCAATGCAAATAGAATAATAAAACTTGGATGGGCAAAGATGTTGCTGTCTTTGTTAGGGCTGTATACTCCTATTTATAGTAGAGGACTGACTGAGCAGAGACTAAATCAAAGGTTCTGAATGAATTTTTCATTATGTGATGGCTTTTTCTTCCCTACACAATCTTTTTTTTTATAATGGGTAAATCAAATAATAAATACCCAGGTAACCAATCTGGCCTTTAACTTGAATAAAGATGTAATAATTTGGGTAAATAAAAGTTGGGACTAAAAACTCCATTTAATTTGTAAGAATTATGTTTTTAATGTTACTATTATAATAATTACATTCAATAGAGTGGTGATTAATTCTGACAAATTTTTTTGTCACCTATAAGCTCCATGAGGGCAGTAATTATGTCTTTAATGTTCACAATTTTGTCCCAAACACTAAGATAGTATCTGTTAATAGAACAGGCAATCATTCAATTTTCAAGCAGGAAGCAAGATGTAAAATGTTTTAAAAGATGGTTATTTTGAGTGAATACTCACTTATAGCTGTAGTATATACTATAAAGAATTTGATATCCATGTGAACCTAGAATTCATTGTAGAAAGTGGGAGAATTCAATAAAAATGTTTTGTAACTAAGTAGAAAGAAGTATAATTGTAGAAAGAAGGATAATTTTTGCTTCTTATACTTTGAAGAACATTCTTGGTGGTAATTCAAATTCAGCATTTCCCATATTTTTTCCACTGAACATAGTATTATCCAAGATGAATATTTGGAGAACAGGGAAATTGTTTCATCAAACAAATTTGTAAATAAACAACATACTATATCCTCCTCTTACAGTTCTCTACATCTTGCTGTGAAAAAAGAAAAATGTTTAATTGGCTATATTTATTTCATAAGGAAACTTCAAGTCCCCCTGCCCTCCAAATACCAACAAGGACACAATGAGTATGCTTAGAATAGTTTTGATGTGCTTCCTGCATTTTTCTCCTCTTCCCACGCCATTCTATTATTTGGAGCTTTGAGAACTTGGCAAGTAGAGAATGAATGGAAAAAATAGAAAAGTAGGTGAAGAAAAGAAGAGAGAAAAAAAGATGAAAGAGTAGAAATGTTCAATAAATACAGATGGGTGAACAAGAGGCTGTACTCTGGAGCCAGGGTTGCAGAGAGAGGGGAGACTTAGTCAAACTGCTGGAAGAAGAGGTGGGTGGTTGCCACCTACAGGAAGGCTTTTTCAGGAGGAAGCTATCCAGTGTTTAAGGATATGGTCATAGATGTCTGTGGTTGTTTGCAGAGAACAGCTAAGAAAGAGTTGGTATTTTGGTCCTTCCTCTCAGAAAGCTTCTTGGATTCTTATCCAAATGAGTCTTAACCCCTCTAGAGTTTTGTGAGCCAGGGAGTTAAGGGAGAGCCATGGTGAATTATGGACTTGTACTTATATAACTAATCCCACTTCAGTGAGTCTTTATAGAAATTGTTTTTGAAATTGTATATGTGTTTGTGAATGGGTATGCAAAACACATAATGTATAAGATATACATGCATATAAATATATATATATTTATATATATGTATGGAACAGAGGTACTATATGCATGTATGCCTTAAAGAAGAAAAAAAGCAAACACTCGTGTTCTCTATGATATATAAGGTTACAATATCTGGAGCCCACCATATGTCTGTCTCTGATCACAGCTTTCTGTATCCCCTACAGCAGGAAGCAAGATCCTGAAGTTTGTGTTCATCATTCCCTTGTGGGTTTTTAAAATTTATCACGTATGTACCCTTTATATATTTTTCTTTTATCTTCTCTCTCTCTCTCTCTCTCTCTCTCTCTCTCTCTCTCTCTCTCTCCCCCCCCCCCCCCCCCGCCCTTCTTTCTTTCTTATTTTTTTTTTGTCTGTGTCTTTCTCTGTCATCCAGGCTGGAGCGCACTGGCAAAATCTTAGCTCATGGCAACCTCTGCCTCCCAAGTTCAAGTAATTCTCCTGCCTCAGTCTCCTGAGTAGCTGGGACTACCAGCATGTGCCACCATGCCTGGCTAATTTTTGTGTTTTGTTAGAGACAGGGTTTCACCATGTTGGCCAGGCTGGTCTTGAATTCCTGACCTCAGGTGATCCACCCACCTTGGCCTCCCAAAGTGCTGGGATTATAAGTGTGGGCCCCTGTTCCCAGCCCTATTTTTCATGTTTGAACTTTAGATATATGACCTCCAATGGTAGGTGTCCCCTACAACTTGCTTTTCTTATTGTTCAACATTGTTTGTGAGATTTATCCATGTTGGTGTGCCTTACTCTTCATATACTTTCACTGGTAAATTTTAATCCATTGTATGGTCATGTCATAATTTATTTGGTAATACTCTATTGTTGGACATTTTGATTATTTCCCCTTCTTTGGTCAGTACTGCTGTGAATCCACCCATCTGGAGCATATACTTGGGGAATGGAATTATTGGATACAAACATGCCTATTATCTTGAACTTGGCTAGATGTGAAATTACTTTTCAGGGTAGGCATAGCAATTTATATTCCTACCCACATATTATAAAACTTGCTGTTTATTACTATACTCAATAACACTTGGTATTTTTAAAGTCATATCCAATTTGCAGCAGGGCAGCAAAGTTTGCACCAGCTGCTAGGAGACAGCTTGTGAAATTTTGAGCATATCCTCTAAAAACACATCTGTACTCCGTCTCTGTGAGTCAGCATGCGTTCAGCCCCAGCCAATCCGTATGGTGTCCTGTCTTAGGAAACAATGTTTGAGAACAGAAATATTTGCCTAAAATCTATCTTCGAAGCTGAAAGATGGCCACCACTCCATCTTGTGCAGATATCTGGACTAGCAAGAGCATCCCTGCAAGAGGGGAAAAACCTCTGACTATGTGAGATGCACATGATCAAATCCGTGGTGGATGGGACTCATCTAACTTTACAGTCCCCTTTTACTGTTTGGTATTTGGAAACAGAACTAATCTCCCTTTATGTATATTGAGTTAGCCCCTTGGCTTTTGGACATTTCACTGTGGGGTGGGAGTAAAGGGGGCAATCTCAAAAAGGGAAATAGAGAATCTCATGCGGTATAAGGAAGGAAACTTGAAAGCTTAAGTGACTATCTGAAAAATTAGAAATGTGATTGTATTTATGCTGCAAATAAACAGGTGCCGCTAAGTCCACATTAGGTGATATAGAAACCCTCTGTCTGCTTCCTGTTTCATACATACTAAATCCAATTTAAGCTTCTCTGATAAACTGTACCCTAACCCAACCCTTTCATAACTAGCCAGTTGTATTTCTCACAACTCCCTTCAAAATTTCATCTTGTCTCATCAGTTTGGTATCAAAGCCTTGTGAATATGCCAAGATTTATTGTCAATATTTTCCTTTCTTTGGCAGGACCTTTTTACTTCTTCTATGATACAAGTAGTCTGAAGTTATACTTAACAACTGTTCCTTAAATCACAATAGCTGCAACAATCCACAACCTTTCTTATAAAAATTGTAATAGATGGAAAGACCTCCCCTTTATGAATATTCCCAATATCTTCTTGTGAATTATGAAATGTTTCTCATTGGTCTTACCCTTCATGATTCCAAGGAAGCAGTATATCAAAGCTCCTAGAGGTCAAACTTCATTTCCAAACCCCTTTCGTCCAACAATTGACCATGATCCATGTGGCATTCCCGGGGACTTATTGCCGTTCTTCCCAGTTTATGTCCAGTTTATATTACATAGACTGGACATAAACTGTCACTGATAACTTTGCTGGAAGTCCTAATAATTCTGCAAGTCTATGACTCACCTGAATACCAATCACCTCTTTCTGAATTTCTAGTACCACTCCTGTCTCACCTGCTCTCCAGGTTCCTGAAGAAAACTTCTGTCAATGGCTCCATCCATCTCCTGGCTCCTTTCTGTGAAAAATGGGTTGGCTATCCATTAGTCAACACCCTCTTTGTAAAAGAAACCAAACACAAATTCAAGACAGCTTAAATAAGTAAGTATTGACTCCTATAACAGGCAAGTCTGAGCATAGGGTAGACCTTGAAGCACATTGTGATCTAGAGTTTCTAACAAAGCTGTCATTCAAACTTTTTCTATGACTCTGGGCTCTGCTTTTCTCTGTGTGATGGCTTCATTCTTATGCAAGCTTTTTTTCCATGTGGTAAGAAAAATGGTTCCTGTCAGCGTCAAGTTATTATTCTCTGTAACTTACTAACCAAAAGAAAAAGAATCTCTCTGTTTCCCAGTGTCTAGCTAATCTCATGAGGGACTCAGACAGGTATTTCTGGGGTCATATATCTAGCCTTTGGACTATCACCCTTGCTGATAAGGATGGTAAGTTACTATGATAAGCTAGGCTGGGTCTCGGGCAGAACCCTGTGGCTAGAGATGGTAGAACGATGTAATTGATAGGCTTCCTCAGAATCACATCAGATGGAAGAGGAACATTTCCCCATGGAAATGGTGACGAATGAAGCATGCATGCATGCATGTGAGTGCATGCAGACACATGTATACACCACATCCACTGGAGTCTTCATATTATTTTCCCAGGGCCCATTTAGATCCCTCCTGTATCTTTAACTTTTCCATTGTTTATTTCAGCTGACATTGCTATATAGTTTCCCTGAACACTTAGGCATTTATAGTCTTTACAATTCAGAACACCCAATCCAGCACAGTGATTCGATAAAAATATGTAGTTATCAAAAGAGCCATACCTTATACATACAATATTGCATACTGTATGTGTTCAATACATACTTTTTAATAAATACTTTTAAATAGTCTTAAAGGTATATAAATTGGTCACTCATTTTATATATAATTTTTTTAAGCTCACGAAGTTCACATAGTTCAGAAGAGAATTCTGACCAGTTAATTTCCTGTGAGATAGAGAAAAGCTCCCTGCAACACTCCCCATGATTTTCCTCAACTTTCTTGGAGTGATATATTTACTGATTCATTTAAACTAATGCTTTTCAAATGGTTTCACTGACAATTAATTCTGCAAGATGTCTCTCAAAATATTTCCAAAGAAATGTTTACTATTTCTCCCTTTGGGAGATTTACAAAGCACATTACCCTAATAAAGATTCTGAATAGGAAAGACTGCATTAAAGAAAGCTACTTAATTTAACACAACACCTCACACTCTTATTCCACCAGAGAAACAAATTTATATGAAATATGTATTAACATCTTGTACATTTAGTGCTTGAGGAACACAGTATGAGAAGTACTGATAAATTAGGAGATGTAGACTATTTTTAATGAGTCAATTGAATCTCAAATGTTTTGCCAGAAAACAGTTACTTAATATAAGATGGAAAGAAAGGCATTAAAGTGTTAGGATGGTGTAAGAAAAAGGACATTTACCTGGGAGATCAGTTTATCTGGACCCTATGTCTATCATAGCACATGTAGTGTACGATTTCACTCCTGACCCTTTATTACCTTATTGATGTTATTCCATGGTTCTTCTTTTTAATTTGTTATTTGGTTGTATTACCTGTCTTTAGGTTGTTTTAAATTCATCCTCTCATTTACTCAATAAAAGTATGAAAACATGTAACCTCTCTGCTAGCTGTAGTGATGAAAAATTAACAATAGATATATGAAAATACCTTCTCTAATTTTCCAGTCCATTGGGGATTTCAGTAAGTAATTACTGCAAGCTATAAAAATTCTAGGGTTTTCCAGAGAATGTTATCTCAAGCTCAAATAATCAGGTAAGTTTTTTTGGAAGAAATCATATCAAAGACTTGAAGGATGAATGAGTGATGGTGAGGTGACCATCTGTCAGAGGCGGCATTCCAAGTAAAGAGAACAACATGTGTTCTGCTGATAAGAAGAGAGAAAAAACATGCTGGGTTCAAGAAACCTAACATTTAGTATGGCTACATCATTGAAGGGATTCAGGGAGGAGAAGAGTAGATAGATGAAGCAGGACTATTACACAGAGCTTATGTAGTGCTTGAAAGTCATTTAAAAAAGTTTGGACACTATCGGATTTGCATTTTAGAAAGATAACGTTGACTACAGTGTGAAGAATGGGTTGAAAAGGGATAAAACAGAGCAAGAAGATCAGTAGTAGAAGTGTGGTTAATAATCCAAGGAATAGTGAGCTGATTTTTAAATTGAATATACAAGAACAGCTCATATAAATGCCACTCTAGTAGCTGGGCGTAGGAATAAAAAAGTAACAACAGATTTATGAAAATATCTTCTTTATGTTCATCCTTTTTCTGGCTCTCTGCACCTTCAGTGAATGAAATAATGAGGAACAGCAAGAAAGCAGGGTCAACAAAAAGGGGCAAAAGTTATCACCACACATTAGTATATGCTTAAGACTTGGTAAGTAGTTGATCCATGGAATAAATATGTGCAGCTTATACCAGTGTCTCTCTATCCTACCTGCTCAGCAGCCAGATAATTTTTGAAAATGCTGATACTAGGGAAAGATTCTGATTCAGTTCAACTCTGATTATCTGGCTAGGGTCTTATAAACATCCCCACCTAGGATCAGTGGGCGGGAGTGAGATCCAATGAGAACCAATAGTCTACGGATACATTCAGGCCTATTTTAGCTTTGTTAATTTAAATTCCATAGTCAAAGGCAGTTTTCCTCAAACTTTAGCAGGTATTAGAATGACATGGGAGACTTGTGAAACTGAGATCGATGGGCCCTTCTCTGAGAGTTTTTGTTTCAGTAGGCCTGGGTGGGACCTGAGCACATGCATTTATAACAAGCACTCAGGTGGTGCCGCTACTGTTCCAGAAACCAAGATTTCAGAACCACAAGTCCAAGAACCACTAGTCACTTTGGAAATAAGAACTTCATAATTTCTTTTTTGCTAGTAGAAGAATATTTTCTTATTTTATACTTTTACTTATGTAGATATTTGGAATTTCTTCAGTTTCACACCTGTGCACTGCATACCAAAATGGAAACAAAATTGAGAAAATATGATATGCTTTTATTTTATTATAGACATGAGAAGTAAATACAGAGCTTAGAAGAATTTCCTCAAAATATTGTCTACACTGAAATTTCTTTTAAAAAATTTATTCTGATTCAAATAAGGAAGGAAACCCACATTTTAAAAATGATGCATATGCAGTGAGAGAAAATACAAAATAATCTGATGATTCACCACTGTTCATGACTTAGCAAAAGCTTGCCCACCATAAATAATAGAGTGTCATGTCTGCCTTATGTTTCTCTCTGAAATGAGTCTACAGCTTATGGCAACACCCAGTACCTGGGGCTGGCTGGCTGGCTCATAACTCACAGTCAGAATCAACTACATCGTAGTGTGTGCTAATGAGTTATTTTTTATGTGACATTATTGTGGTTCTGATTTGTTACTAACCTTGGTTGGTTTATAAAAGAGTCTTTTTTAACAGCAAAATATTACCAAGAAAAATTTGATTTCATAGTCAAATCTGACATGTTTCTCAAATGCACACAAATCATTTCAAAGTTTTCCTTAAAAGTAAAATCTATGATAAAAAAACTGCATGAATTAATCACATCAATTATAATTTAGAAATTATATACAGATATGTGTTGCTAAATTAGGAAAAGTTCTGAGGAATGTATTGTTACGGGATTTTGTTGTACAAACATTACAGACTATACTTCCATAAACCTAGATAACCTACTATGCACTTAGGTTATGTGGTATAGCTTATTTTTCCTAGAATACAAACCTGTACAGCATGTTACTGTAGTGAATATTATAGTGAATACTGCAATTCTAACACAATGGCAAGTATTTGTGTGCCTAAACATAGAAAAGGCATAGTATAAATATGTTATAAAGATAAAAAAATGGTACCCCTGTGTATTGATCTGTTCTCACACTGCTATAAAGAACTACCTGAGACTGGGCAATTTATGGAAAAAAGAGGTTTAATTGGTTCACAGTTCCACAGGCTCTACAGGAAGCATGGCTGAGCGGCCTCAGGAAACTTACAATCATGGCAGAAGGCAAAGAAGAAGAAAGCATGTCTTATCATGCTGAAGCAAGAGAAAGAACATAAAGGGGAAAGTGCTACATGCTTTTAAACAACCAGGTCTCCTAAGAATTCACTCACTTTCATGAGAACAGCAAGGGGGGAATCTATCACCCCATGATCCAATCACCTCTCACCAGATTCCTTTCCTAACATTGGGAATTAAAATTCAACATGAGATTTGTGGGGGTCACAGATCCAAACCACGACAACCTATATAAGGAACCTATAAATGAAGCCCATAGGACTGGAAGTTGCTCTGCTAAGTTAAGGAGTGAGGTGGGGCACAGTTGCTCACACCTGTAATCCCAGGACTTTGGGAGGCTGAGGCAGGAGGATCACCTTAGGTCAGGAGTTTAAGACCAGCCAGGCCAACATGGTGAAACTCTGTGTCTTATACTAAAAATACAAGAATTAGCCAGGCATGGTGTCATGTGCCTGTAATCCCAGCTACTCTGGAGGCTGAGGCAAGAGAATCACTTGAACCCAAGCGGCAGAAGTTGCAGTGAATAAAGATCATGCCATTGCACTCCAGCCTGGGCGACAAGAGTGAAACTCCATCTAGGAAAAAAAAAAAGTTAATGAGTGGTGACTAAATGTGAAGGCCTAGGACATTACCGTACATTACTGTATATTTTATAAACTGTACACTTAGACTACACTAAATTTATAAAAATATTTTTATTTCTATAATAATGTAACCTTAGCTTAGCTTATAAAGTAACTTTTAACTGTATAAACATTTTAATTTTAAACTTTTTACTCTTTCGTAATAACACATCTTAAAACACAAACATTGTACAGTTATAGAAACAATGACTTCTTTATATTTTTGTAAGCCCTTTTCTATTTTTAAATTTTAATTTTTGCTTTTTAAACTTTTTTGTTAAAAACTAAGACATAAACACACAAATTATCCTAGGCCCACATACAAGATCAGGATCATCACGAGGTCACTAGACAGAATTTTTCAACTTCACTATAATGTCATGGGATCACTGATGTGGATGTCCGTCACTGACCAAATGTCATTATGTGGCACATCATTTTAAATTATAATATAAATTATTATAAATTTAAATTTTTGAAATAAAATTACTCTTAGGAAATGTAAGTGCCACAGTATCTAGCATTACTCTTTCTGCTTAACATATGATATTTCTTGTGTCTATTGGTGAATGAAATCTTAAGGATAGGAAGAAATTTTCATACTGAATAATTTACCATAAATACTTTTTTTTTCAGAATAAGTTTGGCATGTTTTTTACATACCATACATTTTTCTACCAGTGTCATTTTTAGCAATAACAAAATGAAATCCACTCGATACCCCAAAACATAATGATCACTATAGATTTTACTTCTATAAAATATACCAACATGAAATATCACAGGAACTATGAATATAAAAGCAAAACTCCCAAAATAAAATGAAATGTTGCAATTTTGAACTTAAAGAGCCAACTGACTTCAATTAGAAAAAAATATCTGGCTAAGCAGATGGATCCTGTACTGAGAGCCCCAAGGCCAATAGACTTGGCTTTATTGGACCATGACCATTAGCCATGGCTTTGCCCTTTTCTTCTCATTAACTCATAATACTTTACCAAACTGGAATATTCTAAAAATAAGGTAACTAAAATATTAACTTTAGGAAGCATCATAAACACTGACAGGAAAAGCCAACGAACCAATACTTTTTATTTCCTTATCATTCCAGATTGTCATTAAACAACATCAGAAGTTTTCATCAGTTTTGGATGCTTGCTGAATTTCATCTTTACTTCAATTTTTCTTGATACACCCTTCTTTAATAAGATGATCCCCGTATCCTCCAAAATTCCATTATGAAAGGAACAATATTGTTTCCACAATCTCACTATTGTGAAAGCATGTACTTAAGAACTCATAATTTATCCAGAGCAGTTTCAAAATGTCAGGATAATAGGAAATTATTTTAAAATACATTAAAATTATGGACAAAAACCCTGTAACCTCTGTAAGCCCCTGGAAAACTATACTGTTGAGTATTTGAATTGTTATTTGTGTCAGAATTTGTGGAGTATTCAATTGCCAGCCAACAAACATTTATTACCAGTACCAGTATAAGACATTGCACTGGATACTTTTCAACATAGATTTAATTTCATTCTAAGTATATACATTATTACTTATTCATGGCTTAAGAAATATTTTAACTCAAAACAATAAAAGAAAGCCTCAATTTTTAAACATGTACTCCGAATTAGCCATTAATAGAACATAAAGATTGCATTTTTACAATAAAAAACAGAAAATCTATGACTAGAAGTAGACATTGAAACAAAACAGGATGTTATTGGATATTACTGACTTTTTGATGTTCTAAGTTATTTATGCCAACAATGGTGATGCACTGGAAGTATTTATCTCCAGCCAACGCAACAAATGCATAGTGAATCTGGAGTCCCAAGTAAAGCTGTATAATATTATTTATGGTTTTTGGAAGTGGCTATAAGTTGATAAATAAGTAATTCAATCATAGCACTTTAGAACAGGAAGAGAAATTAGAGATAACCTACAATCTACTTCCACATGAAGCCCAGAGCTAACACCAGTAATGCTTGTAGGTGTACTTTTACCCCATTTGTGCTCGAAGTACAGAGAGTGCATCTGATGACACATTCTCATAAAGTATAGCATAAACTAGGAAAAAGATTATTCTTGGCTTTCAAGTTGTTGTGTGCTGGTGTGTTTGTTAATGCACAGAGATCCCATACAATAAGTCTGAATGGAACCCAGGTATTTGCAATTTGAATAGACACTCATAGTGATTGTGAGGCAACTTATATTTGGTTAGTACTTAGGAAACACAGAACTACAGAATTTTAAAGTTCTGAAAAGGGATTTTATGTTGAGTAAGCAAACTTTTCCAAACAACTCATAGTTATTTTCTTATTCAGATATGATGCTTTTTCTCTTCCTTTGTCAACTCTAAGGAAAAGGGAATGTTGTATAAACATGAAGCCTGGGAGACCACAAAGCAGTCCTTGTGACTCACTCCCCACCCTTGACTAATCATCAGAATCACTTGTAAACATACATATTCATAAGCCCTTTTCTTAGAGAGTCTTATTTATGGGAGGATATGTGGTGGGATATACAAATCTTTAATTTTCAAAATCACTCCTGGTGATTTTTTTAATTTTAAATTTTTATTGCATTTTAGGTTTTGGGGTACATTTGCAGAACATGCAAGATAGTTGCATAGGTACACACATGGCAGTGTGTTTTGCTGCCTTCCTCCCCTTCACCCACACTTGGCATTTCTCCCCAGGCTATCCATCCCCAGCTCCCCCCCCCCGCTGTCCCTCCCCCATTCCCCCAATAGACCCCTGTGTGTAGTAGACCCCCTCCCTGTGTCCATATGTTCTCATTTTTCTCACCCGCCTATGAGTGAGAATATGTGGTATTTCCTTTTCTGTTCTTGTGACAGATTGCTGAGAATGATGTTCTCCAGATTCATCCATATCCTTACAAAGGACAAAAACTCATCATTTTTGATTGCTGTGTAATATTCCATGGTGTATATGTGCCACATTTTCCCAGTCCAGTCTATCATCGATGGGCATTTGGGTTGGTTCCAGGTCTTTGCTATTGTAAACAGTGCTGCAATGAACATTCGTGTGCATGTGTCCTTATAGTAGAAAGATTTATAGTCCTTTGGATATATACCCAGTAAAGGGATTGCTCACCCAATTTGAAAGCTCAGCCATGATCTGTTATATTAGATTATGTTGCAGAGATTTTCAACTTTGGCATTTGGGATTAACTAAGGGACTCTGTGAAACCTAGAGTGCTAGACCCTAACTCCAGAGTCTTTGAATGTGTAGGTCTGGGGTCAAGAATTTGCATCTCTCCCAAGTTCCCAGGCAATGCTGCTGATGTTTCAGGGATGACACTTTGAGAACAATTGGGCTAGATGATGCTGTGCTGAAGCAGATAAAACAGGAAAGAGCCTAGAAGTTGCTGCAATACCTCTGCCAAAACCCACAATCTGCCTACTGTTGCCTAAGAACAATAATATGCCCTCTACTTCTTTTCTTTCTTCCAAATCTCAAGCAGGTGTTTCTGATTAGTGGAACCCAAACTGAAACTCTTGGTAGAGATTCTGGTGCATGTAGTTCCCAGGATTTCTAGCTGTTACAATGTTTGAGTGCAGCTGGGCTGGAGTGGAGGTTAGAAGAGGGAAATTGGCATTCAGTTGTCAATATATAACGTAGCACAAATGTGCAGGTAGGTTTTCGTGATAGTTGATCCCAAGCTAAGGAAGTTAGTTAATTCCTGACCATATTCCAAATATGAAAGGGCTAGTAGGATCTGAGCATCTGGAAAATGAAAAAAAAAAAAAAAGATAAGACACTTAGGAGAGAGAAAACATTTTAGAGCTAGGTGATCAGGATGGGACCAGATAGTAATATAGACCCAATCAAAAGATTCTGTGAGGCCAAAAGGAAATCTGATCAATGAAGAAAGGCATTACACTTTTGACAATGCACTCAAATGTAGAATCCTGCAAAAGACCTGGACATCTGAAAACTATTATTATATATATATGTGATCAGAATCATTAATATGATTTTCAAGCACAAGGTTTTTCAATTTTCTCTTGAATCTTTATCTTAGTTTTATTTTAGGGAGAATAGGAAAGGAAGCAAAAGCAGATCACAAGAAGGGCCGAAAATGTGTGTTAGGGAAAAGGTATGCGCAGAACACGGCAAGTGAGAATACAAGATTGAAAAGAAAACTGAAATCTAATCTGAACATACAGAGGTCTCACATTCACCAGGCAAATGAATGCATTAATATGCAATGACAAAAATGAAAATAGGAAAAAATATTTCAGAACATAGAAAGAAATGAATGTTAAAGGTATAACTACGGGGGAAAACAGCAGGTAAGGCAGGAAGCATAGTGTTTGCAATTAGTGTCCAGTGAGTGGAAAGAAATAAATTATTAAGATTCTAGTTAGCTTGACTGACTTCTGCCAGGCCTTCATCTGTATACACACCATTTTAAAATCAGGTATTAAAACAGAGAATAGTCCTGAGATAAAAGATTCAGTTTTACAAATGAAACTAAACATGGATATTGAAGCTGTCATTGATTTGAGTAGCCCAAGGTAACCAGATGACCACGTTAGCACAGAACAAGATTTTCAAGCACTAGGTTCTTTCCAATTTTCTCTTGAATCCTTATCTTAGTTATATTTTAGAGAGATAAAAAAGCAATATTCTTTGCTCTCTGCAAATGAAATAAACACCCTACAATGCTGCAATATCTAAACACATTTTAGCTTTCATTTAAGCATTTAGAAATGCTTAGGTAGAAGAAATCACAAAATAATAAACATAGATGTGACCACATTAAAATTTAAAACTTTTTAATGCTAAAATGAAAACAAAAATGATATGTTTTAGAAGGGAAGGGTGCCTAGGATAGCTACATTGTGGGAGAAAAGCAAATTGCAGCACAATATGTATGTTTTATTCACCTCTTGTGAGATTAAAAAGTGAATACGGAGAGACAGATCTTACACTGTGAAATGGGTACATCTGGGAGTGAGGCATGAAAGGGAGGAAGGGGGCTTCTACTTTTTGCTTAATAGTTTAGTTCTACTCAAATATTTTATAATGAGCCTTTTGTTTTACAAATATAAGTGATTGATCACTTGAGTATTAAATATTAAAATATTGGATTATGGAATGTTGGTTATTTGTATATTTTCATGACTCCCCTGGCTTTAGAATCTTCTCAGTAGCATTTTGTAACAAAAAGCAATTGAGTCATACTGCTGAATTATGAGGAAAAAAATTCCTTCTCAGAAATGTCATAATAATTGAAGGCATCAGACAGACATTTTCTGATGAGAAAGGACTCAAGAAATACATTAAGCATATACTGCTAAATAAGACATCCATCCATGCATACACACACATACAATTCATTAATTAGAAATCGCTGGGCAGAAGACACATGATGAATGTAATCCATTAGAACATGGAAATAATGCTAAAATAATATGGGCTGTCATTACAGAAAATAACATATAAATTACAATTCTTGAAATAAATCTACATAACAAAAATAATAATTTATCTATAAAAAACCAAAACAAAAATTATGCAGTGTCTCCCTAAAGTAGTAAAATTGATACAGGAAGAAGCATAATCATGAAAGTGTCCTCATCTTTAATGCATGAAGTGCGGTGAATGCTGTGATGTGCTACCAGATCCCTCTTCAGGAGTGACACATTTTCTCAGCTGCCTGGAAAGTTGCTGCGTGCACTGCCTGGTCAACGACTCTCAGTCTTCAGCTGTTGTCAGGCATTGCCTCATTTGAAGTGTCACCTGGCCCAAGGTCGTGGCCCCTTCTAGGGACAAGGCAGTATGCAGTGACTGGTCATCTGGGTCGCCTTGCCAAAACTCTGAAGGACTGATTATCTAAGCTTCAGAGCTCCTTGTGGGTTGCTAAGGACTTTATTGCAATTGCATAACAACCCAGCGTTTCTGATGCCCAGTCCTGTTTTCATCTCTTCCTTCTCACAGGTATTGATTTTAAGAGCAATATCCCCAAATCTTCCTGCACTCAAATCTCCAACTCAAAGGCTATTATGGTAGGTTCTGACTACTATAATAAGGTTAATGAGAAATAAATTCAATATAAATTAATAAAAGATTACTTTTTTAAAAAAATAAGGAAAATGAACAAATGTAAAAACTCATTGAATTTCATAAAAGGATCAATAAAAGAGCAATATAATAAAACCTTTAATTCTCCCATTTCAACAACCAAAACTTTGAAAATGTAACAGAATAATTCTGAATAGCAACTACAAGTAAAACATCATGGTAATAAACTTAAAAAGAAAAGTATGTGATGTTGAGAAACGTTAAGTTTACCGTGCCCCCTGGCTCCCTTGTGGAGAATACCTTTTAGTTTGCAATTAGTGGTAAGCGGGTAACAGCTGCCTAATGGGAATCTTTTTGAGTTACAAGTAAATACAGAACACTTGTTTATTAATAATAATCACCTGTTAAGAGAGAATAACTACGTGGATCAGAATCTGCTCAGGGCCTTCAGCCTGGGTTGCTATCAGTCCCTGAGGCTTTCAGCTCAATAGGCTGCTGCCCTCCCCGCCACCCTCCCGCCCCATATAGACCCACTCTGTTGTTCTATCTGGGTGTCTGCCTCTCATTCCTTCAGTGCTGCCTGGGTGGGGGTCTGTCTCCTAGCTGAGCTGGTATGTAATAATACGATATATAGAAAATAAATTTAAAATTGTAGAAGAGGAGGACAATGAGAAAGAAGGTGTTACCCTACCATTGATCAAAATGTTATATAAACCTTTGGTAATTTTATCAACTTATTATTGGATGAGGAATAGATAAGGAGGTTATGAAATAGAAGAGCCTAAAAATAAGCACAGGCACATATAGTTTGTGATATAAGTAGCAATTTATATAAGTGGGGAAAGAAGAAACTAGTCAAGAATAGTGTTGAAATGAGTGACTAATCATTTGCAAAACATTGTCATATTTTTAAGTCATCCCATCTAAATAAGGTTAAGCCTTAACTTTCCACTTGAGCCTTTGATTCCAACCCTTCCTGTTTGCCTCTAACCTCATGCCATTCATTTTGCTCATGTTTTTTCTGTTCCTCCCCCTCCATTCCATCAAATGTAAGCAATGTTTAAGACTTTTCTATCTTAAATAATCAACCAACAATAAGGAAATAAAACCTCTCTCCACCCCTCTAGCTCCTGGAGATTCCACCATGTTTCTTTCCTCCTCTTGACTGGAACAGCTTCCTGTTGTTACTGTCTCAGCTGCTTCTCCTACAGTCATTTTGCTTATAGTAGCTTGTTGTTTGCCCCATGTCTTAGACTCAGTCCCTGGAGACAGATTCTGAGACAGAGAATTTGGGTCAAAGGGTTTTCGGACATGCTCTCAGGAGGTGCTCTAGTAAGGACAGGAGGCAGGCAGGATTAAACAGCGGGAAGGGGATCTCCGGCATGTTTCCTCCTGAGGCCTCAGTTGATCCTTTGGGGGAGGTCTGGAATTCTTCCAATTAAGACAAATTTCCTCACCATACAGTCATTGACCTGGGCTGCCTCTTCCATAACTGTTCTGCAAATGAAGGCACCTGCCTCTGGTGGATGGGAATTCCCAGCGAAGGACTGAGGTAATTGGCTCTAAAGAGACGGTCTGGGTGAGCAACAGTATGCACTACTTCTAAACTTTGAGAGGTTTGCAACCACTTGCTTCCTAAATACTGTCTTCCTACCAGGGCAAAGCTTTCTGGGATCCTGATTAGTCTTGTTTTTTGGGAAATTATGAAGAGAAGTGGCAGGTGGATGAACTACGGCCCCTGTTGCTGCAGCTGATTTCGAAACTATAAGTGACACCACCTTCCTATACAATCCATTCAAGGATCCCCTCTCCCTCAGCTCACACTTCTGCTCATATAGGAAGTTTGCCTCATTAGGTGACGCACACCATCATTCTTGAGCAGTTTGAGTTCCAGGTTACTGTGCTATCCTCAGGCACTGTATTTTCCTATATACTGTTAAAACTGGGCATGGCAGCATGAACAGAGGGCCAAACATATCCTACCTGCTCTCATTGGGTAGAAGCTGCTCTTCCTCTTCCTGAAGACCATTATCAATTACCTCTTCCAGGATGGTGCCTTCCTTCCTTTCCTGCTGGTTTCTTGGCACGAGGATCCTGGAAGATGGAGTAGCAGTAAGTCTAAAATTCAATGATACTGTTATAGGAACCAGAATCTCTAGACATGTAGAATCTAAAACATATAGGGGGAAACACCAACTCCCTCCAAGTGGATCACTGGGAGTAATGGTTATCAGGGCCACTCCTACTTAAACCTTGTGGTTCCCAAGCCCCTGAAGTCTACCTTTGGGGAACAAAGCTCCATATGATGATTGTTGATTTAGGCCTTATGTGATACCCTGGAAAGTGACACCCATTCTCATAGGGTATCATTTATAAGCTGGCACCTCAACTATGCTTGTAAGAAGCCATCCTACCAGATGTGGTAGTCCACACCTGCAGTCCCAGCTGCATGGGAGGCTAAGGCAGGAGCATAGCTTGGGCTCCTGAGTTCTGGGCTTTAGTGTGATATGCCAGTTGGGTGTCCACATTAAGTTTAGTATCACTATGGTGACCTCCCAGGAACAGGTGAGGTTGCCTAAGGAGGGGTGAACCAGCTCATATTGGAAATGGAGCAGGTCAAAACTCCTGTGCTGAGCAGTGGTGGGATCACATGTGTGAATAGTCAGTGGACTCCAGCCTGGGCAACACAGAAAGATCCCTGTTTCTTTCCCCTTTTTTTTTTGTTTAAAAAAAGAGGCCAATTTATCTCTATCTAACTGATTGCTTCTGAGAAGGATGGGGAGGACATCATAGGAGCAGTGGATCCCTTGGTCTCAGACAGGACCAAGAGTAGTGTGAGGCAAGAGAGGCACTCAATCTCAGGATTGTGCTGTTTACCTCAGCCTGTTTATCTTTCCATATAAAATAGCTGACCAGATCCATCACTGGGAGCTCTGCCCATCCAGAAGACTTCCTCTCACTGTTGATGAAAAAGTCAAACTCTGTAAAATAGTTGAAGAGATTTATTCTGAGCCAAATATGAGGGACCTCTGGCTTGTGACACAGCCCTCAGGAGATCTGAGAACCTGCCGAAAGTGACTTGGCCATAGCTTGGTTTTACATCTTAGGAGGCATAAGGTATCAATCAATACATGTAAGATGTACATTGGTTTTGTCCCAAAAGGCAGGACAACTGGAATTGAAGGCTTCCAGGTCATAGGTGGATTCAAAGATTTTCTGACTGGCAATTGGTTGAAAGAGTTATTATCAGCAGAAAGGAATGTCTGGATTATGATAAGGGGTTGTGGAGACCAAGGCTTTATCATGCAGACAAAGCCTCCAGGCAGCAGGCTTCAGAAACAATAGATTGTAAATGTTTCTTATCAGACTTAGAGTCTCTTCTACCAGTAATTCCAAAGGGGAGGAAGGAATAATAAGGCATGTCTGGCTGCTGCTTCTTATCATGACCTGAACTATTTTTTTTTTTCCGAGTTAATTTTGGAATACCTTTGCTGAAAGGAGGGGTCCATTCACATGGTTTTGAGGTTGAGAATTTTATTTTTGGTTTACATCACCAGTGACATGCAGGGCCAGGCTTGAGTTGGATGATGGTGAAGAAGCATCCACCTCTAGCTGGAACCCACCATCGTAATTTACCCATCTGTTAATCCTGTTTGTCCTTTTCCCCTCTCAGAAGTTGCCATAGGGACTTCCTGTGAGGCAACAGGAATGAGCAGAGGGAAACAAGCTGTGCAGCCTTGGCAGATGACTGGGGAGCTGGGCCCCATGTTATGTAGTTTACTTGTGCATTCCAGCATTCTGGATCTGTCATGTTCAACTCCAGCTGTACCAACTCCATCTGGCAATGGATTGCTGCTGGGCTTTTTTGAGCCCTTTCTGACTTGGTGGTTTTGAAAGAATAATGCTCATGAGGAAAACTCTGGCCATGTGGTTACTTGATGGTCCAGCATCAGATGCTCTCATCTGTGGGGCTTGCTGTAAAATCCAGAGTTTGATCCCAGTGCAGGTAACTCTAGCACTAGAGTCCCAAGCTGTACGGCCTGAGTGACAGGGTTATTTGCACTGTAGCCTGAACTTGTTCTTTCCTGAAAAGCTCTTTCCCATTCTTGTCTCCACCCAAAGATGGCAATTTTTCATGTCACTGTCTAGGGTAAATAGGTTGATCAGTGTTTACAGTAGTAGAGCTCTAAAATATCTACTCAGTGTGGTGATATGTTTTGTTTTTAGTTGTGAGAGATGCAAGATGCAATCAATTGCCCTTTATTTGTCCTCACACACCCAAGATTACTGGATCCCTGAAAACTTTACTTATCTGACAGTTTGCTAACACATTGTAGGTGCATCTACCACTCCATGGAGTGCATGAGTTGCCTAAGATTCTGACACAGTACTCACAGCTCGCTCATCCCATGAGATTAAAAGAATGTCTCTGTGAACTGTCCAAATAAAGTTCCTTCAGATTATAATCAATGGCAGGAGAGCAGTGTCCTGAGGAAAGACCACTGTGCATTGCTCATTGCACATGAATTCAAACTGCTCCTGACCCTACTTCTAAGTGGGAAAGAAGGCATTTTCCAGGTTAATGGTTACATAGAATGTGCCAGAGGCTATGTTAATCTGCCATAGCAAATACCTTGCTGACAGTTGGAATTGAGACTCTCATTTGATTAAGTTTATGGCAACTCAATAGCAACCACCATGGCTTATCTGATTTTTGCAAATTAAATGGATATATTACATTGACAGTCACCTCTGCCTTGTTTAAATGTCTAGGGGTGGTATTCCTCGTGAGATAATTTTTTTAAATTAAATAAAGTTTTTATCAGGGCTGAAGGTAGGGGTTGAAGGCAGTTCACAATAATCCATCAAGATAATTTTCACCTCACAGGTCAAGCAAACAAAATAGGGGTTGGGCCCATCATCAAGTATGTCCATTTCAGATACAAATTCACGGAGCAGAGAAATAACCATCAGGTGGGTCTCTGGACCCCACTGGACCAACTGTGAGCCAGACCTGGCCAGGACCTTTCCTCCTATAGGCACCCATACTGACTGGGAGAGGAAGAAAATCCTGGTGCTTTGTGTCCTGAGTTTCATAATCAGTTATTACCCTGTGCCCAACAACCCTTTAGAAAATCTAGAAAATCTTTCCACAATACACAGTTACCTGAGCAAATGGCTATGATCCCCTTAGGGAGATTATAAGCGATCCTGAGTAGAACTGCAGTGTTCTAGATTCTTTTTCCATCAGGACCTGGCTTCTCCTTTGTTCATTGCTTGGATTTAACCCTTAGTATGATCGCGTGCCAGGAAAGTAGGAGTAGAGTTTAAAGAGGGCAAACATTGCTTTGTGAGGTGCTGATGCATTTGAGGTCTCTGAATGATCCTCAAGCAAGGGGAGAGCCACTATCTTTTAATAAGAGGGAATGGGCCACATCTTCAGGCACAATGGTTTCATGGAACTCTGAGTGCTGAGAAATGCTGAGTGTATGATAAAATTGTATTGTTTGTTAAGAAGAACGATGGCAAGGCAAGGAAAACCTAGCTTCCCTCCCAAGTGGAAACTACTTGGGGCATTCTAAAGTAGCAAAACAGTATATGTATGTCATACACCAATTAAAACAATTCTTTAAGCACGGGATATGTGAGCCTGCCCCGTGGCTCCCTTGTGGAGAATACTTTCTGGTTTGTCCTGGATCAGTGGTAAGCAGGCACCAGCTGCCTACCTAGTTTATCTCGGTTCTATGAGAAAACACAGAACACCTGTTTGTTAATAATAATCACCTGTTCAGAGAGAATAAATACGTGAGTCAGGATCTGCTCGGGGGCCTCAGCCTGGAATGTTGTCAGTCCCTGAGGCTCTCAGCTCAGAAGGCTATTGGCCCACAGATAGTCCTACTTTGCTGTTCTGTCTGCTTCTTAATGCTTTCAGCGCTGCCTGGGTGGGGGTGTCTATGACCGAGCTGGTCTTGGTATCTGGGTGTTCAAGATATTCAATAGCGTCTATCCTTTCCAGGTTCCCTCCTTGTCCTATTAGGGTTCTATAAGTATACAAAAAAAATTTCAGAGCTGAAAATTTAATCTCTTTGAAGTTCTTCTGCTCTTATAAATAAATCATGAACCTGATCCTCTCCTCTCTCTGGCTTTAGGAGATTAGGATTTTCATTAAATTTGCCAAAGAGTCCCTCTGACTCTCATGTTTTGTCTTTAATTGGTGATTTCTCACCTCAAGCCCATCTTTATCTTTCTTCAATGATAAACCGCCCTAGTCGCCCAATTTCAGAATGTATTTTAGCTCATTCCTGTTAGGTGTCAGAGATATTCCATTAGTCAGTATATCCTTTTCTACTGGTATTCTATCCCAGCTCACCATCAGTGAAAGTTTTCACGATTGTGCTATCACAGCATGGCAGGAGTTACCCTACTACAATTGCTACTGTAGTTGCCAGCTTGCCAGTGAGAGACCCACCTCCAAAACCCAACTTAGAGTCTACTTTGTAGGACTGCTTCTTGCACCAGCTAGCTTAGATTAAGTTTCCTGAAATTGACTGATATAACAAGTTGTCAGCAGAAAGTTTATTGGAAATTATCCTTGGGAGATTCACTTGTAAAAAAATGATGAAGGTAGAACTGGGCAGAGTGAAACTGACTCATACTGCAAGTACAATTGCAATCTCAGCTAAAGCTATGAGAGCTATGAAACTGAGGTGGCTTTCAGAGTTATCTCAAATTGAGAGAAGAGGTCTTTGTATTCTCACACCAGCAAGTATTTGGTCACAGGCCACCCTTGGGGGAGGGTATAACTCTGGGCAAGGAAGTTCTCTGTTGGCTGAACACAGTTTTCACTGAGGGACACAGCTGAGGACTGATAACCATAGCTATTCAGAGCAGCTGGGGATGGATGTTTGGGCCCTATAGAGATCTGGGTGGAGCATGCCACTCTTCTCCACTACTTCACTCATCTACTGAATCTAGAGTTAAAAGTTGTTGCCAAATACAATGAACACTTTTTAGATTTTTATCTTACTTGTCTTTATCCCAACACCAGGTTTTGTGGTCATTACTCTTGTCTTGAAATGCTCTTTTTCTGGCTTCCTTGAGACCATTCCCATGCCACAGTAATCTCTTGTTTTTTTTCTGTCTAGTCACTGCTTAGTCTCTGTTGTTAGTTCTCTTTCTTTGCATTTTTCTTAGATACTGGTTTTCCTCAGGATTCTGTCCAAAGCCCTCCTCATTCCCAGCCAGCATCGCACAGTTGTGTAGAATCAATTTCAGTTTATATAACGACTCGTGAATATAGATTATGCTTTTGTACTGATCGTATCTTAAATAGGCATCTTGCTTTCTGTTTATTTGGAAAAGCCACATTTAGGCTTAACATGTCAACAATGGAAACTATCTTCTTTTAAAATAAAGGCTCGTCTTCTCAGGTTTTCTATCTTGGTGAAAGGCATCACCTTCCAACAATTACTTTAGAAACCTGGGAGATTTCTTTGCTCACTCTTGTTCTCACACTCAATATTCTATTTCGCTATGTGCAGCTGATTATACTTCAAGTCAGCTGTTTATAAACAGTTTCCTTTCCTTTACTTAATTTGCCCCATCTTTAATCAGACTACGTCAACAGCCTCCTACTTGGCGCCCATTGCTATTATTCTGAAATTCAAATTTCTTATGGAATTTTTAGTCTCTTTATCTTGCCACTCCTTATTCCCTACAGCCTATTTCTCACCATTCCTGAATTTCTCCTCTTTCTATTTACCTCTGACCTTTGACGTGACAGTATTCTGTTAGCTGTGAGACCCTACTTGTTGCTCACCTTTAAAGAATGCTATTAATCATAGCTAAAATAGTATAGTATATTGGTTAATAGAATGTATTCTGAAGTTAGACTCCTATTTAGGTCAAAGGCTCCACTGTGTATTAGCTGTAAGCCCCTGGAGGAATTATGAAATCTCTTTGTGGCTGAGTTTTTCTCACAGATTTGTGGTGAGAATGATACAAGAGAGGACATGTAACATATTTAGAATATAGTATGTGACAATGCAGTAAACAATGTCAACACAAATACTTGGAAATGAAACAACTTACCCCTGAATAACTCCTGAGTGAATATTAATGTTAAGGCAGAAATTTTAAAAAATCTTTGAAATTGATGAAAACATGGACAGAAAACAAAATCTCTGAGATGCCCCCAAAGCAGTGTAAAGAGAAGTTTATAACCCTAAATGCCTTCATCAAGAAGTTAGAAATACCTCAAATGAACAATGTAACTTTCTACCTAAAGGAACTAGGGTAAAAAAGAACAACCCCAAAACTAGCAGAAGAAAAGAAATAACAAAAATTAGAGAAGAAATTAAGGAAATTGAGATGCAAAAATTGAGATACAAAAGATCAATGAAACCAAGTGTTCTTTGAAAATAAGATTGATAGAAAGATCTAAGCACAATCAGAAATGACAGAGGTAATATTACAACTGCTGTTGGAGGAAATGGATAAATTCCTGGAGGCATACAATCTCCCAGGATTGAATCAGGAAGATATTGAAACTCTGAATAGGCCAATATCAATTTCTGAAAATGAATCAGTAATAAAGAACTTACAAACCAAATAAAGCCCTGGACCGGATGCATTTGCAGCTGAATTCTACCAGATATACAAAGAAAAACTGGCACCAGTCCTACTTAAACTATTTTTTAAAAATCAGGGAAAAATGGGCTTTTCCCTAACTCATTCTATGAAGCCAGCATCAACCTGATACCAAAAATCTGGCAGAGACACAGTGAAAAAAGAAAACTTTAGGTTAACATCCCTGATGAACATAGATGCTAAAATCTTCAACAAAATATTGATAAACTGAATCCATCAGCACATCAAAAGTAAGTACATTACGATTAAGTAGGCTTTATTCTTGGGATGGAAGGCTGTTTCAACATACACATATCAATAATTGTGATTCTCCACATAAACAGAATTAAAAGCAAAAATCATATGATCATCTCAATAGACACAGAAAAAGCTTTTGATAAAATCCAACATCCCTTCATGATAAAAAAAAAAGACCTCAATAGACTAGGTATCAAAGGAACATACCTCAAAATAATAACAGCCATCTATTACAAACCCACAGCCAACAATATAATGAATGGAGAAAAATTGAAAGCATACCCCCTGAGAAATAGAACAAGATAAAGCTGCCCACTTTCACCACTCCTATCCAACATGGTACTGAAAAGCCTAGCATAGCAATCAGGCACGAGAAAGAAAGAAAAGATGTACAAATAGAAAAAGAAGAATTTGAACTATCTCTTTTCTGATGATATGATTTTAAACCTAGAAAATCCTAAAGAATCTGCTAAAGGCTCCTAGAATAAATTACTTCAGATTACTTTTAGGATACAAAATCAATTTATGAAAATCAATAGCATATCTATGCACTAACAATGTTCAGGGTGAGAGTGAAATCAAGAACAGACTCCTACTTTACAGAAGCCACAAAGCAAAATGAAATACCTAGGAATACAGCTACCTATGGAGGTAAAAGATATCTATAAGTAGAACTTTGATATTATTACTTCCACTGAACTTCATATACATCATTGCAATTACCTATTTCCTCCTTAAATTCTTCCTTCGAGTGCAAGTGCCTTAGGAACATAATATATTCACTGTTACAATCAAAGAATCTAGTAATAATTGTAAAAGGTTTGTATGACTGCAATGGCAATGATTTAAGGATGTGTAATCATGATAAAAGATTACAGAGCTTGGGAAAGGAAGGGCAATCCCTGTAGAGAAGACAGGATCTGTGAAGGCTTAGATACAATTAACAGTAGTTTGTAAGACGACTGCAAAGGATGGACAGGGAAGCAGTAAGAGAGGAGGTCAGAGACTGGTAGCAAACAGATGATTACCCAAGTCAAGGCCTTATTTTCCAGGTGCCACATAAAGCTTCCTGATTCACTGTGAACCTAGAAAGTAGAGGGTCCTTAGGAAAGCAAATCTTGGCTTTCTCAACATCCCAGATGAAAAAAGACTTACAGTTATATTTAATTTGATTGAAAGTAATTAAGAAATGTTACTTCTTTTTATGTATGTGTGTCTCTAGGTGTAGAGTTTCAATGAAATATGATTAGCAACATGGCCTTAGGTTTTAGATCAAATTTTAGCTGAAGTAGTTATGATAACATACCATTTCATTAAAAAGGTGTATTATAAAATGCTAGGAGAGATGGGATCAAAGGCAAGCTGTATATTTAACATAGGTGGGTCTTGAAAGTGTTTGAACGCTGTACAAAGGGGAAACCATAAGTTGATGATGAATCAAACTTTTCAAGGAAGGAAAATAAATAAAATCCAAAGAACAGGAGGAAGAATTATTCTTAACCTAGAGAGGCAAAACATATTTTCTACTAAGACTAGGTAGGGAAGTGTACAAATTAAAATTATTTTTATGTAGGGAAGAGGAGGATTAAGTTTCTGGGAGAATGAAGGAAACAGTGGTGGGATGAGTGTACTTATGAAGAAGATACAAACTTGGTGTTATGGGCCAAATGATTGTGTTCTCTCCCAAATTTACATGTTAAAATCCTAGCCCCCACAAGGCAATGGTATTAAGAAGTGGGAACTTTGAGGAGGTGATGAGGTCTTGAGGATGAAGACCTCAATGATTGGGGATAGTGGGAATAGTGCTGTTATAAAAGAGATCCTCTCTACCTTGAGCCTTACACCATATGAAGATACAGCAAGAAGGTACCATGATGGGCCCAGAAAAGGGTCCTCCCTAACTCTGAATTTGCTGGCACTTGGATCTTGCATTTCTCAACTTTCAGAGCTATGAGGAATACACTTCTGTTGCATATAAGTCACCCAGTTAATTTATAGTATTTTGTAGCAGCATGAATGGACTAATACTTGGAGATACTTGGAGAATTTCCTGAGAAGAAAAAAGAGATGAGTATTTGTGGGGTTATTTAGAATCGTATCTAGACAGAACTGAAGGTAGATCTAATAGGTTGGTACAGTATGCACCGTGAAGAGGGAGGTTTTGTGAAGGCTGGAGGAGTAATGATCTGAAAGGCAATGGGAGCCAAAAGAAGCATCAGAAAAAATACAAAAATTAGCTGGGCATGGTGGCTAATGCTACAAAGAGAATAAAACATCTAGGAATACAACTTCCAAGGGATCCATTCAAGAAGAACTGCAAACCACTGCTCAAAAAATAAGAGAGGACACAAACAAACGGAAAAGCATTCCACGCTCATTGATAGGAAAAAACAATATCGTGAAAATGGCCATACTGCCCAAAGTAATTTACATATTCAATGCTATCCCCATCAATCTGCCATTGACTTTCATCACAGAATTAGAAAAAACTACTTTAAATTTCATATGGAACCAAAAAGGAGCCTATATAGCCAAGACAATCATAAGCAAAAAGAACAAAGCTGAAGGCATCATGCTACCTGACTTCAAACAAAAACCTAGGCAATACCATTCAGGACATAGGTATGGGCAAAGTCTTCATGACTAAAACACCAAAAGCAATGGCAACACAAGCCAAAGTTGACAAATGGGATCTAATTAAACTAAAGAGCTTCTGCACAACAAAAGAAACTATCATCAGAGTGAACAGGCAACCTACAGAATGGGAGAAAAATTTTGCAATCTATCCATCTGACAAAGGGCTATTATTCAGAATGTACAAAGAACTTAAACAAATTTATAGGAAAAAAAGACCCCATCAAAAAGTGGGCAAAGGACATGAACAGACACTTCTCAAAAGAAGACATTTATGTAGTCAACAAACATGAAAAAAAGCTCATCATCACAGGTCATTAGAGAAATGCAAATCAAAACCACAATGAGATACCATCTCATACCAGTTATAATGGCAATCATTAAAAAGTCAGGAAACAACAGATGCCAGAGAGGATGTGGTGAAATAAATACAATTTTGCACTGTTGGTGGGAGTGTAAATTAGTTCAACCATTGCGGAAGACAGTGTGGCGATTCCTCAATGATCTAGAACCAGAAATACCATTTTACCCAGCAATTTCATTACTGGGTATATACACAAAGGATTATAAATAATCCTACTACAAAGACACATGCACACGCATGCTTATTGAAGCACCATTCACAATAGCAAAGACTTGGAAACAACCCAAATGCCCATCAATGATACTGGATAAAGATAATGTGGCACATGTATACCATGGAATACTATGCAGCCATAAAAAAGGATGAGTTCATGTCCTTTGCAGGGACATGGATGAAGCTGGAAACCATCATTCTCAGCAAACTAAAACAGGAACAGAAAACCAAACACTGCGCGTTCTCAGTCATAATTTGGAATTGAACAATGAGAACACATAGACAGAGGGCGGGGAACATCACACACTGGGGATTGTTGGAGGGGGTGGGGATAGGGTAGAGATAGCATTAGGAGAAATACCTAATGTAGATGACGGATGATGGGTGCAGTGAACCACCATGTCATGCATATATCTATGTAACAAACCTGCACGTTCTGCACATGTACCCCAGAACTTAAAGTATAATAATAAAAGAGACAAAAAGTGCTTAAAAGATCTAGATTACTAAAGCAAAATGTCCTCATTTAAGTCGATATTTTTATGTGTTTGCTTTTCAGTATTTCCATTGTTAATTTTACAAGAAACAAAGTATATTTTATATGTTGTCTAAGATGACAAACATTTGGAGGAAAATTTTAACATGGATGAGAAGAATTGACACAGAGGTATAAAATTAACTCTGGGGATGGTGTTAGGAGGGAATTTCAGGGTGAAGGTAACAGTATCTCTCATATGCATAAATTATGTTATATTTCCTTTACAAATGAAAGGGAAGTATTGGTTATATTTGGGTGATGGCAATGTTGGTCTACAACTATTCTTTATTTAGTAACATAAATGAAATATATCTGCACTTATTAAACCTATTTGTCTTTCAGAGGACAAAAAAGAAACATACTAATAGATCACATTTTATAACATTATTGTTAAAACTTTGCTAAATGTGTATCATTACCTAGTGACCAATAGTGTCTAATTTGCCTCAAAATTATTGGTGGTGTAATTTCATGGTTAATGTTCATCAATAATTTATAGTACTATACAACAAACTTGAAGACTTTCATATCTTTTACCAGAACAAATTTAACTTAAAAAATGACATAATACAGAAGCAATATTAATAGTGGGAATTTTCAACTACATATGAAAAGATGTAGGGCTATAGTTCTCTAGTGAAGAATTCCGAAGAAGGAACACATTGCAGAGGAGTTTCATAAATCACAAACTTAAATAGTCACTACTTTAAAATCTAGGCTGGCTTTGACTATAATACTATTTTATACTCCTTTTTCCCAGCCAATTAAAATTCCAGCAATTACATGGCATTCCAGTTGGCTATTTTTGCTGTTTGTGTAAAGGCAGGCAATCATCTTAGAATCACAGAATGTGGAAGGAAAGTGAGAGAATAGTGCAAACTCCTCTTAATTTCAAAAATACATATATTTTGTTGAGCTTCTTAAGGAGAAAAAACCCATCTCATGGCACTACCCTGATGCCACAGTCAATTCCAAAGTATTTGTGAACATTAGTATTTTCACTTTAAAAAATCTTTTGTTCTTGCTGTATTTATGCAAAGTGCCTGTGAAGAATCTATGAGACCTTTGATAAGTTACTTATCTTCTCTGTGCTTCAGCTTTCTCATCTGAAAAATGGGGACAATAAAACGGGTTTTGGTTTCATTTCATCCAACAATAGGGAGGTTTTTGAGTATTAAAGTAGTGCCTCTTTCTTTCTCGACACACACACATTCACAATGCTTAGAATAGTGATAAACACATAAAACTATATAAGCTATTATTATTGATATTCCTTAACACTATTTATATTGAATGACGTATTCTTTCTGTGACAATATTTATATAGTAGTTATAGGTATTTGCTGTTTGTGGAGTGTTTTAACAGCTTACTAAGCTTAAATTAACACTTTCATGTAGTTGTACATACAGTCCAAGTAGAATTATATTTATCTAATAGGTGGAAAAAGTATAAATTGTAAGATTTTAAAAAGGCTTTAGAATTAAGCCTTGTATTTACAAATTTCAACCAGGATTATTTTTATTATATAACTAATAATACAACTATATGAATCTTAGTAAAAATGTTTTGAATTTTTTATCTTCTACACAGAAATTCTACTCAGAATAGCAAAAATAAGATTATTTCAGAGAAAAGTTTCAATTTAATTCAATTTGTTCTGAAAGTGTTCCATCCTCAGTAGCCATTATCTTTGATAGAGCAAAAGTAAATGCACATTTACGTTCTGAGATTCTGAAGCAGTAAACATACGTTTTTCAGCTTATGACAAGACTCTTTGGCAAGTGGTTGCTAATGACAAATGCTTACCATTCTCCAAGCTTAGAGAATGGATTCCTTTGAGCAGTAGAATTTATGTTGTCTCAGTAGAGCAATGACTAGACTGACCTTTGCAAAATGCTCTAAAATTGATTGGAAGAGGATAGAGACTTCAATGAAATAAATAAATAGGATTTAAAAGATAACAAGAAGTACACAAGAAGGCACACACAAATCATAGCAAGCTGTACATTGAAGGCCAAAGAAATCCATGTTGCTCAGTAACTCCACCTGTGAGGTAAATAGGAATGAAATACGAAATAGACAGAAAGCCATCCAAATGCTGGTTGTCAGATTTTTTCCTTCAAAGTCAAATGGAGACAGGTACATTCACCAAATGGAACAATAATTTCATGACTCTGTTTAGAAGGTCTTTGTTTAGCTTGCAAAAAAAAAAAAAAAAAAAAAAAAGCAAATTATTGGGTTTTCCTCTCATGCTTTACTTAATGTCTTCAAAACCTCACTTTTAACATACATGGTTAACATACAGACCTCAAGGATACTTAGTTTAAGAACAGCTGCTTTAATTTAGGCTTCAATCTTCTATTGTTTTGTAGTCTAAGAGTAGGTTCTGAGTTGAAAGAAAAAGATTAAGGCATCTGAGTGCTCAGGTCTAGGAGTCGGGAAATAGCAAACATCAGAAATAGGAAAACACTGAAGGGGCAATTGGGATCACGTTGGAGGGAGACTGGATATTGAGAAGAAAAAGATTAAATATTTCTTGTGACATTAGTCATATTTCTTGCTTTCAAGTATTAGAACCAAACTCTGACTCTCCTAAGCAAAAAAATTAGTAATTATAATTTCATCAGAAAGACATTTCAGGCTCATAGAATTCATGACAGGCTAGGTTATTTGGTTTGGTAAATAAGGAAAGATCAAGGAGGCTGTCGAAGGCCAGCTTTTAAGAGCATGACAAGGTTCACACAGCAGTAAGAGGCCAGTTTAGACTGTCACTTCAGGGAATATCACCTGTAACTTGTGAACAAGATCATTGAGATTCATGGTCTGAGGAGCCCCAAAGTCAAACTGGCTAATCCCGAAGTATGTGCTTTCTCCTGGCTCTGCTGGTATGGGGTGAGAAGTATCACCCCCTGTGGTATTTCTGGGGCTGGGCACTATCTCTTAGCAAGGGTCCACAAACTGGGGTTTGACAATTGGCAAAGAAGCTATGAATAAGTAGGAGTGTGGATGCTAGAGAACCAAAAACCTGTCAAAAATCCACTATGCGCTCCATCAGGAACGTTCATTTGGGCCGACTTACATCACACTCAGGTGAGTTCAATAACCATTGATGGTAGAACCTACTTTTCTCAGCTCTTCCTTAGTCCATCTCTGCTCCCATTCGCATGAAAACTTACATATCTGATATATTTTCTATTTAGAACATTCTCATTCCTTGTTCTCAATATCTTGCCAAATAGTCATTCAGTATTGCCTGCTTGTTACTTTCTAGGATTATGTAATTTTCTGAACATATTTGAACAGACTGAATGCAATCTTACTCTTATTGAACGCTATCTGTGTTTAGAAGCAGTTCATTGTAAAGGCAGACACAGACTAAAGCCAAAAATGTCAAAATTCTCCATGTTAATTCTGAGGTTATTGTAATGGCCATAGTTCTCAGTAGTAGTACTAGAAATAAAAATAATTTACATAAAACTGGAGTATTTTCATATTTAAAAGATGTGAGTCAAATTAATTTAAAAAGGCCGGGTGCGGTGGCTCACGCCTGTAATCCCAGCACTTTGGGAGGCCAAGGCGGGTAGATAACGAGGTCAAGAGATCGAGACCATCCTGGTCAACATGGTGAAACCCCATCTCTACTAAAAATACAAAAAATTAGCTGGGCATGGTGGCACATGCGTGTAATCCCAGCTACTCAGGAGGCTGGGGCAGGAGAATTGCCTGAACCCAGGAGGTGGAGATTGCAGTGAGCCGAGATCGCACCATTGCACTCCGGCCTCGGTAACAAGAATGAAACTCTGTCTCAAAAAAAAAAAAAAAAAAATTAATTAAAAAATATATGTCCAACCAGCTCATGTCAAACAGATCTATCAAATATTTACCAAATTCCTTCTTGGTTGCCCATCACTGTTCTTGTCATTGTTCTAAATGAAATCCCATTTTAGTGGGGAGATGAAAATAAAATTAAATACTTTATAAAAATAATAAAAGATTACACTTTATGATAGTGTTTGCTCAACATAAGATAAACCTTCATAAGAGAAGTAGAGTTCAACTTAGACCTTGAAAAGCAGAGGGCATCTAGATGAAAGGGAGTAAATCAGAATTGGGGAAACTATGCTGTGTTTTCCATTTAAAGGCAACATTGCCCTGCTTAGTACCTTTGTAATTAAGCATTGTTTCACTCCTACTACTTTCTTATTCAATTAGCTGCCCCCCTTCATAGGAACTTGAGTTTTCTCTTATCTTAGAAGATTTTTCTCTCAGTTCTGCCCTGCTTGTATATAGAGTTTTTAAAATGTTTGGGAGTCATTTGATCTACTGATGTTAAGATGAGGGATACTTTGCAGGTAATATCCTTAATGTTAAGATGTCTAGAGAACATGGATCCATCTAGAAATGCTTTGCTCATCATTAGTAGATATGAAAAGCCACTTTGTTTATTCCAAAACTCATAATGTTTCTCCAGAGCCTATCTCTGAAGCAGGAGAAAATAGACTACGTATGCTGTCTTCTCTCTTCTCCAGTGAAGAAACAGATCATCTTGACATGACAATTAGAGCCAACCTCCTGATAAAATTTTCCAGTGGCCTCTCATTTTACTTAGGATAAAATCTAAATTCCATAGCATGGTCCACAATGCTATGCATAATTCATTCCTGTCTCCTTTCCAACCTCAATTCATACCATTTTCTTCCTTCCTCACTGTGCTGCAACCACACTGGAACCTCTCTTATTACCCAGATACGTCAATGTTCTTCTGAACTCAAGGTTTTTGTTCTTCTTGATACCACTACTTGGAATCTTTTTTCTTGGGTTCTAGAAATACTGTGTCTTTTTTTTTTTTTCTTGCCAGGCCTTAACTCATATTGCACAACCCAGAAAATCTGCCCTGATGACTCAATCTATAGTTGTCTCTCTTTTATCCAGTTTACTTTCTGCCATATCATCCTTTTTATGGGATAGAACTCATCACCTGAAAATTATCTTGGTTATGTATTAATTCTGTCTTTCCACTAAATATGTTAACTCCAGAAGGGCAGGGATGGTATATGTCTTGATAACCAATGAATCTCCAGTGCCTTGAAGATCACTTGGCATATAGAAACTCAAAGGGTAAATGTTTTGAATGACCAGTGCTGACTCTGTTAGAGATGAAGCATTATAGAGTCAATTGCAGAAGGCTCAACTTTGATGACAAGGGGAAAAATTAATCTTATATTTTTTATAAGAGTGAACTTGAGAAGTTGGGTCATTTTATTATTTGCTGTATTGACGGTAACATCAATAATCATGAGATCAATTAAATTACTGAAATTCTAGAAGCCAGGTCTATCATTGCCTTTTTTTCCCCTTCATTTACTCCATGACACCAAGAGTCTACAGTCACTAAGAAGAAAGAGTTTTTGCAATGGTTCAGACTTTAGTGGTAGGAAGGAAAAAATCATTCTGAGGAGATAATGCAACATTACCATATCATATACACATAAATAAACCACAGAATGAAGATTCTAACTAAAGTGAATATTGTTTAGGGAGCTATAAGAAATAACATTATTTGAAAGTAAGTTAGATTATTGTTAAGGTATGATAAGACTAAGAATAATCTAGGAATAAAAGCATAAAGTCCATACTGGAAATACTTGGGAACAAATTTAATTTCTTATACAGGGAAGTGGCCCAAAATTAGCTTATGTGTAAAGAGTAATCTGTCAGTTATATATTGAGTGGAGTGAATTCCAAATGGGAGCAAAGAGAAGTAAAAAGGTTTCTTAAGAAGCACAATTATTGTTTCCTTGCCTGCCAAGTAGAGAATTGCCTTTGCTTTAATGAAAAAATGTTAATATTTGTTTGAACTCCTTTGCAAGAACATATATTTTCTCTGTACTGCATCAGTTATTGGAATTTTATTACTTGGAGAAAGAATAAAAGGGATAGATCTTCACAACTGTATAGTAAGTAGGATAACTAATATGTTGGTCCGAATTGATTTTTTAATTTGTTTCTCCTCTTTCACAGATACTATCTTCCATTTTCACTGTCCCTCTTCTTTTGAATAGACATCTATTTTACAAAGTTCTTAATGTGAGTTCAACCAGATGACACTGTGGGGGGATAAATCACAGGAAGAAATATAGAACAGGTTCAGGAATTTGGCAGAGAGAGTGGTGAGTGTGGGCTGTAGATGGAGAAGGATCCAGAAATGTGTGACTGACTGCAGGTCTGCAGGTGCCTTTCAATTTGTGAAGGGCAGGAATCTCTGTTGGCCTCCTCCCACACTGAATTTAGCAACCCTGAAGCCATCATTTCCTAGACTGCCAGAAAGACAAAAACTCATGAAGTCACTTCAGTCTTTGTCCTGTGTCACTCGAATCTATTTTCCATACAGAAGCTGGAGACATCTTTTCATTTCCCAGATAAATTTTGATCCACAATCACATTATGTAGTTAAAAGTGTGTGAGTTATTTACACTTTATTGTGTTACCGTTTTTCTCTTATGACTTCAGAAATTTCTCTGCATCCTTAATGTGTGGAAGCTACACTACAGTGTGTTCAGGTGTGAGGTTTTATGTGTTGCTTGTTTGTTTAATTGTTTTGACTTTGCTTGACATATGAGTTTTTTCAATATGTGGAATCATATTTCCAAAGTTTTGAGAAATTACTACCCATTATAGTAGCGTTTTTTCTATTATTTCTGAGTATATTTACTATGACCTCATCTGGCATTCCATTTACATTTTTAAATTTCTAGATTTATGCTTCATGCTTCTTAACTTCTCTTTGATAATTTCTAGAGTTGGTTCGTGCTATCAACAGTAGTTATGTTCTAGAAAATCTTTAGTGACTGAATTGGGACCAGTGAGCCATTGCTTCCAGATATAATCTCACTTAGATTATAACATTAAACCCTAAAAAACAATTTTTTCCTGGAAGATTCAATTTTCTTTATTTTAAAAGGAGAAAATGAGATTCAGAAGTATTAAGTGACTTGTTTAAGGTCACCCCATTAACAAGTGCCGGAGTTGGGACCCAAACTCCTTCCAACTTCCCTAGGTCCGGAGCTTCTTGCACTGCAGTGTTTTACCTCCTACTCCTCCATTCTCTCTTTGTCTTTGTATGAGAGCTGAAATAAGAAGGATTTTATTGATTTTAGATTACAAATAAATTTTAGTGAGTAGATGAATTCCCAAATATGGAATCTGTGAATAATGAGAATCAACTGTGTCTCCCCACTGCCACCAGGGACAATTCCTTAATCTTGCAGATCACTATTTTGTTCTTCAGTTAGGTTCAGTTTGTTATTGGATATAACCATGGTGAGTTTTCATTATGCTTAATTTCAAATTGATAGTTTTATGACTATCAATTGACAACAGTCAATTTTTGTTCCTTAATTATATACTTTTGCATCATGAGTTCTCTTATCTCTTTGAAGATAGTACCTGTATTTATTGCAAGTTGTTTTAGTATGCATACATTATCTGTATGTTACTGAGTATAAATTTGTCGTTTCTTGAATTTGTTACCTTCCTTTCTGGCCTTTCTCAGATGATGGCTGATTCTTAGTCACATGTTCACCATGTGTCTTTGATTTTGGCCCCCTGCCGGCACCATGGCCGTTCAGTGCAGACACTTGTTGGTGATACCATTAGTTTAGGTCTAGCACTTGTGAGAGCCTTTGTTCACTGCTTTGCCTTGGGTGTAAGGTCCTTTTATCCCCTTTACCCTCTTGATACAGCTATGCATTAATTAAGATCCATTTTATAACCTTTTTACAATGTCAGTTTTAAACTGATAAACTGTAATGTCAGTTTTGAATGGGAGCCAGAAATTTTGGTATGAATGTTCAGTCCACTACCTTCAAGCTAACAGTCCCATGATATTGTCAATCTTGGTAGAACATATAGCTATGGAGATAAAACTTCCTGACATAAATTAGACCATAGCACAAAGTATATACAGAGCCAAGCAGTATGCCTGAATGGAGGAGATTAAGGAAATAAATTCTCTGATGTCTATTTCTTCTCTTCCTCTCATCTCTTGCTGGTGCTTTTCTTTTTCTTTCTTTTTTGATTACAACCAATAATAAGCCAAAGAGTTGGTAAACCTGGGAGATATAATCCACTGGGAATTTTAAAGCAGAGCCTAGAAGAACAGAGAGGGAAAAATCAGCACATCAAACTACCTTTTCTTTTTTTACTTTGCCAATACCCGCCTTTAAGTATTCAATGCAGTGTTTAATTGATTGTGAACTTTTAATTGAGGGCTGACTTCTTGTATTTGCCAAAATTAATGCTCCTGCTAGCATAATCTAGCCCTGATTATGTTTTTATTTCTAGATCAAAAAATTTGCTAATTTATAGTCTAGAATACAAACAAATAGGTACAATATGCACATAAATATATTTTATTAATACATTTTAAGAAAATATGTACAAAACAATTATTTTATCTGTATCTCAGTGTCTTAACTAAGAAGTCTGATATATATTAAAGTCCACCAGGGATCTAAAAATCAAGAGATTGGGGCTTGGGACGCTCTGGAGTAACTCAATTGAGTAATAACTCAACTGAAGGCCCTCTCCTTACTAGACCTTCTTAGCACATCATTTCTTTTCTTTTTAAAGAGCAGAAATCAAGCAGTTAAGGCAAATATTTGCCATGCTTGATAAACAATGTTCTGATGTGCTGATTCTAATTAAGACAGTCAATGTCAGCTAAGTTAACACACTATTAGACAGAAAATAAAAGTATCATCAGGAATTCAATCTACTAATTTGCTGATCATGGTCAAACAGTAGCCAGTAGGTAGTAATGGCACAACAAACAGATACTGACTGAACTATATTTAGAAGATTCTATGCAATTCTTTTTCTCATCAACTCTATACTAGATGGTAAAATAGTATCTTTGGGTATCCTTGTTATTACTAAGTATACTAAAATATGATTGTGACAAAAATTACATAAAACTTACATGCAACAAAGATATTAAAATCTATTAAAATTTTGTTTAAAATCTATTAAAACAAAATAGATTTTAAAGAAACAAAGATATAGTGGTAAAAGGATCAATGCAACAACAAGAGCTAACGATCCTAACACCCAGATACATAGAGACTTAGACTCAATGAGACAGAAAATTAATAAGGATATCCAGGACTCGAACTCAGATCAGGAACAAGTAAACTTAATAAATATTTATAGAGCTCTCCACTTTAAATACACAAAATATACATTTTTGTCAATACCACATCACACCTACTCATAGGTTTAAATGAAATATTCATTGGCCATTATTAATACCCATTTTTTAGAATAAAGCAACATTTCCATTATCTCTCCCTCTTTTTCTTTCTCTTTCTTCCTCTCTTTCACTCCTTTCTTTTTCTTTCCTTCTCTCCCCCCCAAAAAAAACTTACATGCATATATATTTTCCCCAATCAAATTTGCTTCCCAAGACATTTTGTTTTTGCAAATAGGAAGCATATAGATAATTAATTTCTTCAAATTAATTGTAATTAATTACAATTTAGAGGACATTAATAGACACATGACACGTACACCATGTGTCAGGCACTGTGATAGGGAGTGATAATATGAAGATGAAAAATTCACAAATATTCTCTGAGGCTGATATTGATATTCTTATTTTATAAATGGAAACAAAATAGGCACATAAGAGTAATAAATATATAAAAAGTAAATGAAATATTATTCTGGTTATGGGTAGTTAGAGAAAAGAAAAATAGGCTGTAAAAGATGGACTGGGCTTAAAGTCATTGAGAAGACATTGGGGAGGCATGTCACATGGGTTAATGTAAAAGAGAAGATAAGGGATATGAGTATGTACATTATAACAGTGGACAGATGAGCTTGGCTAGCACAGGCAAGGGAAAAAAATAACTACATATGTGCATGCAAAATCTATAATAAAATTTAGAAAAAACCACATTCAACAATGGAAAGATTACCAAATAAATTATTATGTATTTATAGGATACAATCTTAAGAAGCATTGAACTATGATTTAAATTAGAATCTAAAATCATAGTAATGCTGAAAATAATCAGCTTTTACATAACCAGTCTTTTGATAATTAATAAATACAGATGGTACAAAATTCAGAAAATATAAAAGGGTTTATCATGGAAAGTGGTTATCTCTCCCTGGTTCTCATTTCATTCACCACCCAGAGGCAAACATGATGATAGGTCACATATATTTCTCTGTAGATAACTGGTACATATACAAGCGTGTACATACATATATTACAATACATATATATTCATTTTTATTCTGATGTTACAAATACTTGATTCTTAAACTTGTTTTCTTTTTAATTTAATAATATATTTTGGAAATAGTTTACTATCAGTTTATATATAGCTGCCATTGTATAAGTGCACTACAATTTGTTGATGGGCATTTAGATTCTTTAAATATTACAGTTTTTATAAACAATACTATAATGGGGCAGAGTAGATACAATTTAAATTTTAGTAGACATTGCCAAATTGCCTTTGTAAAGATTATGTCAGTTTATACCTCACCGAGAGAGTATGAGAACAGCTTTTTCCCTACACCCTTGCCAGCATAGTGCACTTTCAAATGCTTTAATCTCTGCCAAAATAAATTAAAATTTATTTATTACTGTTTTTTTAAAGTAAGGCTGAACATCTTTAAAAAATTCATATTTCGTTAGTAAATAATTGGTTAATATCTTTTGCTTATTTTAATTGGGTCATTGACTTCTTTCCTATTAATTTTAATAATTAATTATCCTTATAATCATGTTATAATTTTTATCTTACAATTTTGTCTTTAAGCCTGACTGCATTTATGAAACTTGTACCCTGTAGTTATGTTTCATTCACATGTAGTTGAGTTGATAAATTATTTCATGTTTTCTTTGAATATTTTTATCATTTACCTTATATTTACATCTTCAATTCTTTTAGCACTTAAAAAATGACAAATGCAGGAAGGAAGGATCCTATGTGGTTACGTTAACATCACTTGTTGAAAAGTTTATCTTTTTCCCAATTACATAAAATGCCTCCATCATATAGTAACCTGACATAACTTTAAATTTATTTCTGGAATCTCTTGTTCATTAATCTGTAGAAATATGCCTTGTGCGTCATTACCTAACTTATTTTAAATATGCCTAACTACTTAGTGACTCTCACCCTCACTATTACTACATACATGAATATTCATGTTGGCTGACCACCCTTTATTATGTTTACTTTTAAAATTTTCAGGGACAATGACTTATTAATAAAATGCAAAACTTAATGTAATAATGTACTTTCTCCACTACTGCAACTAGTCCTAAAGTAAATGATTACTAGTCCCATAAAATAAATGATTTATTCCTTCTTCCTCTATCAGTGATCCTTTACTTTTCTCACCATTGGCCAGAACTTTGGTCTAGTGGCTTGCTTCCTGAGGGTTTGGAGCCCTCAGTTGCTTTAATGTTGCTAGTTTCGATTTTCTGCAATTGCCTATAACAGGTATCAACAGACATAAAAAAACAAGGATGCTCCAGTGAACTTCTGGGTTCTGGACATTGTGTTACAACAACCCATCTTTTGGTATTCCAGATCATGTCCAACAATATTGTAACTCCCCCCCTCCCCCTTTTTTTTTTTTTTTTTTTTTTTTTGAGACGGAGTTTCGCTCTTGTTACCCAGGCTGGAGTGCAATGGCGCGATCTCAGCTCACCGCGACCTCTGCCTCCTGGGTTCAGGCAATTCTCCTGCCTCAGCCTCCTGAGTTGCTGGGATTACAGGCACGCGCCACCATGCCCAGCTAATTTTTTGTATTTTTAGTAGAGACGGGGTTTCACCATGTTGACCAGGATGGTCTCGATCTGTTGACTTCGTGATCCACCCGCCTCGGCCTCCCAAAATGCTGGGATTACAGGCTTGAGCTACCGCACCCGGCCTGTAACTCCTTTCTTAACCTGCTGTTGCATTGGTATAAGAGAATCCTGACCGGCCTCTACTTTAATGAAACTCTTGTTGTGTACACAGGTAGATGTTTCCCTTCTTGCTGCCCTTCCTCAATCCCACTCAGGATCTAGGTCTTCTAATCCAACAGAAACTCATGTGTAGGGTGAGGAAGTAGAAATTCTTCAAAAGGGTCCCGGGAGCAAAGGCGCAGGGGCCAATCCTACTTCTATCATTTGTTTCTTGCACTCAAGTAGTTTAGTTATTGGGGACCCAATGCTGAATATCAGGCATTAGTTCAATGCATACATCTCATCCTAGAAGATGCTCCAAGATGCTGCTTTTGATGTTTTAATAGGTGTTCAAATATTCTATTAGGCCAGCTGCTTCCAAGATGCCACACTGTATGAGAGCACCAGTGAATCCCTGGTCAGGCCTTTATTGTCCTACATTCTTTCTTAGAATGGATCATTAGGTCTGAGGTTATATTATGGAGGGTCCCATGTACTGTGTAAGTATTTGAGTTGTGTCAAGAGGCACTGTGAACAGGAAACACAAGTTGATATCCAGAGGTGATTTCAATTCTGGCAAGAGAAAATTGCTGTCACCTGTAGCATGAATGTAGTCCAAACTGATCAACCTGACATAAAATTAATGGCTGGGCTCCATTAGCAATTTTTTATAAGTAAGACTTGGCATTCATTTCTGTTGCTGACAGATTGGGAATTCCACAGTTGCAGTGGTAGATCAGAAGCTTTAGTGTAACATTTTTGCTTCTTTTTCCCATTGACCTAGGGCTGTCCTTCACATATTCTGGTTTGCACAGCATTAAAAAAAAAATCTGAATGGATTCATATAGTTGTCCTACATAGTGATGGCACAGAAGCTCCAAGTCAGAAAAGAAGGCACAGATTGGAGCGGAAACAAGGTGTTGTGAGGTGGCATCTGTATGCAGCTGGTTAGTACAAGCAGTGGCCAAAGCAAAAATGAATATAGAGGATGTGATGCAGAATATATGGATCATCTGATATTACAACTCTTTAGGAAATAAGTCTTTGAGAATGTGATTTTGCTTTTAGTAAAATCAAATAGATCATGGATGTAAAAGAATACATTGATACCAAGGTTAGGAATTTTACAACTGGGCAGTCACTTTGCAACTGGGCAGGACAAAGGAAGGAAAGTCTCTACTTATAAATAGCAAATCTTTTATGTTCTTGAATAGACATATGGTATATGAATACTTAAAGTTCTTGATATAGATTATGAAGCTGTTTTTTAAAATGATTAAGTAAAGTACATTGTTTAAGAGTATCAATTTCATGGTATCTTTGACAGCATTGAGAATGAAAATTTTAGTCTCAGAATTTGAGAGTTGAAGAATAGCATTATATTTTACATGTGTAATTATTTAATTAGTAGTCTAGTTACATTTTAAAAACCTAGGTGTGCTTATTCACCTCTGGGTGACCTGTTCAGCAGTTCAAATCATTTTCCCATTTTTAAAATGAATCTCTTTATATCTAAGATCTCATTATATATTTAGAAGTTTATATATCATGTACATTGCAAATATTTTTCCACGTTTTAAGTTTGCCTTATATTATTAATTGTGACTTAAAATATTAACGCCGTTTTCTTCTTTTTTGGTGCTTGAGTAGCTTTTTCAAGTATGGCTCCCCACCCCCTAACCCCAGGCTCTTTATTGAAAGCAAAAAAACTCCTGCCAATCATACCTAGTTGTCAATTTATGTTGACTTCTCTCTTCTTATCTGTTATCATCTCCATTCATAAGGCATTATTTGTTATATTTAATAGTTAATGATAGATATTGAGAAGAACTTAAAATTTGCCTGGGAGAGCAAATGGCTGATAAAATTATGCTTTTAAAAATTGTAATTTATCTCCTTTTTCTTGGCTCAAAACAATTATATTTATCCCTCAGTTCAAGCAATGTAGAATATTTTAAGATCTTAGATTCCTGCTTTTCAAACTAGTTTATAGACAGCAGCATCAGCATCACATACATGCTTATGTAAGTCTCAGACCCTATACCAGAACTGCTAAATTAGGATCTACATTTTACAAGGTTGCCTAGTCATTCATTTAATGTTGTTGTTTCAGAAGCATCATTTTAGACCCTATGGACTATTTTCAAGGAGACATAAAACTAACCAATTAATTAATGTACTTCCTGGATTATGAGGTTTCTACAAGTTTTAAAAAGTAGAATAGCATAACAGAAATCTACATTGTTGCCTAATTTTCTCCATCCTTACCCCAAGATTTTAATTTTAAATAGTTGAACAAATGAATAGGCATCTGAGTTCCTGATAATGTACGTTCTTGATAGTCACCATTAAACTGAGATTCTAAGCACCGTACAGTCAATCTACAGTTGAAGGAAAAATGATGAAATCTCATCTCTTTATTTCCAGGGTTAGTGAAAATCCTGAGTCTTTGTCTTTAAAGAAGAAAATTAGAGGAAGAAGGAAAGAGAAACTATTTAATATAGTTGTACACATTTTAAGGAGTTGTATATAGTCACATCATAATTATATTCATTCGTTAATACATTCAGTTTATTATATTCTTGTACACAAGGCACTGTGCTGATACTATTGGGGATAATAAAAAGATAACCAAAAGAAATAGAGTAATATTATTGTTACAATAACAAGCACTTTTGAGTGCTTTCAATATGCTGGGCATTTTTTTTCTGGGCACTTTTCTGGCTCTGCAATCCTCCCAGCTACCCTGTGAGGCTGGTACTATAATTACCTTCATTGAATAGAAGTGGAATCAAAGGCTCAGAAAGATCAAACCAAATTTGTCAAGGTCTTACAGCAAATAAGTATGAGATTCCAACCATTTTGCCTGAATTCCTAGTTCTACCACACATGGTTGACTACCTGCTTTGATTCTATCATATGGCAGTTTGAAATATTGATGAAATCATTAATTTGCATTTCTGATTTCCTTCCTTTAAAGTTTAGGACATGGAATGTGAGCATTTTTTTTTTCCCTACTGCTAAGGGTGAAAATAAATAAACAATGTATCAAATATAATAGGCATGGCTAGAGACATAATAAGCACAAGTAAATAAAATAAGCATATCCTGCCTATTTAAGTTTCTTTAAAAAGCCTGAGGAAATACATCAAGGAGGCATAAAGCTGTGCATTTTCACCTTGGGTAGGCAGGAAAGAGATACTATTTTATTTTTTGTTTCTGAGACTGGTCTCTGCTCAGGTTGGTCTTGAACTTTTGACCAGGGCAGGAGACACTATTAGTGAACAAGGTGAGCAAGGCTGGACAGAAGATGCATGCCTCCTGCTTCTTCCCTGCCCAAGCAAAACCATGGCAAAGAACTGGCTCCTCTGCCGAGTGAAGCACATAGTCCAGAGAGAACTGAGTGCAAGAGTTACTTCAGAGAAGAGTTTTTATAAGGGAGGAGGAAACATTTTTCTCTGTGTATTTGTGTGTATATGTGAGAAGTTTTATAAAGTATTCTTCTTAATTTTATTTTTAAAACATGAAGTAAGATAAATACAGCTATGAAGAACATTTAAATAAATTTGTTTAAGCGTGCTAATGTCATGTGATGCCAGCTTTATGGTAGAATGTCCTCTTTGATTGACTATAGTTCTGTGATATACCAACTGTCTATTCTAAACAAGATATATGATAAGAGCATGGAATGTTTGCAATACAAACAACTTACTGATTATATGCATATTATTTCTGAAGGCATGAGACTTTTTTTTTCAGATTCCAGTAATGGGAGGGATGGGAAAACATCCCAGCAATTGACTTCACGCCAGAAAAACTCCAACTGACTCATTCTCCTTAATTGCTTAATCTAAAAGATTTCTCCATAGGAGCTTCACAAATATAGTGTTGAGACTTTTTTCCCTAAAGATTAAAACAAATTGTGGTGACCCAATGAAATTTCACAAATTAGGATGAAAGGAATGTAAATTGCGTCACACAATGCTAATATTCAATGATATAACTTTAAAACGTGCATTCTCGATGAGAATGATGTCTCCCCAAGGGGGCAAAAACTGGTTTTTGGAGGAGGAAAAAAAACATACTCTTTGCATGTATAGATCACAGATGTATATACAGTACACCAAACAACATATAACATATTTATGGTAATAAAATTTTGTAGGAAGTAACTAGAAAAATGTCTAAAAAGGTAATAATGAGGAAAAACAAAATGCTGAAAAACATTGTTTTATTTTTTATTGCATTTTAGGTTTTGGGGTACATGTGCAGAACATGCAAGATAGTTGCATAGGTACACACATGGAAGTGTGATTTGCTGCCTTCCTCCCCTTCACCCACATCTGGCATTTCTCCCCATGCTATCATCCCCCATCTCCCCACCCTGCGCTGTCCCTCCCCTATTCCCCCCAATAGACCCCAGTGTGTAGTGCTCCCCTCCATGTGTCCATGTGTAATATATCTCCTAAATCTTGGCCAGTAGTCACTTGCATATGACCGTCACTAGGTGAAGAGCACACATTGCTCTCCTTTCCTGGCCTTAACCCTCTGGAAAGCCAGTGATAAAATGCCTCACCTCCAGCTGCCTCTAGTGGGATTGTACACACATAATTATTGGCAAGAAGGAGTTCAACCAGCTTTCCTTTCCTAGGGTCCTGCGTGCCTTTTAGCTCTGCACTAAGATGACTGTGTGTTCGATGCAAGACACTGTGAACCCAATAAAAGAGACACTTTAATAACTCTGAAATCAGAATGTGTTTTACCATCAGTGGCATCCTAGACAAAACGAACAAGAATACTTTTCGTCATAACTGTAAGCTGAATATTTGCCTCCTAAATTTACTAAAGTTTCATTTAGAATCTTTGCCTCTCTAGTCAATAGCAAAATTTAGTCCATAGCCTTTTTTTGTTTGTACTGCTTTTATCTGTCTAGATCAGGGTATTGTATTAAAGTTAAATTGTAATATTTCCATTCTTTAAATGGCCTGGTTAATTGAAAAGATTTTATGATTACATTTTTGTTAGAAGTTATTTTGCACCAGTTGGTCCAGCTTTTGTGTGTGTGTGTGTGTGTGTGTGTGTGTGTGTGTGAGACACGAGTCTCGTTCTGTCGTCCCAGTTAGAATGCAGTGGCCCGATCTTGGCTCACTGCAACCTCTGCCTCCTGGGTCAAGCAATTCTCCTGCTTCAGCCTCCCTGATAGCTGGGATTACAGGCTCATGCCACCACATCTAGCTAATTTTTATATTTTTAGTAGAGATGGGTTTTACCATATTGGTCGGGCTTGTCTTGAACTCCTGACCTCATGATCCACCTGCTTGGGTCTCTCGAAGTGCTAAGATTATAGGCATGAGCCACTGCGCTTGGCCCAGATTTTTTTTTTAATGGTTCATCTTTAATCACCTTTTCAATTTTCTTTATGGATTTCAGCTCTTCAGCTTCTTGGAGAAATTTTAATAACTTACATTTATCTTCTATGTTGTTTGGTGAATGTGTTTATGAAATTGTCTCAAACTATATTTTTTACTTAGATACTGTAATCTAAACTTGCTGTTTCTTTTAATCTTTCATCTTGTTATCTGACATGAACATTATCACTCCTACTTTCATTTTGTTTGAATTTACAGAGTATCTTTTGGCCCATTCCAATATTTTCAACCTTTCTATATCATTTGCTTTAAGTGTGCTTGTTTTTTGATAATCCAAAATGACAGTCTGTATTTTAAAGGGATAACTCAGCCCTTTCTTGTTTTAATATGAAATTTGTACAGTTGTTTTATTTCTACATCTTACTTTACACTATTTATTATATGTTGAGGTGTCTTCTTTTTCCTCTCTTTTTTCCTTTTCTTGCTAGTTTCATAGTCATTCTTTCCTCTCCCTGACTTTTAAAAATTAGAGGCAGTTACCCAGGTTGGTCTTGAACTCCTGGGCTCAAGTAGTCCTTGCCCCTTGGCTTCCCAAAATGCTGGGATTATAGGCCTGAGTTACAGCACCTGACCCCTTGCCCTCTCTTTTTGTGAAGTTCTGTTGAAATTGATTTTTGTTAAGATTTATCTTCCCTTTTCTAGTGCTCATCATATGTGCATTTTCTAGTATTTTCCAGAAGCACAATGTTAATTTTTAACCACGATATTAATTTGGTAATTAATAAACCAAAATGCTTTATTTCTCCTTGTTTCCCCTTAACCTGATAAGAATTTTAGAAGACTGAGTGTCCAAAACTTATTTTCTGAAGCTACTTCCTTTCTAGCAAAATGCAAACTGCATTCCACCTAATGACCTCTCAGGAATTTAGAAAAGAGGAAATACATCTAATCTAATTATTATGCCAAAAACAGATATAGCAACCACATGATAGTCTAAATATATTTGAGTATACATTACTGCATATTATGTGTTTGCAATCATAAATTTAAAATATCTGAATCTATAATTACAAGCCATACTATAATGGAATCTTTACTATTTGTTTTATTTCACTGAACTTGATAACAAAATACAATGCGGCTATACAGTGAGTTTTGTTTTATTTTAACTGAATATTGGAGAATTTAAAAGTTGTATAAAGAAAGTATTATGGTTATAAAGAGATATAATTTCCCTGAAAAATCAGTATAGCCAAATAGTCACATGTTTTGTTAAAGGAGAGGTTGCTTTCAGTCCACTCTACAGTAGTCCAGTCTTACCCAGGAGGGATGTGTTCCAAGACTCCCAGTGGATGCCTGAAACTGCAGGTGGTACAGAACCCTATATATGCTGCTTTCTTTCCTATACACACCTATAATAAAGTTTAGTTTATAAATGAGGCACAGTAAGAGAGTCAAAACAACAACAAATAATAAAATAGGACAGCTAAAATAATATACTGTCATAAAAAGTATGTAAATGCAGTCTTTGTCTCTCAAAACATCTTATTGTATGGTACTTGCTTATTTTCATGCTGAAAGTGGAAAGTGAAGCTGCAGATAAGAAGGCAACAGGCTGGGCATAGTGGCTTATGCCTGTAATCCCAGCACTTTAGAAGGCTGAGGTGGGCAGATCAGGAGGGCAGGAGTTCAAGACCAGCCTGATCAGCATGGTGAAACCGTATCTCTACTAAAAATACAAAAATTTGCCAGGCCTGGTGGTACATGCCTGTAATCCCAGCTACTCAGGAGGCTGAGGCAGGAGAATTGCTTGAACCCAGGAGGTGGAGATTGCAGTGAGCCGAGATTGCTCCATTGCACTCCAGTCTAGGCAACAGAGTTAGACTCTATCTTAAAAGAAGAAGAAGAAGAAGACAACTATATTCCCATATGTTAAGAAAACAATTCAGTAGTGTTAAATTAATTAAGGTACTACTCATAATTTTATACTTTAGAAAAATAAATTATTTAAACTCACATATAAACGCATTATGGTAAATCCATACAGTGGAGTATTACTTGGTAAAGGTAATGAAGCAGTGATATATACTATAACATGGATGAATCTTGAAAACATTATATTAACTGAAAAAAGCCAGACATGAAAGGTCACATATTGTATAGTTTCATTTATATGAAATGCCCAGAATAGGCCACTCTATTGAGATATAAGCTTCAATTGATTACTGGTTATTTATGGCTGAGGGATTGATATGGCAGAGGAGATGGGCCAATGGGGAATAATAACTAAAGTATATGGGATTCTCTTTGTGGTGAAGGAAATGCTTTCAAATTGACTGTGGGCATGGTTGTGTATATCTGTGAATATATTGAAAATTAATGAATTATATACTTAGAATGTTTGGATTATGTTGTTTATGAATTATATCTGTGAATAAATCTGTCAAAAAACCTTCTTAGAGGTTAGCTGCAATGTAGAATCTGAATCCATTTCATTGAACATTTCGTGCTTTGTAACATAAAATCAATTGATCTATCTAAAGCATCTAAACTTTGAATAGATCTTTGACTTTGGCACACACCCTTAAAGGGTCTCAGAAGCTGCCAAGATCCCCTGACTGCAGCTTGAGAACTGTTGTGTTAAGCTACAGAGTTTAAACTTCAGAAAGGTACAATTTGGTTTAAAAAACAAAGCCCTCTCTCAACTTGTGTGAGTTCTTGGAGTAAACGATTTCTGGTTAGCTTGGAAGTAATGTTCAAATATTTTTTTTAGATCGTGCACATAAACATTTACATTTCTATCAGTCTAGAAATAACGGCAAATGCATGTGAGATGCAGGTCAATTAAGGAGACTAGTGAGGCTGGAAATGAAGATTTTTGGGAAAAAGTATTCAATGCTTTTATATATAAAGCATTTAATAACATGAGAAAGCTGTCTGAACACAGATAGTTTTGGAAATCTGACTCTGAATAGTAGTGGGAGAGGAAGAAAAGCCATATACAGTGTAATACCACAGGCAGAGCACAGGAAGTTCCTTGTTCACATTCACCAGACACAGGGAAAATCATTTCCTTAAGAAACAAAAGAGGTGGGTCCAAGTGACTATCCTTGACATAAATTAACATTCTTTCTCACTTAAAAAGTAGCAATAAATAGCTCTTACTTATATAGCTAAAGATGAAAGAGTGAATTTTTAAAACATTTCAATGTCATAAATTATCTATTTTTATGCATGTATAATCATGAGAACAAAATTGGACACAAAATATTGCTTTAAGAATATATTGTACTGGAGCAGACAGAGCAAAAGATGGAAGGTATAAGAAAGATGGACAAGTTTGGGGTAACCATTGTATGCCAAGTCTTGATCATACATGAGCAAACTTTCCCAACTACTCTGTCAGAAACCGAGTGTCCCATTGTAATAAAACTGTCTTCACACTCTCCTATTTCAGAGCTGACATGTGTTTTATCATATTTATTCACTCACTCAAATCATTCTATTATTTAATGACTAAGCCCTCAGAGGCCATTTAAACTTATCTTCAGTTTATTTGCTTGTTTGATCCTGGCACAAATACCTTAAAGGTTAATTTAGATTTTCATCATTTCACTTGAATTTGTTTCTTAATGAGTCATCCTTTCAACAAATATTTATGAACTCTTTACAGAGAGTTACTATTAACAGCAAACTTGCTCTTCCCTTGACAAAACACACAAAACTTATTATCAGGTAAGACTATAAATGTGTGGATATACATACCACAAATTGGTATGTGCCACAGTTTTTAACTTCATAGAACTTATTGCTAGATAAAAGGAGCAGCTATTGCTGCTATTGCTATTGCTATATATAGCTATTGCTATTGAAAAGGAGCAGCACACTCTTTTTCTAGAACACATGGATTCCTGTAAACTAACTTGTAGTATGAGATTAGCTGTTCTTGGACCACATGACAAAGGGGCTTAATCAGTAGAATAACCAAAGATATGTATTACATAGTGCTGTCATTTATAAAGATGGAGGTCAAAGCTTGGACTCAAAGTCTAATACAGTATCTTCCAAAATTGATTTATATTCGCTTCAGTTTGTTCAACTAAAGAAACATGATTTCATAATATTGAACAATACTTCTTAGTTTCTGCGGGTCTTAATTTCTTATTTAAACTCCATATTCTGGCTTTTATGATTCAATTGCTTGATTAACCAATTCTGGCTTTTATATTTGAAAATTCTGATGCCAAAAATGAAAGCACATTTTCTTAATTCAAACAATAACAACAATAAATTAAAAAGCAGGTTAAATGTATTTCTCTGAAATTAACTGTCACCCTTTTCTGAAGAGCATCTGTATTTGGAATGCGTGACAGACAGAATGTGCTCTTTTAGTCATGATTTATTGCTGTTGTTGAGACTGCTCTAAGAATGCAATCTCAGGGTTTAAAAATGAATATTTTTTTTTGGCAATATGCATTCAGTTCATTTACTCATCTACTTGGCCAGAAAATATGAGAATGACATTGCAAATTTTTTTGATATCAGGATTTTTGTAAAAATGAAATACAGATAATTCAGGAGTTAGATAAATTTATTTATTTATTTTTTTACTTACATGGTCAAACCTAAAAAAGAGAGGACTGCAAAGAAGAATCGTAGCTAGAGAAATGCCATACAGAACTGAACATACTGAGCACTAGTAGTAACTGTGACACTGATGGAGTGAATGGCACTATAAAATTGTCTTATGTGCCTTTCATTTGTTTCTTTGATATGTGCCTGTTATTTTGCATAAATGTGCAAAGTAGGATGTAAACTAGAGTCATAAAACCATAAAACTCAGGTCTGGAACCTCTTAATTTTAATAATGATAACCATGGACTAGCCAATATAGATCTCTTTATCCACATTTTTCTCATGTAACTTCATGGAATTTTCAATTCCCTTCTGCAGACATGTAATTTTATAGACCTTAAATGGTGATGTACATCATCGTGCCAATTTGAATTTCTTTTCTAATAAAAACTTTCCTTGCCCTTTTAATTTTTATCTTAGGAAATGATTGTAAAACCATCTGAATTAATACATTGCCCTTTGGAACTATATTAGTGATGTCTCTTAAATAATTGTTTTGTCCTTTAGTGAGGAATCAAACTTTTCTCCAGCCATTTTTTTCTTTGTTTTCTATTAAAATGATTATAATAGAATGTTTATCAAATGCTTGTTGAGGAATTATTGTCTAGACTAGCTAGTGAGCTTAAGCACTGAAATTGTGGAAACACAGCTGATGCAACCCTTGCCTCTGAAGATGCCTGCCAGAAACTATGTTCAAGGTTGCTCCATAAATAGTAAATCTTTTTCCTGTGTAGACTTTAATAGGAGCTTAAAATGGATTTGTAGAGGGCCCTGTGGATTGAACAACAGGAAATTTTAACCAAGTCATTAATAGCTAATGATGCGAACTGTAGGCAACTATCCACCATCAGTTATAAGAGTAAGAGGAGACAAAGGCCAGATCAAGGAAAGGGAGTGTGGCTGCTTTTACTGCAGCACCTTCTCACTTCCTGCCTAATACAGTTGTTATTCCAATGGTAGACATAATTTACTGGCTCATTTACTTATCTTTTGGTTTATTAATTACATGTTATATATATGCTTATATATTTTTATTTATATTTTATATATCTATTTCTACTAGATGTATAAAAATATATTTATTTCTAATAAACACTTCTAAATTCATTGTTTTTTTCTTGTGTTTTATATTACTTTAAGTAAACATAAAAGTTTACATATTCCTTTCCACATTTGAAGCAGACAAATATTTTTGAAATATATGCTGTTAAGAATCATGTACCTGATAAACAACTTGTATTCAGAATATAGAGGGGGCTCTCAAAACTCAATAGTAAGAAAAACAACTCAGTAAAAACAATCTCTTTTCAAAAAGATTTGAAAGAGCACTTCACCAAGGAAGGTAAATATACACATGAAAATATGCTCAATTTCATTATCCATTAGGGAAATGTAGATTAAATCCACAATGAGATACACTAGGTATTTATTAGAAAGTTTAGAATTGAAAAGTTTGACCAACCAAGTACTGGGAGAGTGTAAAGGAAGTAGAGCACACGTATATTGCTGGAAGGGAATGTAAAATAGTACAACCACTTTGCAAAACATTTGTCAGTTTCTTCAAAATATTATACTTATACCTACTATAAGATTCAATAATTCCACTCTTAGGTATTCCATTCAAGAGAAATGAAAGCTTAAGTCTATATAAATACTTGTATATGAATGTTCAAAGCAGCTTGATTTGTAATAGTTTCAAACTGGAAACAACCCAAATGTCCATCAATAAGTGAATGGATAAACAAATTATATGGTATTTATAGAATTGAATATTACTCAGCAATAAAAACTTGAATTAATTTCTGCAACAACTTGGATTAAATTCAGAATAATTATTCCAAGTGAAAAATATGACAGTGTTTTCCCAGAGACAAGAATGTGTACGGTATAATTCTGTTTATGTAAAATTCTAGAAAATACAAATTAATTTACAGAAAGCTTATTAATTGCCTGGTGACATGGATGAGAGACTTCAAAGGGATACTAAGAAACATTTGAAAGTGATATATATGCTCATTAACTTCATTGTTGTAATAGTTTCATGGGTACACACATATATATGTAGTGCCTCAAAACTAATCAAATTGTGACTTTAATTTAATCCAGATAAATTAAAGACTTAAACATAAGACCTGGCACCATAAAAACCCTAGAAGAAAATCTAGGCAAAACCATTCAGGACATAGGAGTAGGCAAGGACTTCATGACCAAAACACCAAAAGCATTGGCAACAAAAGACAAAATAGATAAATGGAACCTAATCAAACTCCACAGCTTTTGCATGGCAAAAGAGACAGTCACTAGAGTGAATCGGCAACCAACAGAATGGGAAAAAATGTTTGTAGTTTACCCATCTGACAAAGGGCTGATATCCAGAATTTACAAAGAACTCAAACAGATTTACAGGAAAAAAAACAAGCCCATTCAAAAATGGGCAAAGGATATGAACAGACACTTTACAAAAGAAGACATACATGAGGCCAACAAACACATGAAAAGATGCTCATCATCACTGGTCATTAGAGAGATGCAAATCAAAACCACATTGAGATACCATCTCACCCCAGTAAGAATGGCGATCATTAAAAAATCTGGAGACAACAGATGCTGGAGAGGATGTGGAGAAATAGGAACACTCTTACACTGTTGGTGGGATTGTAAATTAGTTCAACCATTGTGGAAGACAGTGTGGTGATTCCTCAAGGACCTAGAAATAGAAATTCCATTTGACCCAGCAATCCCATTACTGGGTATATATCCAAAGGACTATAAATCGTTCTACTATAAGAACACATGAACACGAATGTTCATTGCAGCACTGTTTACAATAGCAAAGACCTGGAACCAACCCAAATGCCCATCGATGATAGACTGGACTGGGAAAATGTGGCACATATACACCATGGAATATTATGCAGCAATAAAAAATGATGAGTTTGTGTCCTTTGTAAGGACATGGATGAATCTGGAGAACATCGTTCTCAGCAAACTGACAAAAGAAGAGAAAACGAAATACTGCATGTTCTCACTCATAGGCGGGTGAGAAAAATGAGAACACATAGACACAGGGAGGGGGGTACTACACACTGGGGTCTATTGGGGGGAATAGGGGAGGGACAGTGGTGGTGGGGAGCTGGGGAGGGATAGCCTGGGGAGAAATGCCAAATGTGGGTGAAGGGGAGGAAGGCAGCAAAACACACTGCCATGTGTGTACCTATGCAACTATCTTGCATGTTCTGCACATGTACCCCAAAACCTAAAATGCAATAAAAATTTTTAAAAAATTAGATTACAAAACAAAACAAAAACAAAAAATTAATCAAATTGTGTATTTACATGTGGCCAAGTTATTATATATCAATTATATCTCAATAGAGCTTTTATGTGCCCTTCATAGTTTAGTAACTTATTAATAAACACATCTAGACAAAAATCTGGAAAAGATCAGAGGCTGTCATGTTTGAACTTTGTCCTCAGTTCAATTTGTATCATGACTATTTTAGAGGTATCTTCTTAAACTTCTCCTTTTTTTTTAATCCTCTTCTTCTCTTTCTCTGCCTCTTTTTTTCTCCCCCACCTCCTTTTTCTCCTCTTCCTGCTCTTTTCTTCCTCGTAATCCAAAAAACTTCCAACTAGTTTCTCTTACATCGCATAGTATCTTTTTCTCTTCCTTTTTTTTTTTTGTTGCATTAATGTTCAGCATAGTAAACATGCCTATGGACATGCTTGTGGTTCTTGGATTTCTGCAGCCATATGAACTGTGTTGCATCTTGTGTTGTTCTACATCAGATCAGAATCAAAATAAGAAAAACACCCACTATTGAATTTCAGCTTAAGCATCACATCTTCAAAGAGGTCTTTTCTCACTTTAAACTCAAGTTGGTTCCCAGCTCTCTTTTCCCACTGTATTCTGACTCCATCTAACATGATAGTTTTATCCTTTATTGTGAATATTCATTACATATGAGTCTCCACTTTTGATGTGCAAGATCACTGAGGGGGATCCTTGCTTGCTGTGAAATACATGATAATACTGTATTCCCTGCTTGCTGTGAAGTACATGCTTATACTTTATTTGAATGAATTAAAAGGATACTGATTAGATTAGAAAAATCTCACCCAGATAATCTAGGGTAAATTATGGGCGGAAACCCCAGAGAGAATTCTTCTTAGATCAATATCTACCTACTATATGGTATATTTACTATAGGGTACTAACGTTTCCCTAAGGAATACCAAGAATAAACAGACATTTCACTTGGTCTTATTTACAGTATATTTGAAGCTATATACAGTATAGCTAAAATCTATATATTAAAAGATAACTAGCAATGCAAGAGAGCATGTGAAAATGGCTAATGAATGTCGTGGATAGGCCCATTAGTTGTCCAGAGCACCAAGAGATCACATAAGAGCGAAGTGGTCAGGGATCACTGGGAGACCACAGGAGTATCATCCAGATGAAATTAAACATGAGATATGGTTTGGAAAATGGGTATCAGGAACTTTCAGATTTGATTACTACTTTTGGAGACTCAAATACACAAGCTTAAACACAAAAAGAGTTTACGTTCTCAGATGAAAAAGTTTAGAAGCTGTGATAGAATCTGGTTGGAATTATGGCTTGAATTAATGTCCCATGAAATCATCAAATATTCTAATTTCTTCTCTTTTTTTGCTCTGCACATTTGATTTCTATCTTCAGATGTACCTCATGGTATAATACACCTCTAGCCATTCATCACATTACATTCTTAAAGGCACTAGGATATAAAGAGTAGGAGCAGTATGTTTTTGCTATTTTTCTTTCTGTTCTGTCTCTAGCATGTATAATCATGCTGATATGGTTTGGTTCTGTGTCCCCACTCAAATCTCATCTTGAATTGTAATCCCCATGTCTTGAGGGAGGGACTTGGTAAGAAGTGATTGGATCTTGAGGGTGGTTTCACCCTGATGTTTTCCTGATCATGAGTGCGATCTCATGTGAGATGATGGTTTTAAAGTGTGGCACTCCTCTCTCTCTCTTGCTTTCTTTTCCTTTCTCATCACCATGTAAGACATGCCTTGCTTCCCCTTCACCTTCTTCCAGGATTGTAAGTTTTGAGGTCTCTTCAGCCACGTGGAACTGTAAGTCAATCAAACCCCTTTTGTTTATAAATTACCCAGTCTCAGATAATATCTTAATAGCAGTGTGAAAACTGGCTAATACGGAAGATTCGTATCGAGAGTGGGCGCTGCTCTGAAGATAACCTGAAAATGTGGAAGCCACTTTGAAACTGGGTAGCAGGCAGAGGTTGGAACAGTTTAGCAGGCTGAGAAGAAGATAGGAAGATGTGGAAAAGTCTGAAACTTCCCAGAGATGTACTGAATGGTTTTGACCAAAATGCTAATATTGATGTGGTCAGTGAAGTCCAGGCTTAGGTGGACTGAGACTGAGATGAGGAACATATTGGGAACTGGAACAAAGGTTGTGGTTGCTATGCTTTGGCAAAGGAACTGGCAGCATTTTGCCCCTGCCATAGAAATCTGTGGAACTATGAACTTGAGAGAGATGATTTAGGGTATCTGGCAGAATAAATTGCTAAGCAGCAAAGCATTCAAGATGTGACCTGGAGTTTTATGAAAGTGTATAGTCATGTGTGTTCACAAAGAGATGATTCGGGATTGGAGCTTATGTTTAAAAGGGAAGCAGAGCTTAAAAAGTTTGGAAAATTTGTAGCTTGACAATGCAGTAGAAAAGAAAAATCAATTTTCTGGTGACAAATACAAGCTGGCTACAGAAATTTGCATGAGTAATGAGGAGCCAAATGTTAATAGCCAAGACAAAGGGGGAAAATGTCTCCAGGGCATGTCAGAGATCTTCACAGCAGCCCTTCCCATTACAGACGTGGAGGCCTAGGAGGGAAAAATGGCTTCATGGGCTAGGCCCAGGGCTCTACTGCTTTGTGCTGCCTCAGGACATGGCACCCTGAGTTTCAGCAGGTCCAGCTCCAGCCATGATTAAAAGAGGCGAAGGTGCAGCTCAGGTCATTGCTTCAGAGGGTGCAAGCTCCAAGCCTTGGCAGCTTCCATGTGGTGTTGGGCCTATAGCTATTGAGAAGGCAATAATGGAGGTTTGGGAACCTCTGCCTAGATTTCAGAGGATGTATGGAAATGCCTGGATGTCCAGGCAGATGTCTACACAGGGCAGAGCTCTTGGAGAGAACCTCTGTTAGGACAGTGTGGAAGGCAAAGGTGGGGTTGGAGCTCCCACGAGGAGTCCCCACTGGGGCATAGCCTAGAGGAGCTGTGAGAAGAGGACCACTGTCCTCCAAACCCCAGAATGGTAGATCCACCAACAACTTACATTGTGTGCCTGGAAAAGCCATAGACAATCAATGTCAGCCTGTGAAAGCAGCTGAGTGGGCTGTGCCAGGCAGATCCACAGAGGCAGAGTAATATATATATTAAAAATTTATTTTAACATATAAAATAAGGAAATTTATAGCTATTTGGTAAGTAACTTAATGTAATAGTTATATGGCCAAAATAATAGAATTAGTTATTAACATGTCAACTAAATTGAAACATTTTTTAACAGAATTATTACTGGAATTCTGAAGCTTTCTTTTATCTTAAACATTCTTATGTAGAATACCCACACACCAATAACTCCATTTTTATAAAGAACTTTAAATCTTCTTTTATTGTTGCTCTTCTCCCTTTGTACAGCTGTGTGTGTGTGTGTGTGTGTGTGTGTGTGTGTGTGCATTCTTTCATTATTTAGATAATGAGATTGAATAAATTACATTGATTAATAGGGCTTAATGTCTGCTAGAGCGTTTTTTCCAGTTCATTTTCTTTGGCTAGAACACAGAATAAAAAGTAGTAAAAAATAACCCATGTACTTTAAGTAAAGAGTCACTACATTAAATAGTGTATTTGATGGCAAAAGCAGACTGTAAGCTCAAATTCAATTTCAAATTCTTTGCAAACTCATGTCACTCTGTTCTGTTCTATGTTAGGCAATTGACCCAGCAGTAGCCAGATAAAAGGGCTTAGCATATGAGTAATTTAGACCACATCTGTGAAACTCATATGTATACTCTGCATGCATCATAAGCTTTTCCCAAAGTAGAAAATAAAATAAACAGAGATAATTGTTGTTGCTGAAAAATTCAGTGCTCTGCAAGACAGATTTTATTTTAACTAGTGCACATTACAGTACGTTTGTGGAATAAAAGACAAGCTCGTTTTTTTAGATTTTGTTTTCACATTCTATGTGCCTTGAATATTTTCTGACCTATGCACAGTAAATGCAATAGGATATTTTTCCTCCCTCCCCTTACTTTATCTCTCTAAAAAATTAACACTAAAGGAAAGCATTGGGGTTACTTTCATTTACTTATTAAACATGTGAACATTGATTCTAGTTACTTAACCTTGCTGAAGAAATATAGAGGCATATATGCGGGAAAAAAGAATGTCAAAACGGTGCAGAATCCTCTTTTATACAATGCTGATGAGAGTGTGGATAAACTGACACTTTAATACAGTTATGGTAGAAATGTAAATTTTACAACCTTTTAAGATACTAATTTAGGTATATCTATGAAATTTCAACATGCACGTAAAATTTGGACCAGGAAATCCACCACTAGTAATTTATCTTATAGATGAATTTACGCGAGTATTCAAAGATACAAGGATATTTACTGCAGTGTTGTTGGTTTTAACAAAACAATGGAAAAATTTGTAGGAGGATGGTTAAGTAAACCACTTTTTGTAGAAGCCTGCTAATGAAATAGATATCTATGTGGTAATAAAGATAGGTGACCATGGGTACATATGTACCCATGTATATGTGCTTGTATGTTCACAGTAATTTTCTTGAGGGGTACATATGGAAGAGTTAGCAGTAGCTATAATTGGAAAGAAAAGAATTGACGTTTTCTTGAAGGGTACATATGGAAGAGTTAACTGTAGACACAATTGGAGAGAAAGGAATTGAAGTTTTCTTGAAGACTACATATAGAAGAGTTAGCAGTAGATATAATTGGAGATAAAGGAATCGAAGTTTTCTTGCAGGGTACATATGGAAGATTTAGCAGTAAATACAATTGGAGAGAAAGGTATTAGTTAGATGAAGCTTTTCATTTTCCTCTGTATTAATTCCTTTCATTTTTGTTTTCCATGAGCATATACTACTACTTGAAGAATCATAATATAGTATTTATTAAAATTGTTTTAAAACATAAGATTATTACTTTTTTGAAATTAATATGGTTTGTATCTGTGTCCCCATCCACATTTTATGTTCAGTTATAGTCCCCAGTATTGGAGGTGGGGCCTGGTGGGAGGTGATTGAATAGTGGGGGGTGGATTTCCTCTTTTGGTACTGGTCTCATCATAGAGTTCTCATGAGATCTGATTGTTTAAAAGTGTTTGTAACTACACTACCTTTCTCTCTTCCTCCTGCTTCAGTCATGTAAGATATACCTTCTTTTCCTTCACCTTCTGCCATTATTGTAAGTTTCCTAAGGCATCACCAAACAGGTGCCAGCATCGTGCTTTCTATACAGCCTGTAGAACTATGAGCAAATTACACCTTTTTTTTAAAATAAATTTCACAGCTTTAGGTATTTTATATAGCAGTGTAAGAATGAGCTAATACATGCTGAAAAGCAAAAGTCCTTGAGATATCAAGATTCCATATTTTCCTAGCTTAAAATTTTATAACTACAATCAATATCATTGGAATATATTTTGAAGTAAAAAAAGAGAATAGAAAAAGGGCTCTAATACTAGCAACTTGATCATTGGGAAAACTCAAGAGGAATAGTGGTAGGAACTTGAGCAGTCAGCAAAAAAAATTGATTTGAGGATTATTTTTAATTATATTTATTCTATTAACTATGATAGGATTAATATTACAATATTATGAACTTTTTCTTTTCTTATTGGTAGTAAGAAAACATAATTTGCAGCCATCTTTCTTGCACATAACAAATGTTCATTAAATGTTTGTTAACAATTTAATAAGACTATGTAAAGACCTTCAATCATTAAATCAAATGGTAGTATTTGACCTATGATTTTATACTAGTAAAGGTTAGGGAGACAGGAGATGGAGCAAGATGGCTGAATAGAAGCCTCCACTGATCTCCACACAAAAATCACCTTCATGAAGAACAGAAATCCTGTGACCAATAATAGTATCTGGTTTTAACTTCATATCACTGAAGGAGGCATGGAAGAGGGTAGGAAAGACAGCCTTGAATTGATAATGCCATCCCCTGGCAGTGGCTGCACAGCATGTAGAAAGAATCTGTGCATTTCGTTGAAGGGAGAGAATAGTGATTGTAGGACTTTGCATTGGAACTTAGTGCTGTCCTGTCACAGTGGAAAGCATAAGATTAGATTTCAGCTGGAGCCACAGAGGGAGCATTCTGACCAACTCTAGCCAGAAGGAATTCATCCATGCCAGCAGACAGAAACTGAGTTCCAGCAAGCCTTGGCACTGTGGGCAAAAGTGCTCATAGGTCCTAAATAAACTTGAAAGGCAGTATAGGCCACAAAGACTGCAATTCCTGGACAAGTCCTAGTGTCGTGCTCAGCTTGGAGTCAGTGGACTTGGTGCAGGGGGCCACATGACCTGGATAGACACCAACTAGGGCAGCCAAGGAAGTGTTTGTGCCACCCTCTACTAACCCCAGGCAGCACAGCTTGCAGCTCCAGCGGAGACTTCCTCTTACTTGAGGGGAGGAGAAAAAAGAATAAAGAGGACTTTGTATTTCAACTTGGATACCAGCTCAGCCACACAGGATAGGGTACCAGGCATAGTCTTGAGGCTCCCATTCCAGGCGCTAGATCCCAGTTGCCCTATCTACACACACCCTGAGCCAGAAGAGAACCCATTGCCTTGAAGTGAAGGACCCAGTTCTGGCAGGATTCATCACCTGCTGATTGAGAGTCCTTGAGCCCAGAATAATCAGCAGCAGTACCCAGGCAGTACATGCCATGGGGCTTGGGTCACACTCAGAAATATGCTGGCTTCAGGTGTGACCCAGCACATTCCCAGTTGTGGTGGCTACAGAAAGGGAGGAACTCCTTCTCCTTGAAAAAAGGAGAGAGAATGGTAAGAGGATCGTGTCTTGCAGCTTGGGCACCAGCTTGGCCACAGTGGGGTAGAGTACCATGTGGGATCTTCAGGTCCTTAACGCCAGGCCTTGGCTCCTGGACAGCATTTTGGGACCTGCTCTGGGCCAGAGAGGAGCCCACACCCCTAAAGGAAAAGTCCCAGGCCTGGGAGCATTCACCATAAGCTGACTGAAGAGCCTTTGTTTCTTGAGTGAACATTGGCAGCAGCCTGGCAGTACTCACTGTGGACATTGGACTTTGGTAGCCGTGGGGTGAGACTGCTCTGCTTGTGGAAAAGGGAAGGAAGAGTGGGAAGGACTTTGTCTTGTGGTACGAGGACCAGCTCAGCTGCAGTATAATAGAGGACCAGGTAGGTTCCTCAGGTTTCTGACCATAGGCCCTGGCTCCCAGATAGCATCTCTAGACCTACCTGGGACTGTGGAAAACTCACTGCTTTAAAGGAGAGAACACGTGACTGGCTGACTTTACCCGCTGCTGATAGAGTAAACATAGGCAGTAGGCAGACAATGGTTACTGTGGGCCTTGGGTGAGACACAGGGCTCTACTGGCCTCAGATCTGACCGAGCACAGTCCCAGAGGTGGTGGCCATGGGGGTGCTTGTGTCATCCCTCCTCCAGCTTCAGGCAGCTCAGCAGAGAGAGAAACTCCATATAATTTGGAGAAAGTAGGGGAAGATATAATAACAAGTCTCTGTCTGGTAATCCAGAGAAACTTTTTGGATTTTACACAAGACCACCAAGGTGGTACTTCTCCTTGCAAGTCTGCAAGGGCCACAGCATTACAGGACTTGGTGCCCCCTAATGCAGATATGGCTACAGTGGCCAAAAACTTAGATCACAACGCCCAAGTCCCTTCAAATACCTGGAAAGCCTTACCAAGAAGAAAGGATACAAACAAGCCCAGACTGCAAAGTCTACAATAAATAATGAACTCTTCAACTCTCAGACAACTGATAACATCCACGAGTATCAAGACCTTCCAGGAATACATGACCTCACCAAATGAACTAAAACAGGCACCAGGGACCAATCCCTTTCAGACATAAAATTCAAAATAAGAAACTCAATGAAATTAAATATAATAAAGAGAAGGAATTCAGAATCCTATCAGATACATTTAAGAGATAGATTGAAGTAATTAAAAAGAATCAAGTAGAAATTCTGGAGTTGAAAACTGCAATGGACATACTGAATCCAACAGCATTCTTTTAACGTCAGAATTGATCATGCAGAAGAAAGAATTAGCTGAAAAATAGCTATTTGACAATATACAGAGGAGTAAAAAAAGAATTAAAAAAATGAATCACATCTAACAATATCTAGAAAATAGCCTCAAAGGGGGCAAATCTAAGAGTTATTGGCCTTAAAGAGAAGGTAGAGAGAGGGATAGGGGTAGAAAATTTATTCAAAGGGACGATAACAGAGGATGTCCCAAACCTACAGAAATATATTCATATCTGAATACAAGAAGATTATGGAACACCAAAAAGATTTAACCCAGAGAAGACTACCTCAAGGCATTTAGTAATCAAATTCCCAAAGGTCAAGGATAAAGAAAAGAAAAGATGCTAAAAGCAGCAAGAGGAAAAAACAAACCAACAAAACAATATGCAATGGAGCTCCAATATGTCTGACAGACTTCTCAGTGGAAACATTACAGTCCAGGAGAGAGTTGTGTAACATATTTAAAGAACTAAAGGAAAAGACCTTTTATCCTAGAATAGTGTATCCAGTGAAAATAACCTCCAAACAGGAAAGAGAAATAATAATGTTCCCAGACAAACAAAAGCTGAGAGATTTCATCAACACTACTCACCTGTCCTACAAGAAATGCTAAAGGGAGTTCTTCAGTCTGAAAGAAAAGAACGTTAATGAGCAGGAAGAAATCATTTGAAGGTACAAAATTCACTGGTAATAATAAATACATGGATATCATAACACTGTAATTGTGGTATGTAAACTACTCATATCTTCAGTAGAAAGATTAAAAGATAAATTGATCAAAAGTTGTTGTAGTTATTCTTGTAGTTATTAACTACAACAACTTTTCAAGACACAGGCAGTAGAATAAGATATAAAGAGAAATAGAAAAGACCTAAAGAGAATTAAAAAGCAGCCGGATGAAACTGAAGTGTAGAGTTTTTTGTTTTTCTCTTTTCTTCTTAGTGAGTTTGTTTTTTTATGCAATTAGTGTTCAGTGGTAATCAGCTTAAAATTAAGGTTATAGATAGTATTTGCAAGCTTCATGGTAACTTCAAATTAAAAAAAAAACCTTTTAACAGATACACAAAAAATAAAAAGCAAGAAATTAAAACAGACCACCAGAGACAATCACCTTCACTATAATGAAGACCAGGAAAAGGAAAGAAGGAAGAGAAAACCACAAAACAACCAGAAAAAAAAAAATGGCAGAAGTCCTTACTTATCAGTAATAACATTAAATGTAAATGGACTAAAACACAAAATGGTTAAATGAATAAAAAGCAAGATTCAATGATCTGTTGCCTACAGGAAACACACATTGCCTATAAAGAAACACACAGAATGAAAATAAAGGGATGAAAAAGATATTCCATGCCAATGGAAAGCAAAAAATGGCAGGAGGGGAAATCAGACAAAATAGATTTTAAGACAAAAACTATGAAAAGGAGAAGGTCATCCTATAAATGCATATATATACATTATATATAGCAATATATTGTTATATTCAAAAATAATATAATAATTATAAGTATATATGCAACCAACACTGGAGCACCCAGATATAGAAAGCAAATATTATTAGTGCTACAGAGAGAGGCCCCAATACAATAATAGATGGAAACTTCAACACCCTATATTCAGCATTGAACAGCTTATCCAAACAGAAAATCAACAAAGAAACGTCAGACTTAATCGGCACTATAGAACAAATGGAACTAACAGCTATTTACAAGAGAGATTAGCACATAATTGGGGTTTTATTCCTGATACAAATAAGAAAGCCACATCTGAGAAATTTGGACCTCTCACTGGCTATGAGGAACTGAAGTGTGAGAAATTGTGCTTGTGTCTTCAAAATGATGGGTTTATAATTTAAATGATTATATTAGTTTTCAGTCATAAGTCAGGTTTGAGTGAGTTTGGAATTCAGGAGCTTTTCCTAGGGCCTAACTCCTGCTGGTTAAGTTTATTGATAATAAACAAAGTGGGTTACCCCAGGAGCAGATGATGGTTAAAAAGTTTTCTTTTTATGCATATTTCCCACTGTGTTTGTCCAAGATTGGTGTTGGGAAACCTGGATTTGTACCCTTCAGTTTATACAAACAATCAAAAAGCCAAAATATATAACCAACTTTTTTTCTCGCACTGTTCTTATTTACGTGAAGTGAAGAAATGTGGAATAATGAATGCTGTTTTCACCTGTGACAAGTGGGTGCCTTTTTTCTTTTTTTCGTTAGGATCTTGCTTTGTCGCTCAGGCTGGAGTGCGGCTTTATTAGTCTGTTTTTATGCTGCTGATAAAGACATATCTGAGACTAGGCAATTTACAAAAGGAAGAGGTTTACTGGATTTACAAAGTTCCACATGGCTAAGGAGGCCTCATAATCATGGCAGAAGGCAAGAGGGAACCAGTCACATCTTAGGTGATGGCAGCAGGCAAAGAGAGAGCTTGTGCAGGGAAACTCTCATTTTTAAAACCATCAGATCTCATGAGACTCATTCACTATCACAAGAGCAGTGCAGGAAAGACCCATCCCCATAATTCAATCACCTCACACAGATTCCTCCCACAACACATGGGAATTGTGTGAGTTACAATTCAAGATGAGATTTGGGTGGGGACACAGTCAAACCATTTCAGTGGTGACACAATCTTGACTCATTGCAATGTTTGCTTCCTGGGCCCAAGTGATCCTCCCACTGCAGCCTCTCCAGTAGCTGGAACTACAGGTGCATGTTACTATGCCTGGCTAATTTTTCGTGTGTGTGTGTGTGTGTGTGTGTGTTTTGTTTTTGTTTTGCTAGATACAGGGTTTTGCCAGGATACCCAGGCTTGTCTTCAACTCCTGAGCTGAAGCAACCCACCTACCTTGGGCTCCTAAAATTCTGGGATTATAGGCATGAGTCACTTGGCCCAGCCTGGTGAAAGTCTTTAATCATTTTTTCTTTTTCTTTCTACTTAATCTTAGCTGTTGCTGTATGGTGAGTCACAAGATATTAAAAATGGCTTGTGGACAAGTCTTCTCCCAGTTAAGGCAATTGTACCTGACCTGATCTAATCTTTTTTAAAAATCAAATTTAGTTCTCCCCAACTTTATTGAGGTATATTTGGTGCACAAAACTACACATAATTAGTGTGTACAATTTGATAAATTTGAATATATGCATATACTAGTGTTACCTTGTCACAATCAAGTTAATCAATATATTCATCATATCCCAAAGTTTCTGTGTACGACTTTGTTTTTTGTTTCTTTTTTAAAAACTCGTGATGAGAACACTTAACATGAGCTCTATCTTTGTAGTAAGTTTTAAATTTCACAGTTCCTTATTGTTAACTACAGGTACTATGTTGTATAGCAGATATCTGGAACTTACTCATACTGTATGACTACAACTTTATATCCATTTATAATAGTAACAACTCCCCACACTCCCCGGCCCCATTCTCCTGTGATCACAATTTTATTGTCTACTTCTACAGGTTTGACTATTTTAGATTCCCTGTATAAGAGGAAGCATGCTACATTTGTCCTTCTGGTGTGGACTTACTTCATTTAGCATAATAGCTTCCAGGTATAACCCTATTGTCCCAAGCGGTAGAATATTCTTCTTTTTTAAGGGTAAATAATACTACCTTGTGTTTATATACAACATTTTCTTTATCCATTCATCTATTGATAAAGATTTGGGTTGTTTCCATATCTTAGCTATTGTGAATAATGCTGCAAAGAACATAGGAGTACTGATACCAATTTGAGTTCCTGATTTCAATTCTTTTAGATATATACCTAGAAGTGGGATTGGATCATATGAAAGTTTTATTTTTATTTCTTTGAGGGATCTACATACTGGTTTTCCCTAGTGACTATATCATTTTACATTCTCACCAACAGTGTACAAGAACTCCCATTTCTTCATAATCTCGGAAACAATTTTTTTCTTCCCTTCTCTTTGTCTTCTCCTTCTGAGATTCTTATAATGTGTATATTGACCTACTTAATGGTCATGTGTCCTGTAGGGGTTCTTTAGTCTTTTTCATTTTTTTATCTTTTTTGATCCTGTGACTACATAATTTAAATGACCTGTCTTCAAGTTAACTACTTCTTTTGTCTGCTTAATTGGGTCACTTGTTGAAGCCCTCTATTAGTTTTTTTCAGTTTAGTTATTGTATTCTTTGACTCCAGGATTTCTGTTTCTTTGGTTTTATGGTTTTCATTTCTTTTTGAACTTCTCATCTTGTTTATGTACTGCTTTTCTGAGTTTATTTATTTTCCTATAGTTCACTTAGCTTCTTTAAGACAATTATTTTTATTTCCTTTTAAGGTGCTTCATAGATCACCTTTTCTTTGGGGTCAATTATTGAAGCTTTTTAGTTTCTCTTGTGTTATCATGTTTCCCTAATTCCTCATGATTCTTATATTCTTGCATTTATGTCTGCAAATTTGAAGAAGTGGTTATCTCTTCCAGGCTTTATAGTCTCTCTTTAGCAGGGAAAGACTTTCACCAGTCCGCCTAGCTTAGGATTCTGGGTGGGACAGATGGCAGTGTCTGTGGGCAGATGAGGTCTGTGATTGAGGTCTATTGGGCTCAAAGTTAAAACAGGGCCTGAAGAATTCTTGGTTAGATGGTACCCTTTGCCAAAGTTTTACTGTTGAGCATAGTTGTCTGGCAGGACTTCACAGGTGGGTGTGGCTGTTTGCCTGGGCTCTATGGTTATGTAAGGCTGCCATTGTCTGGGCTCTTTGGTTTGATGGAGTTGTTAGTTAGGGACACAGTCAGGCAAGGCTGCTGGTAGGGACTGTGTGGCTGCCTCTGAGATCTGCATGTACTGGCTGCTAAAAGCCCCTGCCCATTTTCTTTATTCCTAATTGTTCCTGGGTGGCATGGCCATGCCAATTCCCCTAGTATGTGATATGAGGTAGGGCATAAGTGGGTTTCTAGAGAAATGCCCTAAAATGCTGAGGAAGTTTGACATCCACCATGATTTCTCTTTACCCCTCTGAAGAAATCATGGCTCAATAGACCTTTCTTGGTTCTGTGTTGTGCTGGATTGGGCAAGGGTTGCTTCGGACAAAAAAGTGTTATTTTTACACTTTTTCAGGCAAGTTTTTCACTCCGCCAGGGTGCCTCAACTTTGGGTTTTGGAATTCTCACAAAGGCATTCGTTTTCATGAATAGTTGTTAAATTGAATTTCTATTAGGGTACTGGGACTAAGGAATTCATATGCATCCATCTTTCCAGAACCCTTGATGTAATTTTACTTTTCTCTTTCTACTTCTTACCAAATTCTGCTAAGAATCGATTCTTGTTTTGTCTTTCATTTCTAGCTCTAAATTTGTCATTAGCATTTGATATATTTTTGGTATTAATCCTTAAATTTCCATAAATTATGGCTCATATTCTCCAGGTGAATTCAAGTAAACTGCCTGAGTGAAACTAACCCCAAGGTGCTTGGCTTTTCACATCTTCTAGTCTGTGGAATGATTCCCTAAGGAGTAAAATGAGTAGTTTCTTTGTTTAGGGAAAGTGCATTCAGGAAAAAGAAAAAGCATGGGAAATTTGTGGTATAAATGTAACATAAATCTATTCTAAAAAATAAAACATATAAAACTATATGTTTTTTAAATATAACTCTCATATTGAATTCTTTAATAAGAGATAAAAATCTTTAGTTATTTCAAAAAAATTACGCCCATAATAGAACCAAACACTAGTAGCACAGCTCTAGCCCTTACCCCATGCCATAAAATAGAATAAATTAGATATATGACTAAAACCAGTTTAATTTAAACAGAACAAATTTTCGTTAGGGGGTATTCTGTATTCTCTATGCACTGTGATGCCACTTTACTATTATCAATCATATTATCCAGAAATATGAAAACAGGACATTGCAAAGATGTAAATACAATGTTTACATCAAACCGTCTTTCTCCAATAACTACCCTAGTTATCTTTTTAAGTTTTCATATTCCTTCTTCAAGAAACATTCACTAGAAAATTACATATTACCATTTTCTGCTGGAGAGTTTTATGCATGTTGAGATTAGTCACTTAGTCACAGCTGTTGCAAAATCTTGGTGAAAAAAAGCTATTTAGGCCTTTGTCATTGTCTCCTGAAAATAGCATCTTCAGAAGTGTATTGTCTTCTAAAAAGACTTTTTGGAGGCATCAGAAAGCACCTATTGGTTAGTGATTAGATCCAGTCCCCAAGGTAGACAAATACAAAAGCATATTATAGGTTTACTGCAGCCGATATTTCATAAGATTCTTTTCATAAGTCATAATAAACAGCTGTTTTTTAATGTCACTAGAAGGTAATGGAAAGGACACTGACAAGAAGTCCAGAGGGGTGAGTTTAAGATTTAGCTATACCTGCAGTGTTATCTTGAATAAGTTATTTCACTTCTTTGGACATTGGATTATGTAAATTATGTGAAGAGATTGAAATTGTCATATTCAGTTCTGAAATTAAAATAATGTAATTTAAGATAGTTTATTATTTATCAGTTTGTCTTTTTAATTATTTTATTTTTATTTTTATTTTATTTTTATTTTTGAGACGGAGTTTCGCTCTTGTTACCCAGGCTGGAGTGCAATGGCGCGATCTCGGCTCACCGCAACCTCCGCCTCCTGGGTTCAGGCAATTCTCCTGCCTCAGCCTCCTGAGTAGCTGGGATTACAGGCACGTGCCACCATGCCCAGCTAATTTTTTGTATCTTTAGTAGAGACAGGGTTTCACCATGTTGACCAGGATGGTCTTGATCTCTTGACCTCGTGATCCACCCACCTCAGCCTCCCAAAGTGCTGGGATTACAGGCTTGAGCCACTGTGCCCAGCCTTTTTAATTATTTTAACTCTAAATTATTAATTTAACTTTTTTCTTGCAGGAATAAAATTTTTGATGAGTTTCCATCAGGTGCCTATGTGTCTACCCATCACACACTGTGTTCAAGATTACTTTTTTTTAACCACTTAAACTGTTTATGTCTCATCAATTTTTTTTGAATATGTTCTGGGGCTGGGATCTTCTGCTGTACCTATTTGGTATGATTTGCAAAGTGTGGTGATAATGTCTCAATTTGATAGGGGTAAGGGATTCCCAGATAGCTGATAAAACATAATTTCAGGATGTATCTGTGAGGATGCTTCCAAAAGAGATTAGCATTTATTCAGTAGACTGAGTAAGAAAGATTGTCCCCACCAATGTGGATGGGTATCATACAATCTATTGAGGACTAAAATAAAATAAAGTGGTATAGGATAAGTTAATTCGCTTTCTCTATTTGAGCTAGGAAATTCATGTTCTCCTGCCCTTGAGCATTGGTGCTCCTGGTTTTAGGGCTTTAGGACTCAATCATAACTTACACCATTAGCATTAGCTACACTAGTTCTCAGGTCTTCTGACTAGGAATGAATTATACCATCAACTTCCCTAGTTTTCCAGCTTGCAGGGAGCAGACCATGGGACTTCTCAGCCTCCATAATTGCATAAGACATTCCTTGTAATAAGACTCTGTATAAACCTTCTCTCTGTATACACATATTATGTTGTGTTTCTCTGAAGAACCCTAACTAATACAGAATAATAGAAATAGGACAGATGGACATTTTAAACCTTTCATGTCACGGTCTTATCTTTCAATAAATAGCCATTTTCCTTTCATCTAAGGCCATGACAAATTTGGAGAGTGAAAGTTTGGAGATCTCAGTTATATCTCCAAATCATTTTAGCTACAATAAAATAGAGTTAAATGATAGACAATTTGGAGTCTATGGGCACATATTCCAGGTTAGCATACTACTTGCTCTCTGTCTTTAAGAGTGGGGAACCTTAGTAAACAGTATCTAATCTAAAAATGGCTCAAAGACTGCCCTGGAAACATATGAAGTAGGAAACAATTACTGACTTCACTCAATATGTTAGGCCAGGCTCTATCACAGATTGTCATTGTCTCAAGGAGCTGATTAGAGTGTGTGCATATCTCATTCTATTCATGAACATGTAGGTATGCACTCATACCTGTACTGAAATATTTGACAGCATCTAGATCACACAGCATAAAATATTCAATGATAATTACTTGACAACCTGTTGCTAAGATTTTGCATTCTTTGAGGTTTCTCTAAATTTTACTCACTACTCTCTTTACTCATAAAAGAATGGATATACAATCTTGATATAATTATTTCTCCATGGAGAAAACTCCCTACAGAATATGCCTGACTGTAATAACTATTTCCTTTGGTGTAATTTATTACTGTTAGTATATGACCTCATTTATATTTTTACTTTCATTATCAATTTTATATTCTCCATCCTGCAAAATGTAGGTGTCCTCATATCTGCCAGTAGAAAACAGGGGAGATTATCTTAATATATATATACATTAAGACATCATGTGACAGAGAAACACACAGGCAGTGCAGTAGGATGGGTATAGACTGTGTGTAACTAATTGCTGGTTAAATAATGAGCATATTTTGCCTCTACTTTGAAAGACAAAGTAAGGTTCCTATTACTTGGGACTAGGAGGAAAATATTTTGGGTAAGACAGCCTGGGCAGCAATGACAGTAGAAAATATTTATAATTCCTATTTGCTTTATTGCTGGTCTTGTTTTCTATTTTTCATTTTTTTTTTTCTGTCTTGCCTGCCTGTAATACAGTATATACATACGGTCTCAGCTTTCCTGTCAGTCCTACAGGAAAAGTCTGAATAATATCCAAGGTGCAAGGGACTCGATATATTTAAAACTGTCTTTCAGAAACAGTTACATCAGAAAATTCATAAAATAACTGAAAAGAGCCATGCTTTACACAAAGAAAAGGGATGTATTACTGGTATTTGTCAAATTATGTTATGTAAAAATTTGGTATTTTAAGAGTAAAAACCATGATACAACCTTGCATATACATTTTAATTTTAATACTGTAACAAACTACACCTAGGCAAATGGGAAAACAAAAAGAAGGAAAAAAAATTTTGTCAACAAAAAGAGCAGGGCTATGGATTTTTCCTTTTAAACTTTCCTTTAAGATATTTGTAAAATTATTTATTCCTTGTACACACATGTACATTTTATCTGATAAAGCCTAAAAAAAAGTATCCTTGCAGAAAAGGTTAAGGGCAAGGTGAAAACTAGACTTCTGAGGGATGTTGTTTTCTTTTCTCATTCTTATTCCAATCTGCATTACATCAACAGCTTCCTGTTGCTTTTAGTGGCCCAGAGTATCTTAACCTTTGTTGTAAGGATTTGTTAACCAAGATGCCTGATACATTCTGCCTAGCAGAACTGCAGCTCATATAATACAAATGTTAACATCTGTACTCTCTTATAATTTAATTAATTCTCTTCTACCTACAAACTCACAAATCGACAGAGGACTTGGGTGGGAATTCCACTAATCTAACACCATGCTGGAAAAGCCAAAACAGTGATTCAACAGACTTTGAAAAAAATATGTGATTTATAGATATTCTCATCTCATACCATTTCCTGTTAAAGAGAATCAAAGCTATTGGGTACAGGAAGATGATAAAATACTTTGTTTCAAAGAATACTGAAAATGGCTGGCAAAACTTTTTACTTCTCATTCAAGTAAGTCTGTGGAATGGAATATTTCTGACTAGTTTTTTTTTATACTTATGATCCAGAATAATAACAAATGTTTATGGTGTGCTAAGTATGTCAGTTACTGTTATTACTGCTTTGTATTTACTGACTCATCTAAACCTCACAACACATCATAAGGTATATGAGATTATGTTCACTATGAGGAAACAGTAACAGGAGTGTTAACTTACTTGGCCGAGGTCACACAACTGGGCAGTAGCTAGAACTCAGACTCAAGCTGTGCTTTTAAAACTGTGCTCTCTGCAGTTCATTTCACATCTAAGAAAAAAAACCGATGAATTAACTATAATAGCTAACGTCTATTGAGGTCTCCCCCATGCCACGTGTTAGCTTAGCACTTTGCCTGCAATATCTCATTTAATCCTTGCAAAAATCTTCTGAGGTATAATTAGCTTCATTTTAAAGATAAAGAAACTAAGGATGGAAAAATTACTTGTCCAATTTATAAAACTAGTAAAAGGGAAACAGGATTCAGGTCAACTCCAACGCTATATCCTTTTGCCACTACTCTTCCTGTTCGATGGTTTAATCACTAATCAACATGTAATGAACACTTACAAGATTCAGAGACTGACAAGCATCGATTTCACCCGTGGTATATATTACTGCCTGAAGAATGTAGTTTGTCTGACAGCATGAAGAATGGAGTCCAAGCAGCAGCATTAGATAAGACTATTTAAAGTTCAGGAAATTTAAATATCAGATGATTATTGTTTGCAATATACTCTGAAATGGCTGCAGATTTAAACCCTGCTCTCTCTGCCAAAGCATTCTTGGATGTGTTCATAACATTTGAGTGATTTGCCAAGACATGCCAAGTTTATTTGAATAACTATTCCTGTCTTTATGGATTGACAGGGTTGATGTGATTTTTTTCAGTGATGATACTTTTGGGCAAGATGGCATCAGGCTAACTAGACACAGGATGATTTATTTGTGAACTTTGTTCAACATTGATATCTTCATATATTCTTAATAGAGAGAGAAAAAGCTAACAACAAGAGTGAACAAATTAAGAACCGATTTGTATAAGTGTAATTAATTTAAAAATTAGAATAAAAAGGAATTAGATTGAGAACTAGTTGTCAGGACTTTGCCACAAAACCAGTTGGGTGATCTGATGTCTTCTAGGTCCCAAAAACATTACATATAAAATGATGAGGTTGATGATCTCAGGAAGATCTTTCCACATCTAAAATTTAAGTGTTACTACTGCTTCTAAGAGGTAGTCTAGTATAAGATCTTCCTGACAAGGGTTGGTAGTGGTGGTAAAAGAATAGATAGAGTATGGGGGAGGTAAAAAGGGGAGGAGGTGGTAGTTTGTAGATGCAGACATGTAATGGAAAAGTCATTTGCAAAGTAGACAGGGTCATCATAATGTTTTATAGTTTAGTGACGCCAATATTTGTACTATATCCTACAATATCAGAGTATTACCTACTATCAGAAGTTTCATAAATTGCAAGAAATTAAAATGCTTGTGAGGATAAATCACTGATTTCTACCATGTGTAAAACATTAGCATATGAATAGTTACATAGAGTGGTAACCAGCTCTTTGTTTGCTTTTTAAGTATAAAACAGAGTAAACCATTATTATTTTGCAACAGGAATAAATTAATGTCTATCTATCAGTCTATCTTCTAGACAGGCTTCAGATAATGGAGCTAATAATCTAGAACTCATGACATAGAAATCTGGCAGCATGTTTCATTCAAAGATCTTACAAAGTCTGACTTAGCAGCAATTTTATCAGGAGGTGAGAGAATGTCTTCAGATTTCTTTTACTGCTGTTTAACTTATTTTCAACTTTATTAAATTTTTTTTTTTTTTTTAGGCAGAGTGTCACTCTGTCACCCAGGCTGGAGTGCAGTGGCATGATCTTGGCTCACTGCAACCTCTGCCTCTTGGTTTCAAGCAATTCTCTTCTCTTAGTTTCCTGAGTAACTACCACCAGCTAATTTCTGTATTTTAGTAGAGATGGGGTTTCACCATATTGGTCAGCCTGGTCTCAAACGCCTGACCTCAGGTGATCTACCCTTCTTGGCTTACCAAAGTTCTGGGATTACAGGCTTAAGCCACTGATTTTATTAAATTTTTAAGCTTAGTCTTATCTAGTCGTGTTCATGTACTCATTTTAATTTTAGTTTACTTTACCCGAAGAACAAAAAGACATTTGTTTAAATTAGAAATTGAAGTAAATTATTGTAAAGCCATATTACTGCCTGGGACTTTAGACATTTATTGGTTTTCAAATGTTCTGCCTTAATTGAAACTATTACTGTTAAAAAGATTCATTTACTAATTTTCTGCAATGGATAAGCCAATAATTTGAGATGTATGGTGTTATTTCATTTGTACCCTATCTTTAGCAGGCTCTCTCCCTTAAATCAGAAGTCCCAACTCTGTTTTATTTTCTTCTCAACAAACAAGTAAAATTAATTCCAACGGGCAGGGATAAGAAGAGACAGGTGGCCTCATATAAAGAAGTAGAAACTGAATGTAATTAACTAAAGCTGTATTTCTAAACCAGCAAGTCTACTTTTAATTATCTTTCATATGCTTTCTTGCAAATGGTATTTACTTGTTTATTCATTCAGCATATATATCATTGAACATTGCCTAAAAGTTAGGCAGTGCTAGGTAACAGGTACACCTTAGTGATGAAATAGATCCCTTCTTTCTGGAGTTTACATACTAGAGGGAAGAACAAATGTGAACTATTTTAAAAAGTGGTATATTAGATGATACATATGGCATATAAATGAACTAGCCTCTGCATTCAGCTCTTCCCTTTTGCATTTCAGTGTCCCTCCTAATTGTCCCCTAGGCTGCTTCGTAGTCAACCAAGGGGCTTGGTCCAGGTGATCCAGATAGCTTTCTGAACTTACTCTATTATTTAATCATTCTATGAGTATTGAACCCTAGAAAAAGAGATATAATAGGTGTCTCTCTCTCAAAAGTTTTCGTGGCTCCAGAAAAACAAATAACAGAAACTCTACAGTGGCCCTTCTACTCTAGATGAATTTGTCAACTAGGATTAGACAATGCTTGATCAAGGGTAGCTGTTGGAGGCAGGGATTTAGTGGCATTTATTTAACCAGATCTGGACAGGCTAGGTGAGGTCTGTCCACCGGGCTGGTAGAATCAAATTGGGATGGTCACCAGGAATCAGTGTTACAGCCAAGCGTTAAGCAACTGAGTCAAATTTAGGAGACAAGATGAAGACAGAAACTGAGGTTTGCAGCTAAAGTCAGATGAAATGGGCAGAGAAGTCAAGTTCCAACAGGTCAGAGAATCTCAGGATTATCTCTAAGAATTCAATCTCTGTGTCAGGATTATTCCATTCTAGTCCACATATGCACATGACATAAGGCCTGTGAGCAAGACTGAAACAAAGTCATTTTCTGACGTGTAGACATCATTGAATAATGGACAAAACAGCTAATTAAAAAGAGCAAAACCAAAATGTAACTTAAATCCTGGCTTCAATATTAGTGTCACAATGGAAAGGTTAATTAATATCTATGAAAATGAGTTCTTTTCATCAGCAAAATGGGGATAACACCGCCTCCCTGAAGAGACCTTTATTTGATAATTAAGTTAGATCTGTAAAGAGCCCCCCCATATACCATATACATTTAAAACTGACTATTAATGTGACATTATTAAGAGTACTCAGATGATAAGTCTTTCAGAAGATAGATTTTCTCCTCTATTTGATTTACATACTGCCTAGACACTTTTAGACTCGAGATTCCTATTAAAAATTCTGGCTATATCAGAGATTATTCTCAATCACTGAAAAGCCTGAGAGAGCTTAGAAAAAGAGTATGCCTGGGACTCAATGTGGGATTAATAGTAAGACTCCCAGCTGTGAAAAAGATAAAGCTGAAGTTCTATATGGCCAACTGGTAGGGAGCCTGATCGGTGTACTTCTGTGTACCCTGAAGACCGGAGTGATCAGGGTACTATTGTGGTGGATCAGAGGAAAGGGCGTGGTGGATCTCAGAACAGTAGCTGACCACAGGCATAGAAAGGGGACAAGGGGCATTAGACATAATGTAAAGATACATGACCCAAGCTCTCATAATGACCTTGCCACTCTCCTGATATGGTCCTGTGGACAAGTTTAATGAATGTGGCTTCATTTGTGAAACGAGAGGCTGGGACATGGTGGTCTCTAACATGTCTTTTCATTATAATGGTGGCTGATTCTGTAAATTAATTATACTCTGCATTTGTATGGCATTTTTCACTTTCCAAAGCATGCTGACGTATATCACTCACTGATCCTGTGAGCTAGGCGTAGCATGTGTTTATACCCCTATTTTATAAATGAGGTGGTAAAGATTTATAGGTTGTGTCCTCTATACAATTTCATTGTTCAACCTGTGTCAAGGATCTAAATTCAGAAACATTAAGTTGATTTTCAAAAATATACCAGAGTTGAGTGTGTTTCCCTTTAAAAGTTCTTGGCAATTACAAATTATTTTGAACTATCATGTGAGGTGGTGGCTGCTATGGAAACTCCATTAATACACGAATCTTGCAAAGCCTGTCACCACATCAGATGTTGCGGCCCTTTGGTTATGCTAACTTACTCATCTGTTTTTTTGAAAAATATTTCTCTCTTTTGTTTTTTTCTTTTTACCCCAAGCACTGTATTATATGCACAGTATGCTTATAATCTAAGACATCTCATTTTGAACAGACTCATTCTTACGAAATTCATTAAATGACTTGGAACAAAAAAATTCTAGTGAAAATACAACCTGGGAAAATAATAAATTAAAACATACACATAGAATTCATTTTGTATTTTTGTGGCTCAAACAAAATGTCAAAAGAAGCTAAGAAAGAGAAACTAAATTCATGAGGCAGGATTATATTTATATAATAATTGTAAAGAAAAATCATGCATGAGTTCAAGTATGATAATATTTATTCTAATAATAAGGATATTTACTATGTCAGTTCTGACCAACACTATACATTTTTAACCTTTGCATACTTTTGTGAAATATTAGCACTCATAGGCATTAATGAATCTTAAGCAGTCATTGCTTTTAGATTATCTATTTTATATATGTATATATAAATACATATGACATACATATATATGTGTATATATACATATATGTATAGACATACACACATATATACATGTGTATATTATATACACACATATACATAAACATACAATATACACATAATATACACACATACATGTATATATGTATGTATATATAATAATGTAAATGGTATCTGTAACCATACACATATAATATACACACATACATGTATATATATGTGTATGTATATATAATAATGTAAATAGTATCTGTAAACCTATATTTCAAAGTTTCATATTTGCTAAGGTCTCTGTGCCCCAAATGGGTCTCAACTGTCTTGAAATTGCCCTTGTTCCATCCAAAGAAATAGTGGAGATGTAGGTTCAATAATTATATAAACCAGAAGTAACTGCTTCCTCCTGTTTTCACTATTCTTTGGCAAATACATAAAACCTAATTTTTTTTTGCCAGATATCTGACTTACTACCTTATGAGGACTGTGTGTTTGAAATGGCAATAGCCAATACTTTCTTTTTCTTATTGCCAATTTATAGGCTATTATGACATGCTGCTATTTCTTTATTTGCATTTATCTAATCATGAGTGGGATTTTTTTTTCCATATGTCTATTAGTTAATTATATAACTTCTATGAAATATTTATTCATAAATTTGGCCATTTTGCTTAATTTTTTATATATGAAGAGAAATAAACGTTTAAATAGTATAGAAAGTTTTAATGGGTTTGATATATGAAAATTGAAAATTTTTATTTACGAAGTAAATATATCATCTTCATGATGTATTACAATGATTTTATGTTTAGAAAATCTTCCAATTGCATGCAGTAAATATTTATATGTATGTTATACTTTCAGTTGTTATTTTTAAACTTTCAATCAAGTTTCTATATATTTTGAATGTAACACAAACTGGTAATTGGCCTTTTTAAAAAATAAATAATTTTCCAAACACAATGTTAGAAGTAATATATCCTTTCCTATGGATTTATGATATTTTAAATCTTATATTAAGATACTAACATTGGTTCTGGAGCTGTCCCTTATATTTCCCTAGATGCAATTCTCATTTGTTTAATTTTCCAGGTAAATCAAATAAAGTCCTTACTCCCAATCAAAATACTCAATTCTCTTTCTTTTCTGTTTCATTTCATTGGATTTATTTATTCTGCCTTTGTCTTAGGCCATTCTTGCTTTGTTATAAAGAAATACCCGAGACTGGGTAATTTATAAGGAAATAGGTTTAATTGGCTCACAGTTCTGCAGGTTGTACAAGAAGCATAGCGGCATCTGTTTCAGGGGTGACCTCAGGGAGCTTTTATTCATGGCAGAAGGCAAAGCGGGGACAGGCACATGGCAGGATGAGAACAGGGAAAAAAAGAGAGGGGGAATGTGCCACACACTTTTAAGTGAGCAGATCTTGTGAGAACTCACTCACTATCACTAGGACAGTACCAAGAAGAAGGTGCTAAACTATTCATGAGAAATCTGTTCCCATAATTTAATCACCTCCCACCAGGCCTCACCTCCAGCATTCGGGTGAGAACATGAGAGCTGGGTGGGGACAAATATACAAATGCTATCAGCCTTGTGTTTATCTTAAGCTTCAAAGAAGTCATTATTTTACCAAAAATATTGGGAATTAAAAGCAGAACTTATAGATTCTCCCCCCATCCCTGCCATAGGGCATTGTGAATAAATAAAAGTTAATTTACATTAGTAAACTGCAGCGATCTTAGCCTCAAGAATAAACAATTTATTTACCTTGGGAAATTTGCTTGGAATCTGGAAAAATAATGTAGGAGCATTTCTCAAAAAGTGTTCAGCCCTAGAATGTTCTCTCCCAAACTACTTCTGACCCCCAATAACACTCACATCATAGAAATTTGCACTGGTCAAAGCAAATTCCAGCAATTACTGCACTGTATTTTCTTTTTCACAGATTTAAACAGAGTTGTAAGAATTACAAGACCAATGTAATTATGGATTAAGAGATTTAATGGAGGAAGGGAGTTATCATTTTAAGAAAGGACTTGGATATGAGGCAGTTAATTATCACAGATAAGCTAAGATTTGAAAGCCCACTTCCCTCAATACTGGTGGTTTCATGACGGACAATTGCTTAATCAAGCTAATTTTGGTTTTCTCATTTGTAAAATTGATAGTAATAATATTTTGTAAGGAATATAAGAAAGAATAAAGGAAATAATGGAATAATTTACAAATTAGAAATGATGCTTAAAATGTAGTAGTACTAAATGTTACTAATTATTATGTAGCATGATTACTGAGCAAGTTTTAAGAATAAAAACTCTCCCTAACATTTGGAAATAAGCGAACTACCATTGTCAAATATAAAAATTATGGAAGAGCTCCCAGACAAGAATGGGAAGATCTAACTAGAATACGGACAGAGACAAACCTAGCTGCTCCTTCTAAGAACTCTATTCATATATTTACAGAAAGATTAAGATTGAAACACTAAGAGTCCTGTAAAGAAGTCTTGTAAATGGTGCTCCACTATCTGGACGTTTGATTAAATTAAACTGTTTGAACAGTGGCAATGTGACTGATTATTTTTGAAACAAAAGGCCCTGAAAATAAAATAAACAAAAGGCGTACATGTGAAAGATCATTAATTGCATTGAAGGGAGCCAAGGAAAATTGTACGTAAGTGAGCATTTTAGATGCACAGCCAAGATTAAGGCTTAAAGAAAAATTAAGAAGAAGAAGTAATTCAACTGTCAACAAATATATATTCAGTTAATTTGAAGAAATATGTTTTTTGTACTTGGAATGTCTAAAAGCTACATTATTTAAAAATTATTCCAAAAATGTGTCACAAGTCCCATAACTCCGCATGTATTATGGACTATGAAATAAACAAAAAGATCTGAAAGTAATAACCAATCACATGATTAGGAGAGGTAAGTGGAAAAATTGAAACATATTTTAAAATCTAAGAAAGAAGTTATCTCTGATCATCCGACTAAAACCCAGAAGAAAAACACTGCTGTGGCCATTTCTCCCTGGTGACACTGCAGAAGTAGATGGAATAATTTCTGAACAGACTGATAACCAAAAGTCCACTCAGAAGATACATATTGTGCTACAGTTTTCAGATAAGTTATCAACACTCAGAAGGGAAATTTATAACTCTACTAAGAGAATCAGAGAATTATCAGAATAAGGCAACATCCTGAAAGAGATAAGAGGTGGAAAATATATACAAGTCTATGTTCCTCAGTTCTAAATTTACTCCGGTAGGTAACAATTACTGTTGAATAGAGTATAGTACATTGAAAAATCTACATATATGGGGAACTTCGTTTTCTACAGAGCTGACAATTCTATTCTAAAAGATGACTAGTAATTTTAAAAAGCACTTAAAAATTTTAAAGCAATTATAGGTTAAAATTAAGGAAAAATTTTTCTTAAAAGGTGAACAGTAAATTCCTGGACGGGACAATTCATCAGATGATCTTTCATGAATCTGTGAATTCCTTTGAGGTCCAAGGGACTTACTGAGAGCGGCTTTGTGGCATTTCCATTCAAACACATTTTATTGCAGAATAAGATGCTAAGAAGCACAGCTTTAAAAAATAAGAAAAAAGAAAAACAGTGCATTTTCATTCATTGATTCATTGATTCATTTTATTATTCACTTAGCAGATATTTATTGAGTGCTACTATATGCTGGTCAGTGATCTAGGTGCTGGTGATAAAATAATTAAGCTGTCACTATCTCATCACATTTTTATATCATAATAGTCACAAAAAAAGTGACAGCATATAAATTAATTTATAATATTATAGAATAATAAATGCTATGAAAATATATAGTGTTGTTATTAATAACATGAAATAATACTCAGGAGGTACAGAGTATTTCAGAAAAAGTAGGCCCATGTAAACAATCCCGTGAACGTTGATTCAATTACTATGATAACTCAGCAGCACTTCCTGAGCAGTCCATGCTGCAGATTCTGTCATGTTCTGCCCAGGGCTGACTTACCTATCTCCAAGCTGTTGCGGAAATAGGCTTCTGACATTTCACGGTGTGCCTCACTCAAGGTTATGCCCTCTCCCAGCAGGTATAATGAATGGCTGATGGGGGAATAAATACATCGACTCAGTCCCTCGTCTCAATTTTACACAACTCTAGTTCATTCAGCTCTAGGGCTCCAAGTAGGACGAGCCTCAGTTGTAACTGCAATGTGAGCCAGCTTCTCCCTCTGTCCAGTCTTGCCTCCATCCTCACTTCCTTTTGGTGTATTTCCTGAGGGAATTCTCCAATAAACCTTCTGCCTGGAATTCCCTGTTTCTAGAAGATCCAGTCTAAGACACTGAGATAAACTGAAGGGATCCAGAGGCTCTCATATGGAGCTTGGGGAAAATTCAAAACAGTTTTCATATGCAAGGTAATACAGCACAAAGTTTAGAAGGAAATTTAGATACTGAATATATATATAATTTGCAAAAAAAAAGAGTTGTTGAAAACCTTTAATGAGAAACTTGAGCTTATATCTGTTTAAAAAATACTTTTAAAAATGGGGTTTCATGCTTGGAAGGGCTACACATAGCTCATTATCGAGACTTTTAAATTACAACCTTTTCAAAAAAAAAAGTTACAACCTTTTCAAATTCTTAATAGTTACCATTGAGAAAAATCTGCTTATACAGACATGAACAAATCATTTAAACACATTTTACAACCATTCAAAAATTTGTAACTATTGAAGTTATATACATAGAAAGAATTCTACAGATCTTTCATTAATAATCTAATGATAGCATTTCTTGTGATATTTATAATAGATTTCAAATCCAGTTAATTTTTTGAAAAGAAGAACTTCAAAATAACGGTAAATCTTTCATTTGTAGAATACTCATAACATTGCCAGTGCTATGACGCAGCTACTAGCTTGGATGATTCTGAAATGCACCTGAATTGCAAAATGGACAGAACCCTCAGATATATGTGCAGGAGGTTTTGCCCTTGACTTTGATCTGTACACCATACTCTTTGGGCACATGGAACACATGCCATGCAACAGTTTCATGAACCTTGCATCCACAGTGGCTGCTGACATGGATGTCTAGTTGATATAGGATTTCTTTCCTTATAGTAGAGCAGTAAGTGTTAGATGTTTCTCCAGTTCACTGTTGCGGTGTCTTTGGGCACACTTTCAGGTCTGCTCTTCCTGGGCCACTATCTGAGGAAGAAAGACTTGGGGCTCTAGAGACTATTCCACGCCCCACCCTGAAGATTTAAGTGATTTGTATTTTGTGTCACATCTTCAGCCCTTTTATGGCAAATTACTGTGTGCTGCATACAAATTGGGTAGATCAGGGATACACTTCTAGGAGTGTCAACTCAAATAACCAAGAGCGAATCCCATGGAAATATGTAAATATTAAGCCGTGCAATTGGGATAAAGGAACTGAGATTGATTGTCCTGGCAATTTGTGACATATACGAAGTCACTGGAAGCTGCAAAATAGATGAACCTGTGGTCACTTGATGAACAGAGCTGAGAAAGAAGACTACTAAGGCAGCAGTGGAGAGATTTGAGAATCCCCCAGATTTAAAGCAGAGAACCATCAAAGTAGTCAAGAATAGGCAACACTACATGTCTGTGAGCTAGGAGGGAAGGGTGAGAAGCTAAAATGGAAAACTGAGGGAAACTGTTTGCAAAGCAGTTTGATCTCTAGTTCCACTTCTTCACTATCCCACTGGTCAGAGAACAAGGGATTTATTCCCTGAAGAAGGTATGACTGAGGGTCTTTGGCATGGAGATCAACCAACATAGATGGTAGTGTTGCTATCCCACAGAAAACAGGGGCTACAGTGACCAGATGTATATTGTAGGTTGGACTGAATTCTCCAGCCTTGTTTCTTCACTGAGAACACTTACAGCCAAACCTTTATCCATCTGGCAGAAGACTGGCAGAGAACATTTTAGGAAATCAGATCCACTCAAGGGAAAAGAACTAAAGACACTAACCCATGTGGTTGGTCTACAAGCCGTCTTTCTGCAATGTTCAAAAGCCTCACACACATGCTCAGTGTTTCCACTCAGATTTTAGGCTGGCTTTTGTTTTTATCTCTTTTGACTCAGTCCTGATCAGTTTTTATTCCTCTTCAGAGCAGTTCCTCTCAGTATAGAGCTCTGCTCTGGAAGGACATTCTGCCAGGTCAGTTTTTATAGTGCATAGGGCTAGACTGCTCAAGCCCCTTCAAATTCTCCTTTCCACTCTCCCCAGAATTGTGGAGGGCATAGCCCTGCCTCATTGGCTCTTCTCAAACTTGCCGGCTAAGCTTTCTGATGAATAGCTGTTGGCTATTTTGGGGGAGCTATTCCTCTTAGGTAAGTCAGAGGCTGTTCCCTCTTCTTGTTTCCACAGAAACACCAATCCCATGCAGATCTTGACACTGTTAGAATTTTATCCCCACTTGCTTCTGTTTGGGCGCATTGTCCCTGAATTTTAGAGTAAACCTTTCCCACAGGTTTTTGATTGTTATCTAGTTTCTTTGTTTTTATGTAGGAATTCAAAACAATTTTTAAAACTATGTTGCCATTGTTGCCATGTCCCTGGAATATGCCCTGTAGCATTATTATTATTTATTACAGTCAGATTTATTGAGGTATAATTTACATATCGTAAAATTCATCCTTTTAAGGTGTACATTGAGATGAATTTGGACAATTATATAGCTACCACCTGTTCATATTATAAAACTTTTCCATCATCCAAAAATGTTCTCTCAAGCCATTTAGTAGTCAGTCTTTTTCACCCACACCCAGCCACTTGGCAACAGCTACTCTGATTCCTGTCCCTCTAGTTTTGCTTTCATCAGAATGTCGTATAAACAGAAGCATACAGTATGTAGCCTTTTGTGTTTGGCTTCTTTCGCCTGGTATAATGCTTTTGAAATTCATCTATCTTACTGCATGTGTTAGTAGCTCATTTCTACTTTTTGCTGAGCTGTATTCTATCATATGGATGTATCACTATCTGTTTATTGATTCACTTGGTGATGGACATTTGGGTGGTTTTATGTTTTTGGTAATTAGGAACAAAACTGTTACAAATATTTACACATATGTCTTACTGTGGATATATTTCTTTTGAGTAAATATCTTGGAGTAGAATTACTAGGTTGTATGGTAAATATATATATATATATACACACACACACATATATATATATCTTTATAAGAAACTGCCAAATTGTTTCTTAAAGTGGTTCTACTATTTTTTCATTTCTTCCATGTACTCTCCTTTTTAACCTGATAAAGCAACTGTAGCATATGTATCACTGAAAGTAAATCTATGAAAAACAAAGTTACAAGGTTAAGAAATCAGAAATCCAATCCAGGAGAAATGTGAAGAAAATTCCAAGGATGGCAGCAAGATTATTTCCATGTGGCATATGTGCATTTGGTCTAGAGAATAGCCAGTCTAAAAACACAAAGAATGGTGGTCTCCAGAAGGAATATCTAAAAAAAAAAAAAAAAAAAAAAGGGTATAGTGAGAGAGCCTGATGAGGTTGACTTTTTGAAAATTTGCTTATAGAGATTATTGGAAGCTGTGGCAAGAATTTAGAGTGAATAAAAAGAAACTCGAGCAATAGAAAACAGAATCAAAGTCATTATTTACTCAAGGGAAAGGAAAAACCAGTAAGGGAAATTTAATCATAGTGTGCTACAATGCTTGGCTTTGAAGAACACTTTCACAGGCATAATAATGTAAATATCAAATGCTGATTTTACTCAAAATTATAAAATAATTAGATGTAAATCCTGGGTACAAGGAAGAGGAGAAGCAGAGGTTGGTGACATAAGAAAAATTAACCCTTGTTTGTCATAAAAGGTACTCAGTTGCTAATATGTAGAATTGATAGCAGCCTGTATACATTTTACTTGAGAGACACAAATGCAAAAGAAACATTTAGAAGGTCAAATTTGGTTGGCTCAGGAAAGGCAAAGTAGAAGTTGGGAGTGGAAGAATAGGGAACAATACTATATAATACTGTTTGCCCTTATGTGTATGTATCATTTTATAAAAATAAATAATTTTTAAGTAACAATAAAAGTATATCATATGCAACTTCACAGTGATTACAGCATTTATGTCTAATTAGAATAATTGTCTGTTAATTGAAAATTATGAATTTTTTTAGGAGACAGATAATGCTGTGATCTCTGTACAAAGCTCCCTTAAGAGAAAATACATTGTATTTGCTGATCTTAGGAACACTCAGCCAGCCGCAGGGGACTGGAAAAATAATGGGCAACTGATTAATTCACTGTTTGTCCAGACTAATCATATACTCTTCCAATAATGTGAACTGAGATAAAGACTTTGAAGTAAGTTAGCAGAGAGACTGGGGCTGCTACTTTGGATCAAGCAGCAATTTATTAGAAAGAAGAAAAAGCTAGACTATGGAAAAAAGTAAAGCAGCATATACCAAAGGAAAAGACCCAAAAAGCAAAATAAGGATGAAACTAATCTCAAAATGGCTTTTGTCTTTTGTTTCCTGGAGGACTTGATGAACCCAGTTCCATCTTTGAGATATATTAGATCAGGGTCCTGACATTAATCCCAGAAAACACTGTTATTCTTCACCAGGCCACATTCCCCACATTTACCAACACTTAAGAGATCCTGGCCAGGCGTGGTGGCTCAAGCCTGTAATCCCAGCACTTTGGGAGGCCGAGGCGGGTGGATCACGAGGTCAAGATATCGAGACCATCCTGGTCAACATGGTGAAACCCCGTCTCTACTAAAGATACAAAAAATTAGCTGGGCATGGTGGTGCATGCCTGTAATCCCAGCTACTCAGGAGGCTGAGGCAGGAGAATTGCCTGAACCCAGGAGGTGGAGGTTGCGGTGAGCCGAGATCGTGCCATTGCACTCCAGCCTGGGTAACAAGAGCGAAACTCCGTCTCAAAAAAAAAAAAAAAACAAACAGAGATCCCAAAGGGGATCTTTGATAAGCAGAGAGGCAAATAATTAGAAAACATAACCAGGCTTAAGAAGGTGACAAAGATTCCTCACCAACCTTTAGGCAGGGTCCTCTGAGCCCAACAAGGTCTCTCCTTGTAACCTCCAGGAGCCCAAATTTAGCAACAATCTCGCTATGTAGGTTTAGTCAAAGTGCCCCATCTTTGATGTCTAATTACCCTTGATATCTGACCAAATTTCTCAGCCCCCATCATCCTACAGGTGGTATCTGATCACACTGGCCTGTCTTCAGCAAGAATCCTGTTAGGTCAGTTTATCCAGAGTGTCCTCCTGTCCCTGATGTTTTCTCTTAATAATTTTCTATCCACTGAGCTCCATCCTGCTCGTTGGCTATAAATTCCCACTTTTCCTTGTATTTTGAATTGAGCCTACTTCTATAATGAGGTATCTTTTTCCTTATTGCAATGGTGTTCGAGTAAAATTTGTTTTTTCTGCTCTAACTCCCATTAGGCTCTGTTTTTCTCTTTAACAGTTAAGGTAACAGGACATAGATTGTATCAGAGTCATCTTTGGACTCCTGAAATTCTCACTTGGGACCCCAAATGTGCACATTTCAAGTCTTTATCTTGTCTCCTGACTGATCAAACAGGGATCCATTGGTGGGTTTGACTTCTGAACCCATGCTCCGGATGTCCCTTGAAGCACACAGTTAGGACAGATTTATATTCCTAATATTTTGAGTATACTTCAGAAGCTGGAGATAGAACCCTTGATTTTTCTGTTTGTAAGAAGCTGTATTAGAGTCCTGGGAAAAGTGAAGTTGAGTTAGAATCCTAGACTAGCCTTTGCGAGAAGCAGAAGCTGGGCTGTGTGTGATGGTGCATGCCTGCAGTCCCAACCACTCAGGAGGCTGAAGTGGGAGGAGGGCTTGAGCCCAGGAGTTCTAAGCTATAATGAGCTATGCTCATCAGATGCTTCACTACGTTCGGCATCAATATGGTGACCTCACAGGAGCCAGGGACTACTAGGTTGTCTAAGGAGAGGTGAACCGGCCAAGTTCAGAAATAGAGCTGGTTAAAACCCCTGTGCTCATCAAGAAAAGACACCAGGTTAGAGTTCCAGTCTTCTCTATTCATAAATGTAGAGCCACCATTACTTAAGAACATGGGAGTTTCTCAGTGGACTAGAAACTCCCTTCCAGAGCCCCTGCTGAATTGTGCTCCACCAACTCTCTCTGCTTTCTTTCTTGTTAGCATGATTGTACTAAGAATAATATGGAGCTTCAGTGGCCTCTTTGGGAAATGTAAAATCTCCTGATAGTGGTGGCTTCTCTAACCCTTCTACCCCTTCCATTGCTTTCACAACTCCTTTATCCTTGTACCACCCTTGACCATCCCGTCAGTTCCCTTGAATCCTTTGATATGGCCCCTTCATATCTCTGCCTCCTGTATTCCCCAGTCCACGCTGCCAGACTTTTGCCTTCCCACTTCAGCCCCCGCAGTCACATGAACTTTAGTCCCTCTGCCCTCAGTGGGAATTTGGAAGGGTCTCTGGACCCCCAAAAGCAACTTTCTGAGGTTGGAAAGAGAAAGATGGGAAAAAGAGCTATTAATAATTGGAAAAAGAAAATTGAGTCCACAGCCTCCATCAGATTATATATTAGGGCAAATGAAAAATCTTAAATGTCTTTCCTACAGATATTGGTAAAAAGCATTAGGCCTCATATTGAGTAGGTGAAGTTAAATTGTTTCATCTGTCAGAAACACAATTTAGATAAAAATATAAAGTGGAGCAAAGAGGGGCAATGTATTCATGTAAACCAGTAAGTTTTGTCTTGGTGTCTATATGTAACTCATGGCTAAAATTTTAGAATGAAAGCTGTAAGATTTTTGTTTTGTGTTTGTCTGTATGTTTATATATGTCTAAACATGTATATTCTACATACATAACATTTTCTTACCTCTGGATGGTATTACCAAATTAATTTATAAAATCTGTTAGAGGATTTCTATTCAATTTGGCTTAGAGATGAATGAGCACTTGTATAAATTCAATACTCATTAAACTCCTAGAAATATAGAAACAAATTCAAATTCACATGACCTGGGTAAGTCTTTAGTAAATAAGCTTAATATGTTGATTTAATAAGAACAGTGTGTCTTTTGAGTTTTCAGTATTATATGTGAGTATGTGTTTTTATTCTACTTAGGTTTAGTAGACAATAACGTAAATATAATTAACAGTGAAATAACTGGACATGATGGCTAGCTATGTTTGTAGCTAGTATGTCTTCCTAAAAACAGTTTCCAAAATTCCTTTGGTGGCTTGTGGCCTTACAGTTATGCAATAGGTATTCATTAAGAATTTCTAAATTAAACTCCAGAGCTTCTGTACAGCAAAAGAAACAATTATTACAGTGAACTGGCAACCAACAGAATGGGAAAAACTTTTACAAGCTACCCATCTGACAAAGGGTTAATATGCAGAACCTACAAATAACTAAAACAGATTTACAAGAAAAAAAAACCCATTCAAAACTGGGTGAAGGACATAAACAGACACTTTTCAAAAGAAGACATATATGAGGCCGACAGACATATGAAAAAAATGCTCATCGTCACTGGTCATTAGAGAAATGCAAATCAAAACCACATTGAGATACCATCTCATACAAGTTAGAATGTCAATCATTAAAAAATCTGGAGACAACAGATGCTGGAGAGGATGTGGAGAAATAGGAACACTTTTACACTGTTGGTGGGAGTGTAAATTAGTTCAACCATTGTGGAAGACAGTGTGGCGATTCCTCAAGGACCTAGAAATAGAAATTCCATTTGAGCCAGCAATCCCATTACTATGTATACATCCAAAGGACTATAAATCATTCTGTTATAAAGGCAAATGCACATGTATATTCATTGTGGCACTGTTTATAGTAGCAAAGACCTGGAACCAACCCAAATGCCCATCCATGATAGACTGGACAAGGAAAATGTGGCACCTATACACTATGGAATACTACGCAGACATAAAAAAATCATGAGTTCATGTCCTTTGTAGGGACATGGATGAATCTGGAAACCATCATTCTCAGCAAACTGACACAAGAACAAAAAATCAAACACCACATGTTCTTACTCATAGGCAGGTGTCGAACAATGAGAACACATGGACAGAGGGAGGAGAGCATCATACACTGGGGTCTGTTGCAGGGGACTAGGGGAGGGACAGCGGTGGGTGGTAGGGAGGTTGGGGAGGGATAACATGGGGAGAAATGCCAGATGCAGGTGATGGGGGGATGAAGGCAGCAAACCACATTGCCGTGTGTGTACTAGTGCAACAATCCTGCATGTTCTGCACATGTACCCCAGAACCTAAAGTACAATAAAATATATATATATGTGTGTATATATATATATATATATATATATATATATATATATATATATGTGTGTGTATATATATATATGAAAAAAGCCCTCTCATTGGATGAGAACAAGAATGGAAAGGGAATAACTCAGGGATATAATCTCCAGCTGCCCAAGCCTCCAGCAGCACCCCGTCTGGGTCCCCTTCCATGCCGTGAAAGCTGTCCTTTCACTCTGCATAATAAACTGCACTACTGAAAGAAAAAAAAAAAAAAGAATTTCTAGGTAGGATAAACTACTGAAACACACACTACTAAGCATAAGTTTTAGTCTATATACTTTTAGCTTTTTATCTTTATATGGTATAGAGAGATTAAACATATTTGAGTCTGTTAATGAAAAATTATACTCTGAGAAAATATATGTCTTCAAAAATAGTGAAATGATATATTAATAAATTTGTTAGCCTGCTACATAATACTTGTATGTGACAGACAATTCACATGTATCCTTCCTAGTTTTCTCTGTAAAAGGAGGTTACTAACAGTTAAAAATTATACTCAATATGTGCAAATAAAACTACCAGAAATAATAAAGGTGAAGAGAAACAATTTGACACGTAAAATATGCAAAAAATTGAACGTGTTTTTGATTAAAAAGGTATGAGGTAAGCAGAATGTGTTTTTGTTAAATGAAACACAAGTTATTTCATTCTAAAAGAGAATGACTCATTGTTCCAAAATGAGAAAGAAGAAAATGTAGGAGAAAGCAAATCTTGAATGGATATTTAAAAAATGTAGACGTTTTGTGTTAAAGGAATCTTTAAAAAGAAATTTAATGTGTGGTCAAATTGGCTGAAGATTTGAATGGATTTATTGATAAGTTCATTTTTAAAAAACTTTAATACCAAAGCATATTGATGAAAAATTAAAGTGACAAAGTTTTCTTGGATTATTGGTTTGTTCTTAGTAAGAGATTGTAAAGGCTTTTTGTGGGATGGGGAGTTGCTGTGCTTTATGTTAACCTTATCTTTTTTTTTTTTTTTTGAGACATTCTTGCTCTGTTGTCCAGCCTGGAGTGCAGCGGCTGGATCTCAGCTTACTGCAGCCTCTGCCTCCCAGGTTCAAGCGATTCTCATGCCTCAGCCTTCCAGGTAGCTGAGTAGCTAGGACATGCACCACCCTGCCTGGATAGTTTTTGTATTTTTAGTTGAGATGGGATATCCCCATGTTGGCCAGGCTGGTCTTGAGCTCCTGGCCTCATATGATCTGTCTGCCTCTGCCTCCCAAAATGCTGGAATTATAGATATGAGCCACTGTGCCTGGCTATTATCGTGTTTTGTTTTCATGTTATTTAATTTAATTTAATTCTAAGTTCTGAAATACATGTGCAGGACATGCGGGTTTGTTACATAGATAAGCGTGTGCCATGGTGGTTTGCTGCACCTGTCAACCTATCACCCAGGTGTTAAGCCCTGCATGCCTTTTAATAAAGAGAATTGATATGTCTCAGTTTAAAAAGACTTAAAGATTTTTACATTTTCACAATTTTGCCTTCCTAAAACCAAATCCTAAATGAAATCTTGTTTTAGAACTTACTGATATTTACGTGTGGGTCCCTGGGAAATTGCAAAGGATTTGTAAAGAGAAACTTTAAAAATAAATAATTTATTTAATATGTTAAATTGCATGGGGAACATTGTGAAACAAGTAGTGATGTTTAACTTTTCCTACGTTATATTTATATGGGTAAATGCTATTAATACAAGTATTTCAGAAATTCAATGAAGTTCATAGAAATTTGTCGCTACCTTTGCCATTCGTGTTTCCTAATACAATGTTATCATCCGTCATAATTCCAGTTATTTTTTAAAATGTTGTATGTCACAGAAATAACCAAATTTCCTTGTCAAATTATTTCTTTTTTTTTTCATTTTCTCATTTTTTTGTTGTTGTTGTTGAGATGGGGTCTTGCTCTGTCGCCTAGGCTGGAGTGCAGCGGTGTGATCTCAGCTCACCGTAGTCTTTACCACCTGGGTTCAAGCGATCCTCCCACTCAGCCTGCAGAGTAATTGGGATTACAGGCATCTGTCACCATGCCTGGTTAATTTTTGTATTTTTTGTAGAGATGGGGTTTTGCCACGTTGGCCGGGCTGGTCTCCAGTTCCTGAGCTCAAGCAATCCACCCCTCTCAGCTTCCCAAAGTGGTGGGATTACAGGCCTGAGCCACTGTACCTGGTTGTCAAATTAATTCCTATAAAATCTTTAATCATGGTCATTAAAAAAATTTCTCATCCAGATAGTTTTTGCTTCACTCTGATTCTTCTTTATTTTTATATTTTATTATGCTTTAAGTTCTGGGGTACATGTGCAGATCATGCAGGATTTTTACATAGGTATACACAAGCCATGGTGGTTTGTTGCATCCATCCCCCTGTCATCTACATTAGATATTTCTCCTGATGTTAGCCCTCCCCATTCCCCACACCACCTGCTACCTTGCTATCACTCTAATTCTTCTCTGAAAGCATTTGTAAGCAGCTATTGGCCAGAATGCTCCCTGAAGGCATTGCTTAAACAACTTTGAGATCATTCCACTGGACTGAGTAAGGATTTGCCGAACATTAGTGGAGAAATTGACAGGTTTTAATGAAACTGCAAACCTAAGATCAAGCGGAATGCTTTTTGTTTTGGAACACAGCTGTTTTTAAATGTTTTATTTCCATATTTAAGGAAACTTTTTCTCTTACTACACTTTTGTAAATGGAAATGGAACAATTATCTTTCTCCCTACTGATGCCTCCAGAATTTGGAAGCTCATTGAATTTTCTTATTTTCATGGCAATTCATTATTGGCATAAGTTTAGTAAGAATCTGTTCTCTTTGTAACAGGACATAATTGGGAACATTGGTTATATTACCAAGGTTTTAGCTGGAATGCCATATTTGAGAATTATGTGCATGGAATCTGGTTTAAGGAAGTAGAGTTGACTTTGTGGAGCTGATACTTACAAAGGCCTCTTTGAAAAACCACCTTGATACCTGGATTACAGGATTCCCAGCATCAGAGGTGAATAAGGAAAGTCACTTACTGGCAGCACCAGGATTTTTGCAGTATCTTGGGGACCTCAAGAAGAGAGGAATTTGCCCAAATCTATAGGTCCAAAGTCAAATCTATCAGTGAGTTCTTGGCCTGGCTTCTTAGCCTCAAGAGACTTCTAAAAGTCTAATGTGAGATTCCTGATGAAAAGTTTCAGCAAAACAAACTCAAAAAGACCTGTGTAGTCAGGTACCATTTTTGCTGCACATATGTTATTAATCAGGCCAAATCTAATGAGACTAGGCATATTTTGTAAACAAAAATCAAAATGGGAGTAACTGTAGAGGTAAATCTTATGTATTGATAAAAAAAACTATAGTGTACCGTTGTGGGTTCTCAATTCTTCTAGTTTTCTCTGACATGGCTACAATTCTGAAAACTAAAGTTTCCAATTTTTCTCCCAGCCTCCTAACTTGGAGTTACTAAGAAATAAAACTGCTCTTTTCTGAAGCTGGATGATTTGATATAAACTTGGGAGAAATCACTGCAACACACTACGTATGGGCAAACCTTGTGCCTCCTGCTATATGGGTCACTCAGAAAGTTACTCCTGATGCCATCACCAAAGACATTCAAAACACAATCCAGGACATCTGTGGGACTGCCACTTTCATCCTTGGGATAAACGTTTAGAACTTTTCTCTATTGGCTGCCCCCCGAACTCAAACGAAGTTTCTAACTACTATCTTTATTTTACTTGTATTTTCATAGAAATTCCTTTCATTGTATTCCTGACTGTTGGCACTATCCAGCAAATATCCTATATTACCAGGTTCCAAGAGATGGTTCAGCTAGTCTTTAATGAATAAAAGGCAATCAAAGAAGAAATAGACTTACATTGTTCCCAAAAAGAAGAATATGTCTTCTTCCCTTTAATAAGAGGAAGAACTGACATTGATTTTTTCCTGAACCAAATTTTAGTCGGCTTGCTGTGAGCCCAATTAGACTCACATTCTTGAATATTCTTGGGAAATCCTCCAAGAGCCTAATTTTAGTAAGAATTCTGCTAAGTAAGTTCATCAGAACCCCCTACCCTTGATATCTTAATTACCCTCTAATCTGACCAAACTCCTCATCCATACGATCCCCCAGTTGATGTCTGATCCCCTGGCCTGCCTTCAGCAAGAATCATAATAAGTAGGTTCAGCCAAAATCCATCCTTACCTCTGATGTGTTCCTCTTAATAATTTTCCATTCACCAACTACACTGCTTTTTAGCTGTAAATTCCCACATTGCCTTGTATTCATAATTTTGCCCAATTCTGTACTGAGGTGTCTTTTCCCCTGTTGAAGCAGTTCCCTAGTAACTTCTGTTTTTACCACCTTAACTATTCTTAGACTCTAATTTTTCTTTGTCAAATGGAACAAGTTGTACAGAAAGTCTAAGGAGAAAGATTCTTTAGGACCCTTTGGAAGAAATTATTTTATTATGGAAAAGTTAAGTGGGGTAAAGAGTGGGAAACCTTGAGTTTCTGTTTCAGAAAGAAAAGTTTCTGACTTTAGGATATATAATTGCTATTAAATAGTCTGCCATCTTGTATTTGGTTGATGACTTTGGTATTGGTTGTTTTAAACTAGAAATAAGATGTACCATGTAATTTTTGGTTTCTGAATTAATTTTTTTAAATTGATTCAACTATTGTCTTTGTGCAGAAGAAACAATGTAAATGGATTAAAAGTTTTTTCGAGGCACTGAAAAATAGTCATAGAGCCAATATGTTAATAAGATAGTGAGATAGTAATGGCATTGAGCTAGATCTTGGTGATAGAGTTCTGTGATTAATATAACTTCAATAAAAACATAGAAGTTGGTTTACAGATGGGTGGCAGAGGACACATATTTATAGAAAAGTTCAATGGCAGTTCGCCAACATTAAAGTCTAGGTACAGAATGACAAAGATCCAATTAAGAAAGCATGTAGATAATGTTGGATCCATGTGAATGTTTATAATATTCTTGGTATTTGGATTGATGCCAGTGGAATTTGGCCCAGTAGGAACCAAGACTAGGTTTCAAGGAAATGGTGCCTTAGGAGGATGAAAGTGCAAAGGTAAAAGCCCCAGACAATTTGGCACTCTCATTTACAATGGGGACTTTCGGGTATTTCCTAAATTTGCAGGAAAACAGGAAAGCTACTTTTCAGGAAGGGCAACATCCATGAGGTTTTTACATTGCGTATTTTAGGTTAGCAGCAATCTATTTAGCAATGGCAGCCTCTTTGGGTTATTGATTTTTTTAAATCAGTTCTTATTTAAATGAAAACGGAGAACATTTAGATTCTGTTTTCTAAATTATGTAACTCTCCTCCTGACTGAAAAGAGCTATAACCCTACTTTTTTCCCCATAATTAAAGTCTAGCTCTAATTAAGTCTAAAGTAAAGCATTCTTTAATATGATTGCCTTAGTATCCTTAAGGCATTTCAGATTACTTAACACCAATGGTAAGACATACATCTTGCTTGTGATCTTGAGGTTTGCTTGAACTTTTTTTTTTTTAATCTTCATCATGAGGCCTCGGCAGGTTTTTATGAACATTTCTAATTCATATAGTTTTTCTCTTTAAACTACCTTTTATCTCCATCTGTAGCAGCTGACAAATTTTTACACATTGAAAACACAGAAAAGGGACTGGTTGCGGGGGTTCATGCCTGTAAACCCAGGAATTTGGATTGCTTAAGCCCAGGAGTTTGAAACCAACCTGGGTAACATAGTGAGAGACCCCTATCTCTACAAAAATTAAAAAAAATCAGGGCTGAGCATGGTGGCTCACGCCTGTATTGCCAGCATTTTGGGAGGTTGAGATGAGCAGATCACTTGAATCCAGGAGTTCAAGACCAGCCTAGGCAATACAGCCAAACCCCATCTTTACCAAATAAATAAATAAGTAAACAAATAATAAGCTAGGTGTGATGGTACATGCCTGTAGTCCCAGTTACCAGGGAGGCTGAGGTGGGAGGGTCAGCTGGGCCTGGAAGGTTAAGGCTGCAGTGAGCCATGATCATGACACTGTACTCCATCCTGGACAATAGAGCAAGATCCTGTCTCAAAAAAAACAAAACAAAAAAACAAAAACACAAAAAAACCAATTAGCTGGGCATGGTGGCACATACCTATTGTCCTACCTACTTGAGAGGCTGAGGCTGGAGAATCACTTGAGCCTGGGAGATCAAGGTAGTGAGTCATTATTGTGCCACTGCACTCCAGTCTGGGTGACAGAGGGAGACCCTGCATTAAAACAAAAAAGAAAGGAAAAGTAGTGAGAAAACTTTTGTTGTTAATGTTATATTTATTGCACAAATAATATACATTCATTAGAAAAAATTAAAAGATAAAGCAAAATCAATACCATTTTGATGTAGAGTCTTCATACTTCTCATGCACACACAACTAGAAAATATACACATATTTTAATTTAACTTGGAACAAAACCTTTTCCCATAATTCACATAATTTTCACATAATTCAATTCTTTATCATGAACACGTTTCCATTTCCTTTTGATATATAAGTCTTTTTTCTCAATAATACACAGAATTCAAATAGTGGATTTATCACTTTTTCAATCAAGTATCTATTAATGAATATTAGAGTTGTTCTTAATCTTTGACTAACCAAAGAACTCTACAATGACTATTCTCTTGAATATATCCTTGCCAACATGTGAAATTATTTCCTTATGATGTAGTAGTAAAAGTAGAATTTTTGATCAAATTTTAAACCTTTTGTTGTTTATGCTATAAAATTACCTTTTAGAAATTTTGTACCAACTTCAATTTCAAAGAGTGTTGAGAGAAAGGAAATAAGACATCTTACAGATCTTAGGACAAGCATAAAGATCTAAAAGAAATCTCTATTTGCAAAACATTATGCATTTTGATGTGTACTGTACCTTGAACCAACTTTCTTTAATTCAAACACACAAAAGTTCACAGTTCTTTCAGATAGCCTGCTCTCTCCTCTTTAACATTTGGCATAGCAAGTACTTTGCGCAAATACCCTTCAAATTTCAGAATGAAAGGGAAGAATCACAAATACACTTTCTTTCCTTTTTTTTTTTTTTTTTTGAGACTCAGACTTGTTCTGTTGCCCAGGCTGGATTGCAGTGGCATGATCTCAGCTCCTCAGCTCACTGCAACCTCTACCTGCCAGGTTCAATCAATTCTCCTGACTCAGCCTCACAAGTACCTGGAACTACAGGCACTCACCAATATGCCCAGTTAATTTTTGTATTTTCAGTAGGGACAGGGTTTTACCATGCTGACCAAGCTAATCTCGATCTCCTGGCATAATGATCTGTCCGCCTTGGCCTCCCAAAGTGCTGGGATTACAAGCGTGAGCCACCATGTCTGGCCACAAATACACTTTCTAAAAATTATTACTTCAAAGAAGAAATCAACCCCACAGAAATACAAACAATTATAAGAGAATACTATAAATACCTCTATGCAAATAAACTGGAAAATCTAGAAGAAACGGATAAATTCCTGCATACACACACCCTCCCAAGACTGAACCAGGAAAAAAATTGAATCCATGAATAGGCCAATAATAAGTTCTGAAATTGAGGTAGTACTAAATAGCCTACAAACAAAAAGAAGCCCAGGACCAGATGGATTTACAGCTGAATTCTATCAGAGGGACAAAGAGGAGCTGGTGCCATTTCTTCTGAAACTACTTCAAACAATTGAAAAGGAGGGACTCCTTCCTAACTCATTTTAGGATGTCAGCATCATCCTGATACCAAACCTGGCAGAAATACAACAAAAAAAGAAAACTTCAGGCCAATATCCTTCATGAACATTGATGCAGAAGTCCTCAATAAAATACTGGCAAACTGAATCCAGCAGCACATCAAAAAGCTTATGCACCATGATCTAGTCAGCTTCATCCCTGGGATGCAAGGCTGGTTCAATATAAGCAAATCAATAAAGGTAAATCATTACCTACACAGAACTAAAGACAAAAACCGCAAGATTATCTCAATAGTCACAGAAAAGGCCTTCAATAAAATTCAACTTCATGTTTAAAACTCTCAATAAACCAGATATTAAAGGAACATACTTCAAAATAATAAGAGCTATTTATGACAAGCCCACAGCCTATATCATACTGAATGGGCAAAAGCTGAAAGCATTCCCCTTGAAAACTAGCACAAAACAAGGATGCCCTCTCTCATTACTCTTATTCAACATATTATTGGAAGTTCTGACCACAGCAATCAGGAAAGAGAAAGAAATAAGGGATATTCAGATAGGAAGAGAGGAAGTCAAATTGTCTTTGTAGATGACATGATCCTATATCTATAGAACACCATTGTCTCAGCCCAAAAGCTTCTTAAGCTGATAAGCAATTTCAGCAAAGTCTCAGGATACAAAATCAATGTGCGGAAATCACAAGTATCCTTTAGACCAACAATAGATAAGCAGAGATCCAAATCATGAATGAACTCCAATTCACAATTACCACAAAGAGAATAAAATACAGAGGAATACAGCTAATGAGGGAAGCAAAGGCCTTTCCAAGGAGAACTGTAAACCACTGCTCAAGGAAATCAGAGAATACACAGCAGATGGAAAAACATTCCATACTCATGGATAAGAAGAATGAATATTGTGAAAACGGCCATACCACACAAAGCAGTTTGTAGATTCAATGCTATTTCCATTAAACTACCACTGACATTCTTCACAGAATTAGGAAGAAAAAAAAAATACAAATTCATATGGAACAACAACAGCAAAAGGCTCATATAGCCAGGACAATTCTAAAAAAAAATGAACAAAACTGGAGGCATCATGCTGACTTCAAACTATACTGCAAGGCTAAAGTAATGAAACAGCATGGTACTGTACAAAAAACTGGCAAATAGACCAATGGAACAGAATAGAGAACTCAGAAATAAAACTGCACATCCACAACCCTATGATCTTCTATAAAATAAGATGCTGACAAAAATAAGCAATGGGGAAAGGAATTCCAATTTAACAAATGGTGCTGGGAAAACTGGCTAGCCATCTGCAGAAAATTGAAACTGGATTCCTTCCTTCTACCTTTATACAAAAACGAACTCAAGGGGGATTGAAGACTTAAATGTAAAACCCAGAACTATAAAAACCTTAGAAAAAAATACTAGGCAATACCATTCAGGACATAGACATGGGGATAGATTTTGTGATGAAATTGTCAAAAGCAATTGCAACAAAAGCAAAAATTAGCAAATGGGATTTAATTAAACTAAAGAGCTTCTGCACAGCAAAAGAAACTATCAACAGAATGAACAGACAACCTACAGAATGGGAGAATATTTTTGCAATCTGTCCATTGAACAAAGGCCTAATATTCAGAATCTACAAGGAACTTATGCAAATTTACTAGAAAAAAAACCTCATTACATGGGCAAAGGACATGAACAGACACTTCTCAAAGGAAGACATACATGCGGCCAAGAAACTATGAAGAAAAGCTCAACATCACTGACCATTAGAGAAATGCAAATCAAAACCACAATGAAATACCATTTCATACCAGCCAGAATGGCAATTATTAAAAAGTAAAGAAACAACAGATGCTGGCAAGGTTGCGGAGAAATAGGAAAACTTTTACACTGTTGGTGGGAATGTAAATTAGTTTAACTATTGTGGAAGACAGTGTGATGATTCCTCAAAATTTTAGAACCAAAATACCATTTGGCCCAGCAATCCCATTACTAGGTTTGTACCCAAAGGAATATAAATCATTCTATTATAAAGATACATGCACGTGTATGTTCATTGCAGCATTATTCCCAAGAAAAAAAGACATGGAACCAACCCAAATGCCCATCAATGATAGACTGGATAAAGAAAATGTACATATACACCATGGAATACTATGCAGCCATAAAAAGGAACAAGATCATGTCCTTCACAGGGGCATGGATGAAGCTGGAAGACATTAACCTCAGCAAGCTAATGCAGGAACAGAAAAGCAAACACTGCATGTTCTCACTTATAAGCGGGAGCTGAACAATAAGAACACATGGACACAGGGAGGGAAACAACACACACTGCGGCCTGTCAGGGGAGGGCAGTGGGGGCAGTGAGAGCATCAGGAAAAAGAGCTAATGCATGCTGGGCTTAATACCTAGATGATGGGATGATAGGTGCAGCTAACCACCATGGTGCACATACAAACTTGCACATCCTGCACGTGTATGCTGGAACTTAAAAAATAAAATGAAATAAAATAGAATAAAATAAAAGGAAGAAATCAGATTATACAAGACAAATTTCTTAGAAACTGATAAAAGTAAGGATACTTCAAAGAAAAAATATGAAATGCAACTAAAGTTATACTTAGTTTTCAAATATATGAAGCATTCAACTTAAGCAGTTAGAAAAAAAAAAAAGAAAATAGCAATCAGAGACAAGTCGTGTTTTTGCTTCTAATTTAAACTAAATGTCAAGTACAGAGCAACAATTTAATTGTTCAATATACATAAATAAGAATTTATAAGTAAGGATTTAGTAAATATAAAAGACAAAATAAATGAGGTATGAAAAAATGGTCTAAGAAACAAAACCAATAGCATTTTTGAAGTTAATGTTAACAAAAAGCTGTTAGATGATTTTTAAAGGTGGACGGGGCAGCCAACACTTATTAATTTTGCCATTTCTGTGCTATTTTTTTGTATTGCAGAAAACAAAGGTCCTTCTATGACTAATGAAATTCAGTGTCAAGAACTGGAAACATCTGAAATTTTACCCTTTTTGCAAGCTATATCGTGTTAGTCTGCCACTGCTTCATGGAAGCTGGCAGAAGACATGAGCAGATTCTTATGCTAGCTATTAAGGACTTTATTATTCAGAACAACAGCAAAACCCAGAGTATCAGCATTTGCATTGGTTCTGAAAGACACAAATCCCACAGGTTAATACAAAGAGGTCTGGGTTACACCTGCATGCATAATGGGGTGGGGTAGAAGAGAGGAATTCTAAACTATGGTACCTGAATCTTTTCAAATGAGCAGTAATCCTATCTGGACTTCACCCTAGGAGACATTATCTCTGTCTTTTCCTAGAGGAAGACATTTTCTCTGTCATTTGCCATATAAACATCTTTGAGAAGGTAATTTGAAATAAACAGAGTGCCTTTAACTGCAAGATGTGCAGAAATGTGAGAGACCCACAGAGAGCTGTCTCCTTGCAGAAAAAAGAAAAGGATGTACAATTATTGGGTGAGCTGCAGTAGGCAGATTTGTGGGATTATAACAAAGCAGATTGAAATTTTTGCCTGCGTTTTCCGAATATTGTCCAGTTGAATTGCCCACATTGATGCTGAGGTCAGTTGAGGAAAGAAGTAGTGGTTTCTTGCAATTCTTTACTTCCCAATTTCTTGAATGTGACAGAGCTTTGCTGTCTCTTCCAAACCAGGTTTTCAAATTGTTTTATAAGGTTATAACTGGCTTTATTAATTTTCTTCTTGCTTATTATACTTTGCATGTCTTTCAATTTTCTGACAAAACTCTGACTGATATGATAGATAATTTAAGAGTCTGGTTCAAAAAACAGATCCTTGTAGATGGGAATCTGTGATTTGCCATTGGAAGGCCATAATGAACCCATCATCAGTGAAAAGTAGGATACTGGTAGTTGAAAGAAAACAATGGCAATAGGTACGTGTTGGAAATAAGTGCCTAATGAAGATTAGGCTCTGAAGAACCTAAAGAAAAATGACAAGCTCAGGACACAATCGGAAAAGCAAAACTTTTATGAAAGCTCTTAAGAATCCATTTTTTTAGTAACCTGTGTTTACAGAGGTACTAAACACTAAACCAGAAATAGGATTTGATCATGTGGTTTGCAAACTTAAAAGGAAAATTAAATTCTTAATTATGCTAGGGCTTCAACGTAAAAGTTGGGGTATTGATTAAGAAAGAATAGAATTCCATGAATTGGAATGAAAATTTTTGATGGATTCCAAAAAGTCTGAGGACTTCAAACTGCCTATGTCATTGATCCTTAATTTCTATCAGAAGCAGCTCATCTTTTTTGTTTGAGAACATTAGTCTTCCTTCACCTGAAGATTCTAAATGACCTCAATGATGTGTTCTCTTCTAAGGCAATGCTGATTTTATTCAAGACCTACTACCTCTCATTGATTCCAGATCCATAATTAGAGGATGAACACAAGACAAGTTGGGAAAAACTAAAAATCTAATCCGGGAGAGATAGCACATACATGAAAACAGAAACATTATTTTTCAAATTTACCTTCACAAAAACCAGGGGAGGAATGTAGGGAGGAATGACTAAACGTTTTGAAGCAGTTCACACACACAAAAATACTATACCACGTACCAGATTAGATTACTGATATGGGCACCTTTACCGGAGGTTCTGGTGTGACTGTGACCTCAAGCAGCTGGGAGTGGTTCTCTTAGTTTACTCAGTCTGTTGACTTAAATCTGAACATAGCAGTGACCTAAATTAAATAAGGTTGAGATGTCAGAATATCCTTAGTTTAAAGTATACTAATGAATCTAAAAGCTTAGGGAAATAGGAATGTTGGAGGACATTTTCATGGGAAACTCACATATTTTACCTTACTGTATCTCTGAGGAAGATTTAGAGAACACTTCCTTCACCAAAGCTTTAAGAGATACCAGGGAAGGTAGATCCAGCATTGTAGCAAATGTAGCGGTGGCTGTTCTTTGCAGGCAAGGAAAGACTGTGACAGATTGAGCCTCTTACATGGGCTCATTGATTTAAAGGAATAAAAGATCTCAGAATGACAGAAGCTGAGTAGTAGCACTAAACTTCCAGACACAAGGATGTTCAGTTATCATAAAGGGAAGAAGGGTAGGTCTTTGATAGTTGAGCAGCCTAGTAACATTTTCTGTAATATATACTTGATCTGGATATTTGATTGAAAAATAAAACTATAGATTTAGTGATTAGAGATCTGAATTGAGTCACTACAAAGCAGAATCACAGCCTCTCACTGAAATGCCATATTTAATCTAGTACATAGATCCAGAACTTTTTGAATAAAGAATAAGCAGATTCCCTTCAGGAGGACCCCAACAAAATTACCATTAGTAGGTACTACAAATAATTCTTTCAGCCTTCTATCAACTAAACTATGGCAATTTACCAGGGGAAACCATGCATCAAATAATGCAAATGACCAGATTTCTCAGACACTTTTGGACATAAGTCCCAAACTGAACCTAAAACATGGAGCTTCAAACTGCTTCAGTGAGATTGGTTTTATTGTGATCAGGCAATGCGTGAGATTTTGGCTGCCAACAATGTCTACCGAGTTGGAATGTCTACTAAAGTCTATTAAGCTGGAATAGATATACTTGGCAACTGATGGAGTCCCCACATTGGGTTTTTGCCCTTTAGAAACAGCCACTATAAGAAGGGAAAAATAGAAGCTGAGGGAAAGCTTCTCTCTAGCAAAGCAATATATGAACATTAAGGCCAAATCAAGGGCAGTTGCAGACTATTGCCACTAACAAATATGTGAAGGATGCAGAATAAATTTTCAAATATCTCATTTCTATCTAACTTACCTATTTGTTTTGTGAAGACATACGGATCTTGCAGAATATCAGTTGATTGTCATGAAACTAATCAGGTGGTGATTCTAATTTTGGTTGCTGTTCCAGATGCGGTATCTTTATTGGAGTAAATCAATTTAGCTCCTAGTATCCAGCAGATAGTTAATATTCAGGTATTTATCTGCAACTTTAAAAATATAATTAGTGAAAATCAACAGAAAGAAATTTGCTTTCATCTGGCGGGGACAGTAGGATGTCTTCTTCATCTTACTTAAGGACGATATAAACTCTTTCTCTCGCTCGTAATAGTTTCTACAGGAAATCATCACACAGAATACAAGGTAGGAGGCTTCATAACACAGATATCTGGGGAAAGTGTATGTGCGAACACTCACAAAATCTTTCCAGAGAAGGCTTTCAATAGTAGCAGTACACAACCCTTTCTATACAAGTCAGTTTGCCTCTCTTCTTAGTCATTTCATCACTGGATTCATGAATAAAATGGCCGTAATGAAGATGAAGCCTAAACAAAGATTTTTATTCTCACAAAGCTCATGTGGCACACACGACAGCCAAAGAATGAAACCGCCAATGGTGTAGACCAAACTGAGCCCCCAATATAGCACCATTGCCTAGTGTGACGAGTGAGCCATTCGGTGGCAGAATAATTACTTTGGACCTCTGCCATTCTGGAAGGGAAGAATGCATTGCCTTTAGAAAAGATACTTTGGATATAAATTCATATTTCTTCCCCTACAATGCTTTCACCAGCATCACCACCTGTGTATAATACCTTATTCTCTCATTTGGTATCCCACGTAATATGGCTTCTGACCAAAGAGCTCATTTTACAGAGAAAGTAGTGACTCATATCCATGAGACTTACTGGTGCTACCATGTACCACATTGCCTGAAGATGCTGTCTTAATGAAATAGCCCGATGGTATACTGAAGGAATAGTACATACCTGCTGGGAGGACAACAAGAGCCAAAACATACAAATAAAAGCTTGTAGTTCCTAGGTGCCATCTGACAAGATGTATAACATGTTCCAGTAGCAATCGATAGCAACGACTAATAAATACCTAATGCTGTTTCTACAATAGTAAGGACACACGGCTTTGAGAATGAAGGGGCTGGAGTGGGAGTATTCCCTGCCCTGTTACCTCAACGATACATTCACTAAAAATGTTGTTTCCCATTCCTATAACTTTGAATTCTGCTGGATTATTGTGTTTAATTATCACAAAAAAATGTTTCTATTCAACTGGAAACTGAGAATCCCATGGAAACACCTTGAGCTCCTTATGCCACTGACTCAATGGGCAAGGGAAGAGTTAAATGTCTGAGAGGACTGATGTTTATTATCAAGGGAAAATAGGGTTGCTAAGGTTGCTTTGACACACTCTTAGCCTTTCCTACTAACGCCTATTGCTGCTGTTGTCACTGCTGGTGCTCACACTGCTATGAACACGTTAGGAATAACGTTTGGTCACAGACCAGGTAAAGAATAACAACCAGACCAGAAATGTGAGCTGAGGGGCAAGGAACAAGAGCTAGATACTGGAAGAAGGAAGTTACAGAACCCAACTCTGACCTCATGACTTACCGCTATGTGTATTTTCATCTCTGCTTTGTTTACGTGTGTACATGATGGCAAATATGGACTGAAACGAAAAGATTAAAAAGATATTATTTGGCTTGCATAAAACTAAATAAGTCTTAAAAAACACAAATAAATTCAAACAATGCTGTTTTTAAAGTTTATAACATTTCTACCTCTGAAATTATTAAAGCTTAAACCCTCACCACGATTCTGGGGCTAATCTGTTTACCTTGCATGTGTGTTTAAATTCATGTATTTTAACCAATCTACATTTTTTTCCTCTCTCTTACCTTACCATTGTATATAATGTGTGCTGTTGCTGGTGGTTATGCTTATAATTTAGTTGTAAAATATCAAAGAGGGATTTTATGGTAGGTGTGCATATTTTCTTCTTTGTTTTGCACATATTTTTATGAATAAATTAATTTTTTTCCTCCTATTTCTCTTTCCTGGGCAAGGGAAAATAAAGTTATTGACACATTTCCAAAACTTCCACTGGACATCCTTATTCCTTTTCTCCCAAGATCTACAGGAACAAATGCAAAGATTGGGCTACAGCAGAAGAAATATTCCACTCCTCACTTGGAGCTGTAATCTGTTTTCCTGCTGCATCCTGCATTCTTTCCCTTAAATGTTTTCCCAGGGTGTTGCATAGCCCCAGAACCCTTGGTAATTTTGCCAAGAACAAATTGTGAAGTAGTTTCTGAACCCATTACCTACTAAGATGTTATTGTTCATCTTAATTTTACAAAGTGTCCGTCCTTGGCCAAAAATTTGCTTCCTTAAATAACAAGAGATTGTTTAAGTAATTCTTAGGAGGCTCAACTGAAAAGACTCCCTTTGGCCAAAGGGGCAAATCCTGGATTGAGTTTTTGAAATGGCCTTTTAAAAATTATTTATTGCATAAGAAATTAAAGAGGGCCTATATATATATATACATAAAATATGTAAACATATATATATAAAATATGTAAACATATATATAATATGTAAACATATATATATAATATGTAAACACATATATATAATATGTAAACATATATAATATGTAAACATATATATATAATATGTAAACATATATAATATGTAAACATATATATAATATGTAAATATATATTATATGTAAATATATATTATATGTAAACATATATATAAAATATGTAAACATATATAATATGTAAACATATATATAATATGTAAACATATATATATAATATGTAAACATATATATATAATATGTAAACATATATATATATATAAAACAGCGGTTGAGCTACTGCTCTTCTGTATTAAAACCCGTAGAAGATTTAACCTGCTATGGATTTCTGGGAGGTCACTGGGCTAGATAAACTAGCTCAGAGTTTGGAGTAAGCTTTTTCAAACAAAGTCACTGAATAGATATGGATGAGGAAAAAAGCTTGTGAAAGGCATCAGGCACTGCAAACAACAGCTGCAGCTGCAAACCAGAAAGCATTCATATCTCTGTGTGACAGTTTGTTCCTCAGCCTTCCCAGGACTAGCGTGTGCACACAAACAAACCAGATAAGACAAGAAAGAGAGTCATTTATATCCTTACACTGTTTGCATTTATGCGCACGAGGGTACAAAAGGTGACAACATAGAAACACATTTGAAACATTGCTCTGTGACTAAGAACTTAGTGTTATCATCAAAGTAATAAACTGTATGAACTGCCCCCATTTATGCTAAATCTCTCAGAGGCACCAAACAGCTCAGCTGTGGCTGCTAGACCTCAGCACCTTGAAGACTGGAGATTTTGCTCTCTCTGGTGATAGCCCGTGAGGACAAAGGCAGGCCTGTTGGAGAAAACCATTTATCAGAGCCTTCCTCTTACATAGGGATGCAGAGTGATTGGACTTCAGGGGACTGCTGTGGAGAGGGAGAAAGGAGAGAAAGGATAAATCTACTTACACTCTAGAGAAGAGACAGCTGGGCTGGGCACGGTGGCTCATGTCTGTAATCCCAGCCCTTTGGGAGGCCGAGGCAGGCAAATCACCAGGGCAGGAGATCGAGATCATCCTACCCAACATGGTGAAATCCCGTCTCTACTAAAATACAAAAAATTAGCCGGGCGTGGTGGCGGGCACCTGTAATCCCAGCTACTCAGGAGGTGAGGCAGGAGAATCACTTGAACCTGGGAGTTGGAAGTTGCAGTGAGTGGAGATCGTGCCACTGCACTCCAGCCTGGTGACAGACCGAGATTCCATCTCAAAAAAAAAAAAAAAAAAAGAGAGAGAGAGAAAGAGAAGAGACAGCTGGCTGCATGTTCTTTCCAACCACACTTGTTCCTACTGCTAGTGCCATTAGGAATAATTTCTAAATTCTATTGTTGGGTATCTAGTACCTGCTTTGAGACATGGAGTCTAATTTTTTATTTGTTTACATAGTTTGTTATTTGATTTCTTATCTGATGTTAAATAGCATCTATAATTTTGTGCTTAAAATATTAATCCTCCTATAAAGAGAACAATAACAGGATTTCACAAACACTTGTGGTTCTGTCTGTTTTATATCAAAATAATACAAAACACTTAGACTTTTATATTAGATATCAGTATGTAGACTCTCATGATTTTGGTATGCAATGTACATTTTAGAGCACTTACCATAAGAATATGATAAATCATATTGAAATAAATGATTTTAAGAGAAACTGAAATCGGATATTAAGCTGAATATATTTCAGTCATATTGTATGGGGTTTCTTGAATCCAAAATGTTTTATTTCCTTTGTCACAAGAGTGAAAATTTAGCAGCAAAATGTATCTACTGTTATTACAACAACCACAAAACCGTTTCCAAATTTATATTGCCGTTCTCTTTAAGGGGCAAATAACTTTCACATTTAAAATATGATGAAAATCAGGTTGCTTAGCTTTAAGTGAAAACTTAACCACTTCAAGAGCAATGATCATACGAAGTATGTAGAAAAAACTTTCACTGAGAGGATTTTGTCTTTCTAAATTAGTGAATCCAGGGATAGAAATGGAGATTTTAAAAGAGAAAGTCACACTAATTCTCCGCAATTGGAGGTTTCCCAGAAATACATCTGGGAAATATATTTCCCAGGCTTGAGAGTCAACCTCCTGTAAGTCAGTGTCATATGGTGGTCACATCATAAATTCATCTTCATAGATGCAACAGCTTGGTGGAAATTGGGGTATGATCAGACAATTTCAATGAATATTAGTCATGAAAATAACTTTTAAAAAAATTACAGATTTCAAAAGCAGTTTTAGGTCTACAGGGAAAACCTGAGAGAAAAGTGTAGAGAGTGCCTGTACATCCCTTGCTCTGCCACCAAGTTCCCCTGTTCTTAACACCTTGCATTAGTATGGTACATCTGTTACAATTGATGAGCTGATGTTGATATATTATTTTTCACTAAAGCCATAATGTGCCTAGAGCTTACTGTTTGTGTTGTATATTCTATGGGTTTGGACAAATGTAAAATGACCTGTATCCATTGTTATAGTGTCATACAGAATGACAGTTTTCACTGTTATATTGCATGTTCATTTAATATCTTGTAAACAATTTACTGAACACATTTTGGGTTAAAACAGCTTTTATACTGTGCTGAATGTTCTCCAATCATTCTTCCCTATTATTCATTTATCTCCTTTCATCCTGCTCTGTAACCCTGGTGGCGATCTCTGCAGAATGCATTACTGGGGCTCTTCTGAATTTGGGTAGTTTGCTCAGTGAAAATTACCAGCAGGTGATCAGAGGAGGGGAGGAAAGTGAGATCAGGGTGTTTATTCCCTGCTCCTCCCCTATCTGGGCTTTTGGCAATGACTGTGTTCCTTTACCCATGGCTACAATAAGCCCCTTTCCCACAGATTCAGCTCTTACCTGGTTCTAGAAACAGCTCCCTCCTCTGTCCTCTGAGGGCTACGGGTAGTAACTCCTTCCTATTGTAACTAGTCCTTGGGTACTTTACCATCTTTTATTGGTTTCTTCATGCTGCCCACACTTTTGTAAATAGACCCTTCAATAAATTCTTTTTTTAAAATGTATGTATATATACATATATATTTTTTTTCTTGCGTTTTAGGTTTTGTGGTACCTGTGAAGAACATGCAAGATTGTTGCATAGGTGCATACATGGCAATGTGGTTTGCTGCCTTCCTCCTCATCACCTATATCTGGCATTTCTCCCCATGTTATCTCTTCTCAACTCCCTACCCACTGCTGTCCCTCCCCTAGCTCCCCCACAGCAGACCCCAGTGTGTAGCGCTCCCCTCCCTGTGTCCATGTGTTCTCATTGTTCAACACCTGCCTATGAGTGAGAACATACAGTATTTGGTTTTCTGTTTTTGTGTCAGTTTGCTGAGAATGGTTTCCAGGTTCATCTATGTCCCTACAAAGGACACGAACTCATCATTTTTTATTGCTGCTTAGTATTCCATGGTGTATATGTGCCACATTTTCCCTGTCCAGTCTATCATCGATGGGCATTTGGGTTGGTTCCAAGTCTTTGCTATTGTAAACAGTGCCAAATTCTTTACAATTACCCCTTGAGTCTTGCATCTGTCTCTGTAGGAAGAACACACACCTATTTCATTAAATTTTTACAATATTTTAGAAATTCCAGCCTGCAGACTTATTCTCATTTTATATTATGTTTACAAAATTGAAGCTTAGGAAGGTTAAAACATTGCCCAATGTCACAGACTAAATATATGTTGAACCAGAGCTAAAAATCAGGACTTAGGTGTCCTTACTCTTTGTATAGCTCTCTCCCCATGCACAATAGTACCTGGAAAAACGCTTTGCCATTGTGTAGTATGCTCATCATTATCCAAAAGGAAAAATCAATAAGAAAGAAACTATCTATTTTGGAAACACTGAGTTTGTAAGTAAATGGAGTCATTTAAAAAGTGACAAGATAATACATATGTTAACTAGTTTAACTTAGCCATTCCACAATGTATACCTATTTCAGAACATGTTGTACGTGATAGGTATATACAATTGATTTGCCAATTAAAAAAATTAAGTTTAAATTCAAAAAAAGTGATGTGAATATTGTGGGGGTCCATTTGTATTTTGTCATTTTCTGAGATTTTGGATGAGAAGTACAAAAATTATTAGCATACATTTACATGTTCATGAATAATATATTTTACATATAAAATGACTTCACTTTTAAAGCCTTCTTTTTTAAGGTCCTTAATGGTTTAAATAGGTCATATTATATTTATTGTAATATTAATATAAAAGAAAAAGTATTTAATTCGTAGAGATGTTTTGCCAAATGTAGAAAAATCTTATGTAATTTAGGATTGATAGGTATTTTGAAAGAATTCAGCACATTAAAAAAACATTTAGCAAATAACTGAGGCCTTGGATTTCGACAAAGCACTGACAATGCCCCTCATAATAACCTATAGCCAAGATGGAGAAATATGGCTTAGGTGAGACAAAACAGAGGTTCTAATTGATGTGGCAGTGAAATGTGAGGGAGGAATTCAATAGGACACATTGTTGTTGGGAAAAATAGTTAGCTGGAACTCTTATGTAGTGAGTCTCAACCTTGGGTGTGCAGCGGAATCACCTGGGGAGTTTAAAAAGCACCAATGCCTGGATCTTGCTGTGATCTAATCTTACTGTAGCCCAGGCAATGTGATTTTGAAAAACTTCCGGGTGATTGTGAGTGATTGTGATGTGTAACTGAAAATGAATGGGAGAAGAAATCAAAGATAGATTTCTGGTATTGAGAAAATCTACGTTGTGTCCTTAAGAGGGTGTATGCATTTTGTGTGTGTGTGCGCATGCACGTGTGTGTGTGTGTGTGTGCATGTGCACGTATATGCAAATGCATTCTAGACATAAGCAATAGCATAAGAAAAGACATGGAGACTATGATGTATGAGGGGCCACAGCTGATTTTTATTGTTAGAGAGTAAATATGTGGCCAATATTAAAACTTAAGAGGTAGGCTTTATGCTTCGGTTCTTGTATTTTACACTGAGGAAAATAAGGACATACTAACATTTCATCTGAAATGCATTTTAAAAGTGCTTCCTGTGGTGTAGTATGGAGAAATGGTTTGGAAGTAGATCTCATGACATGCAAGAAAACCATTTATGGTATTTTAGTTTGGGGTACTGGTGGCCTGGGTTACAGTGGTGATAGTAGTGGTGGAGAAAAGCAAATGTACTCACAAGATATTTTGAAAAATTTGGTGAGGGCTGTGATCTGAATGTGTCCCCCAAAGTTTGTGTGTTGAAAACAGTCTTCACTGTAACAATGTTGGGAGGTAGAAACCAAATTAGTGGTTATTAGGTTGTGATGGCAGAGCACTTATGAATGGATTAATGTCATTGTCAGAGAAATGGATTAGTTATCCTGAGGGTAGGTTTGTTTTAAAATCGAGTTCGGCCCCTCTAGCTCTTCTTCTCATCTTCTTTTGTGCTTCCACCTTCTACCATTAGATGATAGAGCATGAAGGCTCTCACCAGACGCTGTCACCATGCTCCTGGACTTCCTAGACTCCAGAATCATGAGCCAAATACATTTCTGTTTGTTATAAATTACACAGTCTGTGATTTTCTGTTAAAGCAATGTAAAGCAGACTAAGAGATGATGGAGTGCATATGATATAAAATAATGGAAGCAGTCAAGAATGACAAATACTCTTTCCAGAGTATCAAACTTCTTTTACTCTGATCTAGCATTTCCTGATAAGAAAGTCTGAGAGATTAATTATCTCAAAACATATTTAGTTAAAAATCAGGGAATGGTGTTTATTGCAGTTAAATTGCACTCTTAGCTTTTAAACACTGTTGATTAGAAAGAAAAAGTTATGAATTAACATAGTCACAATTGACCCTTACATATCATATTGAGATGAGTGGAGAGTTTTCATGTACAACAAAAAATTATTGCAGGTGCACAAATGATATGCACATTTAAAATCTAACTCAATTAATTATATGAAGAAAAGAAAGATGTGCTTTGTCAAATTTTAAAATAAAACTAATGTATGTGTTTCATTTTGTTTTCAAAATGTCAGTTACAGTTCTCTCACAGTGGTGAGAAAACACAACACTTCAAAACTTCACTAAGAACTACTTTGTAGAACTGGCAAGTTTAAGAGCAGAGTGTTTGACAGGGTTCTGAAAATTCTACAGGAAAGATTTCCAAATATAATATGAGAGTGAGCAGTGAATCTGAGAGATGGACGTTGTCATAATTTTCAATGGCAACTCAGCTCCCTCAATAGATTCTTTATGAGCATTTGGAAAGAAAAAAAATGATAGTTATAGTTAGAAAGTGAAAATAGTACCTTTAATTCTCCTGGCTCAATATATAGTAAAGGTGATGTGGATAGACTCCTGCCTAATTGATTCATTGACTTATCTGAGCCGTACCACTCATTATAATACATTGAGATACTCACATCAATGGGGCTAATTTGTGTTTAAATATATAACTCCATATAAATTGAGGTTACAGACTACATGGAGATAATAATCTTGGGATTATCTATATTTTCATATATTATTTTATTTTTGATTTCAATTCAACTAGGTGAATATGTTTTTTGCCATCCTTGAGGAATACATTAAACTTATTTTCTCAATATCATGTCCTTTCAGTTATATAACTTCTATGCCCAAAAAACTTTGTCAGTCATTGGCTTTCCATAAGAATATTATGGTAGATAAAAAACAAAACTATTGACTCTTAGGTAGACTTATTTTGGTGATAAATTCACTGCTGATGTTCTCTCATTTAATATCAATTTTTGGAAAGGTATCTCACTATAGCTCGTGTGTGTGTGTGTGTGTGTGTGTGAGAGAGAGAGAGAGAGAGAGAGAGAGAGAAAGATGTGAAATTTGCTGACCAATTTCTCCATCAAAACTAGAAAGAAGATTCTGAGATGGTAAAAATGTACCAAAACAGTTAAAAGAGAGGATTTTAAATGCTCTTACCACAAATAAATGATAATTATTTGTGGTGATGATTATGCTAATTAGTCTGATTTGATCATTCCACAATATATACCTGTATTGAGACACCGTATCCCATAACTGTATACCATAATGTATCCCAACATTGTATTCCATAAATATATACAATTATTATTTTTCAATTAAAAGTAAAAGTTAAAAAGTATCAAAAGAGCCCTTGTAATGTAAAAAACACCAAGGGTTCCCTCTACTGAAATACTCTGTGTTTCTAGAAACCAAGTCCTAAGGCAAACTGTTAAAATACGAACTAAGCAGGTGTTTCTGCACACTGCTAATGATTAATGGTCACTGCCTTTGGTGAAAATTTTCAAATGATTACAATTTGTGAAAAACATACATGTAATGAAACTGTATTATGTAAACTTAGTATAGATATCCTTTCTGAGCCTGACCATTTTAAGCGTATATATTTTTTATGTTTCTGTCCTTCAGGAATATCACGTGAGTTAATTAGCCTTTATGTAAAATTTTTAGTTTAATTATTTAGGATTATATGTTTGTATGATTACAATAAGACACTTCAGAAGTCAGCTGTGGCATAAGTGTTTAGAGAACAAAGTAACATCATATCCAGGGGCCAATGTAGACATTGCTAAGGGTGTTGACACTATAGCTTCATTAACCAAATCACATGCAGCGTATGTTGTAATCTAAGAAAGGATTGGAATAAAGTTCTGTAGTAAAAGGAATATCAGATGCTGCAAAAACTTTAGCAAGTGTAACAGGAGCTTGCACAGTTAAGATGCTACCTTGCTGCCCCCCGAGTGTCAATAAATATGATGAAGCACATTTACAGTGAAGAAGAAAGGAGGGTACAACAACTGGAGTTTCTGAACAGAAAAGGAGGAAAAAAGTTCAAACTGAAGGCATCTTATTGACATTAAAGAGATGGTGAGGTGGACATTGTTGAATTGCATTGATGACAAAATGCTTGACATGAAAACATTACATTTGGTGACCCAAAAGTTTTCCTTGCAATTGAAGGTGAGAATAGGCTTATTTGGGTGTGTACACATCACGGGCATCTCAGTCATCAACAATATATAATTCTTGGGGACCTGTTATGTTCTGAGCACCTTTACAGGTCCTAAAATGCAACATTGTGTCTTGGGGAGGGGGAGCTGTGAGGTGGGAGATAGATGTAGAAACACTTGCTTCACTTTGTATTTTCACATGCACCTGAAATTAATCTCTTGGAGAGATTACCTTGTAAATATCTTGGGAAATATCAGACAATTTTTATAAAAAGAAAATCTTTTAAAATTCACATTCTTCCTTTCTCTTTCTGTTATAAAGTAATTATTTTCTCTTAAAAATAAAAATAAATAGCTAAAAGGAAAAGGGAGTATTTTTGTTGTATTTTAAAATTTTCTTTTAGTTTCTATTAAGTAGGGCCTTTCATTTTTTATTCTATACTATAAGAATCCATTCAAATATTTTGGCGCAGAAATTTGAGGAATGCACATGAAACATTAAAACTGTGGGCTTAGGAGTCAGAAAACCAGAGTTTGTATCAGGTTTGTCACTTATTAGCTGTGTGACCATAGTCAAGTTACTAAACCACTTGGAGATTATTTTTTTCTATAAAACAATGATATTTTAGAGGATTAAAACTTTTTTACAATAGTTCATTTTTATAATATTTCTCCATCACCATCATTATTATTACAAATAATTTCTTTTGCCAAAGTGAAAATATTAGTAGGAAAAAATCAAAATAATTAAAATTTGTGCAAGTAAATATAATAATACTTAATTGTTGTGTTCAGTATCCTAACATGCTCTCATACAATATAGAAATGAAAGAATGGTTCTATTTAGATGAAATTTTCTCCTTCTTGTTTTTTCCTACTTTGCAAATAAATAGGTAGTTAGGCAGAAAGAATGAAGATAGAATCCTTGAAACTATACATTAGATAGTATTTAAATAATTGAAAGTTGAATACATAGAATCTTTCATGATAATTGATTTATTTTCTGTTTTTCAAAGCACTTTCCACCAGCCAGAGGGGTTTTTAGCAAGCCAAAGAAAATTATTAGAAAAAAAATTAGGGACAAGTTGTCTGAAAAAGAACTTGTAGTCGGTATGAGTTTTGGGGAGCTATAGTCACTAAATTGGTGTTTTACCATAAATATCCTAAATTACTTCTGCTGAAACAGTTAGTGAAACTTTCATTAAAATAATGTTGAATTTCTTCAAAAGTCAAAGCTCATTTCAGCTATATAATATTTTCAATATGCAATAAATATATTTTGAAAATTGAGCTTCAATAAAAAATGTTAAGTAATATCACAAACTTCACAAACTAAAGCAGTAGGTCTATTGGTAGACAAGTAATCTGTTTTCAGTTCCAAGCATTTTTCATCCTCAAATATTTAAGGTTGTTCACTTTGTAACATTGTTACTATGATTAGAATAAGGTACTAGTGAGAGTGATAAGAAATTATTTTTGTCATTACTCATCTCAATTTTGGGGAGTGTGAAAAGGAAGTTTGTTGCATGTGGTATAACATGTATTATTTAAGTTCAGATGTGACAGATGGCACACGTGAATTTAAAAAAAACAGATTTCCCACTACTGGGTATCTACCCAAAGGAAAAGAAGTCATTATATTAACAAGACACCTACACATGAATGTTTATTGCAACACAATTGCAAAGATATGGAACCCACCTAAGTTCCCATCTACCAACAAGTGGGCAAAGAAAATATGATATAAATATACCATAGAAAGCTACTCACAAATAATAAAATAATGTCTTACATAGCAACTTGGATGGAGCTGGAGGCCATTATTCTAAGTGAAGAAACTCAGAAATGGAAAACCAAGTATCATACGCTGTCTCTTATAAGTGGGAGCTAAGCAATGGGTACATAAAGGATTACAGAGACTCAGAAGGTGGAGGGTGAAAAGTGGGTGTGGGATAAATAGCTACACATTGGATATAATGTTCACTACTTGGGTGAAGAGGGCACTAAAATCTCAGACCTCACTGCTATAATATTCATCCATGTAATCAAAAGCCACTTGTTCCTCAAAAGCTATTGAAATTTAAAAATAATATTAATTGAATCTCAGTATTTTTCGCATAGAAAGTTATAGATCATTTAATTAAGTTCTTTCACTTTATTAATGAAAACATTGGGGAATAAAAGTTTGACCTTCTGAAAGCCAACAGCTGATTTCCTTTATTTTAAATCTGAATGAAGTGTAGTTTTCTTTCCTAATACAGCAATGAGCTACAAAAATACGCACATTTATGTCATCTGTGCAATTGCAAACCCTCTTCTTATTCATATTCATGGACCTATTTTCATGAATCCATTTATGGATATTATTTCTCTTTTTTATGGTGATGATGATGATGGTGGTAAAAATAATGAGAGCGTAAAGAGTGACAGTATAAGGATCAGCTTTACTGATTTCAATAGATCTCAATTTCCATTAGGATTTCATAATCACTAAAAAGATTCAGTGACACAATTTTCATGTATGTGTCAATTAGACCCATAGTTCTCCCCAAATTTTCCCATGCTTCCCACCAATTCTGTTGCTATTCACAGTGCGGTGTGACCTAGGAGCTTGTTAGAAAGCACAATCTCAGGCCCTATCCCTAACGTACTGATTCAGAATCTGCATTTTAACAAGATCTCCAGTGAGCACCAGTGAGCACTAGTTGCTCTAGAGCAACTTTGATGCATCCCATGTGCCTCTTTGATAAGAAGTTAAACTGGTTAATGGGGGTTCTCTGAGCACGACTGTTTGCCCACTCTGTTGTCTCACTCTGTTGCCCAGGCTCACTCTGTTGCCCCGGCTGGAGTGCAGTGGCGTGATCTTGGCTCACTGAAACCTCTGACTCCCAGGTTCAGGTGATTCTCCTGCCTCAGCCTCTTTAGTAGCTGGGACTACAGGCACCTTCCATCACACCTGGCAAACTTTTAGAGATGAGGGTTCACCATATTAGCCAGGCTGGTCTTGAACTCCTGATTTTGTGATCCGCCCACCTTGGCCTCCCAAAGTGCTGGGATTACAGGCATGAGCCACCGCACCTGGCCGAGTATGACTTTAAGGTAGTAAATTTCATTATGCTTTTCGGTTTGGGGCAAACACAGACCAATGCAATCCAGACTCTTTTTGTGGCTCTTCTAAAATGTTTGCTCTTGCGGAGAAGGGAGAAATAGTAGACTCTCATATCAGAATTTGATGACAGTTGTACTGGTTAGCACTTCATGGCTGTGTGGTGTACTATACACTTAGAAGGGAGACAGTGCCCTTAATAGAAGTGGCTTTGCATTGCATAGCTGTTAAAACATTTCCAGCAAATGCTACCAGCTAAACTGTAAGGGTGAATTAAAAGGTGTCCTTTATAAATAGTCACAGAAGGCCTCTGCAGCTGATTATAGTGTGGGTGTAATTTGCAGAAAGGTTTGCTGTAGGCATGAAATTACAGTACTGGTATTGGAATAGAGCCAAGAGCCTAGCCATTTCCAGTAGCTGTATCACCACCTGCTAGTATACTTATTCAGATTTGAGTCAGCGGGATGCGTGAAGTCTAATGAGTCATCAAGTCCTCATCTAAAACACATAATCTACCTATTCTTCTTCAAATGAGACTTGTTTGAGTCAGACCCTTGCTATGAGCTCACCTGAAATCTTAAAGGCTTTTTGCCAAATGAACAAATTGCTTAACACAGGTTTTGTTCTGAGTTAGGCCCAACATTTTGTCTGGATCTCAGTTCTCCCAGGGATCTTCATACACGAAGACAAGTCCTGGCTGAGTGTGTTGGTTCACACCTATGATTCTAACACTTTGGGTGGCTGAGGTGGCAAGATTGCTTGAGCCCAAGAGTTCAAGACCAGCCTGGGCAACAAAGCCAGAGTCCCATCTCTACAAAAAATTTATAAGTTAGCTGGGTGTGATGGCTTGTGGTGGGAGGACTGCTTGAGCCCAGGAGGTAGGGGCTGCAGTGAGCTGTGATCCTGTCACTGTACTTCAGCATAAGTGGCAGAGCAAGACCATGTCTCAAAAAAAAAAAAAAAAGACAAGTGCTGAGAAATTTATCTTGGACTCCCCCTTGGCTGCTGGTTTGATTCTGCAACCAAATATTTCTAGCACTAAGCCAGTCTGAAAGTCACTGGTCTTAATTTTTTTTGACTCAGAATGACCCAGAAAATGTGTCTTCATATCGTTGCTGTCATTAACAAGTTGCTTGCCACTATGATCTGCTGTGACTTGGAGTAGTTTCCTCTTACTAGGACTACTTTTCCTGCTAAATAGCCTTCCCATGCCCTGTCTGATTTGGACGGGGATTTTTGAAAGTATATCTGTGTATAAGTATGTGCGCGTAAATGAAAATCCTATGTATATTATATAATAATAATAGCTACATTTAGATAGAACTTATTGTGTACAAGGCATTGTTTTAGCACTATATAGCACTATATGTATGTGTATGTATATATATATATATATATATATATATATATATATATATATGTGATCTCATTTAGTTCTTACTGTAACGATGTAAGTACTAGTATTATTTGTTTTACAGGTAGGGAAACTGAGGAACAGAAATGTTAAGTGCCTTGATCAAGGCCATAAAGCTTAAAAGGAGGGGGTCAAGATTCTATTCAGTCCCAGACAGCAGAGATCCTAATTTGGACTGTAATTTCAGATTGGTTGATGGTACTCCTGACTTTGATGGAGGAATCAGGGCAGAGGAATAGAAGAATCCCTGTGAGTAGGGACCTCGAATTAGGCACTGGGAAGAAGACAGTCTCTAGTTTTCACAGGGACCTCAAGCTGACAGGGCAGTGAAACAAGAGAGAGATAGGCAGTTCCTCCTGTCTTCTGTGGCTAAAAAACAAGGGGAGCAGAAAGCCAGGGACATCATATAGCAGGCCAAATAAGGAGCAAATCACAAATTCCTGATTTCAAGGAGAATATGCCAATTCCTAGGCAGGCCCATGTGGCTAGTCAATTAGGGGTCAAGGAGACACACGTGAAGAGTTTTACCGTTGATCTGCTTTCTCTGAGCAGGAAAAAGCCAGGCTGACCGTAGGGCAGTTGGACAGATGGCCAGAAGTTAAATGGAAGGATGTGGGCTGATGGAAGCAGATCTGAAAAATACTGTTTCAGTGGTCCATGCCCAGAGGGAGGGAGGAAGCTCTTGTGGACAGAACAGGGTGTGACCGGGTCAGCTGTAATTTCTTGGGGACTGGAGAGAACATAATTCAGCCAGTCTTACTCTCTCCCTACTTTACGTGAAACATTTCCAACTGTGTTCATTAGATTATATAATCTTGAATATTGAGAATAAGATACAATTTCTTAAATTCAGCAATGCACAAAGAATTCTTCATTAAAAGTAATTTGGTATTCTTTTAGAGATGGGATACACAGCCATAAGAAAATATGCTACTGTAAAAGAAAATGCTCTTAATTAATACTGACATAGTGAGGACCCCTCCGGCATTGAGAACGTTTAATATTAACGCGAAATGTTGTTGTCTGCTATTTCTTTTTTCTTTAGATCATTAGCATAGGATTACAAAATTTTAAATTGGATTTCAAACCCATAGCAAACAGCTGTGTCTTCTATTACAAAAGACAATGCACTCATACATATGTATTATGCACTTAATTAAAACTGTTGGATTTTCATTTTTAAAAGTTCTGATGATGTCCTGAATTTTTATAGTGATTTGGATCTCTGGCCTGTCATCAGTTTGCATATTTTTAGGTGGTAAAGAAAGGTTTGGGTGAGATAAGCATTCCAAAGTTTATGTAATGGGAAGAACATAGCCTGAAATTAGCCTTCCCACTGGCTTAAAATTTCACAATAGGTATTAATTCCTTGTACTTACCAAGGGTTTACTTCCTCTCTTAATTTTTAAAATTGTATGTGACATGTATTTGTTCTAGAAATATGTAGAAAAATATAAACAGGAAAATTAAAATAATCCATAATCCTATTCTACTGAGATGAACATTACAACTCTATTATATATTTCTTTTCTAGAAATTTATTGCATAAAATCTATGTATTTTATAGAATTTGAATCATACCATATTGATGAATATGTATTTTTAAATTTTCACGTCATTTTGAGTGGTCAGTATTTTACCATGTCATTAACTGGTCTTCACAAATATGGGTTTTCATGGCTGTATAATAATGATAATAGTTTAGAATATTTGAGACTTCCACTTTTGTAATGAATGTAATTTGAATTACAGGGGAAGTAAGGATATGATAGAAATATATTGGAGGAGGAAAGAGAGAGGTGAGAAGTAGTGTAAGATAAATTCTTAGAGATTAAAGCATGAAGTAAATTATGTGTAGAAATGATCTTTTTAAATATGAAGATATAACAGTATAAGCAGCCAAAAACCATAAAATTTCTGTCTCCTTCTAAAATGAGAAACTGGAATTCAAACAGGCAACTGATGATTTTCATTATAAGTTCCTCTAAATTACTTGATTTTTAACCATCTGCATATATGCTTTGATTTAAGTGTAAATTTACTCTGGCGAAGAGTTAGACATTAAGATTAACCTCAGAATGTCATACTGGAAGGGGTGCTAGAGAGAGAGTGTGTGTATGTGTGTGTGTGTCTGCATGTGCGCACATGTGCTTACATGGGAAGCAGACTGGGAATACAGTCTATCAGGAGTGGCAGAAGAGGGAGTAACTACCCAAGAGCAATGCCCTCTGGGGCAGCATGAGGGTGTGGGGGCTGACAGCAAGGACCAGAAATGGATGAAAAAGTCAAGGAGCCCTTACTCTATGTCACGATTTTGCTGTAGGATGACCTTGCCAAGAAGACCTCATCAAGTGGACGTAAGATCCCAACAGCAAAGCGCATTGGACCTGGAAAAAGGCCAGTTCTCCCAAATGTGATCATTATGTGGAAAAATAAGGGAGCAGTATTCTGAGTAACATGCCTGTACACCATTGATTGACACATAAGATCCCTTCATCATAAATTTTACAGGGTGCTCAAGTCATTTTGCTGTGATGTGATTTTGCTAAAGTAAATAAATAGCTAAAAATAACATTTCTAAGCTGAAATATGTAGAAAGGAAATCCAAAAACTTCTAGCTTTCCTGTGGTAAATTGTGAGTTAAAATGAAAAGAATCTTAAATATAGTGCAAAATAGGAGGTATCATGCCTTACACCATCTTCATCTCCTCACTCCCTTTTTTCTGTTCTAAATGGAGTTGTGCTATTTTGTTTGTTATCGGTATTTGAAAGTTTAGCTAGGAGGCAAGAAAATTTGATGAAGACATCTGATTAATTTTTTGATTTTGTTTGTTAATATTTTGAACCGTTTACAATGTGCCAGGAGTTAGGTTAGCTGCTGGTTTATAATGGTGAATAAAACACCGTCCCTACTCTCATGAAATCAGCCATTTGGTCTCAGGGCAGTGGGGAGCCATAGTAAGCAATTCGGTCATGGCAGTAGGAGAACTCTGTGTATAGCTCAGACTAGGTGAAGTTGCTTCCATATATATTATAAAATGTTAAAATACAACCATTCTTATGGAAATTGTAGAGGAAGAATATGTAAAGAAAAAAGAAAGATAGAAAAAAAGTAGCTGGATGTGATAGCTCACACCTGTAATCCCAGCACTTTTGGAGCCCAAGGTGGGGGTATAGCCTGAGTCCAGAAGTCCAGACCAACCTGAGCAACATAGACGGATACTTTCTCTACAAAAAATACAAACATTAGCTGGGAACAGTGGCCTGTGCCTTTAGTCCTAGCTATTCTAGAGGCTGAAATGGGAGGATTGCTTTAGCCCAGGAGGTCGAGGTTGCAGAAAGCCATGACCATGCCACTGAACTCCAGCCCGGGTAACAGAGTGAGACCCTCTCTCAAAAAACAAACAAACAACAACAGAAAAAAGCAAAGAAAGAAAAAAAATTAAAATTATTTTTCATTGTTAAAAATTCATTAGAATCCAATACATCCAGTCTTGGGTGTGTATGTGGATTTGCTTTTTAAAAAGTTGAGAACAGAGATGGTATATTTACTTTCTTCTTTGGTTGAGCTTTTTCAATAGAGATTTCTCTTATCTCCCTTTCTCTCCTTTTCTCCCCCTGGTTAACAGTATTTCCATAATTGTCTTCCTTATCTATCTTTGTTTCTTCTGTCTCCCTCACTCCCTTTCCTCATAGATTCTTGACTCCTTCTTTCTCCTTTTCATTCCTATTTGGATACCTGTTCTTCCTCTTTTTTCAACACTGCTTTACCATAACTACCAGCCATTAACTGGTTTTAAAATTACATGCAGTCAAATTGAGCTTTATGAGTTACATGTTCTGGCTGGGCGCAGTGGTTCATGCCTGTAATCCCAGCACTTTGGGAGGCCAAGGTGGGCGAACCACAAGGTCAGGAGATTGAAGCCAGACTGGTCAACATAGTGAAACCCCATCTCTACTAAAAATACAAAAAAATAGCTGGGTGTGGTGGCTGGCGCCTGTAGTCCCAGCTACTCGGGAGGCTGAGGGAGGAGAATCGCTCGAACCCGGGAACCAGAGGTTGCAGTGAGCCAAGATAGCGCCACTGCACTCCAGCCTAGGTGACAGAGTGAGACTCCATCTGCCAAAAAAAAAAAAAGAAAGAAAAAAAGAAGAGATACATGTTCTTCAAACAAATGTCCTTCTACTACCCATTCTGTATTCCCTTTGTCTTTAGCAACACCTTGGTAGGTCGTGGGTTTTTACCTGGGGGAGTGACTGAAACCTTCATTCCTTAAAGGTCTGGGCCATTTGTAGTCTTGTCTGGACTGGGTTGTTGTAGTTTCCCATAGACCTTAATCACAGGGCATGGTAATACTAAAAGCTGCCCTAAGGGATCTCCTGTGTTCCACACATAACTCTTTCTTACCTCCATTGTGGAGTTATATACTAATTTCATCCTGATAGTCTGGGTCAATCACCCCAGCCAACACTGTAACTCCCTTCTTAGCCTGTTGACTTAGAGGTAGGAGGAGCCCAAAGTGGCCAGGTGGCAACCTTAAATTCCAGTTTAGAATCATCATTGTGTCTCCTGGTGGCAGCATTCCTTCTTCTGGAACTAAGACCTGTAGACCTGCAGAACGTAATGTTGTGGGAACAGCAAGCAAAAATTTTGTTGGTGGGTCACTAGGGGTGAGTGATGCCATTTCTACTTCCACCCCTTGATTCCTGGATCACTAAATCCTGGCTATGGGAAAAAGAGTACCATGTATTGGGTGCTGATCTGGGGCATGCACAGCCTTATAGAGAACTTTGTCCCAGCCCTACAAGGTATTGTCACCTAGTTGACATTGTAATTGTGACTTCAAAAGGCCATTCCACAGTTCTATCAATCCAGTTGCTTCAGGGTGATGGGGACATAGGAAGACCAGTGAATTGTTTGAGCATGAGCCCACTGCCTCACTTCTTTAGCCATAAAGTTGAGTGCCCTGGTCAGAGGCACCACTATGTGGAATACCATATGGTGGTAAGGCATTCCATGAGTCCAAGGATGGTAGTTTCAGCAGAAGCATTGTATGCAGGATAGGAAAATGCGTATCTGGAGTAAGTGTCTATTCTGGTGAGTACAAACTGCTGCCCTTTCCATGACAGAAGAGGTCCAACATAATCAACCTGCCACCAACTAGCTGGCTGATCCGCCTGAGGAATGGTACCATATCAAGGACTCTGTGTTGGTCTCTGCTCCTGGCAAACTGGGCAATCAGCAGTGGCCATTGCCAGGCCAGCCTTGGTGAGTGGAAGTCCATGTTGCTGAGCCCATGTATAACCTCCCTGCCATCATGGCCACTTTGTTCATGGGTCCATTGAAAGACGACAGAGTGTTAGGGGAAAGAGGGAGGCTGAGTGGTGTCCACAGAACAAATCATCCTATCCACTCGATTATGAAAATCCTCCTCTGCTGAGGTCACCTTTTGGTAGCATTCATATGAGATAAAATTATCTTCACAGTTTTTGACCAAAAAGGCTTATCAGAGTTTACAAGCTTAGTGTCCCCAGCTTTACCAGGGTCCTCCCCTACATCCCCATTCCAAGTTGCGGGGTCTCATTCTTTACCAATCAATGCCCTCAGTTTAACAGTAGACACCTGGCGAGACTGAGCATGCACCTTTCATTGTAGTCAGCCACTCGCACGATAACAGCTTGTGTCTGATTTTCTGCAATTTTAGTCCTTTGCCTATGGAAGGTAAGACTTTCATTCAGAGCAATCTTAGAAGACTTGAAATTAAGTATGTGCTCTGTCTCTACTAAAAATAAAAAAAATTAGCCAGGCATAGTGGCATGCAACTTTAATCCCAGCTACTCAGGAGGCTGAGCCAGGAGAATCGCTTGAACCCAGGAGGCAGAGGTTGCAATGAGCTGAGATCATGCCACTGTACTCCAGCCTGGGCAATAGAGCAAGACTCCATCCCCTCTGCCCCCCCACAAAAATAATCATTGAGATCATCCTTTTCTTTTGTCACTTCTTCCAGTGAACTTAGGAGCAACCAATCAACTTTATTGTATTCCTTGGTTCTCCACATATGGTCAAAGGTATTACATACAGAGTCACTGAACTCCTTGCCTCTCATGAGCCGTGAATCAGGAGTATCAAATGCATTTGTTTTGCATAACTCTCTAAACAGTTCACACCAAGGACTACCAGTGTTCTCCATAATATTAGAAGTAGAGCCCTTAGCATTTTGGGGTCTAATCATATTAAGCAGCCAACTCCAGAAACCCCAAAACCAATTAAAGAAAACTATCCTTAAAATTATGTTCCTCTGGAAACACTTCTGGTACCAAAATCTGTATATGTCAGGGTTCTCTAGAGGGACAGAAGCAATAGATGCATATATGAAGGGGACAGATGTATGTATGTAGGGGATTTTATTAAGGAGTGTTGACTTACATGATCACAAGGTGAAGTCCCAGAGTAGGCTGTCTGCAAGCTGAGGAGCAAGGAAGCCAGTCCAGTTCCCAAAACCTCAAAATAGGGAAGTTGACAGTCTAGCCTTCAGTCTTTGGCTGAAGGCCTGAGAGCCCCTGCCACATCACTGGTGTGAGTCCAAGAGTCCAAAGCTGAAGAATTTGAAGTCTGATGTTTGAGGGCAGGAAGCATCCAGCCTGGAAGAAAGATGAAGGCTGGAAGACACAGCAAGTCTGCTCTTCCATCTTCTCCTGCCTGCTTTACTCTAGCCGTGCCGGCAGCTGATTAGATGGTGCCCACGCAGATTGGGGGTGGGTCTGCCTCTCCCAGTCCACTGACCAAATGTTAATCTCCTTTGGCTACACTCTCACAGACAGTCAGGAACAATACATTTCATCCTTCAATCCAGTCAAGTTTTTACTCAATATTAACCATCACACACTTGGGATTTAGCCACTTCTTAACTTTTCCATAGGTCCATTTTGAGACTGAAAATACTTACTTGGCAAAACGTATTCCTAGGCTATAGGTAATGGATAGGGTACACACTCACAAGTTACTCAGAGATTTGTTTCGATGTTTGTATTATCTACTGGTTTTGGTTGAATATCTGTAATCTGGATAATGTTGAGGATGTCTGTTTTGTTTTGTTCTTTTCTCCCATGCATACACTTGAAGGGGTCTATATATTCTCTAACCTAGGTGTACTGTTTTAATGAACCTAGATGCTGGCATTCCAGGACAATAACAGAAACCATAGTTACTCAGGCCTGAATCAGCCAAAACAGTGAATAACACAGCTTTTGAACCAGCTGGGTATTTGAGCTTTTCCTAAACACTTGGATAAGTATAATAGTAGGGGAAGCGGATGTATCTTATGGTTCTTAATGTCTTTTGCATGTTTGATGAGCTTAAATTTGGTGTTGGTTTCAGAAGGAAGAATGAGGTGAAGTGGAAAGTACTATCCCAGCTGTAGGATAAAACTTTATATCCTTAAAACTGAACACAGAAATAAACTAAAGCAAAACAAACGAAACCAAACCCCAAAACTGAACACAGTGTGCCATGAAACTCAGAATGTCTCTGCAATAGCACAATCATAACACACTTAAAGGCACATAGGTATGACTATAAAATTGAAGAGAACACAAATTTCAAATCATTATTTGCTTGGAAGAACTGTCTACAAAACCAAAATTTATTTCAATTCTTCTACATTTCCAGATGGCTATAGAAAAATTTCTGAAGAAAGAAGTCCTTAAAATATAAGAGGTTAGGATGAATAAATCAGTCTCACTCTAGTTTAGTTTTTTATGCCATTTTGCAGGGTTTCTTGTGATGTTGGAATTCTGAAATTCATATAAGCTCAACTCATTGAATTTGGACATAAAATGTGGGATAGACTCAAGGAGCAAGCAGTGTTCAGGTACAACACCTGTCTGATTTTTTATACTGTTCACAAATTGTCAGTACATTTCTTCATTCATTCAACAAATATTAGCTGAACACTTACTATGCAAACCATTATTCTAGCAGCTGCAGAGATAGTAATGAATAAACAGAAAAAATGGTCCCCACTCTTCTGGGCAGAATTCTAGTAGGTGATAGACAATAAGGCAGGTAAATAAGTAGAGTTTGTCAGATAGTTTCTATGGAGAAAAATGAACAGGGAGAGGGGTAGTATACGAGGAAGGAGGTAAAATTTTTTCATGATGTGATCTCGAAAGACTTTATTCAGAATCTGTCACTTAAATAAAGATCTGAAGAAACTGAGGGAGGGAACCGTAGAGATTTCTAGAGGAAGAACTTTTGAGCACGGGAAGAATGGAGCAGAGGTCTGGAGGTGAGAGTGTGACCGCAAGGAAGCCACTATGGTTGTGGTGGAGCGGCAGGGAGAGGTCAGTGAGGGATTGTAGGGAAAGAAACCTGATGTGTAGGTCCTTTTACGTTACTGTGAGGACTTTGGCTTTTACTCTGAATGAGATGCAAAGCTAATGGAGAGTTTACTGAACAACATGACGTACAACATAAATTTGGAAGATATGTATTATTTGAAATAGTAACCTCAGGTTAGATGTGGTGATTAAAATTAAAATTAATTGAAAATGAAAAATATTAAGATTCAGGTTTTCACTCATACTAATCACATTTCAAATGGTTAATAGCCAAATGTGGCTATTTACTACAATATTGGGCAGCACAGACATAAGGTACATTCATTATTGCAGAAATTTTATGGACAGAGCTATTGTAGACCAATCATATCATTTATTTATTAATTCTACAGACATGCATGTCCCTCAAAATTGTTAGATACTGTATTAGGCTTTCAAGATTTTATATATATATATATATATATATATATATATATATATATATATATAACTTCTGAATTTCTTTCCTTTTTTAAAAGATATATATCTTTATATATATATATCTAACTTCTGAATTATATATATATCTTTATATATAAAGATATATATATAAAGATATATGTATATATATCTTTTAAAAAAGGAAAGAAATTCAGAAGTTAGATAAGCTGCCAAAATCACACGTGATATTTGAAAAACAATTGATACATGAAAAGTAAAGGTAGATTAACTGTAGGCAGAAAAAAAACAAGTTACTCATAAAAATGAGGCTAATTGCCATGTATATGGAAGATACAGACTTTTCCTTACATATATTTCAGTCTTGAAAGGAGAACAAGGCACATAATTATAGTCACAGAATTATTGCTGAAACATGTTCAGGGTACAGGTTTCAAAGGATAGAGTTAATTCAGGCTCCACAGTTATTCTGGAAGAGAGGAGTTACCCTGAAAATGAGTCGAGAACATGAGTTATAGTCACACAGTGAGTAAGTAAGAGTATTTCAGGTGAAGAGATTAGATTATTAGAGATAGTACTCAATAACACCATAATAAGCCTTATATCTGTGATTCCTTATTTAATTTTTGCAATAATTTTGAGATTGCAGTATTGATATTTCAGGCCCAGGGTAGTGGCTTACACCTGTAATCTCAGTGCTTTGGAGGGCCCAGTCAGGAGGATTGTTTGACTAGCTTGGCAACACAGTGAGACCCTGATTCTACAATTTTTTTTTTAATTAGCCAGATGTAGTGGTGTATTCCTGTAGTCCTAGCTACTTAGAAGGTTGATGTGGGAGGATCATCTGAGCCCAGGGGTTTGAGGTTACAGTGAACAATAATGGTGCCACTGCACTTCAGCCTAGGTAACAGAATAAGAACTTATCTCTTTGACAAAAATAAATAAAAATAAAAAAGAAATTCAGAAGCTAAATAAGCTGCCATGATCACACTTGACATATGAAAAACAACTTGATACATGAAAAGTTGAGGTGGATTAACTGTAGGCAGAAAAAATAAGTTACTCATAAAAATGAGGCTAATTGCAAAAGAGTGATAGAATGGCAGTTTGAACTCTGGGTATCTGGCTTTAAAGACTATGATTTCATTTGTGTACTATTCTGTATCACTTTTCTAAAATGGGTTGCTATATATAATACTAAAGATAACAAATAATGAACAAAGATATATACTAAAGGTGAACATATGTTCACTCAACAATATGGCTTCAAATTACATAAAGCAACTGACAGGCATACCAAGTGATAAAACAACAATTAAGGTTGAAGGTATCAACACATGCTTCTCAGGAAGAAACAGAATAAAATAGACAAAAAAATTAAGTGGAGATACTAGAAATCTGTTCAGTTAAAGGTTTGAGTTATAATGTATCTAATATATATTCCATACTCAATAAACAGAATATACTTTATTTAAGCATACATTGAATATTTACTAAAATAGTTCATTAGAAAATAATGTCATAGAAAGATATGCCATGTTCATGGATTGAAAGTCTTAATAATGTTGAGATGGCAATTCTTTTCAAAGTAATCTACAGACACAATGCAATACCTATTAAAATTCCAATGACCCCTTTTTTTCCAAAAATGGAAAAACTAACCCTAAAATTCATATGAAATTTCAAGGGACTCTAAATAGCAAACATTACTGAGAAAGAAAAAGAGAGTTGGAGGACTCATACTTTCTAATGTCAAAACTAACTGCCAAGCTACAGTAGTCATAATGCTGTGGTACAAAAAGATAGACATATAGATGAACAGAATAGAATTAAGAGTCATGAAATAAACCCAAACATCTATGGCCAAGTAACTTTTGGCAATGGTGCCAAGCTCTTCAATGAGAAAAAGATAGTCTCTTTAACAAATGGTGCTGGAATAACTGGACAACCACATGCAAAATAATACATTTGAACTCTTCCTTTACTCCATATAAAAATGTTAACTCAAAATGTTTATATCAACCTAAATATAATAGTTAAAACTATAAAATCATTAGAAGAAAACATACGGGTAAATCTTGATGACCTTGGATATGGCAATAGGTTTTTAGATTTGACACCAAAATCACAGCAATAAAGAATAAATAGATGAATTTGACCTCATAAAAATTAAAAATGTTTGTTCACCAACGACATCACCAAGAAAGTGAAAAGACAACAGAATCAGAGAAAATATTTGCAAATCGATATCTGATAAGGATTTAGTATGGAGGATAGATATTAGTTTGGTGCAAAAGTTGTTGCAGTTTTGCCACTACTTTTAGTGGCAAAAACTGCAATAACTTTTGCACCAATCTAATAAAAACAACTCAAGAAGAAAAACACAAACAATCCAATAAAAAATGGGTAAATGACATAAATATAAATCTTTTCAAGGAAAATGTACAAATGTGCAATGAGCACCAGAAACGATGTTCACCGTGAATGGTAATTAAGGATATGCAAATCAATACCACAATATGAGATGTCACTTCATACCCACTGTGATGGCTATAATCAAAGAGCCAAATATGGCAAGTGTTGTGGAGAATGGAGAACCCTTGTACATGGGTGGGGATGTAAAATGATGCAGTTGGTGGTGCCTCAAAAAGTTTCATATATAATTACTGTATGACCCTGAAATTTCACTTTAAGTGTATGCCCAGGAGGAGTAAAATCATATGTCCTCACAGAAACTTTCATACATTATTCATAATAGCCAAAAGATAGAAAAATGATTGAGAATGTCCACTGAGAGATGAATGGATAAAGAAATTGTGGTCCATACATGCAATGGAATATTATTCATCCATAAAAGCTAAAGAAGTACTGATGCAGGCTAAAACTTGGATGAACCACAAACACATGCTAAGAAAAGCAAGCTGTGCATGAAATCCATTCCTTTTACATAAATATCCAGGACAGGCAAATTCACAGAGACAGCAAGCAGATTACTAGTTGCCAGGGGATGGGAGGAGAGTTGATGGGGAGTTTTTAATGGGTACACAATGTTGTTCTGGGATGAGGAAAGGTTTTGAAACTGGAGAGGCATGGTCTTGTACAACGTTGTGAATGTGCTAAATGCCACTGAATGGTACATTTCAAAAATGCTGAATTGTATGCTACATGAGTTTCATCTCATTTTTTAAAAAACTCAAGAGAGGAAGAGAAGAAAAAATATTATAATAAAAAATTAAATGTATTCCATAGAATAAAAATTTTGACTTTTTGTTCTTTAATTTAGTGTAGTAAAATTACAAATTAAAAACCAAAATGTAGCCAAACATTCAATCCATTTGGAAACTAAATAGCATAATTTTAAATAGCCATTGTGCTTAAAATAATAAAGGGGATCAATACCTATTATAATTTATTTAAATTATTTAATTTAACTTACACTATTTATAATACTTAAGGCACTACTTGCCAAATTTTGAAAGACAAAGCTTAAGTACTACTTAGAAGGAAATGTACTGTTTAATAAATTTTTAAATAAATTTATAAGTATTTTTTTTCTAAACAAGAAAAGGAAAGAACAAGTAAACCAAGAATTCATGTAAGAATCTGGAAAATGATCCACAGAACATAAAAATAAGAAAGAAATAACATAAGCAATAATAATAAATAATATAATAAAAATAGAAAAGATAAATATAGAAAAGAGACAAAAATAAAGAAGTAAAACAAAACCAAAGTAGTCTTTGAAAAGGATTATGAGGTAAAATGGGTGAGACTGGAGGGAAGTAAAACCACGTCCTCCCCCAGTATTCACTGACTACTCTAGTGTTTTCTACTTTTCCTGCCATTTCTTTATACCTTTTTTTGTTCCTATCCTTCTAAGCTATGAGAATTTTTGAATAAGCTTAGACTTCTGAAAAATGTTCATAGAAAGGAAAAATAGCAGAGGCCATAGAGTATTTATTTATTTAGACCATAATATTTATACCTGTTCCCCTGCTTCCTTTCCTCTCTCTCTCTCTCTCCTTCCTTTCAGCCTTTGTTCTTAAAAGTCACCTGTATTTATGTTTTAAGTTTTGTTATTTATGGTGGACAATTTGCTTCCTGCTTGTTTTTGTGGGGCACTATATTTTGCATCCCCTCAGCTCTATAGATATAATATATAAAGCAAGGAGTAAAGTATGTTTTACTGTTAACATTTTGAAGAAACAGTCAGATTATAAATCATGAATTTCATAGGGAAAAGAAAAATGATCCTAAGCTTCACTGCCTTCATAAATGGTTATGCACATCAGTGAGTTAAGCTTGACTGGTTTTATGATGCAGTTTGAAGTCAGAAAAGATTTTTAAGCAGGTTTCTAACCTCTATTTTTTTAAGTTGGCTTTGCATATGAGTGCCTCCTAACTACAGATCGTTTCCAAGAGTCACACACCAGATACTACTTTTTTAAAGACAGAAATCATAACCCTTTTATAACAAGTAACGACTCTTACCCCTTGAGAATAGCAAAAAACAAACAAACAAACAAACAAACAAACAAAAAAAACCTGGAGGTAAAACTAGGCTGAAATATTAATTATGTGTATGTTTTGAGTAATAATACCTTTTTTCAACCATTTCTTCTGTTAATGTGAGGAAAGAGACCACACTCCTGCTCAACTGATTGGATTCACTTTGAAGCCCCAGCCGGTGGTTTCAACCATTAATTATACAGAACAACCATTTCCAGAACATTAATATGTCTATTCTCCCTTGGGCCTATTTTTACTTTCTGGGCATGAACAAACTATTGGAAGTGCCTCTTTGTCATGAATAAAGTTCTTTGTCATAAATAAACCTCTAGGATTCTTATGAGAAGGGAAAATGCTAGGAAAATCAGCGAGAATTGGCTTCTTTCACATCTATTAGGCTTATCCTAACAATTCTTTCTCATCTGCTTCGATGTTCAGCAAAACTCACAACTAAATTTATTGATATTTCCCCTGACCTTAATCCCAAACTCACTCTGACAGCCTGGAGACCCAAGCCTGCTTCTAGTCCTTAGGAACTAAGGCCAATAACGAAAGCGTATTTATAGTCTCGAATTTATCTCCTGGAATGAAATTCTGATTCCCTGGTTCAGTAACAGCTACAGGGCTCCCTTTCTCTTCTATTTCTCTCCTGTTCTCTGAACTTAACTGATATGAAGGTCTTTAGTATCTGGCCAGTGTCCTTCAGCTCTCACTCCTTGTATTCTTGTACCTCTCATCTTCTAATTTGGTAACTAATTTTACAGTAATGTACTGAGCACTTCTTTTTTTCCAGTCAATCTTTTATCTTCTTGGAGAGAGCAGTAGACTCAACAAATTGTCTGCTCATGCAGATCCTAGCAGGAGAGAAAGAAACAAATAAATCTATTACACAAGTTCTGATGGATATAAGTTGACATAGTCTAGATATTTGTCCCCACCCAAATTGATGTTGAAATATAATACCTAATGCTGGAGGTGGAGGCAGGGCCTCGTGGGAGTTGTTTAGGTCATGGGAGTGCATCCCTCATGACTTGGTGCTGTCTGAAGCATAGTGAGTGAGTTCTCAAAATATAGGTGTGTGGCACCTCCCCTCACCTCTCTCTCTGTCTTGCTCCTGCTTTCACCATTTGACGTGCCAGTTTCACCTTCTGCCATGATTAGAAGCTTCCTGAGGCCTCCCCAGAAGTGGAAACTACTATAGTTCCTGTACAGTCTGCAGAACCATGAGCCAATTAAACCTCTTTTCTTATAAGTTACCCAGTCTCAGGTATTTCTTTATAGCAGTGCAAGAATGGCCTAACGTAAGTATTATGAAGAAAAATAATATAATAAACCCTCATGAACTAAGAGAATGTGGCTAGAGAAGGTTGATTGACATGCAGAATGTGTGAGGTAGGCCAGGGCCAGGCTCTATAGGATCCTTGCAGGCTATGATGAAGAGTTTGCATTTTATTATAATTGTTATGGGAAGTCATTGAATGCTTTTGAGCTGGGATATGACATATCATTTCTAAATTTTAAAGGACTTTTCTGCTTTATGAACAATAAGCTGTAGCAGGACGAGAGTGAAAGCATAGAGACCAATAAGTTAAAATGTGAATGCTATGGTCAAGGTGAGAAATACTGATGGTTCAATTAGTGCATGATAAATGATCAGAATTGAAACACACGTATAAAAGGGATAATTCCTTGGAGTTCTTGATTCTGTTCCTTGATTGCTAGACTTAACTCCATGGGGGTAATTTGTGAAACTATTTGGACTTGAACTTTCTAGTTGCCTTTGCCAGCAGCAATTTTTCAACCTCTTTAACCTCTGCCTACACAAATTCTTCCCAATTTTTCCCATGATAAAAGTAGTCTGCTTTTAGACTTGAACTTTTTGATTGCCCTCTCTACTGACAAACTGGCCACTGCTTTGATCCTCGACTGCAACTGTCCAAAACTTTTCACCTGCAGGGGAGTCTCCTCTTGGTCTCTACTCACTTTACCTTCCCACTGACCCTGAGTTTCAGAAGACTTTGTGAGCTTTCTGTGGATCCTGTGAACTCATGGGAACCATTTAAAAACTTGACCTGTGTAAATGTTGTAAAATAGTGACTAAGTATAATAAGATAAACCTGAATTTGCTGTATATTTTTACTTTTATGTGTTTAAAAATATTTCTTCTTTCCCTGATCTTACTTGTTTCCATGTGTGGAGAACAATTCCTTATGCTCAGTCAAAAATAAATAGCATGTCTAAAGAAAAGATAAAGTAATTGGACCAAAAGAGAATTGAAAAAAAAAGAAAAAGTGGGTAGAAGCAGACTAATCAATGATTCCGTTAATACAAATATTAGAAATATAAGAAATGATTTTATAAAATAATTTTTGTTGAAGTTATTAAAGTCAACATTGAGATTTTTGACAAAGAATTTGATACCATTAAAAAAGAACCAAACTGAAATTCTAGATTTAAAAAAATACAAAATACTGAAATTAAGAAATCAGTGATCAGCCTGGGCAAGAGAGTGAGAACCAGTCTCTACCAAAAATTAAAAATTAGCTGGGTATAGTGGTGCACACCTGTAGTCCTAGCTACTGGGAAGGCTGGGGTGGGAGGATCCCTTGAGCCCAAGAAATTGAGGCTGCAGTGAGCTGTGATCACACCACTGCACTCCAGCCTGGATGACAGAGCAAGAAGCCTCAAAAAAAAAAAGTGGATGGTTTTAACAGTGTAGTAGACCTGGCTGAAGAAGACATTTGTAAGTTGTATCTAATTTCCTTGTCAAGAAATGGATGTTTTAAAAATAAATTTTAATAATTAAGAAAAGATTGAAATTTGGATTCTCATACACATAAATTTAAGCACATTTTTCTGAATTTCTCTCAATTTTGCTTAAGAAATCGTTCTCAAATCCTTTGGGAATTATTTGGGTAAAGGAAATACCAATGTCATTAAGTTTTCCTTCATACAGGCAGGAAATTTTATCTATACAATTATAATAATATAATCATTATTCTAAATTAATGACAAGAACTATTGACTCATAAATGTCTGAATTTTTTTAGTTTTTCTTACTGCTATTCTCAAATACCATACATAAATTACTGCTATAACGTTCTCCTTTTCTTTTAGTCTTTCTTAATTCAAACCTTTCTTCACATAGCTGCCAAAACAACCTTTCTAAACTGCAGGTTTGATTGTAACATTCCCCTGCTCAGATACTTTGCTAGATCCTCTCATTTCTCCATAATCTTCTCCATCTCTCCCTTTTTTCTTCTCTTCCCTCTGTTATTGCCATGATTGACTCTCAGCTCTTCTATCTCAAGTCTTGCTTTTACATAACTCAATTTTCTTTCAACTCCAGACTTGGTTAGAGCACTTGAATTTATTTGGCACATATAGTTGTTGAATGGAAAGCTGAGAGCCATCTTTGCGGAACAAAAACACATTCAGGAATTGATGGGGATACGGTGGGCAGGAACGGAAGCCTCTGCACTGCTATTCTATGGAGGAAAGTTCTGAAAACTAAAGCATAAGGCAAAAATTGTACGAGGCAAATTGCAACTTAAGTTTAAATGTCATTAAATCTCCATGTGGGGCTTGAAGAAGCATAAAATAAGCAAACTAGTGCTTGGATGCACAATATCCGTTATGCTGTCTGTACTTAGTCCCAAATCACATTTATCCTAGATTACTAGAATAAAAGTTTTGTAGTGTTAATAATGTCAAAAAGTAAAAATTATCAATTCAATTTGACTTTAAAAGTATTTCCTACTTTATTTCTGATATTCAGAAATGCTTTTACGCCAAGTCACTAACTCAGTTTTTCAGACAACTGTAAGTCAACAATTAGTTCATTGGTCTAATCAATTATTCTCATGCAGGAGATCATGCCATCCAATTTTCAAAATTGTGTTTTTCTGCTGATCTAAAAAAAGTGCATGATTCCCTCATTGGAAGAGCAATTGGAGGAGATGTGTTCCACATACCTTGGTAACAGATGTTGTGTCCACATTCTGAAAATTCCTTGAATCAGTCAAAGTAAAAATGGTGTCCAGGATGGTGAAATATTTCAGCCAAACATCCATTCAAGAGCCAGCCGTTGATGTAGTTGGAAAAAGATGCCATCCAGAGTCTTTTTCTTTTTTTTTTTTCAGTTACAGGATTTTGTAGTATGCTTTATAAATGCTACAAATATTTACTTTTCTTTCAGAATAGGAAACAGAATAGGAAACAAATTTATTCAGCATTTTGTGTTTCTCTTGCTTTTCTTTGATGAAGAATGCATGTTATTTAAATTGGAACAGGATGAATCTTGGTAGACTGTTAGGCATTGAAAATCTGTAAAGTTACCCCTGTAATGGCGTGGAAGTGCCATATTTTTTGGATACTTCTGTTTAACTGCTTGAATTTCTTTGCTGGAAGTCTTTTATTAGAACCCTTCTTAAAGTATCCTTTCGTTCTGATTTCCAGTAACAGTTTGGGTCACTGTTACCTGCTCTGATGAAGAGAATGAAATGTAAAAGTTGATTATATGTCATTTTGCCCTGAAATGTGAGTTCTACTACTGTAAAAAAATGTATCTTATTCTTAATTTCTTTTTTTAACAAAGCGAGTGGAACAGAAATAGAATAATACAGGACAAGTGTCAGCAATCTGTTAATTTTCACTGACTGCTGGTGATACTGGCTTTTTGTGTCACTCTGACTCAAAGAGCATTTTAAAATTTAGTGTAACTATTATAAGTGTCTTCAAATATGTCATTTGAGCCATATGACTCAGGAAAGAATGACATTGCAGGATATATGCCAAGGGTGAATGCCTTCATAGGAAAGCAAGTTCATAATTATAAAAATTATTAATATATTTTTTGAATCCAAACATATCTTCCCATTCAAACTATTATCCTGAATTATATCCTCATAATCTCTCATTTAACTATCATAAAAACATTGATTAGTTTCTCTTTCTCAATTGTACATTCACCTTTTCCACCACCTCACTTTCAATAGAGGAAACACTAAACCAATAATATTCAATTGAGGAAGATACTACTATGGACGTATCCAGATTTTTGGGGGCAATTCTGAGTGTTCAGCTACAATTCATTTTTTCCACCTTCTAAGAAAGAAAATCAGAATACAATCTAGTGAGGGTGTTACTATCCCAAAAACTGTACTAAGTTTCTTGATGTTAATTTGATTTTTTTAATCATGGAAGTATGATTTATATACAATAATATTTACCAGTTTTAAGAATTACAATTTCATGAGTTAGGACAAACATACACAGTCATATAAACATCACTGCAATCATGTTATAAAACAAGCTTGTCCAATCCACAGTCCAGGATGGCTTTGAATGAGGCCCTACAAAAATTCGTAAGCTTTCTTAAAACATTATGAGACATTTTTTGTGAATTTTTTTTTAGTTCATCACTATCATTAGTGTTATGTATTTTACATGTGACCCAAGACAATTCTTCTTCTTCTGATGTGGCCCAGGGAAACCAAAAGATTGGACATCCCTGGATTGTAAAACATTTATTTCACTCCAAAAAGTTCTCCCAAATCCCTTTGCTTTTGATCTCTTGGCCCCACAACAAACACTGATTTTTCTGTCTTATAAGAGGTTTATCTCTTCTAGAATTTGTAAAATTGATTTTTAGAGCATATATTTCTTATTGTATGGCTTCTTATATAATAATTTAGAGATTTACCCATGTTGTTTTATTAGTATTTCATTCTTTTGTGTTGCTGAGTAATATTTTTAATGAATATACCAACTTTGCTTTTACATTCCAGTTGATAGACTTTTTTTTGGCCATTATGTTACTGTCCAGTTTTTGGCTATTATGAATACAACTAATTTGAATATTATTGAGTACAAATCTCTCTGGGAACAAAGGTTTTCATATCTCTTGGGTAAATAGGAGTGGAACTATGGTTGCATGGTAAATGTAGGTTTAAATTTATTAGAAACTTACAAATTGTTTTCAGTTTCATTTTACGTTCACACAACAATGTATGAGAGTTCAAATTTCTTTTTTTTTCCACCTACTTAGTAGAATTTATTTATGTGGTCGTCAAATAATATGCTGTAAATAAAAATACTCCATAGGCTGCAATATTTGCTTTCGAAGGGCAACACTGTTGAATCTACATGGAAATAGGTTTATCACAGTTCAAAGTAGAAAAAGAATAATTTCTGTTATAACTGATATTTTAAAACTTGCTTTTCTGAAGAGGGTTGCAAAATACCTTTTTGATATTTTATAGGCTTTGCTTTTTTTATTGCATTTTAGGTTTGGGGGTACATGTGCAGAGCATGCAAGATGGTTGCATAGGTACACACATGGCAGTGTATTTTGCTGCCTTCCTTCCCTTCACCCACATTTGGCATTTCTCCCCAGGCTATCCCTCCCCAGCTCCCCCCCGCTGTCCCTCCCCTATTCCCCCCAATAAACCCCAGTGTGTAGTACTCCCTTCCCTGTGTCCATGTTTTCTTATTTTTCATCACCCGCCTATGAGTGAGAATATGCGGTATTTCATTTTCTGTTCTTGTGTCAGTTTGATGAGAATGCTATTCTCCAGATTCATCCATGTCCCTACAAAGGACATAGAGAGTCCAAATTTCTTAGTATCTTTATCAACACTTGATATATGACCTTTCGTTTATAGCCTTTTTGGTGGTTATCCAGCCATATAGCATTGTGGTTTTAATTTGCATTTTTGTAGTGACAAATAATATGGGACATCTTTGATGGGTTTATTTGTCATTCTTATATATTAAGCATCTGTTGCATGTATTCTGGGCCTAAGACACCAGACTTTGAGCCATTCTTCCTTTTTATTCTCTGGTACATATGTAGCATATTTTCTTTATCTAATCCACTGTTGATAGGCACTTAGGTTGGTTCCACTTAGGTTAGGTTTGGGTCTAGGAGTCCCAAAGGGGCATATTTGAGTGAATAGTGCTATAATGAACATAAGAGTACATGAGTCTTTTTGGTAGGACAATTTATTTATTTATTTTTTGGCTATATACCCAGTAATGAAATCACTAGGTCAAATGATAGTTCTGTTCACAGTTCTGTGACAAATCCCCAAACTGCTTTCCATAGTGGCTATAGTAATTTACATTACCATGTGGTTGTATCAGCCTATTTTCTACCTGTAAAATTTGGGGACTTCAACAGCCTTCTTTCATTTTGTATCCATCCTCTCTTTGTCTCTTTGAAAACCTCAGGCCCAGAGGGTAGAGACAGGAGCCACAGAAGATTATTCACAGACCTTGAAAGCTAATAGAGTTTAACCAGTTGAATTTTGAGGGAATTGCGACTCAGAGCGGTAACATTTCTATAGGAATAGAAACATGAGTTTTACTCTAAAATCTATATATTTTTCTTTTATCTTACTGCTTTTTGGGTATGTTGGGTTATATAGTATATTTTTTATAAAAGGGAAGATATTAGTCATTAGGAGAATAAGGTATTTTCTGGATAATAATATGTAAGAGAAAATTATGATTTCATGAAGAATATTGAATAATAATCAAAAAGTAACAGTGGTTTGACATAAGATGCAGAAAATTAATTCATTTCTTAAAATTTCAACTTTAATAAATTAGGGCATTAATATGTGTCTAAATGAAGATCTTTATACTAAGCAGATGAGGAATATAAATATAGCTTTTGTGTTAGATAAGTCTATATAAGAGATCTAGGAGACCCAAAGGGATATACTTGTAATGTCTATTAAAAAAATGCCAAGGCATACTGCCCAAAGCAATCTACAAATTCAATGCTATTTCTATCAAGCTACCAATTTCATTTTTCATGGAAGTAGAAAAAACTATTCCAAAATGTGTATGGAACCAAAAAAGAGCTCAAGTAGCCAAAGCAGTCCTAAATTAAAAGAACAAAGCCAGAGGCATATATTACCAGATTTCAAACTATACTGTAAGGCTATAATAACCAAAACAGCATAGGACTGGTGCAAAAACAGATAAAGAGGCCAATGGAACTGAATAGAGCATAAATATAAGGCTGCGCACCTGCAGTCATGTGATCTTCAACAAAATCGACAAAAGCAAGCAATTGGAAAAAGACTTTCTAATCAACAAATGGTGCTGGGATAGCTGGCTGGCCATATGGAGAAGAATGAAACTAGACCCCTATTTTTTCACTACATATAAAAATTAACTAAATGGATTGGAGATTTCAATGTAAGACCACAAACTATGAGAATCCTAGAAGAAAACCTAGGAAATACCATTCTGGACATTGGCCTTGGGAAGAATTTATAACTAAGTTCTCAAAAGCAATCAAAACAACAATAAAGATTGACAGGTGGGACCTAATTAAACTAAAGAGCTTCTGCACAGCAAAAGAAACTGTCAATAAACAGATAACCTACAGAATGGAATAAACTATTAGAGGTCTAATATCCAGAATCAGTGAGGAACTTAAACAATTGCACAAGCATAAAACAACCTTATTTAAAAACGGACAAAAAACATGAACAGATACTTCTCAAAAGAAGACATACAAGCAGCGAACAAACATTTGAAAAAATGCTCGATATTATCAGAGAAATGAAAATGAAAACCACAATGAGATACCACATCATACCAGTCAGAATGGCTATTATTGAAAATTAAAAAAAAAAATAGATTCTGGTGAGATTGTGAAGAAGAGGAAACACTTATACACTATTGCTGGGAATGTAAATTAGTTCAGCCACTGTGGAAAGCAGTTGGAGATTTTTCAAATAACTCAAAACAGACCCATCATTGAAGCCTGCAATCTCATTACTGGGTATATAGCCAAAAGAAAATAAATTTTTCTACCAAAAAGACACATACACACATTAATCACAGTACTATTAACAATAGCAAAGACATGGAATCAACCTTGGTGTCCATCAGTGGTGGATTAGATAAGGAAAATTTTGTACACATTGTGGAATACTATGCAGCCACGAAAAAGAATTAAATTATATTCTTTGCAGCAACATGGATACAGCTTGGGGCCATTATCCTAAACAAATTAACACAGGAACAGAAAACCAAATACTACATGTTCTCATTTATAAGTGGGAAATAAACATTGAGTACTCACGGACATAAAGACAGCAACAATAGAAACTGTGGATTACTAGATCAGGGAGAAAGGAGGGGGACAAAGGTTGAAAAACTATTAAGTAGTATGCTCAGTACTGTGATGTCAGGATCAATCATACCTCAAAACTCAGCATCATTTAATATACCCAGATAAGAAATCTGCACATGTATACCTTGAATTTAAAATTAAAGTTGAAATTATTTTTTAAAAACCTTAAGTTTTAAAAATATAAGTAAATAAAAATAGCCAAGAAATGTTATGAAGAATGCCTAACATTATATCTGATTATTCCACAATATCAGTAACAGCTTCTGTGGTCTGCAGTAGCTTTCCAGATACTGTTTTTGTTTGTTGATTGGTTGGCGTATTTTTTTTCTCCTGGTCACTCTGTTTCATTAGTTCAATGTAGCTTTTATCTTTTATTTGATTTTTTTTTTGCCATTGTCAAAATTTAACTTCAGTTATGCACTTATACATTAAAATGTGGTTACCATCCAAGTAGTAAATCCAAATATCTTGTTATCTTTAGATTTATTTCAGAAACTGTTAGCCAGGCACAATGGCTCATGTCTATAATCTGAACACTTTAGGAGGCCAAAGTGAGAGGATCACTTGAGCCCAGGAAGTCAAGGCTGCAGCAAGCTGTGATTGTATCACTGCACTCCAGCCTGGGTGACATTGGGAGGCCGAGGCAGGTGAATCACATGAGGTCAGGAATTCAAGACCAGCCTGGCCAATGTGGTGAAACTCTGTCTCTACTAAAAATACAAAAATTAGCCAGGTGTGTTGACAGGAGGCTGTGATGTCAGCTACTCGGGAGGCTGAGGTAATAGAATCGCTTGAACCCGGGAGGCAGAGGTTGCAATGAGCCGAGATTGTGCCATTGCACTCTGGCCTGGGTGACAAGAGTGAAACTAAGTCTAAGAGAAAGAGAGAGAGAGAGAGAGAGAGAGAGAGAGAGAGAGAGAGAGAGAGAGAGAGAGAGAGAGAGAGAGATTGAGGAATTGTCATTAAAAACATGAGGTAAATTTCCACTGAGAAGAATGTTACTGGTTAAGTTAAACGATTTTGCATAAAACAATGGCTAAAACCAACATTTATTTCTGTATTGGTGAAATTAATCTGTCCTTTAATGAACTCTTCTGCTTAGAAATTTATTCTTTCCTTGTATCTTATTATGTTTCTATGATAATCAGGATTTCTATGGTATAAATCCTGGTTTTAGGCTTTTTACTACCATAAATTTGCTATGGATTGTACTTTGGTAAGTCTTATAAAAACTTCCTCTGTCTATGTAACTTTAAGAACTATCTGATGATCAACTATTTATATAGGGAGTCTAAATTTCCAACTATAATACTATTTCAGTGCAATAGTTGATATGTATCTAGTACTTACTATGCTAATTACATTATTTCATTAGATTCTCATATAATCTATGAGATGAATCATACTATTACATCAATTTTAAATATTAAAATATTTAATATTAGGAAAATGAATTTTCCAGAAAGTAAGCAGCAAATTTACATAACTGCTAAGAGATGGAGAGGAGACTTGTGTTTCTGTCAGATTTCAGAGCCCACACTGCCACTTGGTTCTTTTTTTTTCTTTTTGAGATGGAGGCTCACTGTTTTACCCAGGTGAGAGTGCAATGGTGCAATCTTGACTCACTGTATCCTCTGCCTCCCAGGTTCAAGCAATTCTCCTACCTCACGCTCCTGAGTAGCTGGGATTACAGGCACCTGCCCCCACACCTGGCTAATTTTTGTATTTTCAGTAGAGACAGGGTTTCACCACGTTGGCCAGTCTGGTCTTGGACTCCTAACTTCAGGTGATCCTCCCACTTTGGCCTCCCGAAGTGCTGGGATTACAGGCATGAGCCACTGCGCCCGGCCACTCCCATGTGATTCTGATGCCATAAGTGGAACTACCATTGAATCAACATATATTCATATTCTGCTGACTCTATGCCAGGCACTGAAAAGGACGCTAAGGATGCAAAGGTGATTGCAACAGACATGGTACCTGTCTATGAATTGTTCAATCTAGACACAAATGACAAATATGGAATGCTACGATTAAAAAAAAATGTATTTCGAGTAAAAAAACTATTTAAAACACTGGTACTTTATCGAGATTCATTCACATAAAAAAAAAAGCTCGTCCTTAATTTCAATCTGGAAGTGAAAAAGAAAAGAAGAAAAGGAAAGGAAAAAGAATTCTGACTCACTGGTAGACCTGTTTAGAAGAGTTTTTCTTTTTTTTTTTGTTAGAAAGCTCAGAGATAAAGACTGGGCAAGAGAAAAACATTTTTTTTCAACTCTTCCATTATCTAAATACTGTATACATTGGAGCATGGGATATTATTTCCATTTTAAGATAAGGAAACAGACTCAAATATATAGAAAATGGGATTTAGTAAATGTGATTTATTTGGAACGTGATCTCAGAACAACAGAGGCGAGAAAAACAGGAAAAGGCAATGAAAAAGTGCTGATTGAGAGTGTGGTCTCAGCTGGAGGTATTCTTTACTCTGATTGCAAGGAGGCTCAGGAGCACGAATTGCATCACGGCGTTAGTCCATCACGGGGTTAGTCCATCCAAAAGCAAGCAGGCTTCCTTTGGTACCCCTGTGCCAGTGAATGTTCACTGAAGTGCAGTTTTTCAAGGAAGAGGCAGCTAGCTGCTAGACACTAACAGTCAAATCTCAAAGCAGCTGGTAGAGAAATGCACAAGCAGGTAAGGGGGTTCTGGACGGGGGACCTACACCATCCACTATGCATTTATATTTTAGCATACCTACAGTCTATAGCTGGGTACTGAATATCATCAGTTGAGTTGCTTTGAATTCACGCTTGTGTATTCCCAGGCTTAATTAAGAGCCTAAATGGGAGGCGGAGGTTGCAGTGAGCCAAGGTTGCCCTGCTGCCCTCCAGCCTGGGTGAAAAAGTGAGATTCCCATTTAAAAAAAGTGGGGTTGGTGGGGGAGGCGGGGGGGCACACGGTGATTGGTAAAGACTCAGTATAAGACTACCTAGAGGGCTCAATAACTAGTGGGCCAGAAAGCTGTTTTGTAAAAATTTAGGTTTTGTCTTTGTTCAGTTAGTTGGAATTATACCCAACACCTTACTTTTCTAGTCCTTTAGTTAGCACCTACTATAAAAGTACTGCCTAATATAATTGCAATGATTACACCTATGTAAACTGTAGTTTTGTATGACTTGTTTACACCTAATTAATGTGTTGTCTGTCAATATGGAGTTACCAGGTGGTATGGGCAGTCACCTAGAGGTTTTTCCAGCTGAAAAAGATTGCTTCCATACCATGGTGCTTTGGATTCTCTTACCGTTTTTTTTAAAATTCTTAATCACTGAGGAAAGAACAAGGCCTGTAGTAGTATATAGAACACCTTCTTATAATGAATGAATCATTTACGAAAACCTTTTATCCAAAGACAACATTTAATAAATGTGAACTGAATCAAACTTGTTGGGCTGGGATAAAAGATGTTAAATCCAACAACATGGTTCTTTCAGATAAATGCCACAATACACATTGTTGATTATGTTGACGCATTTAGTAACATGTTTTATTTTTCTCCTAATAAGGCCTTTTTGCTTGAGGAAACACGAGATGCAGAAATTTTTGTTGTTTTCCTTCTGATTTGCTTTTCTCTGGTTGTGTTTGTACTGACTACTGAAATAACAGAGGTCAATACCCAGACAACTGGTTGAATGTTAAATTCAGTATGTCTCTCCCACCATTGTGTATATGAAGGGGTATCACTGTTTTATTTGAAGCAGTATGTCACTTTGGGTTTTATGCTATGATTATCTAAATTAGAGTCTATATTTAACTGAGATGACAACAGCCATAGCAACCCGTGGTTTAGTAAAGCCAAGGATAACTTTAAAACTCACAGATGAAAGAGATCTGAGGTTCCCTCTTATGGACACTCTTACATGGTTTTGTTTACCAGCCACGTTTTAGAGAATATGAGTATTTCATCTAGAATAGAATATACAATTATAATTCAAAAGGAAAACATGGAATGAAAGTAAAAAGAATGAGAAAGGCAATTGAAAGCAAATAAGAATTCTAGTATAAAAATGTGTTATTGTTGAAAAATATTTAATTAAATTGATTTCATTTCTAACAAAGACAACCTTTAAGTAAGAAATTAGATAAATAATGACATCAAATAAAGTTTCATTTCATGGGCCTTTTAAGAAACCATAATTTATTTATAGACATTTGGAAGCAGTAAGTATGTCCTTTTGACCATAGACAACAGTCTTAAAAACCATCCTTTTCTTTCAGTCTTCATATTGGCATTGACAAAGGAGTTTCAGTGTATTTCTTAATTACAGATGGAGAATACTTCGAAAATATAAAACAGATGTATATGTTTTTAATATATCATTTGGGACCTGAACCATTGAAGATATCATAGAGAGGTTTGTCGTGAGGGACAACGGGAATATACCACACATTTACAGGAAAGAAAAAGGTAAGAAAAAGTTTTATTATTTTATTCTTTGGAGGTAATGAAAAAGAATTTAATATCTTTGCAATTCACTGATTTTTATTTTTCTCTTCAAAAAGAAAATGTAGCAAATTTATTTGGGGAAATGATATGCTAAAACAATTTAATGCATGACATATAAGAAAATTTTTAGGGTTTTAAAATTTACTATATCTGTCTTGTCTTATGACAATAAAAATGGTTTTATCTTGTCTATCCAGAATCATTAGGCCATAAGTCATTTGGAAATAAATATTTTCTAATGAGTTAAGAATTTATCTTTTTACTCACCTTAAGGGTTTGCTTGCATTTTAAATATTTTATAGCATTCGTTTTTTCTAAAATGTTGTGTTACTGTGTTTGTGTTCTTAGAGTATGGTGTGATGAATATAATTCCAACATCATACTGAGAGCAAAACTAGACTTTGGCATTGATGGGTCAAGATTCTACCTTTACCTTTTAGCAGCTTTGGGAAAATTGTTAAAATAGTTCTGAGTCTCAAGGGTTTTATTTGTTTTTGTTTATTTTGTTTTAGTCTGTGATATAGGAATAATGGTATGTTTCTTGGAATTATTGTAAAATTAAATTTGATTGAAATTGCACAAGTTCCCCACTACTCATCTGTTCCTTAGATGACTTGAAACCATCATTGTCAACATCAGTTAAGAGATTGGTTTGACCATCTTCTAATTAAGACTGAGGCGTTTCTTAGTTCCTTTGTCTTATTTAACATTTTTTTCTCTTTATTTTGGTCATTTATCCTCGAATTTGCTCTCTCTAATTTACAATAAGCCTTGAAAAACAACTAAAAAATAATTATTTGAACCTCTATACTAATGGTGTACAACTGCACTGTTCAATACAGTAGGTTCAGTCCACATTTTAATTTTAATTAAGAGTTCAGTTGTTGAGTTTCACCTTTCCAATGTGTAATAACCACAATAGCTAGTAGCTACTGTACTGGATGGCATAGAGTAACATGTTCATCATCACAGAAGGTTCTGTTTTACATTGCTGATCTCCAATGTCTAAAGCTCAGAGTTTGTGTTGTGGAATTCTGAAGACGAGTGGAATGTGGCTCTTGCTTTCAATGTAACTCAAGTCTGGGAAAGAAATAAGATATTTAGGGGAAATGTTTGGAAAATATGAAAAAATTCAGTGATGTGGATGATGACTGTTTGAAAAACATTGGGGAGTTAGCATAAACAGTTTAGGATTAAAAAAAGATAGAAATGACTGAGCTGAAACCTAAAGCATATTAGTGATATTTATGACCTTCCAAGTGCATGAAAAATTATAAAACATTCCAATGTGGGCCACTTTGCAAGAGAAGGTAAGGAGCAGGGACAATTCTATTTATATCAAGAATGTTGTATTTTTCTTTTAAAATGTTTTATATTAAAATATTTTTACTATAAATATGTATCATTTCAATAATGCAAGTTAAAATTTTTATTTAAAAAATCTTGACCTTTGTGTAATAACATTGACTTTCTGTGCCTTTTCTCATCTTTGAAAAAACTTCCTGGCATCCCATTTCCATTCTTGTCTTTAGCTCTCCCACACTAAGGGAGCATCTTCTCTCCTATCGAAGCTTCATGTATGTTTCTGAGCTTGAATGCCATTTCTTTTTATCTCAAATAGCATTTATTATTTTTCTCCTCTGTCTTCAAGCATACCTTCTCTATGATTTTCCCTTCAGTCTATAAATATACATAAAGTTTCTGTGTCAAATCTATGTTGCTCCCACTTTTCCATCAATCTCCTTCTTTTTCCACCAAGTTTTCTAATAAAATGGCTTCAATTTGTTGTCTCCAATTCCTCATTAGAATTTACTCTTCAATTCTGAAATTTCAATTTTTCATCTAAGCATCAAATTGCAGTATCACTTACCAACATCTCCAATTGTTGTTGTCAACAATTACTACTGTCAATTCTAGCAGACCATTTACAGTTCGTCTTTTCCTTGATAAATATGTTCACCACTCCATTTACCTGTTAATGACTCCAAAATCTGTCATATATATATATATGAGACAGAGATATCTGAGCATATCTACAATTGCCCATTAAGTAAATATTTTCACAAGGATTTGCCCTAGGTAATTCAAACTTTGCTTTAACATGAACTGGTCCTCTCACCAAAATTTCCTCTTCCTGTTCCTCCTCCTGTACCAGGAAGCAATGATTGATACCTCCTTAAAATCCCTCTTATCCAATCCATCCTTTCCACGCCCACATCATTGACTTCAAGCAAATGTAACTTAGTCACAAAGCCTGTGAATTTCAATTTTCACCCTTCTCCAATCCATTCTCCAAACTGCCTCCTGCATGACCTTTCTGGTATCAAATCAGCTATATTAGTTCCTTTTCTGTTTTCTTTATTGTTAACCTGCTTTTCTGCTACAGCTCTCATAGTTTCTTTCACTTTTAAAAATACCTATTGGCTAAATAAATATATATTTTCTTTCTAAGAGAAAACAAACAGAAATTTCAAGATCTTATCACTGCATTGAGAATCTCCTGAAAAATATGCAAATATGACACTTTTCCTTCAGTTTCACCTTTCCTTGAGGGTCTTTCACAGTCACACTGCCACCACCAACATACTAGGTTCTGAAGATGCCACTTCTCTGATAAATTTTGGTTTCAGACAATACCCATTCTCTTTACACAATATTTAGAGAGTGACCAAGTATAAATAAAATTATAACTAAATGTTATAAAATATATAATTAAAATTTTAGGGAGGACTGTAAGAAAATCAGCAAGTAAAATTACAAAAGTAAGACTTATTTGTTTTATTATTTTAAATCTTGCTGCCTTCTTTGTTTTTAAAAAGCTCTTTAGATCTCTATAGGCCAACATTTTACATGAAGAGACAGTAGGCTTCTAACATAGCTGTTCCACTGCTTTCCTAGTTTATGAGTAAATAAGCCAAGATCAATAGAGAGCTGTTTCCATTGCCTCTTTATTGGCTTGTGATTGTCTGTGCAGAGGCTGACGCCAGGCTCTGGCAGAACTTTAATGTGGACTCACAGTTACGGATACATGATTCACATCTAAAAATCCAATGAGAACCAGAGTTGGCAGGCACGAGCCTGGCAGCTTGGTAATTATTTTGGTGATGTGAAAGTTATTTTTTAACTTTCCTACAAAATATATGTGAATGATATGACGCTGCTTTTAGAAGAATTCAAGGAATATTTCGTGGCTGTTGTGAATAGAAAGTTGCTCTTGATAATGAAACTAGGACTAGTCTCAAGACACAATTGGCTCAGTGGCCTAATCACCATCAACGCCATCAGTGAGAAGGGTTTGTTATTAGTTATTCTCGAATTACTATCTTAAATAATTTCCAATATTCTATCAGTTTGTGCCAGATAACTCCACACAGAAAATCAGTCAGCATAAAAGCCTGTGGACAGATTTTGCAGTTAATTTGTATGGGTTCGGGTAGGGGGAGGCAGGAGACATGGGAATGTCACTTTAATAAAAACTACATGGTCACATGTTCATTAATTATCTTACATTTTAGGCTGGGCACAGTGGCTCATGCCTATAATCCCAGCACTTTGGGAGGATGAGGTGAGAATCTTGCTTGAGTCTGAGAGTTTGAGACCAGTCTCAGCAATGTAGCCAGACCCCAATTCTACAAAAACCAAAAAGAATTAGCTGGTCCTGGTGGCTTGCACTTGTAGCCTTAGCTGCTCAGGAGGCTGAGGTGAAAGGATTGCTTAGGCCTGGGAAGTCGAGACTACAGTGAGCTAGGATCACTCCACTGTACTCCAGCATGGGCAGCAGTGAGAACTTGTCTCTCAAAAAGAAGTTTTATAATGTCTCAATAAAATAAAATTTGTCCTTATTCAATGACAGCATCCCATAAGAGGTATGTGCAACATGATTCAATTGCTTTAGTTCCCATGTGAATTAAATTTTCATGTCACAAGCATATCTGAACTGGCCCTGTATGTGTACTTATAGTGATGTTTATGTTCATATAATAATCCTGAACTTTTTCATAGAAAATCCTCATTTTTTTTTTTTAGGACATTGCTTTTGTATAGTTTCAATGTTAAGATTAATTTAAGGTTAAAATTAATTTAATTGCAACCAGTGTTTTTTTTTTTTTGAGACAAAGGCTGGAGTACAGTGGCATGATCTTGGATCTTGGCTCACTGCAACCTGTGCCTCCAGATTCAAGCGATTCTCCTGCCTCAGCTTCCTAAGTAACTGGGACTACAGGCATGCGCTAACATGTCCAGCTAATTTTTTTTTTCCTTTTTTGTGTGTTTAGTAGAAACCAGGTTTCACTATGTTGACCAGGCTGGTCTCAAACTCCTGACCTCAAGCGGTCTATCCTCCTCAGTCTCTCAAAGTGCTGGGATTACAGGCATGAGGCACTGCACCCAGCCCTCAACCAGAGTCCTTTTTTTTTTTTTTTAAACTTTTAAGTTAAAGGGTACATGTGCAAGATATGCAGGTTTGTTACATAGGTACGTGTGTATCATGGGGGTTTTTTGAATAGATTATTTCTTCACCCAGGTAACTAACTAGTATCCATTAGTTAATTTTTCCTTATCCTCTCTCTTTCACCCTTCACCCAAAAGTCTCTAGTGTGTGTTGTTCCCCTTTATGGGTCTGTGTGTTCTCATCATGTAGCTTGCACTTATAAGTGAGAACATGTGGTACTTGGTTTTCTGTTCCTACATTAGTTTGCTAAGGATAATGGTCTCTAGCTTCATCCGTGTCCCTGCAGAGGACATGGTCTCATTCTTTTTCATGGCTGCATAGTATTCCATGGTATATATGTACCACATCTTTTTATCCATTCCATCATTGATGAGCATTTGGGTTTATTCCATATCTTTGCTATTGTGAATGGTGCTGCATACACATGCATGTCTTTTCATAAGAGAACAATTTACACTCCTTTGTGTATATACCTAGTAATGGGATTACTGGGTAAAATGGTAGTTCTGTCTTTAGGTCTTTGAAAAAATTGCCACACTGTCTTCTACAATGTTTGAAATAATTTACACTACCACCAACAGCGTATATGCATTCCTTTTTCTCCACAACCTTGCTAGCATATTTTTTAACTTTTTAATAGTAGCCATTCTGACTTATGTAAAGATGGTATCTCATTGTGATTTTGATTTGCATTTCTCTAATGATCAGTGATAGCTTCTTTTTCATATGATTGTCCCATATATGTCTTTTTTCGAGAAGTGTCTGTTCATGTCGTTCGCCCACTTTTTAATGGGGTTGTCAATTTAAGTTCTTTTCAGATGCTGGATATTAGCCCTTTGTCAGATGCATAGTTTGCAAAAATTATCCCCCAGGGTGTAGGTTGTCTGTTTACTCTGTTGATTGTTTCTTTTGCTGTGCAGAAGCTCTTTAGTTTATTTAGATCCCATTTGTCATTTTTTGCTTTTGTTGCAATTGCTTTTGGTGTCTTTGTCATGCCTATGTCCTGAATGGCATTGCCTAGGTTATCTTTCAGGGTTGTTATAGTTTGGGGTTTTACATGTAAGTCTTTAATCTGTCATGAGTTAATTTTTGTATATGGTGTAAGGAAGGGGTCCAGTTTCAATTTTCTGCATATAACTGGCTAGCCAGTTATCCTAGCACCATTTATTAAATAGTGTATTCTTTGCCCTACTGCATTTTTGTCAGGTTTGTCAAAGATCAGATAGTTATAGGTATGTGGTCTTATTTCTGGGCTCTCTATTCTATTCTATTGGTCTATGTGTCTGTTCAAGGTACTGATGTACTTTGCTGTTTTGGTTACTGTAGCCCTAAAGTATAGTTTGAAGTTGGGTAGTGTGATGCTGTCAGCTTTTTTTTTTGTTTAAATATTCTCTTAAAAGTTTATTATAAATCAGTTTCATAGACCACGAGGAAACAAAAGGACTATGCACAGCCTTATGGGAAACAGGGAGCTAGGAGAACCAAGATGAGTCTAGGGCCTTGAAGGGCACATTCTCTGGGGAGGGGAAGGGAAACCAGACAATCTGTAGAGACTCCATGAACAGCAGCACAGCAGACAAACAGTTCTGTGGTAATGTGGCCCTTAGGAATCAAGTCCTCCTCTCTGTGGAGCTACTGCCATACTCTGTGGCCAAGAGTCAAAGAAAGCCTCGCATCCCAGAGGGAGGAGATTGCATTCCCAGAGAGGGCATGCCCACTGGAGTCCGTCTTCCAGGGCTATCCCCATTGGGAGACCTATAGGAGACATCATATCAGGAGGTAGGCCCAACATGCCTGCAAGAGAAAAGCCCCAAGAATATAGCTCAAGTGTCTATCTTGAAAAGGTATAAAAAACTGTAAAGCTGTCCACCAAGTTCTGAGATAAATGGACCATTCCACCATCTCTGCAGTTCCTAAAAAACTGACATTTGAGTCTAACACCTAAGGTTCCCAATGGCTTTGTTCTTTTTGCTTAAGACTGCCATGGCTATTCAGGCTCCTTTTGGTTCCATAAGAATTTTAAAATAGTTTTTTCTAGTTCTGCAAAAAATGTCAGTGGTAGTTTAATGGGAATAGCACTGAATCTATAAATTGCTTTGGGCAGTATGTCCACTTCCATGATATTGATTCTTCCTATCCATGAGTGTAGAATGTTTTCCCATTCATTTGTGTCATCTCTAATTTCTCTGTGTAGTGGTTTCTAGTTCTCCCTGTAGAGATCTTTCACTTCCCCTGTTAGCTGTATTCCTAGGTATTTTATGCTTTTTGTGGCAATTGTGAATGGGAGGTTGTTCGTGATTTGGCTCTCAGCTTGACTGTTGTTGATATATAAGAATGCAACCAGAGTCATTTACAATTCTAAAACGAGTGTGCTTTGAATAGTAACCTTCATCAACAAGTGTATATTTTTTGAATCACAGAGCTAGAATGTTCCTTTGAAATTATGTAGCTTATTGATTTACAAATCCGTTTATGGATCAAGATCACCTGGGGTGGTTTTGTTTGTTTGTTTTTTAAATAAAAAGAAGGTAAATCTCTAGGACTTACCTAAATCTGTTGATTTGAGAATCAGGGTTCTTAGGAAATTCCTTAAATATGGCTGATGCTGATGGACAGCTTGTTTAGGAAACTAAGAATAAATTTATTATGTCCAGTTTGTAGGAGATTGAGGCAGGCCAAAGGAGGTAAAGTGACTTCACCAAATAACAGCAGATCTGACACAAGATTCTAAGTTTCTCAACTTCTAAACCTGTGGAATTTCTATGAAAAAATATAGAATCTTCTAAATTATCTGAAAGAAGTGAATTAGCTAAAAGAATTACCCAAAACAGTGGAAACTGTGTAGTTTCTGTGATTTCCTATAATGGGTGTCTAATAGATATAAAGTTGTTTGCTTCTATCTTAGGTGCTGTTGGTCCAGATTCTGAGTAAATTATATGTTTGCTTGAAATTTGCTGGCAGGAATTGAGGCCATGCCAATAAATATGTTACTTGTGACAAGAGCAAGAATGTTAATGTCGATAAAATATTCATATTATAATAGTATTTTACTCTCTCATAATTCTCTAAGAAATTCAATGTGATATTTTTCTTCAACTTCCAGCCTTGTGGTTTTTATAAGCTGGATTTTCAAATGACATTGAAATGAAGCATTATGTTCTAAAAATACATCCACTTGTTCCATAATACAACATTCTTAAGACATGAGCAATTACTTTTTATGCTGCTGCAAAGCTACAGTCATGCTAAATTCTAGCCAAGTCAATAGGTTCAACTACAGAAGCCATTACGTGAATCATACATCATGGAAAAGGACCCATATAATTCATTGTGTGTTTTTTTTAATCTCTGAAGAACCATGCATTAATAAAGCCGCTAAAATCTATATGATCTTCATTAATTTCTACCTGTTGACATCCTTCAGTTTTACCTTCAAACTCACTGTTAATAATAAGCCCTCTGAAATATTTATATGGTTCAGAATTCAGCTTTAAGTGTATTTGGTTGAACAGCATTCTAGGTCTTTAAAAATGATTTGTTTACAATGGTAATTATTTATTTTCATGCTTAATTGAAATTGCAGTTCTCTCTATGGGAAACCGTGGCTATTCCATTATTTATTGGTTCTAGTGAGTACATTAAACTTTGATAAAGTAGACAATCCTTTTATTTTGCCATTGTAGTGTCTTCTAAAATATACCAGCCAGTGCACTTTCCTGCTTTTAAATGAAAAGCAGAGGCATGTCATTAGTGTGCTTTGAAGCTTTTCATGAGGATCAATAATCATGGTATATGCCAGAGAAGAGAGCCTTTGAAGAACAGAGTACTAGCTCTGTTCTGAAATAGCAGATTCAGATTCAGTGCAACCACTACAAAATGAGGGGCAGAAATAGAATATATCTAAGGAGATTTTAGCTCCAAAGTACTATATGATTTTGTAAATGAGAGGTTGGACCTCGTCTGTACTGACTCTTGTTGATCATCTCAAATTTCTAGCATCAACCTCTTATGTCATCTTTAGATTTCTATTAGAAGTAGAGAGGATATTCTAATTAATTGGGGTTTAATCTTAATTAGTAAAAAGAATAATTAATGAGAACACTGATTTGCTGAGCATTCCAACTGATCAAGTGACGTGAATACTATCTGTGCAACAAACATGAAAATAAATGCCTGATAAAACTCATCCTTGTTCTATGCTCCACTCATACCCATTCACGTTCTCTTGTCTTGTCTACCATTCTTTTCTTTTCTTTTGTTTTTTTGAGACTGGGTCTCACTGTTGCTTGGGCCGGAGTGTAGTGGTGTGATTATAGCTTACAGCAGACTCAAAGTCCTGAGCTCAAGTGATCCTCCCGCCTCAGCCTCTGGAGTAGCTAGGACTAAAGGCACATACCACCATGCCCAGCTCTTACCATTCTTAGGGAAAGCAAATAGAGTAGAAACGACTCAGATTTCCAACAGCTGGGTCTTCAGATTGTTTTTTTCCTTCTGTTCCTAATGCGTTGTCAGAAAAATGGGCAAAAATAATTAGACAGCCTAATCTATTTAAATTTATTCTGAGATGTTTTATAGATATTTTATAGAATGACTTCGTTACAAATGCTTTGGGAGTATCCCATGCTATTATTGGTTGTGTTTTAGAACCATGTTTTGTCAGGTGTGGTGGCTCATGCCTGTAATCTCAGCCTTTTGGAAGGCTGAGGCAGGCAGATCACTTGAGGTCAGGAGTTCAAGACCAGCCTGGCCAATATGGCAAAATCCAGTCTCTACAAAAAATACAAAAATTAGCTGGGTGTGGTGGTACTCACCACACAGCTACTTAGTCTCAGCTGTAGTCTCAGCTACTTGAGAGGCTGAGGCAGAAGAATTGCTTGAATCTGGGAGGCAGAGGTTGGAGTAAGCTGAGATTGTGCCACTGTACTCCAGTTTGGGCAACAGAGCAAGACTCCATCTCAATAAATTAATAAATAAGAAATAAAACCGTGTTTCTAAATATGGAGTATATTTTAAACATAAAATATGTGTAAGACATAAGAAATGATAATTCAAATGCACGCTCTTGTCTAATATTTGGTTTTAGAAATGGTTATCATTTCTATCTTGAAATATCCTCTATCATTTGGAATTTCATTCCCTTTCAGCTCAGAGGAAATTAAATCATAAATTTTGTGTTTAATATTCCTTTGCTTTGCTTTTTGACTTTTACCATATTTCCATGCCAAAACAGCATATTGTTTAATTTTTGCATAGTTTTAGTAGAAATCACATTGCATGCAATTACGTATTATTTGCTTTTTAATTTTATTACATTATGTTCCTGAAATTCCTTCCTATTGTTGTTTGAGGGTAAACACATTTATTCTCACTGTTGTCTAGTGTCAACACAATGTGAATATACCAAAATCTTTTTATTTATTCCTTTGCTAATGTATACTTACATTAGCAAAGGCTACTTCTGTAACTATTCAATTCTATTATAAATATATTTGTTCAAATGAACATGTTTTCAAAGCTCTCTAGGGTAAATACTCACATGTTGAATTACTAAGTTACAAGTTCAGCTTTGTTAAAGAATATAAATTTGTTTTCCATGCTTGAAGCAATTGACATTCACATAGTTGTTTTAGAAAAGTTTTATTCACACCGCATCTTACTTACCCTTAATATTGTTAGACTTTTATAGTTGTCAATTTTGTGAGTCTGGAAATGTATTTCACGGTTATCTCAATTTTCATTTCCCCAAGTAATGTTTAGGTTGAATGTAATTTTATATGTGTATTTGTTTTTCATGACTCCTTTTCTGTGACATAACTTTTCATGGCTTCTGCTGCTCCTTTCTATTAGGTTGTATGGTCTTTTAATAGACAATATTTCTTCATGTATTTTGGATGCTACTTCTTCTTCTTTCTCCCAGTTTGTGACTTGTGTTTTACTTTATCAATGTTATATTTTGATGCCATAAAATTGAATTAATCATTTCCTCTGTGTGTGACTTTTTGCATCTTATTTATCTTTCCCTAACTGACAACATAAAGATAAATTTCACATTATCTTTTAAAAGTTTCATAGCTTATATTCCACATTTCTTAGACAACCAATAGTTTTATATATAATGTAAGAGTTTAATTTTTCACCTTTATAACAGTAAACAGTAGTCCCAGTACCATTTATCGAAAACTCCTTTTTCACTAACCTATAATGCCAGTTCTGTTATAAACCAAGTTTCTGAAAATGTGTGGGGCTCTTTTTCTGGAGGGGAGAAAAGGAATGTCTGTACTGTTCAATTGGTTTACACCTGCACCAATACTAGGTTATCTTAATTACTATAAACTTTATATTACATCTCAATGCATGGTATAAAAAATTTTCCTCACATTTTTATCTTCTTTAATAGGATTTTACCTATTCTTGGGTCTTTGTACTTGCATATACATTTTTGATTTGGCCTTGCAAATTCCAAAAGAATAATTTTTTGGAAGGTTGACTGACTCTGGTTTCAAACTATTGATCAATTTGAGAAGAATTTATATCTCTACAATATTAAGACTCTGAATTCATTTCTTCAGACTGTATAAAGACTATACAAAGTGTACAGTCTTTAGGCTGAATAAAGTCAAAAACTCAGACTGTATAAAGACTGCATATTCTTTATACAGTCTTGTGCCATATAGTGACATTTCAGTCAATGATGGACTGTATATGTCATCATGGCCTGGTAAGTTTGTAATAATGTATTTGTACTGTACCTTTTTTATGTTTAGATACACTTAGATACACAAATACTTAATATTGTATTGCAATTGCCTTTAGTATTCCATACAGTAATATACTATACAGATTTCTAGCCTAGGAACAATAGCTTATCACATAAAGCGTAAGTGTGCAGTAGGCTATACCATCTAGGTTTGTGTAAGTTCGCTCTATGATGTTTGCCTAATGATAAAATCGCCCAACTGCACATTTCCTAGAACATATATCCGTGTTGTTAAGTGGTGCATGACTTTATCTTGGGTTTTTAAATGTCTTTCAGATGATTATGTAACTTTGTCAATAAAGATTTTATAACTGCTAAAGTTTTACTATGTATTTCACATTTTTAATATTATAAACAAAAATTACACTTTTAAAATAACAGACTATAGTTTTTAGAACACTTTTAGATTTACAGAGAAACTGACTAGATAAGAGAGAATTTTTGTCTACCTCATCCTCACTCCACACAGTTTTCCAAGTCATGAACATCTTACATTAGTGTCGTACATTTGTTCCCATTAATGAACCAGTATTGATAGAGCAGTATTAACATATCAAATGGAATCTGAATAAAAGATGATACTTCCCCTTTTATTCAGATTTCATTTGATTTCACCTAATGTCCTTTTTCTATAGCAGGATCCCATGGAAGACACCATGTTATATTCAGTCATCATGTCTTTATAGGCTCCTCTTAACTGTGATAGTTTCCCAGACTTTTCTTGCTGTTGTTGACTCTGGCTATTTAGAGGATTACTTATTGGTTAGGTATTTTGCAGAATGTTCTGCAGATAAAGTTTATCTGATTTTTTTTCTCATGAATAGACTGGGGTTGTGAATTTGAGGGAGGAAGACCACAGGGGTAAAGAGTCACTTTCATCACATCATATCAAGGATACTTACCTTGCTCTCTACATGATTTGTAACTGTTGGTATAACATCTATCTGAAGTAGTGTTTGTCCTTTTTATCCATTGTAAAATTATCCTCTCTTCCTCCGACCCCTTATTTTGTACTTTTAGAAGGAAGTCACTATACATAACCCACACTTCAGGATGGAGAGTTATGCTGCCTCCAAAATTACATTTTCCTTTCTTTGAGACAGGGAAGAAAAGCCTGGCTGAGTGCAGTCATGCAATCATGGATCACTGTAGCCTTGACCTCCCAGGCCCAACCAATCCTCCTGCCCCAGCCTCCCAGGTAGCTTGGACCACAGGCATGCGGCACCACACCCAGCTAAGTTTTTAAAGTTTTGTAGAGATGGGGGTCTCTCCATGTTGCCCAGGCTGGTCTTGAATTCCTGGGCTCAAGCTTCTCAAAGTGCTGAGGTTACGGGTGTGAGTCACAGTGCCCAGGTCAAAATTACATTTTCTAAATTTTATTAATATGATTTTTTGCTGGTGGACAGAAATCAGTATATTTATTTTTTATATAACCAGAAAAGTTGCTGAAGTCTCTCATGATTAATATTTCTTTTTCTTTCTTTTTTTTTTTTTTTTGTGAGATGAAGTTTCACTCTTGTTACCCAGGCTGGAGTACAATGGTGCGATCTTGGCTCACCTCAACCTCTGCCTGCTGGGTTCAGGCAATTCCCCTCCCTCAGCCTCCTGAGTATCTGGGATTACAGGCACGCACCACCATGCCCAGCTAATTTTTTGTATTTTTAGTAGAGACGGGATTTCACCATGTTGACCAGGATGGTCTCGATCTCTTGACCTCGTGATCCACCCGCCTCAGCCTCCCAAAGTGCTGGGATTACAGGCGTGAGCCACTGTGCCCGGCTTTTTATGTTTTAATATAGACAATAACATCCTCTGCAAATAGTATTAGTTTCAGTTCTTGCATTTTGATACTTACTTCTTTCTATTGCTTTACTCTGTTGGCCAGGTGCCCCAGTATAATTCTTAATAGGAAGGTTGATATTGAATATCCTTGCATTTTTCCTGTTTCATTCATATATCTGCTTTAATTTAAAGTGTATCTTGGTTGATTGTGTCTTCAAGATGCTTGCAAAAGCAAATTTGGGAAAACAGATTTTTTTTAACCAAATGTGGTAGATTATATTATTTTGCAGTGATTAATTTCTTTTCAAAATTCAGCCTTAGTAGCATCAAGCTCCGGTTAAGTTACCTAAAACATAACTGCAGTTCAATTTTGTGGCACAGCTAGGAAGTATACACCTTTGCTTTTGTGCAACTATCACCTCTCCTGCCCCCTGTGTATCCACAATACACTTTCTACTATTTCATTTTCTCTTTTTAAATCCTAACATCTCCACCAAGATTCAAACCTGCCTTAATTCTATTTCTGCTCTGTAAACAGGCATCCTGACTGTCATTTACATACTGGAGAATAAGACTTTTTTCAAAAATTGCAGCTCTAGTAATATTTTTCATCTTACTAAAACATCTTAAATGTTATCTTAAAATTCTGACCCTGATGTTCAAAGACGTCTTCAAACTAATGTCAATGTTTATTTTTTCAACGTGTATCAGCATTGCTCTCTTAAATTTCCAAAGATAGATTTATTAATTCACAGTATGACTTGATAGTAAGGTGGAATTTAAAATGAATTTTAACCTCATGTAAGGAATGTTTTTCAGAAAATAGATAGGATATCAGCCTTTTAAATGTTCTGCAGTAATGTGTTAATCTGCTCACAATGTTTAACACAGTAATCCAACTAAGGGAAGTCAGAAAACTGTTTTTTTAACCTGAGACTGACCTATTGTACTCTCCTGTGAAAGTCTGCCTGTTCTTGTTTGCTTGTCTGTAAAACAGTAATCATAAAATACTTAATTCTTGAGTATCAACAGGTGAATTATATTCATTGTGGATAACCTTGATTTAAAATCCTTTCTGGCTTAATTACACAGAGTAGAGCGAACTATCTTTAGCTGAAATTATATACTAACTGCTGTTTACTTTCACTCTTTCTCCAAGCAATTTACTGCCCAGCAAGAAGCACCTTTTATGAAGAAGCTAATATTTTCTTATTTTCAGCAATCTCTGAACAATTGTTTCTTAGTTATATTTTTAAATTACTACATTTTTATTACTTTGAGAGGCAATGCTTATTATCTCTAGCTTGGTGTGAGGAGTAAGGATGACAGGTGTCAAGAAAAAAAGATTAAGTAATGTTTTCTCATCTAATCAATAATTTTAGTTTTTAAAATAGAATTGCCTTGATACTTAATGGTGGGCCTATCAAACTATACCTATTGCCCTGGGATAATTTCTAATTTAGTTTGAATGTGGATTACAGCTTTCCTATTTCTGTCACCTTGGTTATATGACTTAGTCTCTCTCAACCTCTGCATGCTCATGTATAAAGTGAGTATTATACATTTTTGGTTTGTATACAAAATATCTTAAATAATGACTATGGAGCGCTTAGCATTGTGGGAGAAACACTGAATGTTTGTTCAAGTGTCAACTGTTACTATTTGCTTAATAAATTAAAGTTCCAGGCCATTAAACATACACATTATCTCATTTTTAGAAATACTCAATTTCTGTTTATTCTTTGAAGAGACAAAGGATGACAATTACTTCATTTTCTATGGAAGGACTGTAAACCTCTGAAGTATGAAAGATTTTTGTTTCACCCAAACATATATATTATGTTTTATGTAAGGAATTGACTTCTAAGAATTCATGTACAAATTGGCATTTTTTACTTTTAAATGAATTTTAATAAGTAGAAGATTTCACCATTTAAAAATGTTTTTATTGTACTATGTAGCCACATATCACTTAGAAGATGCATCAGACACAAGGACTAACATTGGGAATAGTCAGAGTTATAAAACATGAGACCAGAGCTTCTCAAGTGTGGTTCTCCAACTGCATCACCCTCATCATCTGGGGCTTTGTTAGAAACACCAAATCTTGGGCCCCACACCAGACCTACTGAATCAGAAACCCTGTGGTTGGAGCCAACTGATCCATGTGTTAACTCATCCTCCACAGGATTCTGACTCTGCTGCTTTCTGGGAACAATTTCATTAAAAATAGAAAAAGATGAAGAACAACACTGGGGTGCAATTGTAGGAGAAAGGAGGGAGTGATCATATCTTCTTTGCTTGACGAAAATATGAGATAGGCATTATTTTTAAGCCGGTAGTTTGTCCTTAAACTGAGAGGCAATGCAGAACAGAAACATTTAGTCTGGAAAAATTAAGATGTATTTCCAGAAAAACAAGGTGGGGATGAGAGTTAGGTCTCCACGTCACTTTTAGGGAGTTGGGAGTTCTTCAGAATTCACAGAGCAGAGGACAAGAGAGAACTTCAATGTATTTAATTGAAAATATTTCTATAAATTTCTAGGCTACAGAGTTGGTTTTAAAAAACTCGACAAGTCACTTTGTGGTTTACCATGTAATTAAGAACTTTCCAGCACCTAATGTTTCAGTAGTGTGACTACATCATCAAAAAGCAGGGATTAAAACTCAAGATGGGGTGGGGAATTGCTATTCTCAAGTCTTGGGATTTTTAAATTACTAATTAAAGTGAGATCAAGAAAAAGGTGAAGTCTACATCCTAACAATTAAGATAGGTGTAAATTTTTAAAACTCAGCAATTTATTATTCCTATCTCCTGATTAATAAATATGTATTCCAAACTGGGTGGATTAGAACTAACTTACTTTTAAGGTATTCCTTTCTTGAATGAATTATGTGAAGGTCAGAATTTAAAACAAACAAAACCCCCGAAATGCTACTAACAGACAACCCTGCGCATTTCAACCAGAATGTGCTGCTTGGCTTCACTTAGCAGATTTGTGACTGCCCTGAGGCAAAGCAATTCCCTTTCACTCCTGACCCTCTGCTCTCAGCCCTGCTTTGCCTGCTATGAGGATTTTTGGATTAGAAATATGTGATCCTGTACATATGTTTGGAAATAATATTATTCTGGCTTCAAGGCATAAATTCTGTTACTTAAATTGTCGACTTGAATGTGCATGTTAAGACAGAAAGGTCTAGGAAGTATTCGATCTCATTAAGTAGCCTGCTGACCTGTTCTGCTAACACTGTCACCTACTAAGGAGAAAACAAACCCAAGGTTTTGCTTTGGTTTTTAATATATTTTTCTCTTCTTCTTTTGTCTTTAGTAAGTATTCATCTTTTTATTCAGGGTCAGGGAAGTCACCAGGGTATAAGACCATTAAGATCGTGTTGAAGTTTTGGGGCTTAAAAAAGTCTCAGATGTCAACATCAAATATAATCCTTGAACTGTATTAAAAATAGTTTCCCCCATCATTCATTTCTAAAAATTGTATTTGTCTGTTAGTTTTTTTCAGCATTCTCTTTTTTTAAAACTGTTTTTTAATCTCCTTACAGTTACGTGATTCTTCCACATTTTTTTCTCATTGATTTCACTCTTGAATTTCTTTGGGCTAACTTCTCACCATTTTCAAGCTCCTTACACCTTCTCTGGTCAACTGACATTCATCCTTTTCATGATTACACCTGCTCCTCAGATGCCCATCTTGTGGGGAATGCTCCTTCTCTCACCTTCTATGTGCCACAGGATCTCAAAACAAGGGTGGTGCTATGATTTGAATGTGTTCTCCAAAGTCCATGTCTTAAAAGTATAATTTCTAATGCAACTGTGTTAAGAGGTGGGACCTTTATGCAGTGATTAGATCATAATGACTCTACCCTTATAAAGGAATTCATGCCATTATTTCAGGAGCAAGTTTGTTAGCACGAGACTGGGTCCTTTTTATAAAGATTGGTTAGGTCCTCTTTCTCTTCCATTTGATGTCTCCTGCCATGTTAAGATGAAACAGGAAGGTCCTCACAAGATCCTAGTCTTTCAATCTGGGACTTAGATCTTGGTTCAGTCCCAAAACCATGAGCCAAATAAATTTCTGTTCCATATAAATTGCATGGTCTCACGTATTCTGTTACAGCAGCACAAAATGTAATAAGACAGGAGACATCTCCTAATTCACAAAGGTGGCTTCCAAACCACTATCCTTGCTTTCTTTAAAAAATTATTTTGAATTTAATTATTTTTATAAAAATATAACATGAATATACTTTAAATTTTTAAGTAGTTTTACAAAGGTTATTATTTATAATAAAAGAGTAGTCTCCAAAATGCCAACCTCCATCCCCTAATCCAGAGATAACACTTTCATTTCTTAGCTGTTTCTTTTTGGAATTTGCTACCAGATTGCTAAGTAGCATCTGCATATAATTTTTTCTTTTCTTTCATTTTTTATATTAGCTATTGACGTACTATAGAGGAAGAGGGAGACAGACCTTAACATTTATTACATTAACTTACACCATCTACCCAGCCATACTTTATTGCCTACAATCCTCCAAATACAGGTACAAAAATTTAATATGTTATTTAATATTTAGATCAAGATTGAGTGTTTATGTTATTACGATCATGTGATTATATTCACAGCTGAGTCATGTAGTGTTTTACATTTCTTTCCTTGTATACTTTTTTGCATGATATTTCCTCCTCTGGTAGTTAATTGGTATTTCTCTGTGAATCTTTAGTTTTCTGTTTAACTATCACTATGTAAGACCAGTCTGGCCAACATGGTAAAACCCCATCTCTACAAAAAAAAAAAAAAAAAATTGAAAAATTATCTGCACATGGTGGTGCACATCTGTAATCCTTGCAACTGAGGAGGCTGAGGCAGGAGAACCATTTGGGGCCCAGGAGGTGGAGGTTACAGTGAGCCAAAGTCATGCCACTGCACTCCAACCTGGGTGACAAAGAGAGACTGTCTCAAAGAAACAAAACAGGGATGATCCAAGATGGCCAAGTAGGAACAGCTCTGGATTGCAGTTCCCAGCGAAAATGCAGAGGGTAAGTGATCACTGAATTTCCAAATGAATTTTTACTGACCACACACCAGGAGATTCCCAGGCAGAAAAGTACCATGAGTCTCCAGCACGGCTGTTTCAGACAGTGCAGACGGTCTTCGCACAAAAACTCACACAAATCCAGGCATCATTTCAACTGGAAACTGGAACACCTGGGAGACAGAGTCGCCCATTCAACTGACAAAAGGGGGCTGAAACAGGCAGCCAGGTGATCTGGCTTGGTCAGTCCCACACTCACAAAGACCAGCAATCTGAAACTCTCTGGATTGAGATTTTCACAGCAAGCACAGCTGGACCTGGGACGATCCAGCTCTGTGGGGTGAAGGGCATCCACCATTACTGAGGCAGTCTACCATTACCAAGGCAGTCCATCATTACAGAGATAGTCCACCATTACTGAGGCAGACCACCATTACTGAGGCACTTCTAACTATACCTCTATAAACAAAACTGCAAGGGGAGTTCACACAGCAGCTGAGCAGAGCCCAAGGCAGCTCAGCAACTAGGCTACCTCCTTGCTGGACAGGACATCTCTGAAAAAAGGCAGCAGCATGTCAGGAACTTATAAATAAAGCCCCACCATCCAGGACAGAGTACCTAGGAAAAAAAAGGCAGTTATGAGTTCCGTTGCAGCAGACTTAAAAGTACCTGCCCAGCAGCTCTGAACAGAACAATGGAGCACAGCTTAGCACTTGAGTTCCTATAAGGGACAGACTGTCTCCTCAAGTAGCTCCCTGACCCTTGTATATCCAAAGAGTCACCTCATAAAGGAGAGCTCAGGCTGACATCTCGTGGGTATCCTTCTGGGACAAAGATGACAGAAGAAGAAACTGGCAGCAACCCTTACTGTTGTGCAGCCACTGCAGGTGATCCTCAGGCAAGCAGGGCCTGGAGTGGACCTCAGCAGTCCTACAACAGAGGGGCCTGAGTGTTAGAAGGAAAACTAAAAAACAGAAAGAAATAACTTCATCATCAACAAAAAGGATGTCTACTCAGAGACCCCATCTGAAAGTCACCAACTACAAAGACCACAGGTAGATAAATCCACAAAAGGGAAGAAACCAGTGCAAAAAGGATGAAAACACCTGAAACCAGAATGCCTCTCCTCCTCCAAGGCATCACAATTCCTCACCAGCAAGGAAACAAGGCTGGATGGAGAATGAGTCTGATGAATTAACAGAAACAGGCTTCAGAATGTGAGTAATAACAAACTTCTGTGAGCTAAAAGAACATGTTCTAACCCAATGCAAAGAAACTAAGGACCTTGAAAAAAGGTTTGATGAAATGCTTATGAGAATAAAAAGCTTAGAGAGGAATAGAAATGAATTGATGGAGCTGAAAAACACAACACGAGAACTTTGCAAAGCATACACAAATTTCAATAGCCAAATCGATCAAGCAGACAAAAGGATATCAGAGATTGAAGATCAACTCAATGAAATAAAATGAGAAGGCAAGATTAGAGAAAAAAGAGTAAAAAAAAAAAAATAAAAATAAAAAAAGCCTCCAAGAAATATGGGATTATGTGAAAAGACCTAATCTACATTTGATAGGTTTACCTGAATGTGACAGAGAGAATGTATCCAAGCTGGAAAACATTCTCAGGATATTATCCAGGAAAACTTCCCCAACCTAGCAAGGCAGGCCAATATTCAAGTCCAGGAAATACAGAGAACACCACAATGATATTCCTCAAGAAGAGCAACCCCAAGGTACATAATCATCAGATTCACCAGGGTTGAAATAAAGGAAAAAATGCTAAAGGCAGCCAGAGAGAAAGGTTGGGTTACCCACAAAGAGAAGCCTATCAGACTCACAGCAGATCTCTCAGTGGAAACCCTACAAGCCACAAGAGAGTGGGGGCCAATATTCAACATCCTTAAAGAAAAGAACTTTCAACCTAGAATTTCATATCCAGCCAAACTGAGCTTCATTGAGCTTCATAAGTGGAGAAATAAAATCCTTTACAAACAAGCAATTTCTCAGAGATTTCATCACCAACAGGCCTGCCTTACAAGAGCTACTGAAAGAAGCACTAAACATAGAAAGGAACAACTAGTACCAGCCACTCCAAAAACATACCAAATGATAAAAAGCATCAACACAGTGAAGAAACTGCCTCAACTAATGGGCAAAACAACCAGCTAGCATCAAAATGGCAGGATCAAATTCACACATAACAATATTAACCTTAAATGTAAATGGGCTAAAAGCCCCAATCAAAAGACACGGACTGGCAAGTTGGATAAACCAACAAAACCCATTGGTATGCTGTATCCAGGAAACCTATCTCACATGCAAGAATACACACAGGCTCAAAATAAAGGAATGGAGAAAGATTTATGAAACAAATGCAGAGCAACAAAAAAAAGGAGGAGTTGCAATCCTAGTCTCTGATAAAATAGACTTTAAACCAACAATGATGAAAAGAGACAAAGAAGGGCATTACATAATGGTCAAAGGATCAATGCAACAAGAAGAGCTAACAATCTAAAATATATGCACACCCAATATAGGAGCACCCAGTAAATAAAGCGAGTTCTTCATGACCTACAAAGAGACTTAGACTCCCACACAATAATAGTGGGAGACTTTAACACTCTACTGTCAATATTAGACAGATCAATGAGACAGAAAATCAACAAGTATATCCAGGACTTGAACTCAGATCTGGACCAAGCAAACCTAATAGACATTTACAAAACTCTCCACCCCAAATTCACAGAATATACAACATTCTTCTCAGCACCGCATCACACCTACTCTTAAATTGACCACATAATTGGAAGTAAATCACTCCTCAGCAAATGCAAAAGAATTGAAATCATAACAAAGAGTCTCTCAGACCACAGGGCAATCAAATTAGAACTTAGAATTCAGAAACTAACTCAGAATCACACAGCTTCATGGAAACTGAACAACTGGCGCTTGAATGTTGACTGGATAAACAATGAAATAAAGGCAGAAATAGAGATGTTCTTCGAAACCAATGAGAACGAAGATACAATGTACAAGAATCTCTGGGACACATTTAAAGCAGTGTCTAGAGGAAAATTTAGAGCAGTAAATGCCCACATGAGAAGCAAGGAAGGATTTAAAATTGACATCCTATCATCAAAATTAAAAGAGCTAGAGGAGCAAGATTAAAACAACTCAAAATCTAGCAGATGACAAGAAATAACTAAGATCAGAGCAGAACTGAAGGAAATAGAGACATAAAAATCCCTTCAAAAGATCAATAAATCCAGGAACTAGTTTTTTGAAAAGATCAAAAAATAGGCAGACCACTAGCCAGATTAATAAAAAAGAAAAGGGAGAAGAATCGAATGGATGCAATAAAAAATGATAAAGGGGATATCACCACAGATTCCACAGAAATACAAACCACCATGAGAGATTACTACAAAAAAACTCCACGCACATAAACCAGTAAACCTGGAGGAAATGGATGAATTCCTGGACACTTGCATCCTTTCACACCTATACCAGGAAGAAGTTGAAACCCTGAATAGAGCAATAACAAGGGCTGAAATTGAGGCAGCAATTAATATAATAGCCTACCAACCAAAAAAAGCCCAGGTCCAGATGGGTTCACAGTCGAATTCTACCAGACATACAAAGAGGAGCTGGTCCCACTTCTTCTGAAACCATTCCAAACAATCCAAAAAGAGGGAATCCTTCCCAAATCATTTTATAAGACCAAAGTCATCCTGTTACCAAAACCCGGCAGACTCAGCAAGAAAAGAAAACTTCAGGCCAATATTTATGATGAACATAAATGCAGAAATCTTCAATAAAATACTGGCAAACCAATTGCAACAGCACATCAAAAAGCTTATCCATCACAAACAAGTAGGCTTCATCCTGGGGATGCAACGCTGGTCCAACATACACAAGTCTATAAATGTAATTTACCACATAAACAGAACCAAAGACAAAAACCACATGATTATCTCAATTGATGCAGAGAAGGCCTTCCACAAAATCCAACAGCCCTTCATGCTAAAAACTCTCAATAAACTAGGTATTGACAGGATGTACCTCAAAATAATAAAAGCTGTTTACAATAAACCCACAGCCAGTATCATACTGAATGAGCAAAAGCTGGAAACATTCCCTTTGAAATCTGGCACCAGATAAAGATGCCCTCTCTCACCACTCCTATTCAATATAGTTTTGGAAGTTCTAGCCAGAGCAATCAGGCAAGAAAAAGAAATAAAGGATCTTCATATTAGGAAAGGAGGAAGTCAAATTGTCTCTATTTGCAGAAGACATGACTGTATATTTAGAAGACCCCATCGTCTCAGCCCCAAATCTCCTGAAATCGATAAGTAACTTCAGCAAAGTCTCAGGATACAAAATCAATGTGCAGAAATCACAAGCATTCCTATACACCAATAACAGACTTAAAGAGAGCCAAATCAAGAATGAACTGCCATTCACGATTGCTACAAAGAGAATAAAATACCTAGAAATACAACTAACAAAGGATGTAAAGGACCTCTTCAAGGAGAACTACAAACTACTGCTCAAGGAAATGAGAGAGGACACAAACAGAAGGAAAAACATTCCATGCTCATGGTTACAAAGAATCAATGTTGTGAAAATAGCCATACTGCCCAAAGTAATTTATAGATTCAATGCTATTTCCATCAAGCTACCTGTGACCCTCTTCACAGAACTGGAAAAAAACACCTTAAACTTTATATGGAACCAAAAGAGAGCCCACATAGCCGAGTCAATTCTAAGCAAAAAGAACAAAGCTGGAGGCATCATGCTACCTGATGTCAAACTGTACTACAAGGCTACAGTAATCAAAACAGCATGGTACTGGTACCAAAACAGAGATATAGACCAACGGAACAGAACAGAGGCCTTGGAGGCAATGCCATGCATCTAAAACCATCTGATCTTTGACAAACCTGACAAAAACAAGCAATGGGGAAAGGAGTCCCTGTTTAATAAATGGTGTTGGGAAAACTGGCTAGCCATGTGCAGAAAGCAGAAACTGGACCCCTTCCTGACACCTTACACTAAAATTAACTACAGATGGATTAAAGACTTAAACATAAGACCTAACACCATAAAAACCTTAGAAGAAAACCTAGCAATACTGTTCAGGACATAGGCATAGGCAAGGACCTCATGACCAAAACACTGAGAGCATTGGCAACAAAAGTCAAAATAGACAAATGGGATCTAATTAAACTCCAGAGCTTCTGCATAGCAGAAGAAACAATCATTAGAGTGAATCAGCAATCAAGAGAATGGGAAAAAATTTTTGCAATCTACCCTTCTGACAAAGGACTTATATCCAGAATCTAGAAAGAACTAAAACAGATTTACAAGAAAAAAATCAAACAAACCCATTCAAAAGTGGGCAAAGGACATGAACAGACACTTTTAAAAGAAGACATATACGAGGCCAACAAACATATGAATAAATGCTCATCATCACTGGTCATTAGAGACAGGCAAATCAAAACCACATTGAGATACCATCTTACACCACTTAGAATGGCAATCATTAAAAATTCTTCAGCAGGGCCAGGCGTGGTGGCTCAAGCCTGTAATCCCAGCACTTTGGGAGGCCGAGGCGGGTGGATCACGAGGTCAAGAGATCGAGACCATCCTGGTCAACATGGTGAAACCCCGTCTCTACTAAAAATACAGAAAATCAGCTGGGCATGGTGGCGTGTGCCTGTAATCCCAGCTACTCGGGAGGCTGAGGCAGGAGAATTGCCTGAACCCAGGAGGCAGAGGTTGCGGTGAGCTGAGATCACGCCATTGCACTCCAGTCTGGGTAACAAGGGTGAAACACCATCTCAAAAAAAAAAAAAAAAAAAAAAAAAATTCTTCAGCAGATGCTGGAGAGGATGTGGAGAAATAGGAATACTTTTACACTGTTGGTGGGGGTGTAATTTAGTTCAACCATTGTGGAAGACAGAGTGGCGATTCCTCAAGGACCTAAAAATAGAAATTCCATTTGACCCAGCAATCCCATTACTGGGTATATTAGCCAAAGGATTATAAATCATTCTATTATAAGGACACATGCACATGTATGTTCATTGCAGTACTGTTTACAATAGCAAAGACTTGGAACCAACCCAAATGCCCATCGATAATAGACTGGACAAGGAAAATGTGGCACATAAACCCCATGGAATACTATGTAGCCATAAAAAAATGATGAATTTGTGTCCTTCATAGGGACATGGATGAAACTGGAAACCATCATTCTCAGCAAACTGACACAAGAACAGAAAATCAAACACCACATGTTCTCACTCATAGTCAGGTGCTGAACAATGAGAACTCATGGACACAGGGAGGGAAGCATTACACACTGAGGTCTGTTGTGGGGGACTAGGGGAGGGACAGTGTGGAGTAGGGAATTGGGGAGGGATAACATGGGAAAAGATTCAGATGTAGGTGACAGGGATGGAGGCAGCAAACCACATTGCCATGTATGTACCTATGCAACAATCCTACATGTTCTTCACGTGTACCTCAGAAACTAAAATGCAATAAAAATATATTCCATTGGTCTATCTCTCTGTTTTGGTACCAGTACCATGCTGTTTTGATTACTGTTGCCTTGTAGTATAGTTTGACTTCAGGTAGTGTGATGCCTCCAGCTTTTTTCTTTTTACTTAGAATTGACTTGGCTATGTGGGCTCTCTTTTGGTTCCATATGAAGCTTGAGGTGGTTTTTTCCAGTTCTGTGAAGAAGGTCATTGGTAGCTTGATGGAGATAGCACTGAAGCTATAAATTACTTTGGGCAGAATGGCCATTTCACAACATTGATTCTTTGTAACCATGAGCATGGAATGTTTTTCCTTCCATTTGTGTCCTCTCTCATTTCCTTGAGCAGTAGTTTGTAGTTCTCCTTGAAGAGGTCCTTTACATCCTTTGTTAGTTGTATTTCTAGGTATTTTATTCTCTTTGTAGCAATTGTGAATGGGAGTATGCTCTTGATTTGGCTCTCTTTAAGTCTGTTATTGGTGTATAGGAATGCTTGTGATTTCTGCACATTGATTTTGTATCCTGAGACTTTGTTGAAGTTGCTTATCAGTTTCAGGAGATTTTCAGGCTGAGATGATGGGGTCTTCTAGATATACAATCATGTCATCTGCAAATAGAGACAATTTGACTTCCTCCTTTCCTAATATGAAGACCCTTTATTTCTTTTTCTTGCCTGATTGCTCTGGCTAGAACTTCCAAAACTATATTGAATAGGAGTGGTGAGAGAGTGCATCCTTGTCTAGTGCCAGATTTCAAAGGGAATGCTTCCAGTTTTTGCCCATTCAGTATGATATTGGCTGTGGGTTTGTTGTAAACAGCTTTTATTATTTTGAGATACATTCCATCAATACCTAGTTTGAGAGTTTTTAGTAAGAAGGGCTGTTGGATTTTGTGGAATGCCTTCTCTGCATCTATTGAGATAATCATGTGTTTTTTGTCTTTGGTTCTGTTTATGTGGCTGATTATGTTTATAGACTTGCATATGTTGAACCAGCATTGCATCCCCAGGGTGAAGCCTACTTGTTTGTGATGGATAAGTTTTTTAATGTGCTGTTGCAGTTAGTTTGCCAGTATTTTATTGAAGACTTTTGCATCTGTGTTCATCATGGATGTTGGCCTGAAGTTTTCTTTTCTTGTTGAATCTCTGCCAGGTTTTGGTAACAGGATAATGTTATACTTTTTATAAAATAGGGCAGTTCAGTTGCATGTTGTAATGGTTAAGGGCAGCAGCTGAAGAATCTGACTGGCTGTGTACCAATCAGGGCCCAGATTCATATTACCTGTGGAATTTGGGGAAAGTTATATAACGTAAATATGACTCACCTTTTGAATGTGTAAAATTGGGACATTCATTGCACTTATCTCATAGGTTGTTATAATTTTTTTTTTAATTAAGCTTCTCCATAATGCTAGGATTGTGTTTTGGCACCAAGTAATCTTTCAAAATTATTCTGCTTATGAGTTACATGATTAATTATTAAGGAATAATTAATAAATTTACATTAATTAAATACTATTACATTAAACATATTTGAAATTCCAACTAATCTAAAAGATGATCAAGTATTCTATCTTATAAAAGTCATTTATTTTTGTTAACTAGGAATCTCTTTCACAACATCTGTTACAGAAGGTAAGAAGAAACCACTGAAATATAAAAATCTTTATATGACTAGAATGAAAATGTATTAGCCAGTTTTCACACTGCTAATAAAGACATAACTGAGACCTGGTAATTTATAAAGGAAAGAAGTTTAATGGTCTCACAGTTCCACATGGCTGGCCTCACAATCATGCAGGAAGACAAAGGAGAAATAAAAGCACCTCTTACACGGTGGCAGGCAAGAGAGAGCTTGTGGAGGGAATGCCCATTTATAAAATCATCAGATCTCGTGAGACTTATTCACTACCAAAAGAACAGTATGGGGCAAACTGCCCCTGATTCAGTTATCTCCACTTGGCCCCACCCTTGACATGTGGGGATTATTACAATTCAAGGTGAGATTTGGGTGAGTTCGCAGCCAAACCATATCAGAGAATAATTCCAGATTCCTAGAATCAAAGCTGTTAATATGTGTTATATGGACATTTACTTTTTATTGTTATTATTCTTTTATGGTTATTTCACTACTACCTAATATGTAAAAATTAGTGTAACAAACCAAATTTAAACCTCTGTTGCCAGTATTCAAGATCACAAAAAGCCATATTAGCATATGTAACAGGATGACATAAGCAAACCCCAGCATCTAGAGCAGTTCAGGGAAGCATGGACAACTGATCGGTTTTTGAAAAATTAAGGATAAAAATGTTGGGAAAGTAGAGCAAGGAGAGTATGCATGACTTAAAACAGGTGGGATTGATTTAGAATGCCTTCCAAAAGGAAGTGTTGATTAGAAACGAAATTATTTTAATGTCTAAATCTGGTGGTAGCTTGTTTTTAAAACTGATTCTTTTAGAAAGCAACATGATCTAACTGACAGAAAAATAATGAGTTGGCAGCCCATTCAAATGAAAAAATTTTGTTAATCAAAATTATTTTTTCTTATTTAACACATAGCAAAATCTTGCTGCAATGTATTTTTCTGTCTGTTCAACTAAAAATAAAATCAGGATGGAGACTGCAGTTAGTTTTTTCTGTACATAATCTGAATCTTTAGATTCTAAAATACTGTAGCTTTATTTCTGCCATCTGGTGGTAGAAAATATTGATGTTCTTGCAGTCTGTGAAGCTATATTAATTCTACATACACATGTATAATATACATTGCTTCCAAAGGAATAATTTGTTATAACTGAAATCAGCATGCATTTTATTATATTGCACATGGAAAAATAGAATACATTTTCTGTCTCTGAATTCTTTAGTCAAAATGTGTGATGACTTATTTATTAAATTATTTGCACACAATTATATTTTATTTGTATTAAATCCTATAAATAGTTTTTTTTTTTTAAAAAAAAAATACAGCTTACAGAATAATTTAACATGCTCTACAGCAGTGGGCCCCTACCTTTTTGGCACCAGGGACTGGATTCATGGAATACAATTTTTTCCACGGTTTGGGGTGGGGGTGAGGGGGATGGTTTCAGGATGAAACTGTTTCACCACAGATCATCAGGAATTTGTTAGATTTTAACAAGGAGTGCACAACCTAGACTCCTCACATGCACAGTTCACAGTGGGGTTCACACTCCTATGAGAATCTAATGCCACCACTGACCTTTCAGGAGGCGGAGCTCAGGCGGTAATGCTCCCTAGCCTGCTGCTCACCTCCTGCTGGGCAGCCCAGCTCCCAACAGGCCGTGGATTGGTACTAGTCCATGGCCCAGAGTTTGGAAACCCCTGTTCTAAAAATATTTTTCTCCACATTCTTCTATGCAATGCATTTTCAGAACATCATGACATTTTCAAGTAGCTTTAGGATAAATTATTAATTTTGGTTAATATTTATTCAAGAATGGGCAAGTAAAATTGAATGCAATATATAAAAGCAAAGTGCAGTTATCAGTGGAGTCAAAAACAAATAGATGGAAGATCACTTTTGAGCATTTGGTACTTCCTTCAATTCTGAAAAGCCCAGTTTATTGTGTACCTTCCTGATTATACACAGCAGGTAATGCAGTAGGAGTATACGTAGTAGCAAAGTGGGGAGTGAGAGACTATAGACATTCAGGTCATTGCAGTAGAAATAAACTTAGGTTAGCTCAGGCTATACAGTCTCCCCAGCTTCAGGTCAAATGTAACTGCTTACCTCTTCTAAGAACCTGACTGTGCTTATGACTGCCCTTAAAATATTTTGCTCTTACTAGGTTATTGGGAACCCCTACTGTTCTGTGCTACCAAGAGGAATTTTCAACACTTCCTCTTAGAATGGTGTTAGTCCTGTGTGTCTTATTTCTTTGTTTAAACCTCTGTAACTGCATATGCAAGAGGAGTGGTTCAGCCTAGACAAAAACATGTTCAATATTGACTAAGGGTTTATTTGCTCTTTCCTTTTAGGCCTGCAGATCTTTTTTCTTTCTTTATTTTATTTTAGTTTTTGGAAGGGTGGGGGACGAACATGGAATTTGGAAGCAAACTACCTAGATTCTAGGCCTAGTTCCTTCTCTTACCTGACTTCATTAAATAATTTGAATCTTAGTAGATTCATCTGTAAAATGGGAATAATGATAACACATACCCTACTGCATCAGTCATTTTTTGGATGATCTATAAATATCCTTTTACTTAAATATTTTTAAAATTAGATGATTAAAAAATGTAAACAATATTCTGTGTCAACATTTGTTCTATTCTACTTGCTTTTTTCTATCACTGGTTCCAGCCAGTTCATACCAAAGGAAGCAATAATATTTATTATAGAGGGAGAATATTGTTTGCAAGAGAAAAATTTTCCGCAAAGGCCCATTTACAAGGTAGCCTTTGTAAATATATGAGGAGCTACAGAATGTGCTTTAAGAATAACGATTCCCTTTCCAAATAACAACCCCATCTATAGCTGCCAAACTCAAGTGAAAACGTGCAATTAATGATGTAAACTTTTTACATTTTCATGACACCTCCTCTTCAAAACATCTCTACCACAGCGAAAACACTTTATGGGGGTCCAGAATTATTACTTATCAAAAGCATCTTGACAGAAATAGACATTGGGGTCTATGGGTCAGAGGCCAAGCAATGTGTGTTGGTAAGAAAAGGAGAAGAGATGCTTTTTCTTCACCTTCAACTTCTTAATAAACTTTCCCAAAGCCAAGCCCTATTTCCATATTTTGTTTTTCAAAAAATTACACGGGTTCACTAGAATATAATTAAAATAAGTCTTCACCAGAGATATAGATGCTTAGATGTGTTTTCCTTCAATATTTTCTAAACTTTCTCTGAGTTTAAATTTATTTTCTAAAAATGTAGTTTTGAATTTGTACTGTGTGTAATTATCACTGTGGTAACCCTGGAAATAAAAATCTCCCTAGCACACACAATATATCTAAAAACATTTCTGTAGATAACCTTGATATGTTGGGGATGGCACAGAAAATTTTCTATTCTCATTTAAGAAATCAGGGTGATAATTTTTGTCTTCCTAAAACTATTCCCCACCAAATATATTGTGTTCACCATCATAAAAATTATGTTTAGTATGGTGACAGGTTGTGATCACAATTTTCTCTGTGCCAAGGATAAATTTTTAAAAATACCAGTCTTTGCAAGATTGCCAATTGTCATTTTACATTCCTTTCTTAATGTATTTTTGAGAACTAGGTTTACGAAATAGATAAGATAAAAAGGAAGCAACTACACCTCAAATGATATTTTCTATGTAGTAAAGTCTTCTTAATCCTTGGTATTCAAAGGGCATACAAGTTACAAATATGATTCTTTGTTAAATATCAGTAGAATGTCAGTTCATTCATTCTCTGCAAGATCTAAGCCAAGAATTGTGCTAGGTGCTAAATATACAAAATGAAGTAAGTGGTAGGTGCAAAGATGCATAAGTTGCTAAGTGCTTAGTGATATGTATAAATATTCAACCTGGACGCTGCCTGCAAGGAACTCATAATTTCAAGAGAATGTAGGGGAGATAGTTTACTATCCAGCATAATAAGAGCAATATGGCAGATATTCAAAGGGAAAGGTAAAATCAGAAAGAATGACAAATTCTTCTGGAGAATAGGAATGAAGAAGGCTGCACAGAATGGGGAAAATGATAAAGGCTGTACAGAATAGATAAAAAAGAAGCTGAGACTTTAATGAGAAAGAGCCTATATATTTTATTTACCAGGTAAATAAGGTGAGTAGAATATGGGTAAGAATTGGCATTCTGAATACATAGGGTAACATATATAAGAGCTATGTATTACATAAACTAATATTTAAATAGATTCCAAAAGAATAAAAAATAATTAACATGACATTAAACATCTAATGACTCATTTAATATTTTTAAAATTCCCTCATTGGAGTAATATCTACAAATAGAGTGAAATTATTGTAAAACTTAATCTTTAGCCATTTTACCTGTTTTTTTCTGATCTAATATCTTAAGATGTCAGTAAATTACACATGGTATAGACACATTCAAAAATGTGTTTAAATGCTAAGGAAGCATATGAAAATTTGTGAATCTTATATTCTCTTCTCAAGATATGTTACTGTGTTATAAAATTAACTTTGATATTTTTATATCAAAGCATGAGACTATTTTAGTATTTCAATAATTTTGAAGTGTATTTTTTCAAATTTTATTTAGGTAAATATGAAGACTACAACGAATAAAGATTTTGTGGATGAACAGTGACTACCACATACTTATAAATCTGATTGCACACAGGACTAAAAAGTCTAATTAATTAATTAATTAATTATAATATTAAAATACTAAAACTAACCTAAATATTCAATAGTTGTGAAATTACTAAGTCAATTAAGGTATATCCATAAGCTGGAAATACTATGTAGCTACTAAATGCTGATTTTTAACAACAGCTTTTGGGAAAATTGTCAGGGTTAACTATAAAGTATGAAAATTGAACAAAACAGTTTGAAAACTTATTTTAAAAAATCACTTTTTTGTTGTTGTTGCAGACACCAAATAACAAAAGAAGGAGCCTGAAATAGCATTTTACAGAGCTGAAACTCAGCTGACAGGTTGACTCCAGGGAGATGCTCTTAGCCACTATCCAACACTGCCTCTCTGGCAAGTTACTAAAATGTTAGTGATCATACTATCTTAATGTGCAATTATAGTTGCTTTTAACTTTTTCTTTTTCCTTCATCTATTGGCTCAACTCTTTATAATTAATATGTATTAACAGTTCTACTACAATATACTTTATTATTTTTTGGATAAACAAAAGTATGACAGAGAAGTTCGTACTGAATTTATCAGCTAGACTAATTGAAATATTTCTCTTTGTCTTTCTTACCTATATTAGTTACTCTTGAAATAAACATGAGCATTGATTGCTTCTATACACATAACCGATGAAGAAAGATGAAAGATATCTCATTAGTTAATTCATTCATTCATAGTGATAGCTAAAACTGTGGCCACTGCATTTCCTATAGTTGTCTAGTGAATGATATAATAAGATTCTACTTTCAATGTACATTTTTTCAAAGAAAACATGCCCATTGTTCTTGGTAGTATCCTTTAGAAGTGACAGCACATTTTAACATGCTGGGTTTAATAGCTAAATAAGCAGTTACATTTGGCATAGCTAACTGCAAAGTTAACCTATGTTAACCACCAATGATTGAGAGTGATAAAACTATACCAACGTATGGAGTGCTAGTTGCACCTTAGACTTACTCATTTAATTTATTCAAAACTCTAATTTTCACAGATAAATAAATTGCAGCCCTAAGGCTTCTGTGAAACAATAATTCTAGCTAATTAGTAACAAAATTATGATGAGATTCATTCATATTTAAAAACTTCCATATCAAATTCATTCCACTCTGTAATATTGCCTCCAATTATTCTGATGTTTTACATATTTGTTTGAAAATATTTTAATAATTTATTTTTCAGTCTTTTAATGAAGACATTAGAAATCTAAATGCAAATGTATTTGTTAAATGAAAAAGAAATCCTAATGTAACCTGTTCTGCTTTGAGTCATTTTAAGAGAGTATAATATTTTTACGGTCTGTATTATGTATTGTAAATATATTATGTATATGCTGAGTGAATTTACAAAGCTTCTCTGTTATATTAACATAAGTTATTTAAGATGCTTATGTGATAGAATATATTAAACTATATACATAATTCTTAAATAGATATCAGTTTAAGACCATTAACTGGAGACATCAAATGGAGAATGTGTTTCATGGGAATTTTTTTATAAAAAGGAAACCGGGTAGCTATTATTTAGAATAGGTATGTATAGCTTTTGAAAATAAATCATGTATTTTTCTTCTTAATAATTTGAAGATTCTATCATAATATTATAATCTATCTCACTTTTTAAAACTGTGTTTCTCACCCACAGCATCCTTAAATTTAAAACTGTGATAAGTATGCTGGAACTATTTCTTATACTATGTCTCAATACAGACCAACATATTTTGCAAAAGAATGGTTCACTAAAAGCAATTTGGGAAAAGGGGGAAATAATAAGCAATTCAGGAATCCATCAGAATCATTAATGGTCTGACATAATCCAAAGGTTAAATTTTTGAGAATCTATGAGAATAATATATATCCCCTGGGTAGTACTCCGTAGTTATTGGTTTGTTCAACTGAGCATTGAAAAATATTTAACAATGATGTATTTTATTTTTCTTCCTTACTGGTACATAGATTACTAATTTTCTAGCTGCCAATTATCTAAGTGAAGTCATGTTGTCGCTTGATGGCTATAGAATACAGTTGTGTAATGCAGGATTGACTTCTGATATGTCTTGGGTCCATGTCACACCCAAATCTCATGTCAAATTGTAATTCAGCATGTTGGCAGTGGGGCCTGGTGGGAGGTGATTGGACCATAAGGGCAGATTTCCCCTTTGGCGCTATGATAGTTAGTGAGTTTTCAGTAGATCTGGTTTTCTAAGTGTGTAGCTCCCTCTTCTCTTATTCCTGTTCTGGCAAGGTGAAGATGTACCTGTTTCCCTTTTGCCTTCAGCCATGATCATAAGTCTTTTGAGGCTCTCCCAGCCCTGCTTTCTGTACAGCCTGTGGAACCTTGAGCCAATTAAATCTCTTTTTTTTTGTAAATTACCCAATCTCGTATTTCTTTATAGCAGTGCAAGAATGGACTAATATAACTTCTTATGGAAATTAAGTCCCTAACAAGGCTAAGTTTCTAAATAAAGGTTACCCTGTTTCTCCTAAGAGGTGAGCCAGGTAGAGAATGAGATAAAGATGAAGAACTGACACTCGTTGATTCACAGGTGCTATTAGAGCAGAGTTGATGGGATTATTCAGAGAAAGCCTTAAAAAAAAAAAAAAACAGAAAAGTGCTACATGAAGTGTACTTAAAAGCCAGAAGTTATATAGGTAGCATGAACAACAGAAAAAAAATAGTGCTTGGTAGTCAAAGATGAAAATATTTCAATAATAAATTGGAGGCCAGGTGCAGTGGCTCATACCTATAATCTCAGGACTTTGGGAGGCTTAGGTGAGTGTATCACAAAGTCAGGAGTTCAAGACCAGACTGGCCAACATGATGAAACCCTGTGTCTACTAAAAATACAAAAATTAGCTGGGCATGGTGGCAGGTGACTGTAGTCCCAGCCACTTGGGAGGCTGAGATAGGAGAGTCATTTGGACCTGGGGTGCGTTGGTTGCTGTGAGCAGAGACCACACCACTGCACTCCAGCCCGAGCAATAGAGCAAGACTCTGTCTCAAAAAAATAAAAAGTGAGAATGAATTGGCCTAAAATATAAAACATAAAATGTCAAAGAGGAACCAAATGAGATTAAACTGAAGGTTAGCTGTTATTTAGGCAATTAGAATGTTACTGTTGACATTGTTTTTGACAAAGACAGATTGACCTGCACTTAGCACTACATGAGATATCAGAAGGTTCCCAGTCTTCAGAGAAGTCTGACTGGCAGATGATCTAGGGTGGATTTAGGATATAAGAAAAGAAAATATTTGTAGTCTTAAGAGGGTAGGGCTTTATAAAACCACAAAGGTAGAGAAGATACTTGATGGAGCAAGTCCTGAGGTGAAGGAGGATGAAATCAAGGCCACAACGGAGACAGCTAATCTTGGAAAATAGAGAGTGTACTTACTAGAGAAAGAACAGAGATTCTAACTACCAGATAAGGTAATAATAGTGAGCATAAAATAAAGATTTGCAGATAGTGCTCAAGATTTTAAATAACTACTTAGAGATCAAAGTTTGGGGGGCTGATTAGAGTAAATAACTACAGTTCTAAACAGATTATGGGCTTATTCAAAAGAAAAACATAACTTAGTAATCATGAGGAGATTCAAGGCTTTCTGATTCCCCCTAGGAATGCTTGGCAACCAAGGATTTGGAGTAGAGGAAGGAGACAGATTTTTCTGGAAATGGGATTATTAGGATAGCTGTGGCAGCAAGACAAATAGACCAAAGAGATAATTGAACTGAAGAACGAAGGCTCTTTGGAAAATCTGAATGAAACTATAAGTATTGGGATGAAAAACTAAAGATGGATTCATGAAATCTTTGGGACTCATGGTGTTGCTTCCAATTTATTTTCTATGTAGTTTATCTCTAAATTTTTGTCAAAATTTGTATCTCTAATAAGTTGAATGATTTGACTGCAATTACTTCAACTATTTATTTATTTATTGAGACAGAGTCTTGCTCTGTCACCTGGCTGGAGCACAGTGGCACCATCTCAGCTCACTGCAATCTCCACCTCTCATATTCAAGTGATACCCTGCCTCAGCCTCCTGAGTAGCTGGGATTACAGGTGCACACGACCACGCCCAGCTAATTTTTTGTATTTTAGTAGAGACAGGATTTCACCATGTTGGCCAGGATGGTCTCAATCTCCTGACCTCCTGATCTGCCTGCCTCAGCCTCACAAAGTGCTGGAATTACAGGCATGATAAGTATTTATTTTCTATAAACATAGGCCAAAGGGGGTAGAAAAATATCAAGCTCAAAATGGCATCCAGTAGTTCAAAACTTTTGCTAGTCTATACATACGGTCGATATAAAATAATGATGCAGAAGGCAACTTCATTATATAAGTATTCACCATGCAGTTGTAAAGCTTAATGAAATTACAATGAAACTTTATTAGAATGTGTAATTTAAATCCTAATTGCCTCCGAAAATGACAAGAGCCAGTTACTGTTGGTTAAGAACGCAGAATGATATTTGATACATTTTGTTTTTTCACAGTAGATTTCTTTCTACTCAGAAAGACAGAGAAGAAGTGATGAGATAAAATGACAATTTAATATATTCAGCTCATTTTAGCCTTAAATGTGGCCTAGTGCCAGCTGGAAATGTTATTTTCTGGCTTTAGCCATTCCTTTATGTTTAATCAATGACATTTAGAAATGTATTTCTCCAAATAAGTCAATATTACACATCTCTCATTGAGAAAATTACTCATTAATTTACTTCTTGGTTATCTCATTTATTCTAAAAGGTATTATGTTATTATCATAGATTACAAATAGAAAAACCGTTGTCTTTTTCTCTCCTTAAAAAGCTAACATTTTCTGGGCACAGTTACTCATGCCTATAATCCCAGCACTTTGGGAGGCCAACAAAGGAGAACTGAGCTCAAGATCACGAGACCAGTCTGAGCAAGATAGTGAGAACTTGTCTCTACAAAAAAGTTTTAAAATTAGCCAGGCACTGTGGTGTATGCCTGTAGTCCCAGCTACTCTGGAGGCTGAGGTGAATGGATCACTTGAGCCCAGAATGTTGAGGCTGCAGTGAGCCATGTCCATGCCACTGCCCTCCAGCCTCAGTGACAGAGTATGACACTGTCTCAAAATAAATAAATAAATAAATAAATAGCATTTAAGAGTCTGGATTTTTGACCTCTGGAGTTGTTGTGAGGACTTAAGTCAGTCAAGAGGGTAAGGATAGGCTTTGATCTTTAAATATTAATCTTTATTAATTTTATCTAAAATGTGTGCATGAGGTGTTCTGGATAAAATACAGATTATTACTATTGACTTAAGAAGCAAATAATGATTATGCAATTCCCTTTACTCTGATTGCTACCCCTGGTCAATGTGATGAAACCTAATTATAACGCAAAGAAAGGCAAACTTCTATCATAAGAGAAAAAGGGAGACAAGCTGATTTTCTCTGCTTCTGTATAGGCAAAAGAGATAGCTGCCTTTTCCTACCCTCCAAAAATAGTGGAGAAAAGTCTTTCCTTCTTAGGCATGAATAAAAAAGAACCCATATTAGAACACGTGTTCTTTAATCTTTTGGAATGTAAATACATCTCTCCAAGGCCCCTGGATTTTGTGACAGCAAGATGTGTACATGGTTTCAGGCCCTTTTTTCCCCCTTGAAATATAGATCCATACCTTTAGAATTTGGTCAGTCTCTGGAGTTCTTTTACTCTCTGTACAGTTGTAACTAAACTTCCCTAGTCTTGCTCTCATTTGAGATCCCAACTTTCAGCAAAATTTATTTAGAAATTTCCACTCCCCAGAAACACAAAAACATTTTCTTTCTCCACAATAGATTATCTAGGGCAATTTTGAAAAGAGGTGATAGGGAAATTGCAGTATAAGTTATAGGCAATATGCAGATGCCCATGAGCTGGGATGTCGGCTGGGGCAGTCCAGAGACAGATTCTCGGCAAAAGTCCTCATGTGAAAGAGGTCAGCATCAGGTATAAAAGCTTATAAGATAAACTTTGATTCAGAATTCAGAAAGATTTTTTGAAAATGTATAAATTGCAAGGGAGTAAAATCAAAAACAAAGTAGAGAAATAGGATAAAGTTCTGTGTGGAGCAGGTATGTACAAACCTGTCCCCAAAGGTTGAGGGAGCTGGGAAGCCAAAGAAAGAGGCTGACAAATTCAGTTTCTCAGTAAGAAATATTTAATAGGGACTTAGGAACAAAGGAACTTCTAGGTCAGCCACAAGATTGGAACTCTGTACCCACTCTCCATTAAGAACCCTTTAGTTAGCAAGCTTTTAGGGTTAAGACACGTGCAGCTGGGCAAGGGGGGCAGTCAGGTAAGCATCCTTATGTGGGGTTATCTGTGCTCCAGGTGTGGCTTAGAGACATTGCTGCAGACAGCTTAACATGCAGGAGTCAAATATTGGTTATCATGGCAGTTTAGCTTTTAGATGGTGTCATTCTTGCCATGCAGCAGGCTGTTCTCCTACAGATAAGAACTTGGTTCTTTATGTCATGAAATGTCTAAATTATATACCTAGATGGGTCATTTTAAAATTTATTCTTTCAACTCAAAGACTCATGTCTGTGGCCTTCAGTCCTGGAAACTTTTCTTTCATTATTTTTTCAATAATTTATTTATTTATATATTTTCTATTTCTCATTTTTTAAAATTTCTATTAATTAGGTGCCAGGTTTATTGAATTAATATTCTGCCTCCTCTTATATTTTCTGTATTTGTTTTCTTGACTTTTGTTCTATATTCTGTAAGAAACCCTCGACTATTGTTCCCTTCTTTCTAATATTATTAATTTATGCAAATACATATTTAAGTTATAAAACCTCACTATTATTCTATTTGTCATAGTTTTATATTTTATTTTATGAATGGAATATCTTCACACATATCTGAGGGTAATATTCAGAATATTTTATTTTGTATCTTTTTTTAAAATTAATCTCTTTTTCCCAAGGTTATTTTTCCCTGTTAGGAAAAAGAAAGGAGCTCAGAGCTGTCTGAAGAATGTCAAGTATGAAAATTTAGCAAACTTACAGAGAAATGAGAATGAGTTTTCAGTTATGAGGTTGGGGGAAACCCACCCACCCATGTCTCATTGAGGGGAATTGTTTCAAGGCAATTTGTTCTTTCTTTACTTCCCTGTAGTTTCCATATTCACTGATAAATTGCCTAAAATGCTATCACAAGTTGTACAATATGACCCTCATCCACTGTCTTCATGCTCCTGGAATTTGCAATGCAAAGAACAATGTATACATAATCAGTAGTTTATGTTCAACTTAAAAGCTGCCCCTTCATTTTTCTTTTAAAAGCCAACTTGTAACTGTTGCTAATCAAAGCATATAATCAGGGCAATTGGAATCTTTCTTTCAAGTTGAAGGCCTCAAATTTAGCCCAAAGAAACCCTTTACTTATAATAACATCGCCTTAGTTTCTTTCTTTAGATTGATACCTGTTTGACTATGCTTTTACAATAAAGCTTTTTTTCAAGTTTCATATGATCCATTATTATCTGTCCATATTTATCAATAAAAAGTGTGACTAAAGGCTGTGAAAAGTAGTTGAGACTTTCTAACAGACAACTTCAGTTTGGAGTGAATGTCACGAATCCAGTAGTTCTGATGCTGAAGGTTGCACCCTAAATGCCAAAAGGAAGGAGTTTCTGCTCCGTGATGCTAACTTTCACACAGGTTTTCCTGGTTCTCTAAGACACTTTTTATAAAAAGAAAGATTCCTAAAAATTTTTGTTTAAACTTAACATCTGAGAGTAGGTCAAGTATTGAGGTATTGGGCAAAAGGATCTTCTTTATAGACTTCCAGTCAGTTCAACTCTTCACTGCACCAACCCTCACTCCAGCCCTTCTTCAATTTACACTCCCTGAGTTCGTAGTTTTTCTGGAATTCCCCTTTACTTTATGGCTTCTCCAGGTGTAGCACACATTTAGAATGCTTGGGTGAAGTTTCCTCTGCCCTTTATCAGCTGACACCCTTCCCTCGGCTTTATGTATTCTGCAACTTTATTGTAAATTTGAACCTGCTAAGGCCCCCTTTCCTCCTGTTTGTATTGCTGTGATTGTAACCATTTTTATTAATTTTTCATCAATTTTTGTGTCATCAACATTCTGAATGTAAACTCATGCACTTGGTCACAGGCTAGGCACTAAGGCCAAGGTCTAACCTCTATAGCTGAACAAAAATATTCCATGAGGTGCTTTGTGAAAGAATTCAGAGGGAGGAAGCAGAAATAAAGAAGCCAGATCCATGTTATCTATCTAAACCTTAAACCAAATTTCATTCAGCCTGAAAAACAAACAAAACCAAAATACACTCCAACACAACAGGAAGAAAATGGGATGAAGCTGAATATAAAATCTTTAGTATTCCATTAACAATGTGATAAATGTGACTGTTTAACAACCAAAGATAAGTGAGGCAGTCAACAAATATGCTAACGTAGTCTCTACTCTAGAATATTCTGGCTATGAGACTCTTAGAGATCAATCCTGTTCCCTAGAAAGCAGCTACTTAGGATTTCACTGCTGAGTTTTGGTGATTATCCCACTTACATGCTTTCCTAGTAGACCAACCATTCCTTGTAAACATCTACATGCTACAGATGTTGTCTCTGATAATTCCATCAAATCAAATGGAACAAAGCACAGTAATAAAAACCAGGATTGTTCTACGTTATAGAGGATTTATTTCTTCCTAGCATCTGTGAGAAATCCTTAGATTAGGATAATGCTTTTATTATAGTCTCAAAAAAACTGAATTATTACTGATTTGAATGGAGGCGCATTTAGGCACCTTGGCTGTCAACAATTAATGGTTTGGTTCTCTGCATGGTAGATCAATATGTACTTGGAATATATAATTGGTACTACAAAGTAAAATCTGCAGTTTCAATATATATTATAATTGAATTTTACACTTTTTGAAATGCTATAATTAACACAGACCAGATTATTTTCTAATTGTGTGTATTAAGTCAAATAAAGTACTTTGCAAAATAAGTAATACTTGGAACTATATCTAAAAGTTTTACTTTAAGGAATCAAACAACCATATAATTTTAAAGTCATAGTACTAAAGCAATTATAATAAAATATTAATGAAGTTTAAAATAGCAAATATTTATGTAGTGTTAAAATTCATAATGCTTAAAAGTTTGTAATGAAAAATAGTGTTGCTTTGTTCTACACCCTCCAATATAATTCCCCTGGGGCATTTAACAAGCTAATACAGATGTACATTAAATTTTTTATCCTAAAGCACATATAGGCATATTCTTTTTTAATGAGATAAATAGAATTCACATACCACAAAACTAACCAACCTAAAGTGTGCAATTGCGGATTTTTAGTCTATTTGTAAGTGTATCACATAGTTCAACAATCGCCATTACCTAATTTCAGAACACTTTAATCACCTACCCCACCCATTAAAAAATCACATACTTATTAAGCAGTCATCTCTTTCTAGCTGAACAAAATATTCTGGGATACATGTACAGAACGAGCAGGCTTACATAGGTATATATGTGCCATGGTGGTTTGCTCCAATTTTCAACCGATCATCTAGGTTTTAAGCCCACGTGCATTAGGTATTTGTCCTAATACTCTCCGTCTCCTTGCCTCTAACCCGCTGACAGGCCCCCGTATGTGATGTTCCCCTTCTTGTGTCCATGTGTTTTCATTGTTCAACTCCCACTTATGAGTGAGAACATGCAGTGTTTGGTTTTCTGTTCTTGTGTTAGTTTGCCGAGAATAATGGCCACCAGCTTTATCCATTTTCCTGCAAAGGCCGTGATGTCATTCTTTTTCATGGCTACATAGTATTCCGTGGCATATATATGCCACATTTTCTTAATCCAGTCTATCATTGATGGGCATTTGGGTTGGTTTCAAGTCTTAGGTATTATAAATAGTGCTGCAATAAACATACATGTACATGTACCTTTATAATAGAATGATTTATAATCCTTTGGGTATATGCCCAGTAATGGAATTGCTGGGTCAAATGGTATTTCTAGTTTTAGATCCTTGAGGAATTGCCACACTGTCTTCCACAATGGTTGAACTAATTTACATTCCCACCAACAGTGTAAAAGCATTCCTATTTCTTCACATCCTCTCCAGTATTTTTTGTTTCCAGACTTTTTAATGATCACCATTTTAACTGGCATGAGATGATATCTCATTGTGGTTTTGATTTGCATTTCTCTAATGACCAGTGATGATGAGCTTTTTTTCATATGTTTGTTGGCCACGTAAATATCCTCTTTTAGGAAGTGTCTGTTCACATCCTTTGCCCACTTTTGGATGGGATTGTTTGTTTTCTTCTTGTAAATTTGTTTAAGTTATCTGTAGATTCTGGATATTAGACTTTTGTTGAATGAATAGATTGCAAAAGTATGTCCCATTCTGTAAGGTGCCTGTTCACTCTGATGATCGTTTCTTTTGCTGTGCAGAAGCTCTTTAGTTTAATTAGATCCCATATGTCTATTTTGGCTTTTGTTGCTGTTGCTGTTGCTGTTTTGGTGTTTTAGTCATGAAGTCTTTGCCCATGCCTATGTTCTGAAGGTACTGCCTAGGTTGTCTTCTAGGGTTTTTATGGTTTACGTTTTAAATTTAAGTATTTAACCCATCTTGAGTTAATTTTTGTATTACATGTAAGTAAGGGGTCCAGTTTCTGTTTTCTGCATATGGCCAGCCAGTTCTTTCATCTTTCTTGATAGTGTTCGTCGATGCATGAAATTTTTAAATTTTGATGAAGTGTAATTTATTTATTTTTTCTTTGTTGCATGTGCTTTAGGTGCCATATTTGAGAAACTTTTGTTTAATTCAAGCTCATAAACATTTATACCTATTTTTGCTAAGAGTTTAAGTTTTAGCCCTTACATTAAAGCATTTGATCCATTTTGAGTTAATTTTTATACATGATATGAGATGGGGGTACAACTTTATTCTTTTGTTTATGCCTAAGTAGTCATCTTAGCACCATTTGTTGAAAAGACTATTTTCCTCCATTTAATTTTCTTGACCCCATTGTCAAAAATTAATTGATTCTGTATAAAGTTAGAGGTACTGGTTTAGTATCTTAGATTCTAGTAAAAAACTTCAGAAAGTCCTTATCACTTTTATTCTCTATCTTTTATATTTGATTTTGTTTTTCCTTTCTAGAAACTTTTAGAAATGTCTATTAATTCTAAATGTTTTGATATTTTACTATCAATTCATTGACTTAGAAAATTTTCAGATTCTCTATGCTGGACCTTTATTCTCACATTCAAACTGCAGCAGTTTTGAAACATGTCTAAAAATCTTTGACACTCCTCCACTCAACAGGTGGGATCTGTGTTCCATCTGCTTAAATCTCAGCTGAATATCACGACTTCTTTATAACTAAGAAGATTAATTGGTGAGAATATTATGTGCCCTTCCACGGCTGGATCATTAAATATAACGAAGCTTCCATGTTGCATGGCTGAGATATTCATACTGGCTGCTTGAGCTTCCATGAAAGAAATGTGCCTACCTTATAATCTCCATTTTGTGTGCCCAGGTCAAATGAAGATTTCAGACACAGTTCATATGGCTTTAGCTAAGGTCATAGATGAAAGTCAGCATTAGCCAGATGAAGAGGCTCACAACTGTAATCCCAACACTTTGGTAGGCCAACTCACTTGAGCTCAGGAGTTTGAGACAAGCCTGGGCAACATGGCACAACCCTGTCTCTACAGAAAAATTAGCCAGGCATAGTGGTGCACACTGGTCATGGCAGGCTGAAGTGGGTGATCACTTGAGCCTGGGAAGTGGAGGTTGCAGTGAGCCATGATCTCATCACTGCACTCTAGCCTAGGTGATACAGTAAGACCCTGTCTCAAAAAAAAAAAAAAAAAAAAAAATCTAACCATCAATCTCCAGGTAGATGAGTGGGGAAGAATCTAGATAATTTCAGTACCCTATTATTGAGTAACCTGTGGCTATTGAGTGTTTCCAGCAGACAGTCCTGAAACTGTAGCAGAAACAAACCATTCTTCCTGGGACCTGTCCAAATTCTCAACTCCTTTAACCACGGCATGACGAGTGTTTAAAGAGCTAGATTTTAGGGTATCTTCTTACTTGGCAATTGTGACCAGAGCACTAGTTTTTCAGTTTTGGACAATAATAATTTCCTCCCTCTCTTCTCTTTTTCTGAAACTCCTTTTAGTTGGATGGTGGTACTCCTAGAATGATTCTCTGATGGGCTTACCTTTTGTTCTCCATGACCTCTTACTTTGTCTTTTTGTTGTTGTTTTCTGTGTCTGTATGTATCTGTGTGTGTGTGTGTGTGTGTGTGTGTGTGTGTGTGTGTGTGTGTGTGTAGGAGAAAGATTTTCCTGAATTTTTTCAAATTCTTTTGTTAAATTTTAAAATCTTTATCATAGTATTAACTTACAATAATTTTTATTCTAGTGTTCTGCTACATTTTATATAACCTACTTTTTTGACATGCATACATACAGTATCATATGCTCCTTCCCTGAAGATATTAATTTTGAAGTATTTGTATTATATTTTCTCTGGCTCTTCTAGTTTCTTTTATTCTGTTGCTTCCTTTGCCTTAGTTTTTTTCTGTCTTGGAGGCATTCCTTAAATGCCCAGTGATCCTTGGCTATCTGTTTACATTTGAGTAAATTTGTAGCTACACATGCATGGTAAGTATTTGCTGACTTCCAGGCTTCATGTGAAATAAAGTTTTTATTTGTTTACTACCTAATCCCAATGTTTAAAAGTTATATTTTGTGAGGCCATTTCATTTTCCTAGGGAAGAATCTATGATCTCTTGCCTGTGGGAACAATTAGGTAATGTTCACTTGGCTGTAGTTCATACTAGAACTGGAATGGGGGCAGGCCCTTAGAGTTTCAATGTTCGTTTAATTCTCCAATCTCAGCCTCTTGCCCACTGCTACTCTCCTGCTTCTCCTATAATAGTCTTAAACCAGTCTGACTCACTTATTCTAAACAATGAAACCTTAGGCTGTTGGGGGTCAGGAGGAATGTAATGATTCGGGCAGCAAATCTGGAAGCTAACTACAGTTAACATAACCCCTCATAAATCTCCTAGTGTCTGCTCTGTATTTGAAGTTGCCTTCTCCAAGACTTTGAATTCTCAAGAAATTATGGTTTTGTTTTTCATCAGAATAGTATTCTGATTGTAATCTTCTTTGCTCCCAAAGGTCAGGCATCGCTCATCTGTATGTTTTCGGTCTTCAAAAACATGTTGCAATATTTTATCTGCACTTATCTCCTTTTCCTCTCTGCTTTGTGATTGTGGTTTTATACTTTCTTCAAAAAATATTTTCTGTTATTTTAGTGGAGTTTTGGAAAAATAGTTTTAGCCATGCTGAACTAATAATATTTTACAATTAGTTTCAAAAACTCTGCAAGTAAATTATCAGTTTTTATGAAGGAATATCTTTGTTTCAGTTATTTATTTTTTCAAATTTATTTGTTTAAATTAACTGATAAAATTGTGTGTATTTCTTGTATACAACACAATATTTAAGGTTACATCTGTCTAATTAACATGGTTCCATCTGTCTAATTAACATATGCATTACCCTATATAGTTATCATTTGTGTGGTGAGAGCACTTATTCACAGTCTTAACAGTTTTAAGAACACAGTATATCATCATTAGCTATAGTCACCATGCTGTATAGTAGATCCCTTAAATTTTTTTCTCTTATCTAACTGTAACTTTGTATCCTTTGACTAACATCCCCCAAATCCCCACCTGCTCCCCAACTAACCTAGCCTCTGGTAACCACCATTCTTTTGTCTATTTCTATGAGGTCACCTTTCTTAGGTGCTACATGAGTGAGATCATCAAGTATTTATCTTGCTGTGTCTGGCTTCTTTCACTTAACACAGTGTCTTCCAGGATCATCCACATTGTTGTATATGACAGGATTCCCACAAAATGGCTGTACCTCAGTTTTTAGGACACAGCACATGCAACGTAATGGGAATAATATGATTATATTAGTATAAGTAATGATATCACAATATTTAATATAACTGAGCTATGACATCTAAAATTGCACTATATAGAAGAACATTTGTTTTCTTTGCATTATATTCTTTGAAAAGATATATATATATATATATATATATATATATATATATATATATACTTTATGTAAACATACACCACAGTGTATGTTTCCAATTACATATGTATTTGTATTTCAGAATATGTGGAAGTAATTTTTTTGTTTTTTTCTTTTTCCTAGAGACATTGGAGTTTGGGACTTGATAAAGAGGAATTGTGCAATTCTTTTACTCAGAATGCATGGTTTTGACTGATAAATTAATTACAGTACTTTCCGTCTACTGTACACTTGGGGAATTTACTTAAATCTGCTCTCAGAGCTGACTTCCCAAGAGAATACAAGTCAATTATGGTTCGAGCTCTTCTTGTCTCATTAGCTACTTGAATAATAATACATTTGAATGATGGCCCAGGAGACCAGCATTAGGAAGTGCTTGTCTCAGTCCCAGATGAGTTTCTTGGATAATCCTAAGTGTCTGTTATTAGTTCAAACTGTGCCACAAGACTGACTCAGTAGTGTTCTACTTACTTCCTGAAAAACTGGTGGGATATAGCTTTAACTGGTTTTAATATATAAAGATCCAATTGTACTAGACATCTGTAGTTTGGTGAATTATTTTTAACTCATCAAAACTACTTCAAGAGAAGAACCAAGTAATATGTCAGTTTTGCTTATTTTCCACTTGTAAAATAGAAAAGTACATTGTTCCAAAAAGGATTGAGTGTTAAAGGATTTTTAAAAATTACTATTTTCTAGGTAGCCAAAAATCACACCTAGCACAAAATCATTTTATTATTCTCATGGCTAGCCATGTTTTGATGCTTGCAGTGGAAATAATCTATGGACCTGTCTATAAAATTTCACAAATAATTATGACTTGGGTCATTATTTAAGTAAGTCGTTTAAGAGAACTTATTACTTTATAAATTGTTCCCAAAAGTTTGAAAAAGGAGGGTTAAGTACAACAAATGCAGTATGATTGAAGTCAGAATTTGTTAAGAAAAAAAAAGGAAAGAAAAGCAAACCATTAGTAACAATATAAACCACAGTCTCAGAAGAAATACGATTGTTCCCTTATGAGGTATATTTTTAAGTATCTATATGTATAAAACTAGAAATAAAATCAATTGGCCTTTGAATTAATCCATGTAACACTTTAGAGAAGGTGATATCAAAGAACAAAACCCAGCAAGGTTTTCCAGTGCCTAAGGGGAAGGTGTTTCCTATTTGATTTGTGCTTCATGTTGATGATGTATTTAGCTGAACTGGAGCCATCATTTTACAGCACATCTTTCATCTTATAAAGTGCAGATCCTCACTATTTGGGACATTCACCCTTCTCAGAAACCCGAGTTTAGAGATAATGTGAATATAATTTTCCTCTAATTCTATTCAAGTTCTATATTATCATTAAATCTTTCCATTATATGTTAACATAAAATCTCTTATACAGACATTATTACTGGAAAGTTCTGGATTTCCTATAATGAGATTTCTGCTTACATTTATCTAGGGAATTCATAAATTTGTATATATGTTCATGCACATGCTCATACAAAGTATGTGCAATTGACTATATATTGGATATTTTGAGTTGACAGATTGTTCCATGCATGTGAAATGACTAGTTTATAGGTGAGTTAACTTTCATATTGGCTTCTTTGTTGATAAATGAGGATTAACACATAAGTAGATACCTGTGGTGACTAATATTTATCAGCAAATGAATTGTGAAATTTAGCATGCCTTTTGCAAATTACTCATCAACTGGAAACTTAATTTCAATTAACACATTTCATTTAAGCATAAAGACCCCAACTAAAATGGAGATGAGATTTTTTTTTAGAAGGGTTTAGTTAGCATCATCCTTATATGATGAAATATATTTAATTCATTTTGGTGCATAGTGTTTATAAACAAATGTGGCCTGGGATTGAAAAACTTTCTCTATAAAGTTTTAAATATTGAATAGATCCTTAATGTTAAAGATTGCAACATAACAGATAGCCCCCCTCCTCCTGTCTGTTTCTTGTTATAGCTTGAAAACAAATTATCTTGGTCTATGCAGATGAATGTTTTCTCATGCTAATATAAGGATCTCACTGATCTCATTAAAGAAAAGAGCATACTGAATGTATTATTATTCCTGTACTTCTGCTCAGTTGAGTACTCTGAAAGCATGCTGCCTATTTATCAAAATATAGTGACAATTCTGTCTAATTGGGATTGGCAGTGACTATGGACTGAATGATGTCACCACAAAACTCATATGTTGAAGCTTTACCCCACAGTGTGTCTACATCTAGACATAAGGTCGTTAGGGAATAATTAAGGTTAAATGAGGTCAAGGGTAGGACCCTAATGTGATAGAACCGATCCCTTATAAGAAGAGATTCTCTCTCGCTGTCTCTCTCTCTGTCTCTCTCACGAGAGAGCTTTCTCTCTCTCTCTCTCAAAGTGTGTTTGTGGCTCTCTCTGTTTCTGCCATGTTGGACACAGCCATAAGCTGGCCATCTGCAAGCCAGGAAGAGGGTCCTCACCAGAAAAAGAACCCTGCGAAACCTTGATTTGGACTTCCCAGCCTCTGGAAATGTGATAAAACTATTTTTTGTTGAGCAGCCCCACGTATATTTTGTATAGCAGCCTGAGCTGACTAATATTACGGTTTACAATTAGGGTACTTTCACAGAAGGTCTGCTGTCACATTGAGCAAGATGCCTTACTTATTTAAAAACAAACTGATTAATTATAAATTATAATGAATTAGACAACTGCTATAGAGAAAAACAGCACTTTTGCTTATAATTAAAGGATAAAAAATATCTTTTATAATATCACTGCTGTATTTAACAAAAGTTCTAAAATACTATGGTAATTATATGTATTTCTGCAGGAATCTTGGAATATTTGTAACAGCAGTTACAAATCCCTAAGTTCAATAATTGTATAATAATATCAAAAATATGTCATATTTGTTGAGTAATTATTATGTTCTAAGAGACATAATTACATATGTTTTAAACTTAACACTATGAAGTAGATACTGTTATTTTTCCCATTTCACAGATGATGAAATTGACCACAGACATTCAAACAATGGGAACACAAGAATTTCATTAGAGTCTTAGTGTCTCATTAAACCGCAGTGCCCAGTGCTGCACCATGGCCAGGAAGATGTGTCTGCAACATAAATCATAGGCTGGTATCCATGGGACAAGGCTGCCCTAAATAACTCTGGAGATAAGTTGTCAGTTTTTTCACTCTTGTCTCCCTTTTTGCAGATGATGTTTAGAGCATTTTTCTTTCTCATGAACCCATTTCTTACTTTAGACAGAGAGAAAAATTTACCTAGATAAGAGCTTTCTCATTTACCCTCACTTTCCAGTTTTGCATCTTTAAGCTTATACTCAGGATTAGTTTGATTGAATTTGAGGTGTTCTCAAACACTTATGACATCTCTTTCAAAGAGCCAAACTTATTACTTACATTTTGAGCCTTTTAAAATTTATTCTCTGAGAGTAATCATAATTTCAGTTTTTGAAATGTCTTATTTATATCCCTACTTACAGAGTAAAAGTAAAAAAGAGGATGGAGAGAGAGAAAGCTATCTGGCTCTTTGGAGCCCAAGACATTTTAAAGAGTAAATAAACTGTCTCCCCTTTTCTTAGATTCTGTCTTTTGTAGTGGGTCCAGTAAAAGTTTCTCAAAATTTTTGAGAGCCACCAAATAAGTAAACCAGTGATCCTTTTCAAGATAATGTCCTGTCTCTCCTGCTTCTCCTAGACCATTAAAATGAGTGAGGAAGGGGGCACATATTCACCAGGAGAATTCTCCCATGAAACTATGGAAAAGAGAAGAGAGTGAAACTTAATAGATCCATCAGTAGGCAGCAAATGCATGTACTTTCCTGTGTTTCCTGCTGTGAATGTCTGTTGGGAGGATCAGTACCACCTGGTCCCTCATCAACTAGATAGGAGTTTCCGAGCCAAAGCAGATTGTTATCGCATTTTCCCCAAAGCCAGTGTTTATTACATCACAGAAGAGGCATTAAACAAATACTAACAAACACAAGCTCATTATATAGTGAAATGGATGTATTTTAAAATATTGCTATTTGACATCATATATTCAATATATTAAAAATATTGCTATTTGGTATCATACCAAATGTTACCAAAGACTGCATCGAGGGAATACTTTTCTCTATGAGAAGGAACTTCTTGTTCTTACGAGTTGGTTAAGAACTTGGTTGGCTAAACATTCTTTAAAAACACAGGAAATCTATCTAGACTGTCAAACAAGTGGCTACAGGGACAGCTGAATCAGAGAAGGCTTCCCAAGACTGATTTGTTGTGTGGATTTTGTCCATATGCCTAACACATGGCCATAATTATTGTGACCATCATAAAATAATTTATAAAATAAACTAAAACAGGCAAAAATATGAAAAATTGATACAAATTAATACATGGAAAGCAGACAGTTAAGAAAGGATTACAATGAGAAAAATAAAATAGTTTAAAATAAATTAGTGTATTTTAAAAGAAGTGACTTTTTTTTTTTTTTTTTTTTTTTTTTTTTTTTTTTTTTGCCAATCAATGAGAGCTTGTAAGGTTGCTGAGGTTGGTTGGCCTTGAACTCTTGGCCTCGCCTTCGCAAGCGCCACGACATCCGGCCGGAGCCACTTTGGGCCCCAAGAAGTGACTTTTTTTTTTAAATGAGAGAATTGGAAATCAGAAAAATAAATGTTTAGGAGTAAAAAATAGAGATAAAATTACATATAAGATAAAAGAGATAAAATGCTAAAAGTAAAAAGTTTGTAATGTGTAAAAACTTGCATAAAATATATCTCATACATGCTGCAGTCATAAAAGCAGGTAGATTGTATAATAAGAATAAGAATTAAGGATTAAAAAATATTAAGTATGGATTATAATATAAAACTATGGAAATAAGACCAATAAAAACACAAAATGAAAGTAATAAGTATTAGACAATTAGTACAGTTAAAAAGCTATAGGACTGGGTGTGGTGGCTCACACCTGTAATCCAAGCACTTTGGGAGGCCAAGGCAGGTGGATCACCTGAGGTCAGGAGTTGAGACTAGCCTGGCCAACATGGTAAAACCTTGTCTCTACTAAAAATACAAAAAAAATTAGCCAGGCATAGTGATGTGAGCCTGTAGTCCAACTACTTGGGAGGCTGAGGCAGGAGAATGGTTTGAATCCAGAAGGTGGACGTCACAGTAAACTGAGATCGTGCCACTGCACTCCAGCCTGGGTGACAAAGCTAGACTCCATCTTACCAAAAAAAAAAAAAAAAAAAAGGACTATAAAAAGTAAGATGTCAAAAAGCAAGACGATTTTAAAAACTTTTTAAAAACATATCAAGATATGGATTTGGATATTGCCAAAATGTGGAAACCTTGACAAAGTTCTGACATGAATCAGCAAAGTCAATGTCAATGGGATGACCTTAGTATAGTGATCAAAATAATTCTTTAAAGTAGAAACTGCTAATTCCAAGGAAGAAGAAACTAGTTTATACTTATCTGAATATGCTTATCTGTCTATATTTCGAAGATTAACATTTTGAACTACTTAGAAAAAAAGCTTTATAAACTCTTGCAGTAGAGTAGAAAGAAAAACATCATTTCCATTTTAGAATAAAGTGAAGTATAAACACATGATTACCCATGTCAAGATACACTATCTCAGTTTGGAAAAAAATGTTTATGATTCTGTTTTAGAAACTAAGAATAGTCTTCAAGAACTAAAATAATAAACTCTGTGAGTCAAACAAATGAGCATTTTTATTACGATATGACCTTTTAGTCTATTTGGTCCTGATACTGATGTGACGTCCTTTTCTGGATAAAGAATAAATAGGTCAGCTCAGTAATCTCTGAATACCAAATTTAGCCTTCCTTTTGTTTTTAGCTCAACAGAGGAGAATGATATGGCAAACAGCCTTGGGAAGGTAGTATAATGAGTCTGTGTGCGATATTAATACCTACATTATTTTGTCTATGCAGGAGTCAGACCCAAAGAGACAGAAGAAGGAGTAGTAGGTTGAATCACAAGGGAAGAGGCTTTGGGGTATAGTTGGGGACACAAAATGAACAGATGTCTGAAGGATGAGATGTGTGGATCCAGGAACTGGTCATCAGGAAACTTCAATGTTGCTCTATAGAAAATGAAGAATTGTAGATGAGAATGCTTATTTTATACCTCTCTTGTCCCCTCAGAACCTGTGCCCTAGGAAGACTTCAGGACAGTACAGAGTGACTTTGGCTTCACCCTGCTTTTCAGTAGCCAAGGTCTGTTTATAGCACTCTCCTCTCCCCTGCCTTGGTGCTCCATGTCTTTTTACTGTCCAAAGCCTCCTGACACACCAAGAACCCACACACGACCACCTTCTCTGTTCCCTTCAAAGTACCATGTGCTAAATTTTTGATCTTGGCTCAGATTCCCAGTTTTAAACTGAATCTGATGTCAACTGGATTGAAAAGAAAAGCAATAAGATTATACTAATTCATACCAGATGTGTGAATAACTGATAACCCCACCCACTTCCAATCACTTTGAGAAAAATTTGCATTGTAGAATAAGACATATTAATTCTAATAAATATTCAATTAATAGTTCAGTCAATATGAGAAAGTGAAAAAAGATAATAAAATGTCAGGGATTGTGAAAAAAATTGTGGAAAGAAGGAACATATTTAATGATTTCTAACTGTTTATGTACTTTATTTCTAAATTCTATTCTTGAATCTTGGGATATACTTTTTAGTGCCTGGTCATATATGGTCTGTGATCTTTCCACCTTTCTATGTATTAATTAGTATAATGTTTTAGGCATGACATCCATCTTGGTTACTGCCTTGATTAAAGTTTTAGTGCTTTTTTCTGAGTATAATCCTTGTCCTGCTCCAGTTTCTTTCAAGTCATAGGAATTGAATTCCTGCTCATTAGAGCTATTGGTTATTTTTTACTTTTTGATAGAAAAAGTTCTATTTTGTTAAATGAATAGTTATAAACAAGGGTTAAATGACCTCTTTAGATGAAACAAACAAACGAAACTCAACAGAACTATCCCCCTCCTAAGAAAGACATAGGTTGTATACCTTTAATTGACTGAAGGTTATAATATGCAGATCTCTAATACACATATTTATCTCTAATCTTTTCCATAACTTTGGACATCCCCCACTAAAGTATGAAGAAACTCTAGTGTGCAGCAGAGGTCAGATGTTTTCTGCTGATATCTCTTGTTTTCCAAGTTAGTCTTTTGCTAGGAATAAAGGCATAGTCTGGAGTGTCAAGTCCAAAGAAATGGACAGAAACTTGGAAAGTTACTATATCTGAATTTAAAGTGCATTGGGAAAGATGCTCTGGAAAGAAAAGGTGACACTGGGCAAACAGGTATAGAAGCAGTCGAAAAAGAATTCTGGGAGCAAAAGCTCTAGGTTGCAAATGAATAAAGCAGTTTCTACTTTACAAGCCTACCTATTTCTTTCCTGCTTTTGTAAGTACATCAAAGAAAATAAAGTATATTACCCATGGACTGAGTTTTAACTTTGTTTCTTACATGAATGTGACTTTAGACAAGTATTTTTAACTCTCTACTTTAATTTTCTAATATGTAAAAATAATTTTAAATATGTTTAGTCTGATTAATTTACATAGTCCTTGGAAGAATCAAATAAGATGATAGACATAAAAGTTCTTTTTTTTCTTTGACAGCTGCCGTGTTGGATGAAAAAGTTCTTTATACTGTTAACTTAAATTTAAGTCCAAGATTGACATTCCTTCATAGAATTTCTCTGAAGAAACAAATATTCATAGCAGTACTATTTTAATTGTTAAATATTTATATCTGCTAGTGTGTTCATTTATATCTATAAGAACTGCCAAATCAGGTGAACAATGATACAAATAAGAATATTTGGGTTTTTTAAATCAATATTTTTGTTTTTGGAGACAGTTCTCCCTCTGTCACCCAGGCTGGAGTGCAGCAGCATGATCTCAGCTCACTGCAACCTCCACCTTCTAGGTTCAAGTGATTCTCCTGCCTCAGCCTTCTGAGTAGCTGGGACTACAGGTGCCTGCCACCATGCCCAGCTAATTGTTTGTATTTTAGTAGAAATGAGGTTTCACCATGTTGCCCAGGGTGGTCTTGAACTCCTGAGCTCAGGCAATTCACCCACCTAAGCCTCCCAAAGTGCTGGGATTACAGGCATGTGCCACCATGCCCAGCCCATCAATATCTCAATAAATAAACTGTATTACTGAGTCTATATGTTTAACTAGTATGTGGATATTCAATGAATGATACATTGCTTTTGTACTAAACAGAGAATATTTTACAAATATAGTTTAATAATTTGCAGGAAAGTATGTTTTTGTTATGGACTGAATGTTTATTCTCCCAACTCCAATTTATATGTTGAAGCCCTAACCTCCAAAACAGTTGTATGTGGAGATGGGGTCTCTGGTAGGTAATTAGATTTAGATGAACTCATGAGGGTAGGGCCCTCATGATCCATATGCCTTTACAAGAAGAGACAACAGAGAGCTTGCTCTCTTTCTTTCTCTCTCTGTACATTCACAAGGAAGTCATGTGAGCACACAGTAAGATAGAAGAATAGGCCTCAATCTCCTAAAAATGGTTAGCATTAGAATTTAAGAATTCAGAGCTCTTCACATTTTTACACTATGCATTTGTGTATTATAGTAATGTTTTTAATGTGCATGTAATACCCTTCTGATTTAAAAAAAAAAAAGATACTTTTATTTATGAAAGAAATAAGAATAAAATCTTAGAAAGAACATTTAAGTTTACAGTCAAATGACTGATATTTTTCTTGATCATTTTACTTAAAAAATATATAGGCAAAAAACTCCAGTTCCCTAAACCTCAGTCCCTTCATCCGTAAATTATATATAACAATATTTGCCATACTCAAGGTCTGCAAATTTTGTGGGAAAATTTTGTAAGAGATAAAGCCTAAGAAAGATTTTAAAAACCATGGAAGTACTTTTCATAACTTATCATAAATAGGTTAGTCATTAAATTTCTGAAGGAAACATTTCTGAATAAGAAAGAGAAAAAAAAACTTTAGACATGAGAATGTTAAGAACTAGCTAGCAATACACAAAGATGCTTTTGAAAATGTTATTCATCCATATGAAAAGGAGTGAAAATGAAATTGTTAACATTGCTAACCATGTCCGGGAACAAAGAGAACCAGCCTATTATTCTGAGATGTCACATATTTCCAATGAGAAAATTCTTTTTTTTTAAGCATTATTCTGATATTCTCTCGCTGTTAAGCTTATCTTTTTTCTTCTTTCCAATTTCTTTGCATTTCTGTCTTTGAATGTGTATTTCAGAAAATTGGGAGAGTTAACATCCTTAGCTCTGATCAGACTAGACTAATTCAAGGTCTGCGTTTTTTCATCACTTTCAATGGTTCAGGAAGACCTACTGACCAAAAACAATACTCCGAATTTTCCTATGAAAAATAACATGTGCTGTTAAAAACAAACAAATGACTCATTTCTGTCTGCTGCCTTGATTGATGCTAAATTAACTTTAGCAGTGTCTGCAGTAAGATACTAAAAACAAGCTAAGCTTGACGTTGAACGGCTTCACTGTGTATTTGACAGATCATTCTCTTTGAAAAAAGTAGTCCCATTTTCCTGTCACTTACCTTCACTGTATTGTGGGAGTAAAAAGCTTGGTGAAACAAAGGTCATATATAGTATTACATTTAAAAAAATCTGACATTGCTATCTTAGAGGACACATTTTCTATGGAATGACTGGCAATCACAGTTAAAAATAAGCCTTTGGTGTTATCTTTTCCTCAACAAATAAATACATCACCTTGTTAGAAGATCGATGGATACTCATATGTATACTCATATGCACACAATCACAAACGTCTAACACTTCATATTTTCCATTTGTGGATTCAAAGAATAGAAACTTTCCAGTAAAGAAAATGTAATGCTACAGGCTTTGATTGTCATTCCAGTTTTTTATTGGTTGGTTTTTGTCTGACATGGAGTCTCTCCCTGGAGACTCCAGGCTGGAGTTCAGTGGTGTAATCTCGGCTCACTGCAACCTCTGCCTCCCAGGTTCAAGTGATTTTCATGCCTCAACCTACCAAACAACTGGGATTACCGGCATGCACCACCATGCCCGACTAATTTTTGTAGTTTTAGTAGAGATGGGGTTTCACCATGTTGGCCAGGCTCATCTCAAACTCCTGACCTCAAGTGATCTGCCTGCCTTGGCCTCCCAAAGTGCTGGGATTACAGGTATGAGTGAATGCAGCTGGCCTGCAGATTTAAAAAGAAGTATGCACCGTTTCACATTAAAGTATAAAGTTGATCTGGTATTCTATGAAATTTCTTTAGTCTATGTTTCTTTTAGAAGAAAGTAAATAAGGGCAGAATTCTCTCTAGGTTCTCTACATTCCAGATTAACTGAGAGTGCCAGATTAACTAGATAAAAAGTAAATATATAAAACACAGGAAGATGTGAATGTCTAAATTAATAACTTAGAAATAAAAATAGAGTTCAACCAGAGTAGTTATACTTTCAAAATAAGAATGCTTTATTTTAAGAAAAATCAATTTTCTGAAAGATTATTTGAATGCTTGGTGGATTTATTTGTTTAATTTTATTTTGATATTTGTATTGTGATGTAATCCACATACCAGATAATTCACCTATTTAAAGTGCACCATATCAGGCCAAGCCTGGTGGCTCATGCTTATAATCCCAACACTTAGGGAGCCTGAGGCAGAAGAATCATCTGAGGCCAGATGTTCAAGACCAGCCTGGGCAACATAGTGAGACCCTATAAAAAAATTAAAAATTAGCCAGATCTGGTGGTGTGTACTTGTGCTCCCAGATACTCAGGAAGCTGAGGTGGGAGGATAACTTGAACCCAGGAGGTTGAGGCTGCAGTGAGCCAACTTCATGCCACTGCCCTCCAGCCTGGGTGACAGAATGAGACCCTGTCTCGAAAAAAACAAAAATTAAAACTGAAAGTGTACAATTCAGTATTTTTTCATATATTAATGCTTTCATACCCATCATCACAATTTAATTTTAGAATGTTTTTCCTGCTAAAAGGATGTGCCATACTTTACTGATCCATTAATCAGTTGACGAACATTGGTATTTTTTCTACTTTTTAGCTATTGAGAATAATTCTGCTGTAAACTGCTGCCTATATCCACAATAGGCAAATCTATGGAGATAGAATGCAGATTAACAATTGATCCTGCTGGAAGATGGGAGTGGGTGATAGTGCTGATTAACTGCTAATCAGTACAGGGTTTCTTTAAGCAGGGAAGAGAAAATATTCTAATATTAAATTGTGATGCTGCTGTAAACATTTATGCACGAGTTTTTGTTTTTGCTATTGTGTATGTAAATAGGAGTGGAATTGTTGCATCATATAGTAACTCTATGTTTAATTCCCAAGGACTACCAAACCATTTTCCACAGTGGTTACACTATTTTACATTCTCACTAGCAGGGAATGAGCATTCCACTTTCTATACTTCCTCACTAAAACGAGTTATTTTCTGTGTTTTTTATTATAGCCAGTCTAGTGAAGTACCATCTCAAAATCGTTTGGATTTTTATTTCTGTAATGACTAGTGTGGTTGAGTATTCTTCCATGTGCTGCTTATTGATCATTTGTATATCTTTAGAAAAATATCCAAATTTTTTGCCCATTTTTAAATTAAATCGGGCTTTTTTTCTCTCGAGTTTTAAATGTTCTTTATTCTGAATACAAGTCTCTTATCAGATAAATGATTTGCAAACACTTTCTTCCATTCTGTAGGTTGTCTTTGACAGTGTCTTTGACATACAAACATAAAATGTTGATTTCGTCTAATTTGTCTGTTTTGCTGTTGTTGTTGTCAGGTTTGCATTCGGTGTCATATCTGAGAAGTTCTTGCCTAAGCCAAGGTCATGAAGATTACATTTATGTTTTCCTAAGGGTTTAACAGTTTCAGTTCTTAAATTTTGGTCTATGATTTATTGTCAGAAAATTTTCAAGTATGATCTGAGTTAGAAGGACAACGTTATTTTTGCATGTTAATATCCATTTCTCATTAATATTTAATTAAAAATCTGAAAGCTTTCTTCAGTAGTCTTAATATTTTTTACTTCTTGAAGTCACTTAGCCATGCTCCTATTTTCTATTTTAAATAGTTTATAAATCTTATTTGTAAGAGATAGTTTATCATTCAACTGTTAATAAAATAGTATTTGGCAACTGTGAAGTAAAAGAAAAAAGTTCTTCATGAGTATGCAAATATAAACAGAATAATAAATGTCATAAAAGGTCTATGTCAGGACAATTAAATATACGTAGCTACATATATTTGCATGGTAAGTGACAACATATAATCAAAAACAAATATAATTATTTGAAAAATGTATGCTTGAAAATATTGATGAATAAGCCAAAGTATGTCTCGGAATTGGTTGATTTCCTTTCTAGTTAGCATAAGTGAAACATTTTACCTCACGAGAAAGCCTAATCTAGTTTTCAAGTTACCACCAAAAAAAAAAGAAATCCAAACTGATGTAAGCAAAAAGTGAATATGTTGATTCATATCAGTGGAAGGTCCAGGGTAGGCCTTGCTTCAATTACAGCTGAATCCACAAGCACAGTAATGTCAACATGCCTTACTCTTCTTCTCTCTCAGTTCTGTTCCCTGTGCAAGGCCGATTTCCAGTCTGGCAAATGCCACCATGAGCTGTATGCTACACTTCAATGTTCCTAATCCATTTGATAAGTAAACTTTATTTTCATTAACATTTTTAACAAAATTTCTGTGCTTGTTTGTGACTTGGATTGGGTTTAATAGTCACCCCTAAACCAATTCCTATAGCTAGAAGGATGTGGTGACCTTTCTGTTATAGGACCAAGTCACAAACTGACTCTTGGAATCAAGTGGAGAGCCCATTCTATACAAAGCTCACATAATGGTTAATTTTATCTGTCAACCTGGCTAGGGTATGGTCAAACAACAGTGTTTTGATGTGGTACTTTTTAGATGCATTTAGCATTTTAGTCAGTAGACTTTGAGTAAAGCAGATTGCCCTGCATACTGTGAATGGGTCTTGTCTAATCAGTTGAGGGCTTTAAGAGCAAAGATGGAGTTTGCCCAAACAGGAAGGAATTCTGCATGAGTTTCCAGGCTTTGGACTCAAGACTGCAACACTGACTCAGACTTTTCAGCCTGCCAGCCTACTCTCAGATTTTCAACTTGACAGGCCCACACTCATGTGAACCAATTTCTTAAATATCTCTGGGTATATATCCATCCTCTTGACCTGTTTCTCTGAAGAGTCCTATCTAATATAATACATGATTTAAGATTGAGGGAGATGTGATTTCACACAAGACATCAAGGCTCTGGTAGAAAGGACAAGAGGTACAGAATATACGTTAGATAATGAAATCAATGTGGATACTACTAAAAATCTTCTAATGTTTTAATGTAATATTCGACTTGCTCCAAAAGGTTCACTTGCAGTGCCACTTGCTGTATTAATATACAACATAATGATGCAAGGGTTTTTTTTTTGTTTTTGTTGTGAGACAGGGTCTCACTCTGTCACCCAGGCTGGAGTGCAGTGGTGTGATCTAGGCTCACAGCAACCTCTGTTTCCTGGATTCAAGCGATTCTCCTGCCTCAGCCTCTCTAGTAGCTGGGATTACAGGCACCTGCCACCACGCACAACTAACTTTTGTATTTTTAGTAGAGACAAAGTTTTGTCATGTTGGCCAGGCTGGTCTCAAATTCCTGACCTCTGGTGATCCTCCCAACTCGGCCTCCCACAGTGCTGGAATTGCAGGTGTAAGCCACCATGCCTGGCCAACACAAATATGTTTTTAAAGGTGGAGGAGAGCTCTGATGAATATATTATGTTTCTTTCTCTGCTCTATTAAGACATTATCAGCATCTGTTAATTATTTTCCATCTTGGAATTTGTGAAGAAACATAGTCATTGGACAGAATAGAACCAATGTTTTAATGCATAAAATAATTATGGTATATGTCAGGTCTATGAGTTTGGGTATAAGCACTTCAAAGATAATGCCCAGAAGAGGAAGTCTGAGGTGGAAAGTAAATATAGGCATACAGAGAGAATCCTACAAGGAGCAGTCAAATACTTCTCTAATGCCAATCTCACAAAGGTTTTCATTTATTTCATAGTTGTACAGATTCCCAAGGAATCCCAGGATTTGAATTTATTAGACATTGCAATAATTATCCTCTAAAAATTACTAGGAGTTTCTCTACTAAGTAACAGTATATATACATATACATAAACACACACACATTTGATCTGAGTCTAATGGGATCTGGCAAGTGCTAGGTGAATATGTTCAGAAGTATTTCTAGAAGATACCAAGAAATATGAAAATATCATAGGAATAATAAAGCATAGCATATAAACCTAAGCCAATGACAATAAATGTTATTAAATTCCCATCATGGGCAACACTTCGTGTTTGGCACTTAGGATAAAAAGGTACAGGCTGGGCGCGGTGGCTCAAGCCTGTAATCCCAGCTACTCAGGAGGCTGAGGCAGGAGAATTGCCTGAACCCAGGAGGCGGAGGTTGTGGTGAGCCGAGATCGCGCCATTGCACTCCAGCCTGGGTAACAAGAGCAAAACTCCATCTCAAAAAAAAAAAAAAAAGGTACGTGAGACTGATAACATTGCCCACAGATGTAAAGTCTTGTTGGAACAGACAACAGAAGCATCATTTCAGTTAGTATGCTTTACGAGTAGCCGCACATCCAAATCACTTTGAGTTAAACAAAAAATAAATATATCACAATGTCACATCCTAAGGTCCTAAGGTAGGGAGGATAGGATAACTTAATCAGCAAGCCCTGCCTCTGCTTCCCTTGATTCTCTTGACTTTGCTTGTTCTTACGTTGCAGTGGTATGGACCTCATATCCAAGGTTTATGCTTTTTAAAGAAGGAGAACCTGATAATTGCAAGTGGTAGCCTTCCAAGTCAGAGTCTTGGATAGTACCTGTCCTTGAAACTAAAAACAATCCCTGAAACCACAGGGTTGCTATACAATAAAAAGGGAGAAGAATGAGTTACTATGGAAAAAGCATCAATTTTCTTAATAAATATAAAAGCACAAATTGTGTGCCAAATTTAAGAAAGAGAGCGCAATTGTTACTACAATAGCTTAGAGAAAATAATTAACAGATTTGGAATTAATGAGAAGTCTTAATGGAAGATGTATGTGAAACTGTTACAGTCAAGGTAAGAGTTAGGAGAGAGACAGTTTCAGACAAAATATATGTATATATATATATATCCTGAGCAAAGACACAGATACAGCCTTGTGCAGGTGTGTTTAAGAGACAATGAATAAACCCAGTTGTCTGAACTCAACACAATGTGTGGAGAGTTTCATAGAACCCAGATTATGAAAGATCTTAGGTCCTAGTCTGAGGAATTAGTATTAATCTTTTGACAGCAAATTATACAATTGTGCAGAAAAATCAATTGATGCTATCTGAGGCCTAAATTCCAGTTTGCTACTAACTTTGCAACCTCAGGTAAACTACTTACATTGCCTAGATTTATATTTTCTCATTAATAAAATGAGTAGGTTTGAATATGTGATTCCTAACTTACTTTCCAAACTTAATTTCCTTTTGACTCTTAAACACTCTGAAACGACATCAATGCGAAAGTTCTTGAGCAAAAGAGGAATATAGAAAGCACAGGGTTAGAAAGACAGGACTTAGGAAAGTGTTTGAACCACCTGGGATGAAGAGGATGTAGCTTCAGGGAGTTCAGGTAGAGACAATTATTGTTTGGGATCACGTGATAAGAACCCTAACTATAACTGAAGCTCTGGGAATAGAAACAAAAGAAGGGTGGATTTTGAAAAGAAAACATTTTTGGAGATTTAAGACTTTTGACAGGCTTGATGATAGGGAAGAGGAAGGTGAAATAAATCAAGATCAATCTAGGAATGTGAGCCTAAGTAAGGTGCAAAATGTCAAAAATAAGGATATTAAGAGCCGGAGACAGTTTGGGGAAGAGATATCATTGACTCTTTAAAAAAGATGGCCATCGGGCTTTAGAACACATGCTGAAATGTGGCTGAGAATAATGGATGTGAGACTCATTCACCGAGGGGCAGTGAGTGATAAGATTAAATTAAAGATAAGATCAGAAACAACAGTACAGAACAAAATGGAAAGAGGCGAAATGATGACTCAAGGGTATGTCCATATTTAAGCGGTCAATGTGAAGGGGAAATTTAAGAAGGGAGGAAAAGATAGCTGTGTTCTGAAACTTAAGAAAACCATGTCAAGGCTGCAAATAGCTCATGGAGAGCAAGAATAGAGACATGGATATTAAATATGGCGAAAAGGAGACCAAACGTCGGTGACCTTGAAAATAAGTGTTCCGGTAGGGTGAGAAAAGAAGTCCTATGTAACAAGGAGTAAGAGGCATGCAGACTAGTATTTAGAAACTTTGGTTTTGCAAAAAAAAAAAAAAAAAAAAAAAAAAAAAAAAGGCTCTGATAGGGCTATATCTCAAAACAGAAAAGGATGTTTGTATGCAGGGAGGAAAAGTCAGTATATAGAAAAAGAAGTTTAAAAGAGGGAATCATTAATAGAGAGAAGTAACAGGAGATGTGATAGAGCTTGAGACAAAGAACACACGTGGGAGTGGAGCGTTCTAGAGAACCTGACACCATTCTCATAGGTACATACTGAGGCAGGGAGGGAAGTTGCTTTTGGAAAAATTTTGGTTTTGGTTGCAGAAAATATTGAGTAGCTAATTGAATTATTATTACTTGGTCACCCATTAAGCATGTATTATATTCCAGGAAACATGATAAGTGCTTTCTGCATGAAATTTAATTTTCATGGTAATCTTATGAGATAACCAACATTTCATGGCATAACTTACATTTATAGATGACAAAATGTAAGGCTTAATGTTTAGGCAACTTACCTCATATCGCAGAACAATCAAGGTATGATTTAAAGCCAAACCTGTCTAACTCTTTTAAGGAGATGGTTTGGGGAAAAGATGTCATTGAGCTTTCTAAATAAAACGGCCATCAGGCTTTAGAACACATGCTGAAATGTGGCTGAGAATGATGGCTATGGATATGTTAAGAACAGAGTTACACAGATCTGACTTTAAATCATACCTTAAACTTTAAATCATACTCTGTCCTTTTGTTATGTTGCCCTGAATCTTTTCCATAAATTAAAAGAGAACATCAGCTGGGTGTGGTGGCTCACGTCTGTAACTCTGGCATTTTGGGAGGCTAAGGTGAGAGGATCACTCGAACCTAAGAGTTTGAGACCAGCCTGGCCAACCTGGCAAAAACTTGTTCCTACAAAAATGATAAACAATAGCTAGGCACAATGGCATGTGCTTGTAGTTCAGCTGTGAGGGAGGCTAAGATGGGTGGGAGAATTGGTTGAGCCCAGGGGATCCAGGCTACAGCGAGCCAAGATCATGCCATTGCATTGCAGCCCGGGGGGACAGTGAGAGCCTGTCTCAAAATAAATAAATAAATAAGTAAAAGAGAACATCATTTGCTGACATTTAGAGTGAGTGTGGCGTATGTTCGTAGACTAGATTCGTAACCTATTTTAATACTTAGGACCATAGTCTGGGGGGAACATAAAATACGAAAGCTTAAATATGCCTGAGTCCTAAATTTCTATCTTGAACAGAGCTGGGTGAACAATGATATGAAGGCTCGTTGTTGCCTTACTCATGAATTTATGGCTGTGCTGTTCTCCAGTAGGGAGCAGCACTCAACCACCTATGCAACCATCTACTCTATCGCAAATAAAACAAGACGAAGAAAACCTTTTGAAGACTAAGTAGTAAAGAAACAGAACCTCTGATAATTGAGTCCTTCCTTCAGAAAGCATTTAATGATATATGTAGATTATAGTTTTGCTCCCTATTATATTATATACACATTAGTTCAAAGAGCTGTTTCATCAATTCTATTTAAGAATCATAAGAGAGCTTCTTAGAAATGCTCTTGATTATAGATTGATGTAAAGAGCAAATAAATTGTATTTAATATTCTTAAAATATAATTCTTAACACTCAGAGTAATGAGAAAAATATTGCAAAACCAGTGCTTGGAAGTTAATACATAAAAGGTATTTCAGCATGTAAAACTTTGGAGTATAAGTAAGAAAGTACTATTTGTCATTGACTAAATGAAAGAGGACATAATACTATAAAATGAAGTTTTTCTTTTGTTTGTTAGAAGGCCCCTAGGCCATGTCACATTTTTGTTATAAATATGATACATCCTTTGTTTGTGATTTTATGAATTTGGTTCATAACACTGCTATTACATTAAATACTTTGTTTCAAAAATTATTTTGGGGGTGTTGAACGTGTAAGTATTAGCAAACAGAAGAAAATTATGGTTGTTTTCATTTCACACAGATCAGAAATGTAAAAATGGAAGAGAAATTCACATCATCTAGTGACTAAGCTTTTTGGTTAAAGATATATATTGTTTCTGGGCAATGTTAAATTTTTTCACTAAGTAAACATAACATTTTAAAATTCAATACACTAGTTCTAGCTTTAGAACGTTCAAAACTACCCCTAAGAAATAAGCTTTGTTGTGTAGGTGTCGAGGTCTTTGGCCTTCTGAAGTTTCAGAAATCCCTGACATGAGGCAGATTAATAGGAGAAAAGGCACTCACATTTATTTGGCGTGTATACACAGGAAGCTTCAGAATGAAGACTCAACCCCCAAGTGAGGTACTGAAGCTTATATGCCATCTTGAGGTTGTAGAAAAGCAGTTGGCTCAGAGCATGGGAAGAAACAGTTTATGTTGTTAAATCAGGTTTTTGTGGCAAGATAGGTGACAGGAGGGGCAGAATAGAAGGCTTGCCCAGTAAAGGTGGTCTTGTTATGTAGATGAAACTGTTCCAGGAAAGGGGTCCCAATCCAGTCCCCAAGAGAGGGTTCTTGGCTCTCACGTAAGAAAGAAATCAGGGCAAGTCTGTAAAGTGAAGGGAAGTTTATTAAGAAAGTAAAGAAATACAAGAATGGCTACTCCATAGACAAAGCAGCCCTGAAGCCTGCCGGTTGCCCATTTTTATGGTTATTTCTTGATGATATACTAAACAAGGAGTGGATTATTCATGCTTCCCTTTTTCAGACCATCTAGAGTAACTTCCTGACGTTGCCATGGCACTCGTAAACTGTCATTGTGCTGGTGGAAGTGTAGCAGTGAGGACAACCAGAGGTCACTCTCCTGGCCATCTGGGTTTTGGCGGGTGTTAGCCGGCTTCTTTACTGCAACCAGTTTTATTATCAAGGTCTTTTTCACCTGTATGTAGTGCTGACCTCCTATCTCATCCTGTGACTTAGAATGCCTTAACTGTCTGGGAATGCAATCCAATAGGTTTCAGCCTCATTTTACCCAGCTCCTATTCAAGATGGAGTTGTTCTGGTTTATATGCCTCAGAGGTAGCAGCCCTCAGAGAGGTTAGGTGGTGTCTCTTTTTGGAACATTAAGGTATCAGACTCTCTCAGCTAATCTTTCCTAGATCCAGGAAAGGCCTAGAAAGGGATCTAGGAAAGATTAGCTGTATTAATGGAGATTCTCTACAGATGGAAATTTCTGCCATGAAAGACTACTTCGCAGGGGCACATCAGTCTGATGACCCTGTGGCAGCCATTTCAAAATATGTCAAATAAATATATTTTGGGGTAATAAAGAATGACTTTCTTCAGTTCAGCAGCCAAACATGAATTTTATGTATACTGCTATTATAGTAGGTAGCTAGAACACAGCAGGAGAGGGATCCCCCCCCAGCTCCCCACCAGGAATGTCAGGTGACCATCAGGTGATGGTGAAGTGGTTGTTAACTCTCTCTCTAAAATAATAATTGGTCACAGACAGCACCAGGAAAAGGCAGTCTCCCAATTAATATAAAAAACCTGAAACTTCTGATCAGCATCTTCCCGATAAGACCTTAGAAGTTGGATGAGTGGGCTCAAGCAGGCACAGTCAGAGGCAAAATGGTGGAGTTTAACTGATATATGGCCTTCTAGGGACATTCAGCTGGTAAGGGAAGAATGTCTCAAATGAGCATGCATGTAGCTTCACTAAACACACTATGGATGCTCCTCTCCCAAGTGCTGGCAGGCCACTGTGCATGTGGACAGCCCACCCCAAGGGAATAATAAGGGGAGAAGGGACACACGACCCCAGATGCATGCCAATATATAAAACCCCAAGTCAAAGGTCATACAGGGCCCTGGACTCTCTCCAATCACCTGCTCGCTCTCTTTCCAGTGTAATGTCATTCCTTTTGTCCCTGCGCTAAACATTTTAATAAACTTTCACTCCTATTCTAAAACTTGCCTCAGTCTTTTTTTCTGCCTATGGCCCTCAGTCAAATTCTTTCTTTTGAGAAGGCAAGAACTGAGGTTGCTGCAGACCTGTATGGGTTCACCAGTAATTGTTGGTAAATTCTTCTAACTACCTGTGAGTTAACCACTTTCTGTTGCTTAGGCTCTGACGCCTGGCCTGGCACCAGTGACACAGCCTCAGGAGGTTCTGACACGTGCTCAGGGTGACTGGGCTACAGCTTGGTTTTATACATTTTAGGGGAATATGAGACATCAATTAATACATGTAAGATGCATATTGGTTCAGTCCAGAAAGGCAAGACAAAGCAAGAGCTTCCAGGTCACAGGTGGATTCAAGAATTTTCTAATTGGCAATTAGTTGAAAGCATTAAGTTATCATCTAAAATCAATAGGAAGGAATGTCTGGGTTAAGATACGAGGTTATGGAGACCAGGGTTCCCATTATGCAGATAGAATCCCTAGAAGAGAATGTTTCTTACCAGGGAATGTTTCTTTCTTAAAGAGTCGTTCTATCAGTCTTGAGGTCTCTGTTTTCATGTTAATGTTGGTCAACTGTGCTTCAATGTCAAAGGGAGTAGGGTATAATGAGTCATGTCAGATCGTCACTTCCCACCATGGCCTGAACTAGGTTTTCAAATAACTTTAGAACACCTTTGGCTATAAGGAGGAGTCTGTTCAGTTGGTTGAGAGGCTTAGAATTTTATTTTTTGTTTACTTATAATACAGTTTTGGGATTTTTTTTTTTTTTTTTTTTTTGAGATGGAATTTCACTGTTGTTACCCAGACTGTAGTGCAATGGCATGATCTCGGCTCACCGCAACCTCCGCCTTCTGGGTTCAAGCAATTCTCCTGCCCCAGCCTCCCGAGTAGCTGGGACTACAGGCGCGCACCACCATGCCCAGATAAATTTTTTTTTTTGTATTTCTAGTAGAGATGGGTTTCACCTTGTTGACCAGGATGGTCTCAATCTCTTGACCTCGTGATCCACCCGCCTCAGCCTCCCAAAGTGCTGGGATTATAGGCGTGAGCCACCACACCCGGACAGTTTTTGGATTTTTTATAATTTAGTTGAGGTATAATTGAAATATACAATAAGCTGCATATATTTAAAGTATATAATTTAATTTTTGTGACCTTTTTATATATCTGTATGACACTCACCTTAATGAGGATAACAAAAATTTCTGTAACTCTGAAAAGTTGCATTGTGCTCCTTGCAACTCATCCCATTTTCCACTTTATCCCAAGGCAATCAGTAACTTGCTTTCAGTCATTACCACTTTCTTTCTTTTTTAAAAAAAATTATGTTATTTTATTATACTTTAAGTTCTGGGGTACGTGTGCAGAATGTGAAGGTTTTTTACTTAGTTATACACGTGCCATGGTGGTTTGCTTCATCCATCACCCTGTCATCTGCATTAGGTATTTCTCCTAATGCTATCCCTCCCCTAGCTCCACAACCCCCGACAGGCCCTGTGTGTAATGTTCCCCTCCCTGTGTCCATGAGTTTTCATTGTTTAACTCCCACTTATAAATGATAACATGTGGTGTTTGGCTTTATGTTCTTGTATTAGTTTGCTGAAAATGATGATTTCCAGCTTCTTCCATGTCCCTGAAAAGGAAATGAACTCAACTTTTTTATGGCTGCATAGTATTCCATGGTGTATATGTGCCACATTTTCTTTATCCAGTCTATCATTGATGGGCATTTGAGTTGGTTTCAAGTCTTTGCTATTGTGAACAGTGCTGCAGTAAACATATGTGTGCATGTCTTTATAATAGAATAATTTATAATCCTTTGGGTATATACCCAGTAATGGGATTGCTGGGTCAAATGGTATTTCTGGTTCTAGATCCTTGAGGAATTGCCACACTTTCTCCCACAATGGTTGAACTAATTTACACTCCCTCCAAAAGTGTAAAAGCGTTCCTATTTCTCCACATCCTCTCCGGCATCTGTTGTCTTCTGACTTTTTAATGATCACCGTTCTAACTGATGTGAGATGGTGTCTCATTGTACCACTTTCTTTACAAGAATTTTTAAGTGAATGCATACAATTTGTAGGAGGTATAAGAATGGTGAATAAGCAGATGAAAAGTTCAATGATTGTAGTTATCAGGGAAATGAAAATTAAAACTACAATGACACTAATATATAACTTATTTGAATTAATAAAATTTAAAAGGTTGATGACCAAACCATGTGTTGGCAGGGGTGAAGCAACTGAAATTTTTCTACATGGGTGTGGGAATGTAAAATGGTACAGCCACTTTGGAAAACAGTTTGACCATTTGTTCAGAAGTTAGATACACCTGTTGTATGACCCAGTCACTCTACTCCAGGGTATTTACTCAAGATAAGTGAAAACATGTCTTGTACATGGATATTCATAGTGGCTTTATTTGTAATAGCCCCAAACTTGAAACAACTCAAATGTCCATCAGTATGCGCATGGATAAACAAATTATGGCAATATCGGTACAATGGAATATTACACCATGATAAAAAGAATGAACAATTAACACATGCAGCAACAGGGCTGAATCCCAAAGGGTGTACATTTTTAAAGACACGTCCCTGCCTTTAAATCAGAGGCAAAAAACGAAGAAGGGAGATTGGGGCTTGTTGTAATCATGTAAAGACTTTTTCCCTAAATGTACACGCATTCCCTAAATGATACACATGGGGTATATCAGTCATAGAAAAACAAAAAGAATGCTAATATGTTTGCAACTTCTTTCCCTGTCTGCCTTCCTCCATGCAAATGTCAAACATGGAAAAGGAGAACTAGATACATTTAACTTTTTTGGCATGTCCTTTGTCAAACTACACAGCTCGCAGTGTTTCTTAGGCCAAATGAAACTAGATATTGACAGCATGAAAATATCCATGATTTTTAAGTATTTCTCCAAAGTAGGAGAGACCTATGGTAAATGATGACAGGTAGGAAACCCTCTTGAGCAAATAGAGCTACTGGAATTTCCAGGCCCAAATAGAGACCAAGCAAACCTGAGAGCCACAGAACACTTTCTTTTGGGTACTATTACTTTGTAGTTGTTCTAGGAAGTAATATTACCCGAAAGAAAAAAGAAGCACATCATGAGTTAATGCAAAATATGAGCTATCTAAGGGTTAAAAAAATCATTCTAGTCTTTTTATTAAGACTTTTACTTCCTCATAGCCTAATTTCTTTATTAATTGGTCATCCTGATAGTGACAGGAAGGAACCAAATGCCTAAGCAGATAGGGGCAAGTACCCAGTGAAACCCACCTCTAAACTGAAGACAGTTTAAAGCCTGAAAGCCAAGACACAAGTTAAATCCTGGGACCAGAGTGAAAACTTGTCCTCCTGTTTGGTGTGCTTTCCTCTGATTGATCCCCAGCCTTCACCTGTTTTGCCTATGCCTACCCTTTCCTAATTGGCTTTCTATGCTCTTGTGCCCACCTTTGAGTGGTGTTTTCACTTTACCCTTTTTTATATACCACAAACCAATCAGCACACACTCCCCATCCTGTGCCTATAAAGACCCCAGACTTAGTCGGTAGAGGGAGAAATGAACTGACTTCAGGAAAAGACAACCTGATTTTTGGGAAGATGACTGATATACCCTTCCTGTCCCTTCTCCAGCCCCCCTCCTCTGAGAGCCATTGTCATTGGCCAGTAAAATTCTCTGCCTTCACCAACTTTCAGCCGTCCATGTCACTTCAATCTTCTTGGATACTGGACCAGAGCTCAGGGCCCATGGAGCGCGAGTACCCAGAAAGGCTGCCACACAAGCCCTTTGCCTTCATTGGAGGAGGGCAGCTGCCCCATGTGATGAGGCAAAGGGCCAACTGAGCTGCTAATACACCATCATCCGTGGACAGCAGAACTAAAGGAGCACTGGAACACCCATTTCTGGGGCTTTGGGGTCACGGGCACCCTCACCTAGGTGCTGCCGCATTCCCCTTGAGGCAACATGTCTAGTCTGGCCACAGGCCTTGCACAGGGCTTGTGTCTGTGTCCGCACCCTGTGCAACCACCCAGGTCCTGAACTCACTCAGTCTCATGCTCCCTCCCACAAGGGGTTAAGTGCAGCCGGCCAAGTAGATGCCCCTGCCGTGAGTCCAACAAAGGGACTGAGAAAAATCCTGATGGATCCTTTCATAAAGCTCCTCCAATTTCAGATATCCTCTCACTATATATTCAGTTCTAAGTCTTTTTTGTTATTCATTTCTGAATGAAATGATTGCTGTTCTTGTTATTATTGAAAGTTCTTGAGTATGGATTTCGATGTGGTATGTTTGTCTGGCTCATGACTGCTGTGACCTTTATTTTTTCTCCCAAATAGCAATCCCCCACTTGTAATTAGAGGCATTATAAAACCCATGCTTTCCTTTACCCTTTTCCTTTTCCCTTTTTATCTTTCATTGTTCCAATAAAGAAATCTGCTATTCTTATTTATCAAGTTGATAATATGGCACATATTCAGTGAATCCCATATCTCTATGTATGACCTAGACAAGGGTCCCTGTCCTTCAAGCTGACCTTCCACATTTGCATGCATTCCCTGTGTCTTATTCCTATATTTTTGTTTTCTCCAGATGTTTTATAATTGCTTCCATTGTCTCTCTTACAAAAGAAGACCCCCCATAATAATATTAAAAGCAATCTTCTGCTTGGATCAGCTAGACCAACATATCACAAGCAAAACCTCTTAGATAATAATAGGACCAGAATCTTCCTCCAAACTTGGAGAAGGCAGATTTTGGGGAAAATCACAATCGGCATATATATATATATATATATCACAGACTGAAAGACATGTTAGTAATTGTAGAAATTTGAAGAAAAGTAGAGGGAAAACAAACAGCTCCATAAGCTTCACAACAAATAAGAAGATAATTATATTTTGCATTTTTTTAATACACGAAGCATTTTAATCTTATTGAAGTATTTATTTCTGTAAAACATGCTATCAGAAGTTTCTAATTTTAAGTTACAAAATAAGTTTTAAAATATCTGTAATCAATGCAATTAATGCAAAACAGTGATTTTCATGTATTGAATTAATATATATCAATTAATTACCATTAATAGCCATAATGTCTCAAATAATCTTTCACAGAATCCAAAAATACAGATTCTAGTATTATTAGAATTCTACACATAGGAGACTGAAGCTCAGAAAAGACAAAGTAAATTGCAAAATATGCACAAGGCAAAGCAACAACAAAAATTCAATGTGAGAGTATTTTTATGCAATTGAATGCATAACAATGCTAATTCCCTCTCAGAAGAAGAGAGAAATGTCTCTAACCTACTGTTCTGGAATGTTCCTGGGAAGAAAGATGTCTCTATCCATGGAAGTAAATGAAAGTATATAAATTTTCTTCAGAGGAAATCTATATTCATCTTTCCCCAGATCTCTGTTTATAAAAGCCTTCCTAAAAAGATAGATGTAGAGCAACTTGGCTGTTATGTCTGAATGTGGAATAATAAGAGTCTCATTGAGAATTGTCTCTCAATAAAAAGCAATTGGACAATCCTCAATGTATCTATAAAGGTGACTAAGTTCAGAAAATTAAGGACGTTATTAGAGTTTGTGATATGGTTTGGATATTTGTCCCCAACCAGATCTCATGTTGAAATCTTTCCAGTGTTGGAGGCAGGGCTGTGTAGGGGGTGTTTGGGTCATGCAGGCAGATCCCTCATGATGGCTTGGGCCATCCCCTTGGTGAGCTCTTGCTCTGAGTTCATATGAGATCTGGTTGTTTAAAAGTATGTGGCTTCCTCCACCCCCACTTCCTTTCTCTCTTGTTCCTGCTTTTGCCAAGTGATATGTCTGTTCCCTCCCACTTTGCCTTCCACTATGATTCTAAGCTTCATGAGGTCTCTCTAGAAGCTGAGCAGATGCCAGCACCATGCTTCCTGTAAAGGTGCAGAACCGTGAGCCAAATTAAACCTCTTTTCTTTATAAATTACCTAGTCTCAGGTACTTCTTTATAGCAATGCAAGGATGACCTAACATCATTTCAGTTATCTGAGACTTACCCTTGAAAACATATAATAGGCTCAAGGTGCTAGTTCTGATAATTTAGCAGGGCTAGTTGCAGGACTTTAGAGTATTAGGAGATAGAAAGACCAGCTCAGGTGATACTGAGGTTACTGCTAGTTTTCAGATGTTACAAGAAGGATATGTATACCATGAAGCATAATAGAACAAAATAAAACAAAGAGAGGGAGGAGGAAGTAGAGGAAAAAGAAAGAGAAAGAGACAGAGAGGGAGAAAAGGTAGCATAAATTTATGTAGTCACCCAATGGGTTAATTTTGCTCAGTGTCAAGATAAGGAGAAAAGGTAGCATAAATTTATGTAGCCACCCAATGGATTAATTTTGCCCACTGCCCTGATTTATTAAGACAGGGAAATTGCAATGGAGAAAAAGTTTAATTTATTCAGGGCTGGCTGAACTCTTGGTGTTGTACATTCTATGTGTTTTGACGAATTAATGACTTGTATCCGTGATTATAAAATACAGTCAGTTCCACTGCCCTAAAAATCTGTGTTTTGTCTGGTCATCCTTCCCTCCCCTCAACCTGGCAACAATGGATTCTTTTACTGGTTCAAGTTTTGCCTTCTCCAGAATGCCATATACTTGGGATCATACTGACTATAATCTTCTTAGATTGGCTTGTCTCACTAGTAATATGGATTTAGTTTCCTCCATGACCTATCATAGCTTTATGGATTTATTTTTAAGAGCCGAATAATATTCCATTGTACCTCAGTTTGCTTATTTATTCATCTACTGAAGGACATCTTGGTTGCTTTCAAGTTTTGGCAATTATGAATAAAGCTGCTGCAAACACTTGTCGATGGTAACATATGCCCTCACTTAAAAGTACATTTCTGTACATGTACTTATGTCCACACATAAGAACGCTGATGAAAAACCAAATAACTAAATAAATAATGAGACGTTGCGTGTTCATGGATAGGGGGACTCAATATTATCAAGATTCAGTTCTTTCTAACTTGCTTTGTGGATTAAACACAATTCCAATAAAAACTCGAGTAAGTTATTTTGTGGATAACAACAGATTCTAAAATGTATATGGAGAGGAAAAAGTCTCAGAATAGCCAACTGAAATTTTACTTCTTAGGACAGAGTGACCTATCTAAGCTCCTTCGGTGTCAGACTGGAAACTGGAAGTCTTTCAGAGGCTTTTCAGTGTAGTTTTTGCCACTTCTGTATTTGTAAAAAGGCTGCAGTCACAAAAATATCAGCTAGTACACATTTGATGTTTAATATGTACCAAACATTGTGCTAGGTACTTGATATACATTAGTATGCTAGTTATAATAAATCAATAGATTAGAAAACTGTTATTATGGCCATATTAACAATGAGGAAACTGGGTCAGGCATGATGGCTCACACCTGTAATCTCAGCTGCTTTAGGAGGCCAAGGTAGGAGGATTGCTTGAGCCTAGGAGATTGAGACCAGCCTGGGTAACATGATGAGACATCTTCTTTACAAAATATTAAAACATTAGCTGGGCATAGTGGTGTGTGCTTATGGTCCCAGCTACTCAGGAGGCTGATGCAGGGGGATTGCTTGAGTCTGAAAGGTCAAGGCTGAAGGGAGCCATGTTTTTACCACTGCACTACAGCATGAGTGAAAGAGTGAGACCCTGTCTCAAACAAACAAACAAACAAACGATAAGGAAACTGAAGGTCAGCATTTAAGTCACAGAGTTAGCAAGTAGTAGAGCTTGGGTTTGAACTCATAGTAGAGCCTGGATTTGAACCCAGGGAGTCTGGCTTCAGATCTTACCTTCCTGAGGAATAGGCTGAGTTGATTCATATCACACAATATTACTTCTTTCAAAGGCAGCAGGTGAGAGAAGGGAGGAGTAAATAACAGGATTTCTCTCACTTAGTATCTATGATACCTCTCAGGATTTCACTGAATAACGGCACCTCTCTTATAGAAAGTTGCAGTTTATTCATCACAAGCAGAATCTTATAATTTTTTATCCTTATGTTTATTTATATCATGTTGTACTAATCTGTAGAATATTAAAATTACCTTCATTTATTACTGCTGCCTCAACTTTTTTTTTTTAACTTTTTTTTTTTCACATTTTTTTGGTTAAAGAGATGGGGTCTCACTATGTTGCCCAGGCTGGAGTGCAGTGGCTATTCACAGGTGCGATCCCACTACTGATCAGCACGGGAGTTTTGACCTGCTCCATTTTCAACCTGGGCCGGTTCACCTCTCCTTAGGCAACCTGGTGGTCCCCCACTCCCGGGAGGTCACCATATTGATGTCAAACTTAGTTCAGACACCAAATCGGCATAGCTCACTACAGCTCAGAACTCCTGGACTCAAGAGATCCTCCAGCCTCAGCCTCCCAAGTAGCTGGGACTACAGACTCACGCCACCACGCCCGGCAACATTTTTTTTCTGGAATCATTGCTTCCATCTTAGAAAACTTACAAATTTATAGCAAAAAATGAATGAGCATATAAAGAGATGTTTCTTTCATTCTATTTACTTTGACAGGTCACCTTCTTATTTAGCTCTGTTTGAGATATCAAAGACATATCACTCACAGCAATGCAAAAGGTACACACTGGGCTTCAAAATTCATTAATAAGTCTTCCCCCTCCTTTGGTATAATGGCTCTTGGATATTTGTCTTCTGTCATTCATCTATTACTCCAGCTATATGCTTGCTTTTCTCTTTTAACTGGCAAACTCAAAGAAGTGAGTCACAATATTATCTCCTTTCCTATGTGTAGAATATTTTTGTTCATCCTTAATATAAAAAGTAAAAGTGATAAAGGCAAATTATAAACATAAATTGTTTTACATCTCTCCTTGAAAAATTATTTCTAAATCCTTCTTAAATGAAAAATATTATAAACTCATTTAACACAGAGATGATTTTAAAGCCAGTACACTCAAACTTTCAGTAAATAATGATAGAAATTCACCAGGGTGAATCATCTGATGATATTAAGTCACATACTTATTGAACAGAGGGGAAAGGAGAGATAACTTTCAACATGCTGTGATGATGGACAGGACTTCTGAAGTCTTGGTAGAGAGGTGTGTTAGAGCAGAGCTACTAGCTTCATTGACAGAGAAGCTCAGGGTGCATTTAACTGAAAATAAATAAATGTAAAAGAAATTTAAAAGGAAAAGGAAGAAAGTAGGAATGATCACTATTTTAAATTTGGGACATAGAATAGTTGAAATGTTGAATGCCCTTTGAAATCAGCACTCCCTTTAGCTTTCTCATCTAAAAAAGAAAAGGTGCCACTCACTGCCACCATTATCCTCTTATTTCTTAACTTAATTAAAGCATGACTATTATTTTTCCATTACTGTCAGCTGCATTGCTTTGTCAAAGGTTTGTCAGTGACATCTGCATTATTAATTTCAATGGATATTTTCCAGACCTTATCTGAACTGACCTTTTTCCATATTTATTATAATAAATTGCTCTTTTTTTTTTTGAGACAGAGTTTCGCTCTTCTTACCCAGGCTGGAGTGCAATGGCGTGATCTCGGCTCACCGCAACCTCCGCCTCCCGGGTTCAGGCAATTCTCCTGCCTCAGCCCCCTGAGTAGCTAGGACTACAGGCATGCGCCACCATGCCCAGCTATTTTTTTGTATTTTTAGTAGAGACAGGGTTTCACCATGTTAACTAGGATGGTCTCCATCTCTTGACCTCGTGATCCACCTGCCTCAGCCTCCTAAAGTGCTCTTCTTTTGAAAAATTCTCCCATGTTGTATCATTTCACATTCCCTAGTTCGAATCTTACTTTGTTATTGCTCTTTCCTTTTCAGTTTCCTTTGCAATATCCTCCTCTTAGCCAAGTAACTATTACAGTTCTTCAAGGTTATATCCCATGCTCTTTTTGCTTCCTATTCTATATCCTTAGACAATTTCATTTGCACCAGTTTCTATTACTCTCCTCCCTTGATGATTCACAAATATCTGTCTCTGTCCAGATTTCTCCTCTGAGCTCCAAACCGGAATTTCCAACGGCCTGCTCAACTGTACTAGGATATATTGAAGGCCTCTCAAATTAATCATGTTCGAAACTACTCTCATGTGCTCTTCTTCCTTCCTCGAACCTGATCCTTTTCTACTGTTCCCTACCTTAGCACATCACAACCATCTCTGAAACAGCCCACCATCCCCTACCTCATTTTATGGTAGTGAATCATCAATGAGATATGTTAATTTGGCCTCCAGAATACATCATACTTCTGTCTGCTTTTCTTATTCTCCTCCCTTAGTGCCCTCATTCAAGTTGTTATGTCCTTTAGAAGCATTTTGAATAGTTGCCCAGTCAAATGTACAACAACACTTTCTCCCTTTAGTCATTTTTCCATAGCACCAGGTTGTCTTCTCAAATTTCAAATTTTATTATGCTATCCACTGACTGCTTGTTTTTAAGAATAGACGACATTTCTAATGTATCTAAAAGACCCCGCATAGTCTAATCTTTCCAACTTCGCCTCACTCTATTCTCTTCGAGCTCTAGCCACCTCTGATTTTTACATGCTCTGTGATTTTTCTCACACTAGGGCCTTTGCTCAGACATTTCTTATTCCCTTGAAGAGTTCTCCTCTTTGGTGTCGTAACTGAATCTTCATTCTCAATTCAAATTTACTTAAAGAAAATTTCCTAACCCCTCTGACTAGATCATCATTTACATGCTATGCACATGTAGGATAATATCTATTGCTTTCATAACTTGTTGTACATTTTATATGTATTATGTTATTAATTTATGTAATGGCTTTCTCCCTCCTAGACTAGAAGTTCCGTGAAGGTAGAACTCATACGTGTTTTTGCTCATCACTGCAGCCCTGTAATTTGGCATGGTGCCTATTTTATAATAGGTGTGTAATGTATATTAAGTCTCTGAATGAATAATTGAATGACTTAACCTAGTCAAAGTTGGAAACATAACCTTTATCCTACAATTCAGCTTGAGATACATAGTGTATACCCACATGTGTGTATACCCACACGTCTTAAGGAAGCTATGTTCTTTTCTTTTTTACCTTCCTTTCTTTTATCCATTAGTTTATATTGATTCAGCCCAAAAATAAAGTTTATTTATGATAGACTTACAAGTGTTCTCTTCTTATTTCCTGGTTCATAAGTACGTTTTGTATTTTATCTGACCAATTTTTTGCTAAGGGCAGAGACATGTTTGTCCTCCTATGTGATAAAGGAATTGTCACTTATGTCTCGAGTTAGGAGAGACACTAGTTAAGGTTGAATGTTGATGGTGTGGTTGTACCTAACAATATATGATTTATCCTTATCCACAATGGTGCAATTATGTCTCATACATTTCACTGCATATTGTTGTGGGAAATCTTAATCTAAGTGCTAACATTTTTCTAGGTTCAACTATGGGCTAAATCGTCTGGAAAGTAGCTACGCTGAGGAAGCCATGTTAAGATTATTACAACAGCGGGGCCGGGCGCGGTGGCTCAAGCCTGTAATCCCAGCACTTTGGGAGGCCGAGGCGGGTGGATCACGAGGTCAAAAGATCGAGACCATCCTGGTCAACACGGTGAAACCCCCGTCTCTACTAAAAATACAAAAAACTAGCTGGGCATGGTGGCACGTGCCTGTAATCCCAGCTACTCAGGAGGCTGAGGCAGGAGAATTGCCTGAACCTAGGAGGCGGAGGTTGCGGTGAACCGAGATCGCGCCATTGCACTCCAGCCTGGGTAACAAGAGCGAAACTCCGTCTCAAAAAAAAAAAAAAAAAAAAAAAAAGATTATTACAACAGCATTTTAGTGAAAAATTAGAGTGTCAAGGAAGAAATTTGCTCAGATGAATAACCTCATATTGATTTTTTTACAAAGAGACAAGTGGTTTCCTAGAGAAAGGAGAGAGAATCTTGTATTTTGTTTGTCATGTTAAAATGATGATAAATAAGATTAAGAACATTCTAATGGCTCCAATTTCGGAACAAGCAAGATTTCTGACTCTGTAGAATTTGGGTTTAAACACTACAATTTCATATTTTAAACATAGCCATCTTTATCTTTTATAACTTAAAGATAGCTATCTTTATTTCATGCTCAATTCACCACGTAGAGTCAAGATAAAAGTCAAGTCCCTGAAGAACTCCAAGGACTTCTTACCCAGTGCTTTTTTTATTTCCATGAAGAAAATGGCAGTACAGAATATCTTCCTATATTATGTAAGTTCTATTCAGGAAAGAAGAGGGCTAGCTGCTTGCCAGCAGCTAAGCCTATTATCCACAAGGTGGCCTTACCAGGTTCAGGACAATACTCTCTCTCTGTGAACTGGCCTTTGTCAGTCATCAAAGCCGCCCTTTACTGTGAGAAAGTCTGTTTCCCATGTATGTGATCTATCTACAGATATACAAGTGGTCCCCCTATTTCATTGAAATTTACTTTGGGACCACTTTATGCTGAACAGAATTGAAAATGAGGAAGTAGAAAAGTTCTTTTCCAAAAAGCACTCACAAAGTCCATGCAATAATGTTATTGATGTTAACATATGTAATATTTCCCAAATCAAATTTTCTAATTTAAGAGTTATATAAATATGAGTTCAAAAAGGAAGGAATTCTTATACTGTATTCCTTTCTTGAAGATGTGTAGCAGTAAATATGTTGAACTTTATTTAACCTTGTACATCAAAAACTTGTTTGAAGAAATTAATCCCTTGCAGTTTACCACAAAATGGGTGATTCATAAGAAGCAGGAGTTGATTTCTTATAGCTTTGGAGATAGGGAAGTCCAAGATCAAGGTAGTGGCAGATTTGATATCTGGTAAGGGCCCATTTGGTGGATGGTAAGGGTTTGTACTAGGCTGCCTGCTCTCTGTGTCCTCACATGGTGGAAGGGGTGAGGAATCTCTCTGGGGCCTCTTTTATGGTAGTATTAATCCCATTCATGGAGGCTCCACCCTCATGACCTAATCACCTCCTAAAGACCTCACCTCCAAATACTGTCTCTGTGGGGATTTGGCTTCAGCATATGAATTCCTGGGGAACACAAGCATTCAGTCTACAGCATGTTAGATTGAGTGTTTGTTGTCTCAGAATGAGAGGACGGATACCTCATATTGAATCTTAATCATTACATAGTAACTTTTAAGATGCCCATTCATATTTGTTGAAAAATTGAATGAATAAATGAATAGATTAGTGGATGGGTAGATGGGTAGAGGATAGGTGAAAAAATAAATTAATAAAAATAATCCATAGGCCTAACACAATGAATATAATTATAAAATATAATTATGGCAAAGATGTAATAAGAATTGCTAAAGTCAGATGTTACTGGTAAAATGAATCAATATTTGCAATAGATACAAAAAATTCTGTCAGATCATCCTTTTAATCAATATGTTAACTTTTAGAGGATGCTTCTTCCGAAACTCTTTCCATTTTACCTCTATTTTCTTCAAATCCTTCCCCCTTCCCCAGCCGGGTCATCTGAATACTACAAAACCTCTATATTTTGGCTGGGAGTGATAGCTCATGCCTGTAATTCCAGCACTTTGGGAGGCCGAGATGGGCTGATAACCTGGGTTCAGGAGTTTCAGACCAGTCTGGACAACATGGAGAAACCCCACCTCTACGAAAAATACAAAACATTAGTTGGGTGTGGTGGTGTGCACTTGTGATCCCAGCCACTTAGGAGGCTGAGGCACAAGAATTCCTTGAACCCGGGAAGCAGAGGTTGCAGTAAGCCGAGATCACATCACTAAGCTCCAGCCTGGGTAACAGAGCGAGACTCCATCTCAAAAAAAATTAAAATTTAAATTAAAAAAAAACCCACAATCCTCTTTACATTTTTATCATATAACATTATAAGTACATGTTAACTGCCCCTTACATTAATAATTATTAATATCTACCATGTACCAGGCACTCTTCTAAGCATTCCACACATATTATCTCATTTCTTCCTATATTCTGAGCTGTAGCTGTTATTATTTTCCTCATTTTATAGATGCAGATACTGAGGAGTTAAGGGCCTCACTCCGGGCTGCACAGCTAATAAGTGAGACTGCTGAGATATCATCCCAGATGTCTAACTGAAGGCTCCTTACCTGGTGCTACTCTTCTCTACATTCTTTCCACACTGGAAAGGATATTTCTCTTATTTTTTTGTCTTTAAAGCCAAGGGCTTTTCTGCTCCTGTTAACTAACATTAGCTCCTCATATACATAAGTTCTATAACAATGAATAAAATGAAACCCACATGCCTAAATTGAAACTCAGACTATCATTGCATTACATAGTAATTATTGTTCATCAAATGATTACAAGACACTAAGAAAGGAATAAACTGAGTTGAAAATATTCTGCCTCAGAAGACAGAATAGTCTATAATACAGTTGAACTATTCATTATGATTTAAGATACCAGGGTTTAAAAGGAACAAATCCCCTTATAGTCTGAAAACACCCTGTTTAGTAAAAAATCCACATTCAGCCAGATGTTAAATAAGAGATAATGTTTGAGTTCTGGATACCAGTTTTATTATAGTCTGCTTACACAGCTTGCATATCTGTACTGAGTTTTTACTGTCAGAATTTATACTCAGTTGTACTTCCTCGCTTCATGACATCTCCTGTTAGAATCTTAATAAAATATGGCCCTACATGAGCTACTTGATGAAGTGATTTGAACTAAAACATGTTTCCCATGCAACCCTAACATCCTTCATCCAGTTGATGGTTAGAGATTAATGTCACAATTAGCATGTGGGTATTTAATATTTCAACCTCCTGTGTTTGGAACACTCATAAAATGCTATGAGCTCAGCTGGGCATTTTGTTATCATAGATCACCAAGTAATATAAACAGACATCTTTTTTTTTTTTTTTTGAGACGGAGTTTCGCTCTTGTTACCCAGGCTGGAGTGCAATGGTGCGATCTCAGCTCACTGCAACCTCCGCCTCCTGGGTTCAGGCAATTCTCCTGCCTCGGCCTCCTGAGTAGCTGGGATTACAGGCACGCGCCCCCATGCCCAGCTAATTTTTTGTATTTTTAGTAGAGACGGGGTTTCACCATGTTGACCAAGATGGTCTTGATCTCTTGACCTCGTGATCCACCCGCCTCGGCCTCCCAAAGTGCTGGGATTACAGGCGTGAGCCACCACGCAAAGTTTGAAGATAGGCCTCTCATGGGGTAAGGTTTTATTTTGGCTTAAAAGAAAAAAACACTTTCAAAGTGGAAACATTATTTCGGCAGGTAAACATCACAATGCTTTTTGTAGCCTATTAAATGATCATCAGAAATTCAGATTGTGTACATTCGACATTCATGTTCTGCATGTGTTTAATACATTACAAACTGGTTGCAATTTGGTCTGGTCATTATGCATGGGTAAAAATTTGCCTCTTTAAACCTCTTTTAAAATAGAAAGTGATACTGTCTATATTTTTGGAACTCAGATACAACTAAGAGATAGCACAGATGGAGTATAGAAACAGTAGAAATTTATTGATTCTGTCAGAAGTTTTAAATTCAATTTCTCAGTAATGAAACTCCATGAATTGTGTACAAAAAAAGGACAATCCTCAATCAATTGGACTTAAATTTGTGAGCTTGAGAAGGACTAAGTAAATGGTAGTTTTTGCTAGTTAATTTTTTAAAAAACACTTCTGTAACTATATTTGGCAAAAGCGTTTTAAATTTTCTGGAAGCATGAGATGACGTAGTTGACTATATTCAGCAACTTGATGCTTTACAGCTAGAAGACAAAACTCTTAAAGTTGCTAGGCTTGATGAATTTATAAGTTTAAGGAAGGATAATAGAAGAAACTTGAAAATTTTACAATGACTTACCTAAGTTATACACACATGCATGGTGTGCACTCATATATACATATATCTACATGTATGTACATATATAATGTTTGCAATAACAAAATTGATCATACTCTTCAGATACACACATCTAAAAATAGGTGCCTAAGAAATTCTTATTAAACTTGATTTTTCTTTTTTTTAGCATGAATCCATGAATATTCATTCATAATTTTAGTATTAAAATCATAGTTGTTAAACTTCCTCCAGACTCTATTGAATCTCAACAGAAATCTCTTGTAAATGGCTAAATATATTCTTGTACATTTCATTGAGGGAAACTCTTTTATATAAAAATCTTTTATGCCAGGCATGGTGGCTCATGCCTGTCTGTAATCCCAGCATTTTGGGAGGCTGAGGTGGGTGGATCACTTAAGGTCAGCAGTTTGAGACCAGCCTGGCCAAAATGGTGAAACATCTCTACTAAAAAGAAAAAATACAAAAATTAGCCAGGCATGGTGGTGCACACCTATAGTCCCAGTTACTTGTGAGGCTGAGGCAGGAGATTTGCTTGAACCTGGGAGGCGGAGGTTGCAATGAGACTAGATCGCACCACTGCATTCCAGCCTGGGTGACAGAGGGAGGCTCTGTCTAAAAAAAAATGTATAATATATTATATGTATAATATATATTATATAAATGTATATATATTTTTATGTTATATATGTATGTAAATGTATATTATGTAATGTATATTATACATGTATATGTTATATATAATATAAATGTGAGAAATTCAAAGGAAAACAAAATACATTCATATTATTAAAAGCTACAAATAAGAGTTCTCCTATTATCTACTTACAACTGTAGACATTAGAAAGCCATTAACCTATTTATTAGTTATCCAAGTTATATTGCAAGATTTGAAGTACAAGCACTTTACAAAGCTCTGTGATAGAACTTTAATCAGATATATGCCTTGTTATCTCTTGGAATGTTACAGACAGTTGTCATTTATAGTAGAGGTTGTTTCTAGCTCTAATTTAGTACTAATATTTTCGTGAAAATAGGTTTTAGGTTTGTAAAGTTGTTGGGTAAACAGTTCAGAATCTGTCTTGACGTTAAGGAGGCAAAGGCTGTCCTTGGAAGGCTCAGAGATAGTAAGGGAAAAAGACTATTAAAAATAAAGTAGTATATTTAAATAGGTTACACTGTACTTATTGTAAAAATAACATTTAAAAGACATACATCAAAAAATTTAAGGATTTTGAAGGCTGATTCCTTTACTATTGTGTTTTGTTGCTATAAGGACCGTGTTTCATGTATCCTAATTCTGCTTTTGCAAGCAGTTAGTCTGAAAGAATGCTCCTAAACGTATTTCAAGATTCGTGTGTCTTATATAATAGACAGATAAATAGTTACAGACCTTTCTAATGTGCTGTGCTTTGTTATCAAAAGACTCAAAATCCATTTGATTTGCAAGTCTGCTCTCAGTTCAGCAATCTTACCTCAACCCTTCTGAGACACTGAGATGGATCTCTGTTTACAGAAACATCTATCAGGTGGCAAAGGTAAAGGTTGTGTTGCTTTCTTTTAACATGGCTTTAGGATTCTATCATTATTTCTTTGAATAGTGAAGGGCCTGGTTTTCTCTCTAGAAACATGTATAACTCTTACACTAATGAAATTGGTAAATGGTTTTGGGATAACAGATATTGCTAACATTTATGTAGCTTTGTTTGGAATATAAAATACATGCATAAAGCTTACCAATTGGAAATTTTACTAAATGCACTCAAGATTGTTTAAAAGTCTGAATTGAGTAGAAAAAAAAATGATGGCCTTTAACTCATAATACATCATTTTCTTTCGATAGTTTTATTATTTCTCCCTTTCCCACCAGGAGCATTAATACAGAACTGGAAAACTTAACACCTACATACATGCAAATGCTCTGCTACACACAGAGTAACAGAGCATACACATAACTGTGCTTATTTAAATGTGGATTATCTATTACATGTACTATTCATAGGGATTTACTTGACTCTGTTATGGTGATAAGGCTTCTGAAGAAGGAGGTTCAAGTTGGTCAGAGATCACATAGGACAGCCAGGCTGCCAAGAACTGGCGGGTGAAGGGAGTACTTCTTAAAAATGTAAAAACCTAAAGGCTGAGTGAGTTAGTCAGCCAACAGGGAGAAGAAGAATGTTCTGGGAGAGAGGGTGTTTCCCATTGTATTTATAAAGATAAAAGATTGGGCTAGCAAGGTAAAAAGATGCCAGGTCCTTAAGAACATTTAAATATTATGGCAGCTGGACATTGTTCTTATAGGCATTAGAGAACCATGGAAGCATTTGAAATTGTGGCATGTAATCGTTCTGCATTTTAGAAAGGGCATCTGGCAGTTGCATGAAAACATTGGAAATGGCAAGAGTGGAGGCCTCCAGACAGTTTAAGAAGGTGTTTCAGAAATCTCTGCAAGAGAGACAATCAAGACAAGGGGCAGTGATGATAGAGAAAAGCAGATAATTTTTAAAGTATTTAGAATGAGAATGTAGAATGAACAAAACATGTTGAATAATTTGAGATGTGAAAGAAAAGAATAGGTGAGGCTCAGTGGCTCATGCCTGTAATCCCAGCCCTTCAGGAGGCCAAGGTGGGTGAATCACTGGAGCCCAGGAGTTCAAGACCAGCCTGAAACAGAGTCTCTACTAAAAATACAAAAAAAAAAAAAAAAAGCCAGGCATGGTGGTACGCACCTGTAGTCCCAGCTGTTTGGCAGACTGAGGTGAATCCCCTGAACCTGAGAAGCAGAGGCTGTCGAGGCTTCAGTAAGCAGTGACTATGCAACTGAACTCCAGCCTGGGCAACAGGAGTGAAACCATCTCAATTTTTGAAAAAAAAAAAAGAAGGATAAAAGCTAATCCAGCTTGAGTAACTGAGAGGAGGGATAGCCTTGGTGGAGTTAATAAATGATGTTTTTTTTGGTTTTGTTTTTGTTTTGGAAATGTTGAATTTTATTTGTCTGCCTATGTTTGGAGAGCCACTTAAGATAGGCACATAGGGATCAAGAGACTAATCTTGCCAGAAACAAAAATGAAGCCATGAAAGACTTAAGATTTTTCAGAATGTATGGAATGAGAAGAGAATATGGTCTAATGAATATTAATATTTTTAATAATACTAACATTTACATGATGATCAGGAAAGCTGGAGGAGAAGAAACATGAGAGACAGGAGAAAAAACAGGAAAATATGGCATTCTGGAAGTCAAGAGTAATAAGGAAACTCTCCAGGAGAACTTGGTAAATAATCATTGGCTCATTGGTTTATTAATTCACATTCATTCATGTTTCTACTTTGTGTAAAGAGCAGTTGGGAAAAACCCCTATCTGGTCTCTGCTCTCAGGGAGTATGTAGTAAAATGGAGAAATAAATATAAGTTGAAAAATTACACACATAATATTTCTTAAACTTTAGAAGTAGTAAAGAGTAAAATTATGGGCCAGATGTGGTGGTTCATGCCTATAATCCCAGCATTTTGGGAGGCCTAGAGGGGCAGATCACTTGAGGCCCGGAGTTTGAGACCAGCCTGGCCAATATGGTGAAACCCCATCTCTACTAAAAATACTAAAATTGGCCAGGCATGATGGTCCCAGCTACTTGGGAGACTGAGGCATGAGAATCACTGAATCCAGGAGGTAGAGGTTGCAATGAGCCAAGATCAGAACACTGCACTCCAACCTGAGTGACAGAGAAAGACTCCATTTAAAAAAAAAAAAAAAGAGAAAAAGAAAAATTATGAAGACCTGTAGAAGTACATACAGGTGAATGAACTTCTATTCCATGAAGTTTGAGAACCCTATCTTAAGAAGTGAACTCTAACCTAAGATTTGAAGAATGAGTAGGTGCCAGCGGGGCTTGTGGAGAAGAGAGCAGTCCTGGCAGATAATTGTGCAAGTGGACTTCGATCCTGCAAAGGTCTGAACTTGTGAAATCAGGGCCACTTTCCCTGAGTACCTGCACTCCTGAAACTTAATTTTAACCTAGGAGTGATCTCAGCTTCTGCTAGTTTTAAAAAGTAAAATTTAATTATTACTTTTAGGCAACCAGCTATGCAGGGAGTGTAGACCTATATTGACAGGGATATTGAAGTTTGGAACATTTCCGTTTCAGGCAGAGAGGTCACTATGGGAAATATGGACTCATCGTTTATTAATTTATCAAATACTTTTTAATTCTCTTACATAGGTGAGACATTATGGGTATGAATGAATGCCATATTATTCCTTTAAAATCACCTTTATTCTTTTCATTATGATTTTTTTGGAGCTAACATATATTGGCTCATTTTATGTATGCAGGTTGGTGATGTTTGGCAACTTACCAAGTTTTCATATTTTTCTTTAATAAAATTTTTGTACCTTAATTCATTGTCCCTCCCTTGGATGACAAGAGATGATCTACCAGGCTTAACAATGAAATGTTGGCCTGTGAAATCTTTACTAGGAGCGATATTAGATATCTGGTTCTTTTCCTCAGGAATAAATAACACTTTTATGCCTTCAATTTAAACCTAAAATGGAAAGGGAATCACAATTTTTAAACATAAAAGTCATATTTTAAATGTTCATTGAAAATCTTTTGCATGCCGTTCCTCTTCTGCTTTTGTTTTCTTTTAGTAACTATTAAGACAAACTTACTCTGGTATCTGTCTTCAAAAGAAATTGCTGACTCAGAAGCTGAGTTTATGTTGGTCTGTGGTGGTTGTTTAATCTACTCTGTTTATTCATGGGTAAGAAAAATGATCACCTAAGATAAACAACTGTTCAATGTCTCAGAGCAGGTTGGCGCTCAAACTGAGATTCAAAATTAAGTCCTTAAACATAGCCCAGGCTTCCCTACAGTGACTGTGTCACCTGTCCCAGGAGGGAAAATACGGTTCAGGAGAATTCTTTGCCACCGATTTACAGTGAAATGCCAGATTAGTGATTGCTGTTGGAATCTAAGTTTAATGAAGCCTTCTGGGAGTCCAGAGTCCAAAATATAAGTGTGTAGGTACATCCACCACTATTTTAAGGTAAAAACATCCTAGGAAAAACATAGCAAAGCAGCCTGGCTGTGGCTTTAGATCATCAAGCAGTTGTAGGGGAGAAAAGCAGTATCTTTTCCTCATCTGTAGCTAGGTCCAAGGCTGAAACCCCCATAACAAAAGAAAAGCTAACAAGAGAAAGGCATGCAAGTTCAGTACAAGATGTATGTGACACAGGAGTCTTCAGAAATTAAAACCCAAAGAAGCAGAGAAAGCTGTGTGTTTTAATTCCTACGTTGAATGAAGACTGGACAGTTGATATGGTTTGGCTGTGTCCCCACCCAAATCCCATCATGAATTGTAGCCCCCATAATCCCTACTGTGTCGTGGGAGGGAGCCAGTTGGAGGTAATTGAATCATGGAGGTGGTTTTTTCCTGTGCTGTTCTCCTGATAGTAAACAAGTCTTATAGATCTGATGGCTTTATAAAGGGCAGTTCCCCTGCCCATGCTCTTTTGCCTACCACGATGGAAGACATACATTTGCTCCTCCTTCACCTTCTTCCATGATTGTGAGGCTCCCCAGCTATGTGGAACTGTGAGTCCATTAAACCTCTTTCCCTTATAAATTACTCAATCGTGGGTATTTCTTCATAGCAGTATGAAAAATGGACTAGTACAATAGCCATGTGCAAGGATGGTTGAACGAAAGAGGGCATGATCTAATGGTAATAAGCTGGGGTCTGTTCAATAAGTAATAAGTAAGCAAGGTCTGTTCAAATTATTCTTGGTGTCCCTATGTCTTTATTTCTTTCTTTTTGGTATAGAAAGTATCCCTTTGGAATACTGACCTACTTTTAAGGTAGGGCTTTCTGACCTACTTTTAAGGAAGGTCAGAGAATTATTTTATGACCTGCTTCTGGGAAGAATGGTGAGAGAAAGTCAGAGAGACCTTCCTATTTAAGCTGTCTTCTCAAATGCCAAAGTGCTACATTTTGGGGTACATGTACTGAACCCTGTCACAGTTTTCCTTTTATATTTAAAAAAGAACACAATTGTGAAAATGAAATAAGCATTTTGTCTGTTTTTGATATACTTTTTTTTTTTTTAAAGACAGGGTCTCACTCTGTTGCCTAGTCTGGAGTGCAGTGGCATGATCATAGCTTACTGCAACCTCAGACTCCTGGGTTCAAGCTATCCTCCTGCCTCAGCCTCCCAAGTAGCTGGAGACAACAGTCACATTCCAACATGCTCTGCTAAGCTTTTATAGAGACAGTATCTTTTTATGCTGCCCAGGCTGGTCTTGAACTCCTGGGCCTAGGCAATATTCCCACCTCAGCCTCACAAAGTTCTGGGATTACAAGTGTGTGCCATTGCACCCGGCCTATGTGTGTTTTTATTATAAAATTCTCTACCTTTTGTTTCCAAAAGTGTAGATGATTATGCTATTCTGCCACATGTATCATTGAAGCACACACCATATGTGAGAATAAAAGTGTAAGTGATTATTTCTTGAATAGAGGCTAAGCATTTGTGGTTTCAGGTGGAGTGTCAAACTCACGAACCTCTGATTTCCAGGGAAATAAGATTGTTTCTTTTGCTGGTAAATTATCTCACCTACCTTGTGCTTTATATATATTTATGCTTGTATACCAATATTTTAAGCGTAGTAAAATATTCAGACTTTTAATGAATAAGATCATCTTTTTCTTTGGCATTTGGGATGGAGTGGTTTATATGATGAACTTTCTAATGCTAACTCGAAATGAATCATCTACTTGTTTTCTCCCAGCTAAGGCTTTTAATGTATTAAATATAAATATTCTCCATCAATTTTGATATTGTACTGCAATTAATACTTGATCATTTTTCTTTTTCAGAGGAGAAAACTCACAGCAGTATACTTTGAAAAAAAGTTATTTTCAATCACATATGTGTGCTTGGTTTTGTTCCAATCTGACCACTTTAAAAAATATAAATGTCTTTCACATAAAATACTGGCTTTGCCTGTGTTTCATATACTATTCCTTGTCTGAAAGGTGTAATAATTAGAAGGCCATTACTCTCCCGCATGAAGTAAATTAGGGTCTTTTTATTTCCTTTTTCTTTCATTTGGTTCTATTTATTACTTAACTAGTGTGACAAATGCGACTTAAAGATGGTGCTATTATTAATGAAAAATGTGTGCTGCAGCAGTGGTGATAAAGAAAAATGTCACAGAGCGCTTATTTTCTTCTTGATTTGGTGAAGTGGCCATTGGGAAAAAGTTGTAATAAACAGAATAATGGAATGGTTAATGTTTTAGTGGAATGGGATTTTACTATGATTTGCTAAAAAGATATACATTAATACGCAATCAATTGATTAGAACTCACTAAACACAGTAGTTGTCAGGCATCAAATTGTATTTCTCCTACTAGTCACTGTGAACAAATCAAGATTTTAAACACAATACAGATCAATTGAAAAACACACTTTACAAAATTAATAGTTACTTAGATTAAAACAGCAGTTGGAAAATGACCAAAAAAGTAACAAGACCATGAAAAGAACTATGTGTCTTTGTAACACTGCAAATTTGGAGCAGCTTCAGTAGCTTCGTTAATTGTAAACTTGACTAAAATGTTGCATATTATGATTTTCAGAATGTTATCATATACTACTGAGTATATGATAAAAGCAAAAAATGTAGTATGATTCATAACAAAATTTTATTATTTGTTTCATTAAAATTATTGGTCATCTAGATGTATTGTTTTTAATAGTTGCAGGGAAAAAGCTGTGATGTAAGTGTGCCCCCATGTGGCTATACATTAGTTGTAAGAACGTCAGAGGCATTAATGGAAATAGGGCTTCAATTGGTTATATTAATATTATCTTGTTAATATTTACTTCATCCCAAGCAGAGAGTTGTTTTCCTGTTTTAAAGGTTTTCTAAGATAGAAGATTCTCAGTTTCTTCCATAATTCTTACAAACATTTTATTTTTAGTACTCATACATTTTAACTAATGTGTCTACTTCTAATTCTGAAGTGTATAATATAGTAAAGACACATAAATCATCATAAAAAATGTATTTTTCCTCATGTCTAAAGTGTTTGGTTGAGTCAAGCCTAAGTCATTCTCTGCAAGTGTTTAAAAACACATTTTGTAATTGAATAGGATGGTATCTGGTAGGAAAGTTGTATTAGGACAGGCCTATGGCCTGAGAAAATAGTTTGCCTATTTATGTGATATTTTAATAAGACTAATATTGTCTATTATTAAGAGTATTATTTGTTCATAATTTTTTAACCAATAGGATATTGGATATCATAGTAAATGTTGATGATTCCACAGAATTTGAAACCCCTTTTCCATACAGCATTTTTGTGGAGTTGCTGGCTTCCATACTGTGTGTGCGTGTGTGTGTGTGTGTGTGTGTGTGTGTGTGTATTATTATTTCTTTTTTTTTAAGACAGAGTCTCACTCTGTTGCCCAGGCTGGAGTGCAGTGGCACAATCTCAGCTCACTGCAACCTCCACCTCCTGGCTTTAAGTGATTCTCCTGCCTTAGCCTCCTTAGTAGCTGGAATTACAGGTGTGTGTCACTATGCCCAGCTAAATTTTGTATGTTTAGAGAAGGCAGGGTTTCACCATGTTGGCCAGGCTGGTTTGGAACTCCTGACCTCAGGTGATCTACCCGCCTCTGCCTCCCAGAGAGCTGGGATGACAGGCGTGAGCCACCGCTCCCAGCCACTGCCATAATATTTTGACACAGAAGTATATCTTTATTTAACTCTCTAGTCTCTAGTCCCAGGATCCAAAGTCTAACCTATTGGCCAGTTGATGCTTCTAGAAAATTGCTGTGAGGATTGGCTGTTAACGACCCTACTGTATATAAGCGCACATCTTGTTTCTGAGGTAGTGCAGTGTGTTGGCATTATAATCGTATTTGACCGAGTTTAAGTGGCATTATTTTTTTTGTTTGTTTGAGCATGTGACTGAGCAGCAGCTGCCAAAAGCAAGGGCACTGACTGCACAGGTAGAAGCCTGAGCTTCAGCTTGAAATGGATGTTTTCATTTTAAACAACATTACTGGTCTCAGGGTAAATGCAAATTTTTTCATATTTTATTTTGTTATTTTAAAAAATTAGCCCCAAATACTGTGCTTCTACTCTAACTTTTTATATTAAACTTTTAAAAGTGAAATCTGAAATAATTAAATTTCGGGGTTGCAATCACTAAAGAATTAATACAAACACATATTTAATTTTTTTCTTTACTAAAATTTCTCTTTCCTTAATTTGAAATCATGTTTAGCATGGCAATATTTGTGATGATAAAAAACTTCTTAAGTAAAAACATAATTTTGGGAGGAGTTTTCTTTTTTAAAATAAGATAACTTCCATTTTCATTTTGGTCATTTAATGTACTGTTTAATGTTCTCAGAGAACAATCTTTCAGAAATAAATATTGATGCCTGTCACTTCGCACAGGTCAAAACGAGTTATGTACTTTTGAAAGGCAAATGGAACCATTTGCGACCCCACCCTTTCCACCTACATTGTCTAAAAAATGAATCTTAAACTTAAGTCAGTAACATTTCAAATGATATATTTTCCTTTATGGAAGACTCTCTTCACACTTACAGAAGAAAACAGGTTAAAGTAGAGTGGGAAGGGAGGAAAGACAAAGCAATGGATGAAATATAGTATTTGTAATATTTATTTAAAATCTCGTATTGAACGTTTCCTAGCAAAATGTTGAATGGTTGTCGTACAGATAGTGGTTCTCAGCCAGAAGACTTTATGGAATTCCTCAACCAAATGATTTCTCATGCTTTCTTTCCTGTGTGATTGATATATTGGAATTTCAAATTAATTTTTTAATATAATTTTTTAAATTTGACTGTATTTGTTGATAATTGCTTTGTGTTTGGGGAAAAAAGGCCGCAGGCACTTTAGTGAAGATTATTTATTGAGTTATGATTATCTTTATGTGTTTAGAAGTAAAACATGTCATAGATAAATGAAATAACAACACTGAGAGACAGAGTTACCTAAATCCACCCAAATGAAGATTGGCAAATTGTTTATATTCCCTACAACTCACCTAACTTATCAAACCTTATAAATATTTTTAAAAGAGTCATTATAAATCTAATATGCTGACCTAATTTTGTGAGTGTGTATCACTTTCCAGAAGTATAGAAGGATAAATGATATTCAGACAAGACTTTTTTTTTTTTTTCTTTTTTGAGACAGAGTCTTGCTCTATTGCCAGGCTGAAGTGCAATGGTGCGATCTTGGCTCACTGCAACTTCCGCCTCCCTGGTTCAAGCAATTCTCCTGCCTCAGCCTTCCAAGTAGCTGGGACTACAGTTGTCCACCACCATGCCCAGCTAATTTTTGTATTTTTAGTAGACATGGGGTTTCGCCATCTTGGCCAACTTGGTCTCAATCTTCTGATCTCGTGATCTGCCTGCCTCGGCCTCTCAAAGTGTTGAGATTACAGGCATGAGTCACCACACCTGGCCAAGACATGCTTTAAAAGTATGTTTGCAAATGGTAGACAATTTATAAAAAGAAAAAAAAAATCACCTTTATTCTTCATAATTAACATGATTTCGTTTGTAAAGCACCAACTTGGTTTTTTAAAAAGTAGACATTGACCATTACAAGAAAATATGATAGAATGGACCATACAGTACCAATGGAGGAGCTCAACATTTATCTTCTAAAAATCTGCTTGTTTTTCCTTCCCACTTCTTATTCACAAAACACAAAACGTACTAGTATTAAAACATTAAATTATTTTTCTCTCCTGAATTCCAGAGTTATCATCCCAAAGCCCATGCAGTCATCACTTGTCATAATGTTCCATGCCAATCTGGAATAAAATGTGGGGAATGGGTGTTCCATTAAAAATGATTATTCACTTATAAAGCCTTACATTATGTATTTGACCATACAATTTGCCCTCTCTTCAACCAGAGTAGTATTAAAAAAATAAATTATTGAAATTTTCAACTCCAAGAGAAATTTAGCATTAATGATTTTTTTTAAAGAAAACAATGTAGGAGATAAAATTGAATATATTTATTTTGCAAATGTAATTTCCCATTAACAAAGAAATATATAGAGAACGTTTCATTTGCAGCGGCCTAACAGAGGGGTAATTGACTAGTAAATGCCTCATGCCCTTTTAAAATAGTCTCTCTAGGCCAGGAGCAGTGGCTCATGCCTGTAATTCCAGGGGTTTGGGAGGCCCAGAAGAGAGGATCACTTGAGGCCAGGCGTTCTGGGCATGGTGGCATGTACCTATAGACCTACCTACTCAGGAGGTTGTGGCGACAGGATCACTTGAGTTGAGGAGTTCGAGGCCATAGTGAGCTACAACTGTGCCACTGTACTCCAGTCTGGGCAATGCAATGAGACCCTGTCTCTTAAAAAAAAAAAAAAAAAAAAAAAAGCCTCTACAGTACTGGCATGGTTACATTATCAACAAACATGAATGCTTCTCAAAATCTGGCCAATGGAAATAATATTGTTTTATATTTTTTCATTATCCTATGACTAAAAACAGTTCACAAGCAGAAGTTTATTTCCAAGAAAATTCAGTGTCATTGATATGTACTGTAACCGTTACCAGAATATATCAGTTTTTAGATATAAGGACATCAAAGACACTCCCATTCCCCATGACCCAAAGAAATTTAAACTTATCCAGATACAGATGATAATACATAAATATTTTTGTGGGAAAACTTTTTGCTTTACAATGCTACTTATATGTCTAGGTAACTTAATGTCTATTCAAACTAAACACATCACACAGCACCTTTTCTTTTACATCTTGAAAAGCATACATGAGCAAGAGTGGAAGAGAAAATGGTTGATTAGAAAAGCCCGCAGTCTTTCAGATTCTCTTTGATGATTATATCTGTAACTGCATCAAACACAAACTTGACATTTTGGGTATCGGTAGCACAGGTCATGTGGGAATAAATTTCCTTATCTTCTTTTTTTAAATTCAGGTCTAGAAACTGGTTCTTGATGTAGTTTCCTGCATCTTCAAATGTATTTGGCCCTTGTTAAACAAAATATTTTAAGAGGTAAAGATTAATTACATGTTAAAAAGAATAGGCTATAAATAATATCAGTAAGCTTTAGGATTTTACTTTGATATACTAAGTACTGCAAAATCATAAAGGCAAGGGTCAATTATCAGTGTGCTGGGAACTATGTTTACCCGGTTGGGAACTCCCAGTGGCTACAAGGTAAACTCTGCATCAAAAAGCTCACAATATAGTAGAAATGCCAAAATATTAATAAAAAAAGATACAAACTTACATAAACGTCAAATACCATGTGTGTGTTTGTGGGTATGGGCGTGAGTATTTATACAAGCTAAAAGAGAAAAAGAATAGAAAAGCAAGATGACTAGGGTGCAGAGGAGGTGGTATTTGGGCTGGATGTTGAGAGGTAGCCACAACAGAGAAAAGTAAGTGAAAGCAAATAGTGAAAGCGAGAATTATACCCCTAGACTTGAGGGAAGGGAAGGGAAACAGATTGAGCTTTGAAAGATCTAGTTGGATAGAAATGAAAGATATTTGTAGAGGAATTGTAGGAAATCAAGTAGAATAGATGCTATGGGCTAGATTATAGACTATGTTACTTACAAAACAAAGGAGTTAGGATGAGACATAAAAGGCTATAGAGAGATAGTCTTGACTGATGTGTTATAAGCACTAACACAATGAGGGCTCTGCTTGAGAAAGTTTAGTCCAATAGCGGGATGCACAATGAATCAGTTGAGACAAGGCAGAAATATAATAAGTAGGCTAAAAATACAGGACAACTAAAAATGATCTGTTAATGGGCTTTAAAATAGAATATGCTTTGTGGGGACTTGACACGGGATGGAGCAGTAGCATAAAGATTTTCTAAAGAAATAAGCAGAATCCTGCACATGGATGTTTTTCCATAATTGTCAAAAATTGGGAGCAACCAAGATGTCCTTCTGTAGTGGAAAGGATAAACTGTGGTTCGTTTAAGGAACAGAATATTAATTTAGAAATAAAAAAAATAGCTATCAATCCATAAAAAGACATGGAGGAAACTTAAAAATACATATTGCTAAGTGAAAGAAGACAGTAAGAAAATGCTACAGGTTATATAATTCCAGTTATATTGCATTCTGGAAAAGGCAAAAGGATAGAAACAGTAAAAAGATCAGTGGTTGCCAGGAGTGTGGTGGGGGAGGAGGCATGATTGGGGGACACATGGGATTTTTAGGGCAGTGAAGCTGTTCTGTATAATACCCTAATGGTGGATACATGACCTGCATTTGTCAAAACACATAGAACTATGCGACATACAGAGTGAACCCTAATTAAATGATGGACTTGGCTGGGTGCAGCAGCTCACACCTATAATCCCAACTATGCCTGTAATTCCAAGGAGGGTAGATCACCTGAGGTCAGGAGTTCAAGACCAGCCTGCCCAACATGGTGAAATCCCGTCTCTACTAAAAATACAAAAATCAGCTAGTTGTGGTGGCACAGGCCTGTAATCCCAGCTACTCGGGAGGCTGAGACAGCAGAATAGCTTGAACTCAGTAGGTGAAGGCTGCAGTGAGCCGAGATCACACCACTGCACTCCAGCCTAGGCAACAAAGTTAGACTCCTCAAAAAAAGAAAGAAAGAAAGAAAGTACATGGGAACTCTTTGTACTTTCTGTTGAAACATTTCATTTCTCTATAAACTAAAAACTGCTCTAAGATATAAATCCTATTATATATATAAAATATAAAACCTTTAATGAGTTTATATTTAATTAGTAATATTCAACATATGTGAATATTATTTGTAAAATGCAAAATATATTTAGTCACAGGATAAATGTGTGAATATATTATAGATATTTATACAGAAAAAAGATACAAGCCCTGATTGTAGACTGACCAACATACGTATCTGTTTTGACAGAATGCCTTGCTCCTAGTAACATCTGGGTAACCTTACGTACATAAGTGGTGAAACTGGATTTGTATTTTTGTTTAAATCATAAATATGGCTGGGTAACATGGCTCACACTTGTAATCCCAGCACTTTGGGAGGCCAAGGTGGACAGAACATTTGAGGTCAGGAGTTTGAGACCAGCCTGGCAAACATAGTGAAACCCCACTGCAACTGAAAATACAAAAATTAACTGGGTGCGATGGCATGTGCCAGTGGTTCCAGCTACTCGGGAGTCTGAGACAGGAGAATTGTTTGAACCCGGAAGGCAAAGGCTGCAGCCTGGGCAACAGAGGGAGGCTCCATCTCAAAAAAATAAAATAAATATTTTTTTCTTACATAATTTTATTACCAAGAAAGCATCCAACTATTTACAAAAAACAACAACAACAAATTCTTTCTAAAGGAGAAACAGTCCTCCTGTGGAATGTCACATTTACAATGTCTGACTAACAAGATCAACACTAAAATCCAGGATCCAAGAAAACCAGAAAAAAATGAAGATGTCATTATTCATTCCCAAATTCATTCATGCTATGTCTCTAGAAACAACTCAGACATTGAAGAGCCTTTGAGATCTACTATAGCATTACAAGAGTTCAGTAGGAAATACATTAAAAATGCCAGCTTGGAATGAGATTTGCATTCCTGTTATAATTTTGAAGGCAGTTCAGTTTACAATGTCATTCGATACATTCTATGGAGTAGCAACCCTGGGCCATCTAACCCCTTCAGGTTTATTTCATTAGGGCTTGGCTTTAATGTAGACAATGTAGAGAGGGTTCCTCTTTATTTGTCAGATTTTTTTTCAGTTTGGACCTTAAACATGACTCAAAAATGATCATTATAAGTATTAAATGCCATGATCCAGATAGGAAACATGTTTATACAGAAATTTATTACTATGGAACTAAAAGAAAAGAATCTTACCAGTGTATTCTGGAAAGCAGATACTAAGATGCACCTTGGTTACTTTTTCTTGAAAGATATCCTTTTTGTTGAGGAACAGGACAATGGAGGTTGTTGAAAAATACTTGTGATTACAGATACTGTTGAACAGGTGAAGGCTTTCATGCATTCTATTCTGTTAGGTATCAGAAATGAGAATGGGTAGGATAATTATCTGCAAAGTGTGAATATTGGGCATCATGAACAAGGATCTAAACTAACATCAATCTTCGGAAAGCCCTCATGAGTTGGGCAATGTGATAGTGTTTCTGAAAAGCACAAAGATTATTTTTAACCCTGGCTTTGTTTAGACTTACCACTTCTTCATCTTCCACGAGAACCATGTCATAGGCACTAAGCGCAGCACAAAATATAATGCATGTAACTCCTTCAAAGCAGTGAATCCACTTCTTTCTCTCAGATCTCTGTCCACCTACATCAAACATCCTTTAAGAAAACATCAAATGAATAATAAATCTTATCAGTATCTTCCAAAATGTGCCTTGAGGTTAACATTTAGAGTTATAAATGAGTGATCCCATATCTTCAAAAGGTATTTTTTTTTTACTTTTCTTGATTATAAAATAAAATTTATTTGGTCAAATGCCTGTTCAAGGACTATAGAGAAAAAACATACTTTTAAAATAGTCTCCATGCAAACTAGAGTGAAATAATTTACATACTTTGAGAAACTAGGAAGCGTAAGAGAGTTTAGAGTTTTAGTAAAACATTAATTAGCCATAGAATATTTTAATCAATATTTAGACCAATTCTCTTAAATGAAAAGAAACTGCAAGAAGATTGGAAGTTACTGTAGCTCTGATGCTATGGTTCTTCCCTTTTTTTTTTTTTTTTTAGATTTTCCTACATTCATTTGTTTACTCAAACAATTATTGTTTGCATTCTATGTACTAGACACTGCGCTAGGTCTACTGGCACAGAAATGAAAAGATATGGTCCCTATCTTCAAAGAACCTTCTGTCTTATAACTTGTTTTATAGAGAAAAAAACAAGTAAGTTACTATAATATTATGTAAAAAATATTCTAATATACAGGGAAAATGTGAGCATACAGGAAGCCTTACGTCAGTCTGAGGGATCATGACACTTAGAGAAGGTGTTTGAAAACTCAGCCTTTCTTCTACTTTTGTATTTTGGTAAAAGAGATCATTGTGGACCGAGGACTGAATTTTAAAAACTAGGAGTTAGGCGGCAAAAATTTAGGTTTATATCAAAGAAACCGTTTAATGTTTGCCATCTCAGGGCTTTTGCACTGTCTCTTTCCTTTTCCTGTGACAAAGAGTTCTTTCTTCCTTACATGACTGCTTTTTTCTCAACTCTGAAGTCAGCATCAATAAAAAGAAGTCTCCTGGAGCATCCATGTAAATTGCACCTCTCTCTGTACTCCATTTGTCTTCTGTAATATCATTTTCTTTCCTTTATGGTAATCATCACAATCAATAATTCCAGGTTTAGTTATTTAGTTTTTATATGTGCAATATCTATCATCTCCCTAATACAATAACAGCCTCATGAGGGCAGGAACATTTTCTGTATTAGTAACTGCTATATTCCTAGTTCCTGGCACTATGCCCAACATATAACAGGCACACAAAAAATATTTGTTAAATAGATGAATAGATTCCATGTTAAGTGAATAGAGAGGCAGGAAACACAGCAATCATGCTATGTTCTCTCATGTAAGCAAGTAATTTATAGTTTTGGAAACATAAAGAGTAAGGTAGAAACATTGAGCTATATGGCCTAACAACTATCCATTTACTCACTCATTCATCCTTTATTCCACAAATATTTACTAAGTACTTATAATATGCCAGGCACCAAGAATTCAGAAGAAGCTTTTAAACTGATGGTGGTGGTAGTGATTGTGTGTGTGATTGAAATAGACTTTAGACATCCATATAGAATATCTGATATGGATTCAAATATCCTATATAGATACCTGAAAGAGACTTTAGATATCCATATAGGAATCTGATATGGATACAGATATCCTGTGTAGATACCTGGAAATAGACTTAATATGAAATATCTACATGAAAATAGACTTCAGATATCCATATAGGAAGTGTAGGGAGTTGGTTGTAATTTGAAACAAAGTGATCAGAAACTGTAGAAGATGACAGATTTGTAAAAACCTAAGGAGATGAGGGGTTGAGGCAACTGGATATCTGGAGCAAACAATATTATAGGCACAGGTGACAGAGGAAACAACAAGAGCAAAGGACTTCAGCTGTGAGCTGCACATGATCAGCCAGCAGTGGATTTACTGGTCCTTTCATGTTACATGAGAAATATAGATTTCATATTGCAGACAACAGAGGACCATGGGTGAGTTTTGGATAGGGAATTGACATTTTTTGTCTGTTGCTGTGACAGATCACTTTGATCTGAGTCCAAAAGATGGGCTTAATGAGGAAGAGATTAGAAGCAAAGAAATAAATTATGGGGCTATCATAATAGTTTAAACCCAAGGTATTAAGTACCAAAAAGAATCCAAGTTTTACAGACTTTAAGGGTAATAGTTATACGTGGAGTAATAAATGTCAGCCGATCTGCTTATTGAAAATAATAAAAAGTATAATATATTATACTTCATATTTCACATATGAACCAAGTAAAGATATATAGAACTAATATTCCTCAAATAATGTACCAATGCAAAATCACTCCAGTAAGCAGTAGATTAAAAGGGAAGATTCTCACAGTATTGAAGATAATGGTTAAGAGTTCAGTAGCTGATGGTGTGGAAATTGAAATTTGATGTTTATAAAGAATATTATATGTGCTACTAATTACCAAATTGCAGTTTCAGGCTTGCAATATAAATGGAGGAAAGGGACCAAATTTTGGCTTTAAGGTTATACTATGTGAAAATTAACCAGTACATTTATTTTTAAAAAATTAAACAACATTCTCACGGAAACAAGATTACAAATATGCGTTCAGACATTTAAATTGTTCAACAACTGTTTTGTTGATCCATAAAAACAACCTTAGTTTTTTTCAGACTTCGTAAACTGGAGTTTTATCTATTTCTTTGTTGAAATTACTTTTAAAGTATAAATTGCATTTAAACTAGAAACTGTGATGGAAATGAAAATAGTTGAGATCATGACTTTCATCTTCTCCTTAGTTTTCCACATCCCCAGTTGTAATGGATTAATCTTAATTTAACACACCTAATAGGAATCTACTATTTGCTGGGCATATAAGTACCTTACAGTGATTAACTCATTTAAACCTCTTCAGGAACTGACACGGTAGGTACATTTAGCATTCTTATTTTTTCAGATGAACCCTTAAGCAACTAATATTTGTGGAGGCTGCTATGTATTAGGCACCATGTTAGGTTCCATAGGTTCTGTGTGTATGATAGTTATGCTGTGAAAGTTGTTAACTTGCTAAGCCTAAGTCTGTTTACTTACAACAGGTGCACAGCTAGCGCTGGTGCCTTCAGTTAGCTCTCAGACCCTCACGAGTGGACTGAAATTATCTTCGCTGTGGAGTTTATCCTTCTCCTCCCAGGCCAGGCAGTACTTTTATGTTGTCAAACAGGTCACTGAGCAAAAGTTTTAATCTCCCTTCTTCTGGGAGGTTTTGTTCTTTTCTTTTAATGAAGATAGTCATCTATCACCTTTCAGATGTACATATATGCTGCATTTGGTCATATATGAATATATTGTGGATCATTTCTTGGTAAAGAAATGCGATGCTGTGATTGAACAATGACGCTTAACTTGTGGATTTTGGCGAACTGAAGGTGGAGTATACATTACTAGGTTTAAACTCCTGGTGGACTTTTCACACTGAAACCACCCTTCTTAACCCCACCCACTGGAGTTTTCATTAGTCTGGATTTCTGTAGTCTTAATTTCTTTCACTCTTAATCCCCACCTCAGGGGAAAAATCCCCTTTCCATTGCTTAATGGAAAACCAGTCATGGAGCCAGGACAAAGGCTAATGGAATGTTTGTGCTAACGGAGCCCAATGTGCAATTGCCACGGCAGTGACTGCAGTGCTGTGGGAATCAAATTGTGGGAGGCTTACCTCAGGTCAGCCTTCTCGACTCAGCAGAACTTGCGTTAGTCCTGTCAACCTTTGTTTGTAGTCTCTTTTTATCTGCTTTTATGCCAAATTATGGATTTTCTTCCTTTCTGATTGATATTTTATTCTTTTAGTCACATTTTCAATTCCATTATATATTCAGTTAGATTCTATTCACATCTTAAAAGTTTGGGACACTCATCTTTTTAAGGTGACTTCGCAATTGCTCAGATTTCCTGCATAGTGAGCAAGTATTTTACCTCAGAGAAAGATATCTTATTTCTTTCATGTTAATAGTTTCATTTTTTTTTAATTTTTGGTGTGTGTGGGGTTAATGATAAAAATAATAATAGGAGTTATTAAGATATGGGAACTCTAACTTGTGGGTTCTATGGGGGACATGAACTCCCCAAGACGAGGGGAAAAAAGGAAACTTGTATACTTCCTACATATTTATTTTCTACAACATAATGTTCTCAAGTGGATTTTCCCCAATTCTGAAACATCTGAAGAATCTGAGATGAAAATCAGAGTAACATCAAACTCACTGGCTGTCTTAACTCTCTGATGATTCAGCTTCTTTGCAGCCTACTAACAATGTGTTAACAGGTGTGAGAGTTAGCTATTCTCCTCTTCTGATAAATACATACAACTGTGATAAATGACAATTGTGGGAGTAATACTTCACAGTTGAATAAAAGTCATATTGGAATTGTGTGCTTTCACTGAAAAATGTATTCAAATCCATGGTTTTATTTGTTCCTCGTAACAATTCTTTGAAGGGAAAATAGTATTTACCCATTTCTTTACCTAAGTGAAGAAACTGGCCTTTGAGAAGCTAAGGTGGTTTGTTCCTAAACTCACAGTTAGTAAATGATAGAACTTATGTAATATGAACCATAGCCTGTGCTCTTTAGGCATATCATGCAGCTTCTAATAAACATGTTTTAATTGGTTTAGCTTTCTCCCAAGGAAGAGAGGACAAAGATCGCTCAGTCTTAGCATTTTGTTTATATCAATAAAATGGATTCTGAAACTCTATCTTAGGTTGAATGCTTATAATCTTCTCATTTTATGACTTGTTAGATAAACAATATTTGTGTGTGTGTGCAGATTGATGTAGGAGCCATAGGTCTAGGGAGCATTGAACATTTCTCTAATGCCATCTGCTATTATTGAACTGAAATGCTCATTAGCAAATCCGAACAATAGTCAGAGTTTTGTTTCTGTATTGATTCTCTTGAAAACTATTTTAGCTCTAAGAAGAAGTTACATTTGTTTTACCAATATTGTAGTCATTTATTTTTCATGCATCTCTTTTCAATTTTAGCTTCTCCCCTAAATTTTAATTTAGTCCTTATTTTATGGAGTTGTAAAATATTAGTACCTATGAAAGCAATTTGGAGATCCCCAAAGTGAAGTAATTGCTTTTATTTTGGGCTGAAGAAATATTCTCCCTTATACATAAAAATCAAAACAAAACAAATAGCTTATTGTGACCATTCTGTGAGAGACAAAATTAAAATCAGTGAAAACATGTATATTTGTTGCCTGGAGTTTTGGATTGGTCAAATAGAATAGATTATTAATGAGAGAAATGGACATGCTTGAATACTCTTAATTCCCCAAAGAGTTAAAGTAACTGGAGCCTTAATGATGTTACATGGAATTTACAGGCCTCATTTGGGATTTTGTGTGGGATTTTTGGTCTTGTTTATTTAGTGTTTTTAAGGAGGGATAATATGTATTTTGTTAAGTCTGACATTTGTTGGAATTCTTAAAGTTAAAAAAATTTAAATGACTAAAATTTATGATGTAACTAAAAATTGACAGGCCAGACTTTTTTTTTTTTTTTTTGAGATGGAGTCATGCTCTGTCACCCAGGCTAGAGCAGTGACACTGTCTTGGCTCATTGCAACCTCCGCCTTCCGGTTCAAGCTGGTCTCCTGCCTCAGCCTCCTGAGTAGCTGTGATTTCAGGAGCCCACACCACGCCCTGCTAATTTTTGTATTTTTAGTAGAGACAGGGTTTCAGCATCTTGGCCAAATGGTCTTGAACTTCTGACCTCACGATCCACCGGCCTCACAGTCCCAAAGTACAGAGATTACAGGCCTGAGCCCGGCGCCCGGTCTTAGGCTGGGCTTTTAAGTGACAGCTGAACACTGATTATTAGTTAAATTGTCCAAGGCATTAATATAGGGCAAACCACCAGAGTTTTGTGGCTTTATATTAAACAATTGAGTAAAGTAAACCATTGTGTTTTATAGTTCTAGTAAGTAGTTGGCAAAGCTTTGAGCTTTATGGTTTATGTTAAACAGTTGACTAATAGTGGATCACACAAGATTATTCACATTTCATATCAGAATAGATTATTATAAAATAATATTCCCCTTATAATTCTTGTAAAATTATTATATAATCTAGGGTAGCTAAAAATCAACAAGGCTGCTGCAGCTCATTTATTTGTTAGATGTCTTTGCTTATCCTATAAGCCTGTGCTTATCTCCAAAAAATCAGTTTCTGACATTCTCTAGTACGTATTTGATTACACAAAAATAAAATCCAATCTGAGTAGGAATTTTAAAATATTCTATTGAATGGGATTTATTCAACATGTTAGTATCTATCACAGTTGTTAGAATTTCTCATGTTGGCTACATAGGAGACCAGGTGGCTCTGTGTCTTTTCCTCATAGCCATAGAAAATGGTCTCACCAATAGTTCCCTTGTGTCTGGTTCTAAAGATAGAGAAGGGTAGATACTTGCAGACGGGAAGGATGTGTACAGACGTCTTACTAAATCTCTTAAATCCTCAGGATTAAAAAGGAGAATCAAAAGGATTTATAACTATAAGGAAGCCAGGGTCTCCAAATCATTGGAATCATAATGCCACTATTACTTTCTACTGAATGTATGCATTTGAAACTTCAGATGCCCACTAGATAATTCTCTGATTATAAAGCCATTAAAGTAAATTCTGTCACTAGAATCAATTAGACATCGTATTTTATAACTTATTATTTTGGTAATACTAATCATGGACATGCCTGAAACAAATACATAGTATACTTGAGTTATTGCTCTATGAGATCTTACAGAGAGACTAGCAAAGCTAAATTGAGATGTAGCTGCTGGTTGGACAACCAGAGTCATTCCTAATCTGAGATTATGCATATGCTACACATATGACCACAATGAATATAATTCAACGTTATAGGAAAACTATAGTTTCTTTTATATCATAGATCTGCTCAAACATTCTATAAACAGTTACGGTCGTTTATGAGCTCTAAAGCTCTGTGTTGTACTAGTTGCTAACCTTTTTTCCTTAGCTCCCATATAGTTTTAAGTCCTTTCAATTCTGTTTGCCGTCATGGAAAAATTAGGGAGGAAGTTTTTTTTCTCTATATTTGCTAAATTCCTGTAAATCTGTTTCTAAGTTATTTGTTCTGAGGAATGATTCTGTAAGAATAGAAGGGCTCACATTTGCACTGTATTTTTTTCACTTACGTAGTACGTTAATGTCTATAAAGATAATTTATTTTATCAGTTTGACAGTTGCAGTTCTGGTTTGATAAGAACTCTACAGTGATTTCCATTGAATTACATGATACACAATAATGATACAGTACATTGGCAGAAATAATTTTTCATTTTGGTGTTGCTATTTAAAATTCTAGAGTTCTCTAATTTAAAATGTAAATTGAGCCCTTGGTTTTAAATACTCATAGGATGACTTATGTGATGTGAATACAAATCAATGCTAATGTAATATATTTTAACACCTGGGCACTTGCTGAAATAAGGTTGGAAGGTACATTATTTTTATACTTCCTATTTCGAAACACTACAGAATTGTGTACTTACTCCAAAACCCTGTGCACTTTTGGCCTAACCTATTTAGCACATGAAAGAAAAGCTATTTAACAGTGAGAAGTTATTAAAGGATTAATATATCTTAATTGATCACCTTCCTATAAGACTTAAGATAGTACTTCACGAAATCAACCATGAAACTACAAAAGGACGGAGGAAAATTTAAAACTGCATTTAAAGGATTTTAAGTTGCGCCTCAAGAAAAAAATATTTTAAACTATTTTTTAACAAAATTTAAATATTTTCCAAATTTTATTGTTTAAATAGTCTTGTTTTTAGAAAAATTCCTTGCATTGGAGTAAGGAGGTACTGTGTCTTCCATTCTCTTCCTCGTTGAAAATGCCTTTAATAACATTGTCTTGAGTCAGAGGAAAAGCAAAGGCTCTTAAGAAAACAATAAAGCTTGAAACCTGTTTTAGTATACAGCAAGGACGTGGTAGTTACACAGTAAAGAGAATGTTCTTTTTTTTTTTTTTTTCATGACAGTGTCTTGCTCTGTCACCCAGGCTGGAGTGCAGTGGTGCAAACTTGGCTCATTACAACCTCTGCCTTTTGAGTTTGAGTGATTCTCCTGCCTCAGCCTCCAGTGTAACTGGGATTACTGGGGCACGCCACCATGCCTGGCTCATTTTTGTATTTTTAGCAGAGATGGGGTTTCACCAGGTTGGCCAGGCTGGTCTGAACTCCTGACTTCAAGTGATCCACCCTCCGTGGCCTCTCAAAGTGCTGGGATTACAGGTGTGAGCCACCAGGCCAGGCCAAGAGAATGTTATATCAAAATAATTTCTAGCTGGACTTTACAATCCAATTCACAAACCCCTTACATTTTAGCATTGATACTGTAGTAGAGAATTAGCAAAACCTTCCTCATTGCTTCATAAGGATCAACAATATGTGAAAGCAGGATAGATCACCTTCTTATATGACTTAAGATAGCGCTTCACAAAATCAATCACAAAACTACAAAGGGACAGAGGAAAATGCCTATGTACTGAAGCGGGTCTGGAGGCCTAATCTGGAGTCCTATTGTAAGAAAAATGTATTTTAAAACTAATATTTTATTGTAAAAATTAAGGCAAATGTTACATTCTACTCTGTGATGGTTAATACTGAGTTTCAGCTGGATTGGATTGAAGGATACAAAGTATTGATCCTGGGTGTGTCTGTGAGGGTATCCCCAAAGGAGATTAACATTTGAGTCAGTGGGCTGGGAAAGGCAGCCCCACCCTGAATCTGGGTGGGCACTATCTAATCAGTTGCCAGCACAGCTAGAATACAAGCAGAAAAATGTAAAATGAGAAACTGGCCTAGCCTCCCAGCCTACATCTTTCTATCTCTGGGTGGGCAGCTAAGATGATGGCAGTGCCAGCTGAGGGGCGCCGAGGCAGGAGAAAGATGTAGGCTGGGAGGCTAGGCCAGTTTCTCTTTGCTTCTTGCTTATGTTCTAGCTGTGCTGGCAGATTATTAGATCACGCCCACCCAGATTAAGGGTGCATCTCTCTTTCTCAGCCCACTGACTCAAATGTTAATCTCCTCACAGACACACCCAGGATCAGTACTTTGTATCTTCAGGCCAATTAAGTTGATAGTATTAACCGTCACATACTCATAATTTAAGTTCAAAACTTTGATTGTTTATGCTACTTGGTTCAGAGTGAAATAAATGTTCCATAAAATGACTATGATTTTCTGAGGGTTTATGTGTTTATTGGCAGTTGTCTTGTACCCTGGTTTTAAAAGCACTGACTTATAAAGGACCACAGGATCCTCCCACTTAAAGATATTTCCCCAAGAGGCTGTCTTTTATCCTCCCTCCCGCCTTCTCTCTGAAAGGGATTATAAATGACCAACAACATAAAAAAACACATACACACTACAGAAAAAAAATGGTTTTCATCCCAATTTATCTAACAACACATTAGTGCCATACAGTATAAGGAGTGTGGTCTTTGAAGACAGAAAGATATGCACTTTAATTCCATGTCTAGCATGTCTGTGAAAGACCCTGGGGGAAATCTTTCATCTCAGGTTAGCTGCCAGTTTTGAGGCTATTCACTTAGCTTCAGGATAACCAGGATTGCTTATCCTGAGTATGGATAGCAATACTCGGCTCATGATGCTACTGTGCAAATGTAAAGACTGTGTACATAGAGTGCCTGGCAGAGTGCATTTACTCATTCAGCAAAAATTACCTGCTTTCTTACTCTGTGTTAGCCACTATGATAAGCACTGAGGTGGAGCTATAAACAGACATGGCCCCTGGCCTCCAGGAGCTCAGGGGCTTGTGAGATAGAAACAGAAACAAAAAGAGCATACTAATAAAGAAGCAAGGCAATCTCATATATTAGTAATTAAGCAGTGTGATGTGTCAATGTTGTAGTGGAGATGGATCACCCTGGCTTGGCTAATGAGAGCTATTTATTTGCATTTCTTCTCAACTCTGCATTTAGTGATGTCACCTTGGTTGACTGAAATTGGCTGTGGTGGGGTTGTTTGCACCAGAAAAATCACCCAGGGCTACGAATCAGCCAGCCCTCCATTGCCTTACTGCCCCAGAAAGCCTGCTGTTAAACGTTTGCCAGCATGCTGCAGCGTGTATGTGACAGGGATAAGCCTGGATGGTACATAGATAAGATGGTTACCCCTCCATGAGGAGACACTTAGTGATAAGGAGAAGTTTCTTGCAGATTCAGGGCAGAGCACTTTAAGCAAATAGACTAGCAATCGCAAAGGCTTGAAATGTTGAATAACTGATATATAAACAAAATAATTTTTGAGAGTCATAATTTTTGAGACAGTACCAAATTGGTTGGTGTTGTAGGGAGTGACTGGGGTCTTGAGCTTTTAGGTATTCAACAGGTAACATTAATTGTCAAAACTGGCTTTTGGTCCAGACAATCCAGGACCCAGAGAGTTCTACTGGCTTAGGTAAGGTAAGCTACATCAAATTATAGCTCTCTGCTTAGGACTTTACTTCATCTAATCTTTATAACAAACTTATTGGGCAAGTAAAGAAAAGATTACCTGTGTTTCTTAACTCCTACTGCTAATTATTACATAGGCTGGAATTGGAACTTTGGTCTGGGCAGCCTCAAGGCTCACATTCAGTTCTAATCTGTTTCAGTGAGACATTTGGAGAAAAGAAAGGAGAGTTAGATAGAAAAGGGACATGTCAAAAATGCTTTCACTGGGGTGGGAGGAGCAGAGGGGAAGAGACAACTGGACTAAGGGTCCCAAAGGAAAACCCAGAAACTGGACCAAAGATGAGGAGTCTGAAGAAAGTAGTTGCCAAAAAGAAATATACAATAGTGAAACCAGGATTGACAACAGACTTCTCCTACATTTGCCAAGAGAGGATGTTGATCCTAATCTGTACAGTCCCTTTACCCTGGTTTAATCTTTGGCTCATTTTTCAGAAAAGTAACTATTTGTGGGCCTAAAATTTAGGTGTGAATTTTGAAGAGTATTTTTTCCATATTAGTTGAAAATATACTTCTACTTAGATATTATATATAACACATACTTTCAAAAGTTTGAGGCTTTTATCTCACTAAAATAAATTTATGATGTTAATTACCATTTTCTTTTTCTTTTTCTTTTTCTCTTTTGAGACAGAGTCTTGCTCTGTCGCCAGGCACCAGGCTGGAGGACAGTGGCACAGTCTCGGCTCACTGCAATCTCCGCCTCCTGGGTTCAAGCAATTCTCCTGCCTTAGCCTCCCTAGTAGCTGGGACTAGAGGCACATGCCACCACACCCAGCTAATTTTTATATTTTTTAGTAGAGACGGGGTTTCACCATGTTGGCCAGGATGGTCTTGAACTCTTGACTTCGTGATCTGCCCGCCTCGGCCTCCCAAAGCGCTGGGTTTACAGGCATGAGCCACCGCGCCCAGCTGATTAATTACTGTTTTCTTTCTTTTTTCTCACAAGTGGATATGAATAATTCATGCCACTTTATCTCCAGTTTTTTATTCTTTAAGATTATCCTCATTATTGGATGCATGAATAATCTTATTGGTTATATTTTTATTGATTTTTTTATTACTAAACAACACAGCTAGAACCTGCTATTAATGTTTAATATTCCATATTGTCCACAATCCATACAAAAAGTATTGAAATATTAATGGATATTTTATAACATTATAGTAAGGGTTTCCATTTTTTGGTACAATAGTGATTTTGCAGTAGAATTTCGAGGAAGCTCGATGGGGAGGGATAGCCTGGGGAGAAATGCCAAATGTGGGTGAAGGGGAGGAAGGCAGCAAAACACACTGCCATGTGTGTACCTATGCAACTATCTTGCACATTCTGCACATGTATCCCAAAACCTAAAATGCAATAAAAAAAAAAAAGAAAAAAACAGCAATGAAAATGATTTGTTTTCATACTCAAATCATGGCTATAAAATATGCTTTGTTATTGTAGTAAATAGTATCATATTCAAATAATTTTCTTCTTAGTAATTTGCATTTTTTAAAATTAGAAAAACAGATGTAACAGGAATATTTCAGGCAAATAGGAAAATAGAAAGGCAAAGGAAATAGGATTCCTGGCACCCATTTCTTGTATATTATTTAAATATATTTTCTTCTTTTTTTTTTTTCCTGCAAAGTACAGTGACAGATTTAAACATGAAAGTAAAATCTAACCCCACCTGCTCAAGCCAGAAGCATTTTAGCCTGGAAGGAGGGATGAGGCTTGGGATGAGAGGTGGGTGAGAGGCTATAGGAGGGTGGTGAAGGACAGTGGTTCTGAAGGTAAACAAGAACGAGTGAGTACATCCAAGGTTATTGAACCTGAACATGGGCTAGAGCTTTTCTCCATGAGGAAATAGTAAGCCTGATACATACTTCTGTCCACAGTTAGAAAAGACATTTGATCATACCTGAAGTGCAAGTCTTTAAAGGAGAATTGGGTTTCAATAATTCCCGTCGTTTTCACTCGAGAATGAAGAACATCTTGTTCATTTGGCACATACCCAGATGCTGTTATTCTATCCAAATCATTAAGGTAGCTAACAAAGACAAAACAAAATTATATATGTGTATATAATGTGTGTGTGAGTGTGTGTGCGCGCGCGCACGTAAACTTTGCATTTGAAGAGACCAGGATTCAGTACAAATGAAATTTTAGTGTAGGGTTTATTAAAAATGATAAATTCTAGACTGGTGCTTTCCAAACTCTGCTCATCAGAATTAAAAGTTGGGCAGCTGGAATGCTGCAGAACCTCAGAGTGCTGAATGTGACACACAGCTGAACACTCCGTGTCCTCCCTAAAGGCACCTAAATCAACACTGCCTTAAACTGTATTTTATGAGGTTTATGTGATAAATTTGCCTGCATATGGATAGGAGTATGAAATAAAATTTCTTTGTAGGGTCTGGATCATTACAAAACTAGAAACTGTCTTACAGTGCTAGTTGCTGGATTATCCTCAAAATTCTATAGTTTGAATTTAGGCATTTGGGTTTTATGAGAGTGATTGGTTTTAATGCCCTTATTTGAAGATTGCTTGCTATTTTTGCATGCATTTGCCTCATCAGCACTCAGCCATTTCCATTAAATGCTGTTGCAACATCTAGTTAGCACAATAAGACAAGTACAGTTTGTCTCTCTTTCTGGTCTATGCTGGAAGTGACTCATGAATTTGCAGACCCACCCTGGGGTCCCGCTCCTGGGGAGAGAAGGCTGAACTCACCCCGTCCCCACTCCCACCTCCTCTTCCATCAGTGCGTGGCTGTATCTTTATGCCTTCCAGAAAGCTATATTAAAAATTCCTAGTATTATCAGGCGGTATGCTGTATTTTTTCTCCTCACAGGATCTAGGTGTGGTGATGAACAGGAATAAGTCTAATTAAACTGTGTATGCTATAACTGTTCATTAGTCTGTTAAATTAAAGGAAAAAAACACCTGCTTTCAGCTTCCTAATCCTTGAAACCAGATGTCTTTATACTAAAAGTATTTTATTGCTATAAAAATAATTTGAAAGCCACTGGTCTAGACTTACGATACTAAGGCTTTAGTGGCTTAGCAATATCACTATTTCTGTAAAAATTTTAAATACAAATAGTAATAGCATGGAAATGCTTTTATGATAAATTTCACCATTACACTGAATCACATTATAGAAAGATAAGACTGGAGTGCTTCCGTCCAGGCAGAATTAGTGAGGTAGAATCCAGCTAAATGTTTGTCAGTGTTAAATATTGTTTTTTCAATGATTAAGTTGAGAAGCTGTTATGCCTTAGCACCTAGCACAAAGATTTTAAAAAACAGAACTTTTATTTAAAAAAATGCATTGTTAATATAGGTAATTTATTTTTGGAGGATATTTTTCCTTTTAAGCTGAAACAAAGTAAGGGTGGACAAGTGTCCCAAATGGATTTCGGCCAAGAGTAAAATCACACCTCAAGAAACACACAACATATATAATATGAAAATGTATCACTATTGTTTTAGTCTAAAAAAGTTTAAGTTTTCTTTTAAAAAAAGAATGACACATCAAGATATAAATGTATTGTAGAAAGTACTGTCAGAATTTGCTAATGTATTTATTTTCTATTTTGGCAAGCAAATCCCTTTGCAAAATTTTTATTAACTAAGCCTACATATGTGGTAGGTATATCGTTGGTTAGTTCATGCAAGAGTAAAAAGAAAACAAAAAAACCAAAAGCATACCTACCAAAATAACGATTAAATTCATTTCATGATGGCTAAATGAAAACTTCGGTAAGGACACATTATTTGCATGTATAAATGATTTCAAGCAAAGCAGAAGCATTAGCAAACTGACAAATTTGCATTTAAAATGCTTGTTTAAATAAACAAATAAAGAAGTGGGTGTTAAAGCTTCTGATCTAAAGCTTAGACCAAATAGAGACCCTCAATGTATATGACTCTAATCATTTAAAAGTACTCAGTTCTTTTCCAATCATTTAAACTAGTATTTTTCCTGATGAAGTCCATGGTAATTCTTAAAGCACATGGAATTTAAAGGCACACCATAGATGGCTGCAATTAGTTAACAGTCAACTAAAATGTTTCCTCGGATTGTCCCTGCCATACCCCTCTTCTTTCAATTTGCTGAAACTGATGAGGTTGTTACGTTGCCAACTGTGATATTCTTTCCTCTTATTCTGATTATATTCACTTTTTCGTTAGTCTTAGCTTGAAGGCTCTCTAGATTTGAGAAAACAAGAAATATCTTATTGTCACCAAAAATAAAAATAAAAAAAGTAGAGACCTTGCTCTATATAATGTATATGAAATAGATACAACATTGTAGTACCAATCTCATTTTATATTTTGTTTTATAATGTAATTCAATGTTTGGAAAAAAAAATCTGCTTTTAATTTCTGGAAGACAGCAATGACCATTCAACTACCTTTCTCAGCAAGCTTTCCTTTTAAGGACACCTAAGAGCAGAAAAAAAAAAAATAACAATGCTATATTTATTTAATTATTTACTTATTTAGGTTTATGTATGAAATTTCTCTGAGACACAGGGAAAATCAGCTTTTCTGTTATTATATTGCACCTGCAATAATCTGGGTAGTCAAAAACTATTACAATATGGGCAACATTTCCAAAATAAATGCAAAATGATACTGTTTAATTGTTTTCAACTTGAAGAACATATTTAAAAATTTATAATGAATCTATAAGGGAGTAGCTACTCCCTTACATACTTTAAGTATTTAAATTAAGGGAAAAGCTAAAATTAAAGACTAGAAAGTACAATAAACTGTCACTTATTTGCCCATTTTAACTATGTGGTTTGTATAAGACTAAATATATTAATGAACACCCACTTTAATCTATCTCTCTGGCTCTCTCCCCAGAGCTCTACTAAACAAGATTTTATGGGAATATTCTACAATTTAGCTTCTTACTCATTGTGACTACCCTTACCAATGAATAGTACAGAAAAGCAATGTTTTACTACACTGCAGAGATCCCTTTTACTATTAAAATGTAGTAGGTGCTGAGATACTTATGAAAAGTTACTCAAGTTAATATAATCACAAAACAAGACTCATTCTCTACTTCCTCAGAGACCTAGGAGCAACTCTTTCCTCCAAGAGCAATGTGCCCTTTGAAATTGAGGTCTAAAATAAAGATGAATAAATAATTACAGAAGATTTTTTCCCTAGAATTTATATAGCTTATTTTCTCTCCATAACCATTCTGTCCATCAGTGATTAAAAATCTGAAGGGTCGTGCAAGCTTCATTTTTCTGTCCTTAACTGATCTTTTCCATTTGTTCCACTTTTATGTTACTATTTTGTTTTTGTTTAATTAAATAATGCTAGCAGGTTCTGTTGGGGGGATGATTCATCAAAAGAACTATATTTGCACTTTTTCACACATATGTATGAACCGAAATAGAAAATATGTAATTAGATTTTATTTACATATGCACACATCTTGCCGGCATATAGTGGCAGGCTATGTTAGGAACCACTTGCTAAAAGAATTGTTTGGGGTGTTGTTTTTTTTTTGGTGACAGAGTCTTGCTCTGTTGCCCCAGCTGGAGTGCAGTGCTGTGATCTCTGCTCACTGCAGCCTTGGGCTCAAGCAATTCTCCGTCTCAGCTTCCCAAGTTGCTGGGACTATAGGCACATGCCACCATACCTGGTTAATTTTTGTAGTTTTTTGTAGCAACTTGGCTTTGCCAAGTTGCCCATGCTGGTCTCAAATTCTTGAGCTCAAGCAATCTTCCTGCCCTGGCCTCCCAAAGTGCTGGGATTATGGGCATGAGCCTCTGTGCCTTACACTAAAAGAAAATTTTATATCACTTTGACAACAAAATTATAAATAGTGTCACAAGCTCCTAATTTCCTTATGGTTAATTAGTGCTAAATGGATGATATAAGCAGTGAAATTTATACAACTTTTTCAGACTACAAATGAATCCCCTGGTATACAAGTGTTTTAGAAATCAATTCATTCTTCTAGAATTTTGTATCATGGTCATCAACCCAATGAGCCAAGGCATGTGGCATTAATAAAATTAATCTAGATGATTTCACTAATATGAATAGAGATGAAGTGAACCAAAACCTCAGTGTACATGTCACCAGTCTGTGTTAGTGTGGAATACTATATATAATGGTGAATTCTTTTCAATCAAGAGAAGATATTTGCAACATATGTATCTTCTCAGGCAGAGTTTCAAACTTAGTTATTTAAAATGCTCCCCTGGTTATATATTTTTACATCTCATTATGTCACCTTGTTCATTTTTATTTCTCTTCAATTCCTTTTTATTTTACTATAATAAAATGTAACACCATTTACTTTTCTCATTTGCATTTGCAAATACAAAGTATGCGGAATTATAATTCTTTTGTTTTTGTTTTTGTTTTTTTTTTTGAGACGGAGTTTCACTCTTGTTACCCAGGCTGGAGTGCAATTTCGAGATCTCGGCTCACCGCAACCTCCGCCTCCTGGGTTCAGGCAATTCTCCTGCCTCAGCCTCCTGAGTAGCTGGGATTACAGGCAGGCGCCACCATGCCCAGCTAATTTTTTGTATTTTTAGTAGAGAAGGGGTTTCACCATGTTGACCAGGATGGTCTCGATCTCTTGACCTCGTGATCCACCCGCCTCGGCCTCCCAAAGTGCTGGGATTACAGGTGTGAGCCACCACGCCCGGCCAATTTTAAATGTTTTACCTCCAATTCCCCTTAAAGTGAATTCACTTACTAAGCTGCCGAGTCATTGAGCTGATATTCAGATGCCCTTTCAAAGCAGGCCTGAATTCCCGGATCTCTCCACAGTCGTTTTATTACCTCAGCCAGTTGAGGCGTCATGCCACCATCTTCCAGGGAACTTGCCATTGCATAAAGTTGTCGCTGGTCCTCCTAGAACAGTGTTTTGGTTTGAATGAGAATGTATTATTTGGAATCACATATTCTGTTTTTCTAATAGAATATTTTAATGGGATGATTTTAATCTTATTCCTTTAGCTAATAATTCTACCAAACATCTTTTCAAACTATATTGAGGTAAATAGAACTAAAGTTTCTCATGGCTGAATGATGTCCAGAAGAGTTCTCCTTTGCAAAAAACTATAAAATATTATGTGAAGCCATTAGCATATATATGTATATTTTTAAGACGGGGTTTCACCATGTTGGTCAGGCTGGTCTTGAACTCCCCACCTCAGGTGATCTGCCCGCCTTGGCCTCCAAAGGCGGATTACAGGTGTGAGCCACTGTGCCCAGCCACCATTAGCATATTTTAGACTTTATCACTGACTTCTGAATATGATTTCAAGAATGATAATAATACTTTGCCGTATTCATATTGAGTTTTTAGAAGTTCTACATGTTATACTAAGGTAAAAGAAAAATTGACCTGATCTAATCTGGTATTTTCTTTTTTTAATCATTTGCCATGAATTTTTCTAGAAAAATAAAAATAAAAATTAGAGTAGGCTGGACATGGTGGCCCATGCCTGTAATCCCAGCACTTTGGGAGGCTGAGGTGGGTGGGTCACTTAAATCCAGGGGTTTGAGACCAACCTAGGCAACATGGCAAAATTCTTCTTTACAAAAAAATTAGTCAGGGATGATAGTGCATGTCTGTAGTCTCAGCTACTTGGGAGGCTAAGGTGGGAGAACTGCTTGATCCTGGGAGGCAGAGGTTGCAGTGAGCAGAGGTTGCACCACTGCATTCCAGCCTAGGTGACAGAACCAGAACCTGTCTTAAAAAAAAAAAAAAAAGTAAACATGGGAAAGAAAATTATTCTAAAATTGTATTTTTTAAAAAAATTAGTATATAATATTTTTTTGTCATTGGTACCTCTTCATAATCATATAAAGAAAGAATGGTGAACATTTGGGTCCACATAATATTTTGGAACATCCCTGTAGGTACTGTTGATTGCATGCCTTTGGAAAGAATCAGTAGGGCAGAGGTGATAATTTTTTATGCAAAGCAAGGAATTATGGTCTTAGTCCTGTTGGGATGAGATTTGGAGGTTACCAGGGAAGAAGGAAATAGAAGTTTATTAAGTAAATACTATAGTCTGCAATTTCTTTGAACTAATAATCAAAACAGTTTTATGATACATTTTTTTAAAGAGTTTGAGAGTAATTAAATTGACCGTGGTAATAGTCCAGGTAAATGGAGAAATCTGAGCTCAACCTTGTTGTCAGCTTTCAAATTCAATATCCTTTTCAGCTCAGAATCCTCCTAATGCGTATTACTACAATTTACAAAACTGCACATATAATATCTCACATAATCCTCACAACTGTGAGACAGACACTATATTTTCTCCATTTTACATGTGAGGAATCTGAAACTCTCAGTTTTAGAAACCAGAAAATACTGTAAGCATCAGAAGAGGAGTGAAACACAAACACATTTTGTGCCATGTCAGGCTGTTACTGTTACAGGAAAGGGGTCCCGCTCCAGATCCCAAGAGATGATTCTTGGATCTCACACAATGAAGAATTCAGGGCAAGTCCAGAGAGTAAAGTGAAAGCAAGCTTATTCAGGAAGCAAAGGAGTAAAAGAATGGCTACTCCATATACAGAGCAGCCCTGAGGGCTGCTGGTTGCTCATTTTTATGGTTATTTCTTGATGTTATGCCAAATGGGGTAGATTATTCGTGCCTCCCCTTGTTAGAGCATATAAGGCAACTTCCTGATGTTCGTGGTCTTTGGAAACTGTCATGGTGCTGGTAGAAGTGTAACAGTGAGGATGAGCAGAGGTCATTCTCAAACTAAAATCCAAGATGGCTGATCGCTAACGGTTCGGGATTGTAGCTCCCAGTGAAAGCGTAGAGAACGAGAGGACACCACACTTTCAGACGAATTTTCATCACTCCTGGACCAGAAGATTCCCAGTGGAGGGGCCCCACGGGTCACCAGCGCAACTCTTGTGGCTGGCGCAGCGGTTTTGCTGGCACCTCGGCATGGCAGCTCTTCATGCAGAGTAAATGGGAGGAGATTCCCGGGCAGAAGAGCACCATTAGTCTTATTGCTGCTGTTTTGGCCGGTGCAGTGGGTTGCTTGGATTCCAGCGCTGGGAATCAGTAAACTGGGCATCCACTCATAAACCCAACCAGAAAGGCGGTAATTGTAAAGACGACAGATGGATAAATTTATAACAAAGGGAAGAAACCAGCCTAAAAAGGCTGAGAATACCCAAAATCAGAACCCCTCTCCCTCTACAGGGGATTACAGTTCCTCATCAGCAACGGAACAAGCCCTGATGGAAAAGGACTGTGTGCCATTATCAGAAGTATGCTTCAGAAAGTGGACGATAAGAAACTTCTGGGAGTTAAAAGAACTTGTTCTAACCCAATGTAAAGAAACTAAGAACTTAGAAAAAAGGTTTGACGAAATGCTAACAAGAATAGACAATATAGAGAGGAATATAAATGAACGAACAGAGTTGAAAAACACAACACAAAAACTTAGCGAAATATGCACAAGTTTGAATAGCCAAATTGATCAAGCAGAAGAAAGGATATCAGAGGTCGAAGACCTACTTAATGAAATAAAACGAGGAGACAAGATTAGAGAAAAAAGGATAAAATGGAATGAGCAAAGTCTCCAAGAAATATGGGACTATGTGAAAAGACCTAATTTACGTTTGATAGGTGTACCTGAATGTGACAGAGAGAATGAATCCAAGCTGCAAAATACTCTTCAGGATATTATTCTGGAAAACTTTCCGAATCTAGCAAAGCAGCACAATATTCAACCCCAGGTAATACAGAGAAAACCACAAACATATTCCTCAAGAAGAGCAACTCCAAGGCACATAATCGTTAGATTCACCAGGGTTGAAATGAAGGAGAAAATACTAAGGGCAGCCAGAGAGAAAGGTCAGGTTACCCACAAAGGGAAGCCTATTAGACTTACATCAGATCTCTCAGCAGAAACCCTACAAGCCAAAAGAGAGTGGGGGCCAATATTCAACGTCCTTAAAGAACAGAACTTTCAGCCCAGAATTTCATATCCTGCCAAACTAAGCTTCACAATTGAAGGAAAAATAAAATCTTTTATGAACAAGCAAGTACTCAGAGATTTTATTACCACCAGGCTGGCTTTACAAGAGCTTCTGAAAGAAGCATTATACATAGAAAGGAACAACCAGTATTAGCCTTTCTAAAAATATACCAAAAAGTAAAGAGCATCAACATAAAGAAGAATTTACATCAACGAATGGATAAAATAGCCAGTTAACATCAAATGGCAGTAACCCTAAATTTAAGTCGACTAAATCCCCCAATCAAAAGATACAGCCATAACCTAATGATATGCTACATCCAGACTCATTTCACATCCAAAGATACACAAAGACTTAAAGGGATGGAGAAAGATTTACCAACCAAATGGAGAGCAAAAATAAATAAATACATAAAAAGCAGGAGTTGCAATTCTTGCATCTGATAAAATAGATTTCAAAGCAACAAAGATATAGTGTTAAAAGGATAATGCAACAATAAGAGCTAACGATCCTAACACCCAGATACATATGACTCATAAAGAGATTTAGACTCAACGAGACAGAAAATTAATAAGGATATCCAGGACTTGAACTCAGATCCAGAACAAGTAAACTCAATAAATATTTATAGAGCTCTCCATTTTAAATACACACAATATACATTCTCCACCTTAAATACACAAAATATTGATCGGCAATTATTAATACCCATTTTTAGAATAAAGCTACATTCCCATTTTCTCTTCCTCTTTTTCTTCCTCTTTCTTCCTCTCCTTCACTCCTTTTTTTCTTTCTTTCTTTCTAAAAAAAAAAAAGAGAAACCTGGGTGCAGAGTATATAGGAACTCTATACTATTGTTGCAATTAAAAAAAAAAGTTAGTTACAATCTGTACCTTGTGCTGACTTCCCATCTCACCCTGTAACTTAGAATGTCTTAACTCTCTGGGAATGCAGCCCAGTGGGTCTCAGCCTCATTTTCCTCAGCTCCTATTTGAGATGAAGTTGCTCTGGTTCAAATGCCTCTGACATTACGAATGAAGTATGTTCAATAAGAACTTGCTGCTTTTCTGATACAATTCAGCTTATTATTATTTGAATTGACTACAGTTTTTTATACTATTTTATCAAAAATTTGCTCTATGTACAAAAAATAAGGGTATGTCCCTAACTGTTAAAAGAGAGACAGTGTTAAGGCAAAAAAAAAAAAACAAAAAAAAAAAACAAAAAAAAAAACCTTATTCTGCCTTTCTTCACAATCAGATTTTATTGTTAAAAACTAAAATGATCAGATGATCACTGGTTCAGGTATTCAATGTGTAAACCAAAAACAAGATTCTAAGTCCTCCAAGCAACAGAATTCTAAGCCCCCAACCAATAGAAATCCCTCTTGGCCAAGGGAATTCCAAAGTAAACCTGAAAAACTAGTTCAGGCCATGATGTTGAGGGTGGGGTCACACATGCCTCATTATGCTCTCCTCCCTTTAGAATTCAGGCACAACTCACCAGCATTAACATTAAAACAGAGAATTTAGGATTGATAAAAACAGACTATAGCAATAAGATTCCAATTCCAGCCTGACTCCAGTAAAGAGCAGGCCCTGAAATAAATTATTTTACCCCCAAATATGTATTTTTTGACATATATTGAAATGGCCCTGAAAAGCTGTCTTTCGTGGGGGAAATTTATATTGTGTAAAGAATCCCCTTCCCTTTTCAGGTCCTTTCCTGATCCTGGTGAGATTAGCTGAGAGTCTAGCACGTTTTAAAGGTGTAAATAGGAAATATTTGCCATCTATTGCCTCCAAGGGTGCAATATGAGACTTTATCTACATAATAAGAACCTTGGTCTCCACAGCCTCTTATCTTAACCCAGAGACTCCTTTCTATTCTCTAGGCCTTTAGACAATAACTTAACTCTTTCAACCAATTAGCAATCAGAAAATATTTGAAAATGTTTGAATTTCAACAAAATGTTGAAAATGCATGACCGGAAGGTCCTGCTTCAAGTTGTCCTGCCTTTCTGGACCTTGCATGTATTGACTGATATCTTCCTGTAACTTTTGTCCCCATAGAATGTATAAAATCAAGTAATAACTTAACTACCTTGGGCATATGTTCTCAGGACCTTCCGAGGCCGTGCCATGGGTCATGGTCCTCACATTTGGCTCAAAATGAATCTCTTCCAGTATTTTATGAAGTTTGACTTTTTGTGTCAACAAATGGCCAAATCAAGGCTCCACCTGATTTTCTAGCATCGACACAGGATAGATTTTTAAACCTCATTTCTCTATTAAATGGATGTGAAAGAGAACTGCAAGTCCAGTGAAATATGCTCTGGTCACTTTTGCTAGCATCATCCTATTTGTTGTGTCCACTATGAAAGTGCTATTTAGAATGAATGATGCAATGAAACAACCACTAAACAGTTTTATCCCTAAGGAGAAAAAGTTATATATCTTGTCAGCCTATCTTTATAAACCAAATAAATATACTATTTCATTTCTTTTAAAATATTCCATTTATCATTTAAATATACTTTATTTGTAGAGGTATCATGAATATAGTTTTACTTTAAACACTTAAATGTTACAAAGTCTTCCTTGACCACTTCAATCCTACTACCTCCCACAAAGGCAAATTATCCTATCTGGTAGGTTTTTGTGTCTCTAGACCTTTTACTTTTTAAATTTGTGCATGAATAGGTGGAGCCCATAGTGATGATTTTCAATTCAAGCTGCACATTATAAGCATATGGGGTACCCTTAAATATACTGATAGCAAAACTGTCACCCAAACAAAATGAATCAGAATCTCTGCATGTCAGGCCCTGCAAAGATATTTTTTAAAAAGCTTCAAGGTGGTGCAACTGTTCTGAGTTAAGAATCTCTGGCAATACACAGTTTTTTTTTTTTTTTTAATTATATATAACACTTTATTGAACATAGTGTATTTCAGTTCTTGATGTTTTTCTGTGCTTATTGAAAAGCTCATGTAATTTAAAGAATTAAAATTCCTTAAATTTTTAGAAGTAAAATTTTTTTTAATTTAAAATTCTTTGTTTTTAAGAGATTGAGCCTACCCATCAAATGTGATTTTTTTTAAAAAACATAACACCAAAATGTATAGATAATATGAAAAGTTATCTTCCTTATAGCAGCCTAACTGATTGAACATTTAACTTCTACTATTTTATTGTCATATTTAAAGAACTCTAGTAAATTCTCACCAAACTCAAAACTGAAAATAAAACCCAAATCCCTTATCCCTTACTGTGACTCACAAAGCTTTACATGTTTTGACCCCCTCTTTCCCTGCCCCCTTTCTCTCCTGCCCCCAAGACTCAAGATGCACCAAACAACTTGCTGCTCCTTTAATTGACCAAGCCCCCATTTCAGCTCATAGGGGTTGTTCCCTCCATGTCCTTCCTGTGGTTTACTTCCTTTTTCACTCAAGTCTCTTCCCAGTATCCCCTCCTCAATAAAGCCTTCTCTGATCACACTTTCTGCCACATTTTCAAACATCACCCTGTGAATTAGAGTAGCATCCCAAAGAAGTTTTATTTCCCTATGAGGTATTTAGGAAAGCTTGGGAATTACAGTGGTCCTGGCATGGATCATTCTCTCTCTCCATCTCTCTCTCTCTCTTTTTAAAAGAATATTTCTTTTATTTATTCATTTTTTATTTTACTTTAAGTTCTGGGATACATGTGCAGAATGTGCCGGTTTGTTACAAAGGTATGCATGTGCGTTGGTGGTTTGCTGCACTTACCAGCCTGTCGTCATTCTCTTGAGATTGTGTAACTTTGGGACTACATTGTATAGAAAATAAAATATGTATTTTCCCTACAGATTACTCAAACCTTCATCATTAATATTAGGGATCTCAGGTGGTCTTAGAACTTTGAGGAACTCGTTATGAACCCTAGAGTCATATTTGCGAAGCTCATGAAAATAAATCAAAAGGAAGGAGGGCTATTTAGTGTACCTAGTAATGGTGAGAAATGCTAAGTTAAAAATGCCACGTTTTGTTGCTACTGGGTTTTCAGAATCTTTGAGTATTAATATTGGTTGAAAATTTCCAAGTTGTTATTGTATGCATATATACCAAACAGATTTGATCACAGAACTTTAATTATAGAACATCTTGAGGAATCAGGGCTTTTTGGTTCATATTGTAGAGTTTACTTTGTAGGGTTCTGTGTCCAAGATGGTTACAACAGCACTCAAATCACGTAGTAAAAGTATTATAACTTTCGCATTCTTTTTGTCAGTTGAGGGGATTCTATATGCTCTAAACTAGGATATAATATTTAAAAGGATAAGTAGAAATTTACTAAATATCTTCATAATTTCTCCTTTCCTGTTTCTTAAGTTTAACCCTCTTTTCAAGTTCTATCCTTATGAAATTATAAACCTATCAAATATTAAACCACAACCAATAAGAACAAGCCCCATTTAGCTGCTTCTCCTCTAACTACAGATCGCATCTCTCTCCTACCCCTTGGCTATGGGTCCTCAAAATATTGTCCTTAACTGTACTAATAGCCTATTCTCATTTCTCCACACACTCCGCTGGAGTGTGAGTCCACCAGTCTTCTGAAACCTCTCTCACTATATTCCCAATGGCTCCATATTTCTAAATCCAGTAGATTCTATTTAATAGTCTCCTTTCTTTACCTCTCAAGATCTTTCAATGTGCATAGTTCCCTTTGGAACACCTCTCTTGAATTCTGTGATTTCATATACTTCTGATTTCCCTTTTACTCTTCTATCCTCTCCCCTGAAGTTTCCTTTTCCTAACAAATGAGCAGAAAATATTGTTTGTTTGTTTGTTTTTAATACTTTTCCTTAGACTCCATTATCCCTGATACCCCTCTCTTCTTAATCTAAGGGCTTCACCTGTTCCATTCTACTTTCTTAGTATGAATTATATGCCATAGTGTAATGGCATGTCAGTAACACCTAGATTTAGATCTCTAGACAAAGTATCCATTTTGGGCTTCAAATGCACATTTGTAATTGCTTACATATGTATATATTCCATAGAACTTACAAATGCATTTCCAAAACCAAATTAATTAGTTCTTTCCATCTTCATTTAATGTTAGTATTCCTCTTCTTAGTAATTCTTTCTATAAGCAAGGATCTAGCTCCACATTTAGCTGCACTGCCCTTTGCAGCTATACAGTGCAGATATACAAATAATAATCACATATTATTTGTAAAACATCTAGCTCTCCTCTCCTGATGACAATATTATTCCATCTCAGTTACTGCTGAGCTCTCTCTACAATCCCAGTATCCAACTAAATGTCTACCACATAAATAATAGTTTAATAAAAAATAATTCTTTTCAAATGAATTTGGAAGTGTAGATTTTAATACATAAATTTTAATGATCATATATTCCAAATAAGTATTGAAAAATAAAAATACCTAATGTTTACTGGAAACATATTCTATAATACTCTATATTATAGTGGATTTCTTTCTTTTTTTTTTTTTTTTTTGGAGATGGAGTTTCACTCTGTTGCCCAGGCTGGAGTGCAATGGCACGATCTCAGTTTACTGCAACCTCCAACTCCTGGGTTCAAGCGATTCTTCTGCCACAGCCTCCTGAGTAGCTGGGATTATAGGCATGCATCACTACACCTGGCTAATTTTTGTATTTTTAGTTGACATGGGGTTTCACCATGTTGATCAGTCTGATCTCAAACTCCTGACCTCATCATCCATCTAGCTCGGTCTCCCAAAGTGCTGGGATTACAGGTGTGAGCCACTGCACCCAGCCTACAGTGTATTTCTTATGTTTTTGCTTCCTCCTTTAAAGGTCATGGTAACTCAAGGAGGAAAGCCATAATATCCTGTGGAAGCAGACACTAAAGTTTAGAGAGGTTAACTTGTCCAAACTTACAGACCCAGTTATTAATAAAGCTCACATAATTTTTCTGTCAGAACTTTCTCTCTTTGGCAATCTGTGTGATCATGTGGAAATGGTTATGTAAAAGGTTATACACTTGTATAAATAAATAGAGAGCTAATCAGAACTTTGAAAGTCACCTGTTGGTAGTGGTTAGCAATCAATCTGTTAAATAAACAATTTTAAACAGGTGGAGAGTATATTAATCTCAAAATCAAATACTAGAATGCAGTTGAAATTGCTCAAGTTTATATCAGTTGAAATCAAAATAGGAACTATGTTGCTCCTGACAACTATGATGTTCTGATAGTTGAGGACATAGTTACTCCTGAGAAGTTATGACAGTGGCTAAGTACTGCTTGCATTGCTCTATTTACACCATTCAACGTACAGTTTGAATAAACTGTACTTTGATTTCCTAATTAGCATGATGGCAGCAATGTCTACAGTGTACTATTTTCATTTCCCTATATGTCAAATCATTAAGACTTTTACTAATAAATCTCATGTCCCCCCCCCCCCGCCCCTGCCAAGACAGGGTCTGTTGCACAGGCTGGAGTACAGTGGCACCATCGCAGTTCACTGCAATCTCGACCTCCCAGGCTCAAGGGAGCCTCACACCTCAGCCTCTCAAGTAGCTGGGACTACAGGTATATGCCACCATGCCTAGCTAATTTTCTTCTTCTTCTTCTTTTTTGGTTGATACAGGGTTAGTTATATTGTTCAGACTGGTCTGAAACTCCTGGACTCAAGTGATCCTCTTGCCTCAGCCTCCCAAAGTGTTGAGATTATAGGCATGAGCCACCACATCTAGTCACTTCTCAGGTCTTTAGTGATTAGGGTATCACTGTTTTACAAACTCTGGGCCTTATGAAGGACACACAGTATATTTAAATACGTAGCAATAGGCAAGGTCATGATTTCCAACTTCTCTGGTACAAATGCATGGAATATCATATTGTATCTACAAATTTAAACATCATTAAGTCATTTTCAAAGGAATTCAGAAGGTATATCTATTTTAGTAACTATTATTGCCTAAGAGAAAAAAGTAAAATAAATATCTGTAATCATTAAATCCTTTAATAGCAAAAAGACACCATCATGGAATCCAGAAGTGGATTTTTGCCATAAACTCTAGTTACTTAATGTAAACCAACTAATCTTCTTTGAGCCTTTTTTTTTTTTAAATTAAGGTGGTTATACTATGTTGTTTCTTAAGAGCCAATTTAAAATCCTATGTTCTTAGGAAAAGCCAAGGTCAGATCCGTAATTGAACTACACTTAAATAAGAACATTATCACTAAGTCACAGAGATAAAGAAATGATCTTGGAGTTCAGCGACTCCAAGTTCCCCTTTTACACATGAGAGGGAAACTGTAGCCAGAGAAATAGGTTGAGCAAACTGGGGAGAAAGCTAGAAATGGGAATCAGTAAAATACCTGACTCCTTGCTTTATAAACTATTTGCGGAAGGGCATACTTAGCATTTCCTTGTTCTTTGAAGAAAGGTGACAGGAGAAAAGGGGGATTTACCTCTTCCTTTAATGTTAAGAGCATGGAAAAGGCTTTGTTGTTGTTTTCATTGTAATGCTTTCCAGTGGTCATTTACAAGGTCCAGTGGCCATTTACCAGGTCCACTAAACTGGGCGAGGGAGTTCAAATCACTCCTCTTCCTTTATCCTTACTATGCTTTTGCTCTCTATTTTTATTGTTCCTATAACAAGGTTTCCAGGAATTACATTGGTAGGAATTCAACTGGCATCCTTTGGAGGTAACCAGATGCCCAGCTGTTCCTGGAGGAGACATATGGAAGTGAGTGAGTTCTTCTTGTAGATTTTACTCAGTTACTCTTTTTTTGGGTGGGGTCAACTATGGTTCTTTGGATAATACTGTAAGTTTCATTTGCCAAGTAATTTTATATGTTTGGATATAAACTTTCAAAATAAGTGGATTTCAAATATATTTTAATGTAAAATAACTATATAGCAAAATATAAAGTAGGGAGAAAATAAAATTATTTTGTTTCTACCTTACAAACAGAATTATGAGTACTTTGAATATACTTAACATACAAACATTTCCTTACTCCTACAATTTGAATTCATTTTTTTAAAAAACTTAGCATTATAAAATAAGCATTTCCCTGTGCCACAGACTTTGTAATCATCATCAAACATTAATCATAATTATTGTGTTATTATTAAGTAACAACTGGTCTCTTTGAAATGACTCATAACTAAAAAAATTAATCTAGAGATATTGCAAATTGTGTATATACCATAACTCTTTTGTATTTAGCAAGCGCAAGCAATACTTTTATTTGTTACAGTGTATTATTTGATATTAAGTTTAATCCTCAGGAAAGTAACTAATGTTGAATAATATATTATTCAGTAAAAAAGTTTCACTTCAAGAAAAATAAGAAATCTTACACTAAATGGAATTAATGCTTCAAAATTCATATTTCATATTTTAAAATTTTGGATATAGATTAATACTATGAACTTATCAAGTCCTATTATTTTATGGCCCAACCTCTATTGCAGGACTTACAGCGGTCATTATTTGCATACTTACTGCACTTCTGGGATTTACATAATCAATCCCAAGGGTAGTCATGGCTTTCACAATAGCTAGGATGGATTGCAATGTGTTACTGTAAATTACTGCTTTGAACTCCATGCATTCTTGCTCACTGTAACCATTCTTATGGATGATCCTATAATTTAAACATGAAAAGTTTTGTGAGTTGAATAATTGCTTGTAACACTAAAGCACATCAAAATAAATTGCTTGAGTAAAATTATAGTATATATTCATTACAAAGGAATTTTGACCATACGTATATGCTAAATCTGAACAATTTTATGCCTTTGGACTTCTATTATCATTGTTATTTATACAATATTTTATTTCTTGGCGACCCATGATAAATAGAAAAGTACATAGGAATTGTTATTTAAAAATACTTTTTAAAAATGGGTAAATCATAAGCATTATACTTTGAAAGCCCCTTTTTTTTAAGAGAAAAATTTCTAGATTCCCAGGACAAAGATATATACAGAGTTCTGAAAGTTGACCTTGTGTTTACAACCCGATGTCTAGAGGAAGTGAAGTCATTTCGATCATTCATGTCTTTTCCTATCATTCTGGAAAATAGGAGTGCCTGCTTTCTATTTACAGCATTAACAAAGGCATTTTTTTTAGTACAGGTAATTGCCCTCTGTTAAATCTCTTGACAGTTCTCCATCTGTGTACGTGCCACTGAGTTATAAAAGTTGAAACTCTCGAGATTTTATTTGGCTGAACTCTTCCCTACCTTCCACTCATTCAGTCAAAATCAAGATTTTACTAGTAGTTTTGGAATAATCGCTTAAAATAGATTTACCTATCAAAAGCTAAAATGGTTACATGTGCCAGTTATGTATTTTTGCATTTTTATTGCAGAATATGTTTTTGTTCCTTTCTGTTTTTTCTTATTGTTTTGAAGTGCTTTGTATTAATTAGGCATCTTTTTGGATGTCATCTTACTAAAGATTTATATTGTATCTACACATATAAAGGCTTTAGCATGGGGGGAAGAACACAAACACGTCTTTAATGTCTTTGAAGTTATTAGAACCTTCATATTCAAGAAATCTGAACTGAAAGAGTAATGGCAGGGCCTATATTTATTATATGTTAATTTTTTATATTTGATTACCAATCATTTCTGAATTTCTACTTTAAACATGGTTATGTTTGTCCTGCTGCCTTAAACCATTAAGTAACTTAAGTAAATAAATAAAAACAGACAAAGGCTGTAGAAAAAAATGCAGTAAAATATCTTTATGGATAGATCAGGAATAAGCTTATTAAAGAAATCCCAGTTTTCTGTCAAACTGAACTTGGAAAATTATTTTAATTATTAAATTAAAATGGCAACTGTGAGTAAACATGGACATTGGTTTTCTTCATGAAACAAGTTCTGACTGTTATCAGAAGACGAGGAAGCACTTATCACAAAGCAAAATAATAAAAACAGATGTAAAGATGTCCAGTTGAAGTGGGACTTTAAACAAACATCATTTTTTCCAGGAGCTGCATATGTAAATTTCTGTGAGATAGAGCACTTCAACTCCTTAGATGCTTCCTAGGTCTGTTGAAATTAATAGGCTTTTACTGGGCATTTTCTGTGACATACTATGTTATGTGTTAAAGAGAATACATCATATAAGTCCCTTCTTTCCAAAACCATAGACTGGAGCTCCACTGTGTAATATATTAGTCACTGGCTGATTAATTAAAATTAAATAAAATTAAAAATTTAGTTTCTCAATCACACTGTCAACATTTCAAGTGGCTATTAAAGCCACATGTGGCTAGCAGTTGCCATATGTCAAGATAAGATAGAGAACTTTCCTATCACCACACAAAGTTCTGTTGAAGAGTACTGGTTATAAGAAGGCAGAGCATATAAAGCGATTTTTGAACATTATGATAATGTATAGGAAGAAACTCTGCAGGTAGTAAGATGCTATAGAAAAGAAAAAGTGATAAACTCTATTAGAAGTGGTTATAAAGATCAAAGAAATCATCCTGGAAGCAGTGATAATCAGCTGATTGTTCAAGGGAGTTATTCCTAGATGGTCAAAAGGAGAGAGAATCATGCTAGGCAGAAAGATCAGTATGAGCCAATAGATGCTTACAATTATCAAACGTTCAATATGTGTTAAGCACTGTTGTATGTGCTTCATCTATCTTATCTTCTTATTTATCACAAAAAGCCCTTTAAAGTAGATACAATTATGATCGACATTTTATAAACAAGAAATGTCAGCAATACCCCCAACTTATTCAGTTATTGTGTGTTACAGCTGGGCCACAAACACAATCTGATTTCAGCTCATGATCTTAGCCCCAAAGCTCAGCCTTCTATAGTGTGCTAGTCTACAGGCATACAAAAGGTCAGCATTAGTGAAGCAGGAAGTAGGAGGGGAGAAATTACAGGACAAAAGAATAAAAACATCAGCAAGAATTGGACTCCAGTGCTTGTGTGCCAGGACAAGGAACTTGATCTTGATAACGCCGGTGAAGAGTTGAATTCAGGAGATACAATCAGCTTTAAATGAATCAGTTCGTGGCAGTGTGGATAATGCAATGAAAAGAAGGGAAGAGAGGTAGAAGCTCCTTAGGAAGATACTGAAATAATCTAGGTCAGAAATGATGAGGTTTTGAAATAAAGCAGTGGAGATAATTGGCGTGTTGGAGACAAATTATGTAGATGTGGCATGACTTAGTGAAAGGGTGAAGGTTTAGCATAATGACACTGAGATTTATTGCATTGTAGGCTGATGGTGTTGTAATTAATGTTAGGGCAATAGAGGCCAGATGAGAGATAAGACTGTTTATTCTGATTTGGACCTAGCCAGATAATACAGCAGTAGATGTATCCACCTCTCTAATTTAGACAAAATGTGTGAGTTTGAAAGAAATATTCTGAAACAGTTGGCTTGAAGATTCTAGTGAAAATCATAGAAATCCAGTAGTTTTCATTTGATGAAAGTACAGAGTAAGAGAAGTACCAGTGTCTCCTGGCACATCAGATACACAAACATTTTAAATGTTCAGAACATTTTACACAAACGTTTTAAATATTCTTCTATCTCTAATCAGAGATAGAAGAATAAAGGAAATAGAGTTAGCCACCTGAGAAAGAGTTATAGAAGCTGAAGAAAAGTTTTCATAGGGAAAAGTGATGTCATATGAAATTAATGTGAGGACTTAAGAAGACTTCATATAAAATGGCTATTCAGAGATGATATAATAAATAATCTTTGTAAGGGCAACTTCCGCAATTTACCAGAGGCAAAAGTGTGATGCAAATAAGTAAAGAGAGCTAACTTTGATTATTCTTTGCAGAAATTCTACTGAGAAAAGGAAAGATAAGGCAGAATGAGGAGACTTGCTCTTTTTACATAATAAGAGAAAGAAGTGCTCATTGTAGAAAATGTGAAAAGCCTAACAATATTAAAAGCAAAGGTGCTTTAAATTTTTAAGCATAAGTGGAATTTTGAAAAATTCCACTATTGAGAGAAAAATTATTTGAACACTGGTGTATGTTCTTTCATTTAAAAAGTATCTATTTGATCATACTTGAGATTAAGATGTTCATGCTCCAGGTGCAGTGGTTTACAACTATAATCCCAGTACTTTGGGAGGCTGAGGCAGGTGGATCACTTGAAGTCAGGAGTTTGAGACCAGCCTGGCCAACATGGTGAAACCCCATCTCTACTAAAAATACAAAAATCAAACAAAAGAAATTAGCTGGGCATAATGGCAGACTCCTGTAATCCGAGCTACTTGGTAGGCTGAGGCAGGAGGATTGCTTGAATCTGAGAGGTGGAGTTTGCAGTGAGCCGAGATTGTGCTACTGCACTGCAGTCTGGGTGACAGAGCAAGATCATTTCCCTCCTTTTCTTCTTCTATCCTCCTCCTCTTCCCTATTCCTCCTCTTCCCTCCTTTTTTATATAAAATAAAATATAAAATGTTCATGCAATTTTGTATCCCGGTTTTTTAGTTAACGTAGCATTTTCTCATATTAAAACCTTCTCATATACATATGATTAATACATGATTTGTAATAGTTATATAATATGGCTATTGAAAAATGAATAGTTCTATAACTTTGCAACCTAATTGCTTATGTTTCATTTTAATTTGTGGTACTTTATTCTATCCCATATTTCATTATCTTAAATAGTGATATAAGACTTTATACAGGCTTTTATATTTTATATTTTGAATTACTTTATTTTCACACTTTTGCATATTATGTTATTTAATTTTTGAGAGTTATCAGAATCATATTTAGAAGATCAATAATTGCAATTTTCCCAGCTTACTATGTATATTAAAACTACTATTTTTTATAAATTTTCAGTAACATGTAATTTTATAAGTAACAATTAACAATATCCAGTTCTCAAAACCTCATTCTTAGTAGGTAATACTATTTTTAAATTATTTGTCAAATTTACTACAATGAAAAATTACCTCATTGATTGATTTTTAACTTTATAATTAATGAGGTTACCCTAAAATACATTATCTATTGAATTTTGTCATTTGTGAACTCTCTGTTCATAGCCTATCCCCATTTATGTATATTGGGAAGCTTATTGTTTTACTTAGCAATCTATGGAACTTTGTATACTAGTCACCAATTATTTATCATATTTATTATAAAATTTTTTCTAGTTTTCTGATTTTGGTTTAATTTTTTTATGGTTTACTATATTTAAAAGTTTTAATTTTTACATAGCCAAATAATGTTTTTTGTTTTTTTTTTTTAACTTAAGCTGGCAGAGAATGGAGAAATGAAAAAAGATAAGAGAGGTTCAACCATGGTCATAGCCTGGGAGACAAGAGCAGGCAGACACTGTGATAACGTTATAAATGAATGCTAGATGACTTAGTTGCAAGGATGGACCTGAAATCTCAGAAATAGTACAATCCCAGGGAAGAGAATAAAGGAGCTCTATTTTTCAGAGACAAAAGGAAAGATCAAACATTTGGTTGCAGATAAGTGAAGCTTAAATATTGGTTGATATGAAACTTACATGATATTATTACATAAAACAGTGGCTTAGACTGAAACCAGTTCCATTATTGACTGGCAGACATAAAGTACATCCCTGATAAAGTATGTCCCAAAGAACAAGATCCTTTAATACATAACTTAAAAATATACTCAAAAATGGTCCTCCTCCTCTTCATCCTCCTTTTTCCTCCTCCTCTTCCCTCCTCCTCCTTTTCCCTCCTTTTCTTCTTCTATCCTCCTCCTCTTCCCTCCTTTTCTTCTTCCCTCCTCCTCCTCTTCCCTCCTCCCCCTCTTGCCTCCTCCTCCTCTTCCCTCCTCCTCCTTTTCCCTCCTTTTCTTCTTCTATCCTCCTCCTCTTCCCTCCTTTTCTTCTTCCCTCCTCCCCCTCTTCCCTCCTCCCCCTCTTCCCTCCTCCTCCTCTTCCCTCCTCCCCCTCTTCCCTCCTCCTCCTCTTCCCTCCTCCTCCTTTTCCCTCCTTTTCTTCTTCCCTCCTTCTCCTCTTCCCTCCTCCTCTTCTTCCCTCCTCCTTCTTCCCTCCTCCTCCTCTTCCATTCTCCTCCTCTTCCCTTCTCCTTCCCTTTCTTCCATCTCCTTCTGCTGCTATTACTGCTGCTTCTGTTTCTTCTTTTACTTCTTTTTATCAACAATTATCCTTTAATATTCTCTAGCAGTAACAGAGCCAGGAGGTTTCACCCATTTACCTTTACTTATCAATTACCATTTGTTTAGGTGGACATTGCATTCTTGAGTTATGGCATTTTTGTTTTTGTTATTTTCATATTAAGGAATTCAGGTCTAGTTATTTCATTTTAAAAAGGAAAAAGAAAAAGGAAATGCAAAAATACCTCAAAATTCATGATAGTAATTAAGCATTTTATTCTCAGCTAGCCAAAATGCCAATGAGATTAAAAACGATGTTTTCTCAAAGATTCAAATGGATCACTGATTGACATATTTTTAAATATTTACAGTTAATGCTCACATTATAAAGCCCTTGATATTCCCAGATTAATATAACCAAAATATAATGCTTCAAACATTTGTCTTGTTGAGAGGCACATTTTTTAAAAATGGAAATTATAATATTATTCATCTGCAACATTTTCTGCTAAAGAATGCAAGGTATATTTGCACAGGAACTATGACCACTCTGCTATGACTCATGATTTAGAAAAGACTGTCAATCAGCATTTGCAAAAGCATATATTTTAAGAATTGTCAAATATATGGACAGACATCAAATATTAAACATTTGAGACAGTTGTGTACCTACTTCATTTGTTTAACAATAGTACTTTTCCCAGATTCTCCCGCTCCTGCAACATAAAAAGAGGAATATTATTAACTGATATACCAAATTTGTATAGATATTAAAAGCTAACTATCACTTTTCATAGAGAATCTTTAATTTTTTTTTTTTTTGTAGGCTTAGGGGGTACAAGTGGAGTTTTGTTACATGCATATACTGTGTAGTGGTGAAATCTAGTCTTTTAATGTACCCACCATCTGAATGTGTACATTGTACCCAACAGGTAATTTTTCATTACCATCTCCCATGCTCCCACCTTTACAAGTCTCCAGTGTTTATTATTCTACTCTATATGTGTATGCATTTTTTAGTTCCCACTTATAAGTGAGAACATGTGGTATTTGACTTTCTGCTTCTGAACTGTTTTACTTAAGATAGTGGTCTCCAGTTTCATCCATTTGCTGCCAAAGACATGATTTTGTTGTTTTTCATGGCTGAGTAGTATTCCATGGGTGTGTGTGTGTGTGTGTGTTCAGTTTTCTATTGATGGGCACTTAGGTCTATTCCATGACTTTGCTATTATAAATATTGCTGCAATAAACATACAAGCTCAAGTGTCTTTTAATAATAATATGGGCTGGGCATGGTAGATCATGCTTGTAATCCTAGCACTTTGGGAGGCCAAAGCAGGTGGATCATCTGAGGTCAGGAGTTTGAGACCCACCTGACCAACATGGAGAAACCCTGTCTCTATTAAAAATACAAAATTAGCTGGGTGTGGTGGTACATGCCTGTAATCCCAGTGACTAGGGAGGCTAAGGCAGGAGAATCGCTTGAATCCAGGAGGTGGAGGATGTGGTGAGCTGAGATCGTGTCATTGTACTCCATCCTGGGCAACAAGAGTGAAATTCCATCTCAAAAAATAATAATAACAATATATTTTCCTTTGAGTAGATATCCAGTAGTGGGACTGCTGGATCAAATGGTTGTCCTATTTTTAACCCTGAGAAATAGCCATACTGCTTTTCCATAGAGGTTGTACTAACTTACATGCCACCAACAGGGTATAAGCATTCCCTTTTCTCAACATCCCTGCTATTATCTGTTGTTTTATGACTTTTTAATAACAGCCATTTTGACTTTGTGTAAGGTGATCTCTCACTGCAGTTTTAATTTGCATTTCTTTGATGATTACTCGTGGTGAACATCTTCTTATGTGATTGTTAGCCATTGGTATGTCTTCTTTGAAAAATGTCTGTTCATGCATTTTGCCCGCTTTTTGATGGGGTTATTTGCTTTTTTCTCGTTGAGTTTGAATTCCTTGTAGATTCTGGATATTAGTTCTTTGTTCGATGAGCATAGCTTGCAAATGTTTTCTCTCATTCTGTAGGTTGTCTGTTTACTCTGTTGATTATTTATGTGCAGAGCTTTTTAGTTTATCCCATTTGCCTATTTTTGTTTGTTACATTTGCTTTTGAAATCTTAGTCACAAATTATTTGCCTAGGCCAATATCCAGAGAGTTTTTCTTCCAGGATTTTTACCATTTCCGGTCTTAAGTCTTTAATCCATCTTGAGCTAATTTTTGTATGTGGTGAGAGATATAGGTCCAGTTTCATTTTTCTGTATATGGCTAATTTTTTATTATGGAAAATCTTTAACAGATACCTCTCCTAGTGTATCTTCGAAAGCAAACATTATATACTGTCAAGGAAAAAAATATATTACTGCATTTGAATATAATTTGAGAAGCTTATATCTCCTGGCTTTGCAACCCCAAAAAATTGATCCTCAACTTCATAGAAGTTGATCACTAGATTACTCTCATTCTTCCAGAATGTCTTTTCATATACACTATTGATTGAATAGCAAGAAAAATACCCAACAACTAGGTAATAACCTTTGATTTTTCAGAATAGTACAAAGTCTATTGTCATTGGAGGTTGGGAACTTGTCTCCAGCATCCTATCTACCTTGGTATATAGATAGTATAATGGCTTCTGTTTTAACAAAGGAATGTTGCTAATAACACTAAGTAATTCTAAGGAGGCTGCAGGTAAGAGTCAATATGGCAATATTTAAAAATGAGTTATACATATCTGGGAAGGAGCAGGGCCTGGGCAAAGGAGGAGCTGGCCGTAATATTATAGAGAAACGTGTTACATTTATCTGGAACAGCTGTTTTAGTTGATGATATGCAATATAACACTTTATTTTGTTATCTAGTGAACTTTGCAAACATCATGTACAGGAATACAAAATGCACATTATAAAAGATAAAACATAAATTTCTGGTGAAAAATCAGTAGTTGCTTCATGCTATGCCTCAAGTTGTTTTCAGGACATTGCTTGAATCTACTTCGTTATTAAGGTATTTTTTTTTAATTTTAGAAGTTTTTTTGGAAATGAAAACTACAAAGTCTAGGCTTAAGTGTTTTTTCTGTCCTTGTAGGTGTGTGTGAGTGCATGTGCGTGCATGTGTGTGCATGTGTGTGTGTGTGTGTGTGTGTGTAATATCGTCAGTAAGTCTTTTAACTCCTTAATTTCCTCACCTATCAGCCAAGAACATCTACTTCACAAGATTATTAGAATACTTTAGACATCATAAGCATAAAATTGTTTGCAAACTACCATGCAAAATCAAACACAAAACAATGTTAATTGAGAACACAGCATCCAAAATACTTTGCCTTTTTTCATGAAGAGAAATCTAATGTTATTGTAGATACACTACATGTATTCAGCAAATGATGCTGGAGCAATTGAATATCTACATGAAAAAAGAATACTGACTCACATCACAATATACTAAAAATTAATTTGAAATGGCTTATAAACTTATATATAAAAACTAAAGCCATGGAAGTTCTAGAGAAATAGTTGAAATATCTTTGCAACCTTGAATTCACCAAAATTCTCTTAGATAATGTATAAAACACTGAACCAACAAAAAGTAAAAATATAACAAATTGGACTTGATCAAAATAAAATGAAAAAGGACAAGCCACTGACGAGGAGAAAACATAAATAACGTGTCCCAGTAGAATAAATGCAATGGGGTTTGGGAGGATTAGTATAGAGATGTTTCAAATGATTAATAGTGCAGGAATATGGCTGGGTGCAGTGGCTCACACCTGTAATCCCAGCACTTCGGGAGGCTGAGGCTGTTGGATGATGAGGTCAGAAGATCAAGACCACTCTTGTCAACATGGTGAAAGCTTGTCTCTACTAAAAATACAAAAAATTAGCTGGGTGTGGTGGCATGTGCCTGTAACCTCAGCTACTGGGAGACTGACTCAGGAGAATTGCTTGAACAAGGGAGTCAGAGATTGCAGTGAGCCAAGATTGTGCCAGTGCACTCCAGCCTGGGTGACAGAGCGAGACTATGTCTATAAATAAATAAATAATAAATAAATAATTTTAGAAAGAGTGCAGAAATGCCATATGAAAACACTAAAAATAACTACGGCTCTTGAGAATTAAAAAGTGAATTTGATGAAAATTACTGCAATCTGTAAGGTATGGAAAGAATTAAATCTTAAAATTTTGACTTATCTATGAATCTTAGACATGGGGATGTGGGGGAGGAGTAAATTCAGGCAACTTGTTGAAGTTTGAAAATTCTGGATTTACAGGCAGGAGAAAAGCAGGAAATCACCAAACGTGGCTAAGGTCTGATAATAAAAGTTGGTTCATAACAATTTTAGATAAAATAAGTTATAAATATCTAAAGTGTTATTGCAGGAAAATGCAGCATTTAATAATTGATATGAAATCATATCTTTAGAATGTATCTTCAGGCTACAACCAAAATTTACCAGCAGAAATATGGTCTCGACCTACATGGACCAAGGGCCTGATCTAAAATAATGGTTTTTGAGAACTAATTTTTATGTCTTTAGAAGAAGCAAAGGTCTTCATGTATTACTGGCAGTTCCAAAAATTAGGTCATAGGACATCTTTGACATCTCAAGGTATCTGTCAATTTTGGACAGATTTCAATTTAACACAATTAAGGCAATTTTGAGATTCCCCAGGAAAATCCCAAATTCAGTAAAACTGGTAGGCATAGACATATCCTTGACTACTCATTGTAGTCAACAGCCTCATTTTACTAAAAGTAGCAAAATTTTATGTAAGCCAAAGTAGTATAACTTTTGGTAACCCCAAGTCCCCACATTTCTTTGTTGTTTTGGTATTTGTTTTTCTGAGACGGAGTCTCGCTCTGTCACCCATGCTGGAGTGCAGTGGCAGAATCTCGGCTCATTGCAACCTCCACTTCCTGGGTTCAAGCAATTCTCCTGCCTCAGCCTCCTAAGCAGCTGAGATTGGCATGCACTACCACGCCCGGCTAATTTTTGTGTTTTTAGTAGAGATGAGGTTTCACCATGTTGCCCAGGCTGGTCTTAAACTTTTGGCCTCAAGTGATCTGCCTGCCTCAGGCTCCCAAAGTGCTAGGATTACAGGTGTGAGCCACCCCACATGACCCAAACTAATTAAATTTCTAACTCAACTCTTGCCCAGTCGGTCTTCATTTCCATATTCTACCATTTTTTCTAAACTCTTTTCTTCTTCTACATGGTTATGAATACTTCATATATTATTTACAACATATTGTATACTGTATATCATTTAGAACATCTTTAATCACTGCAAGATTAATTTCACATTGAAAAGAATCTTTGTTTCATTCACTGATTTAGCCAAAGCACCCAGAACAGTGCCTAACTCAGTAGTAGAATCTTAAAAAAAACAAATGAATTCTTTGACTCATGCTTCAGAAATGAGATTTTGTCCTTTGCACTACATAACATTTTTTCTCACTGAAACGTTTCTTAAGCCTTGATGAGCAGATATGGCTACATCTAAATTTAATTCTATTCAGGACAATTTTTTTTTTTTTTTTTTTTTTTTGGCCAAAGCATACATTTACATACATATGTGAATGCATCTAGTTTCTGCAGTTGTCTGAAACAGCTGTTCACCTTATGTGATAGTGAGGAAATAGGAGTGGTAAAGCTATGGGAAATAATGTTTCATTGCCTGGTGATGATATATAGATTCTTTCCCTTGGATAAACCTTGAGAAGACACCTCTCCATGATTTTATGCTAGTCGGCTCTCCACCATAGGTAGTGAAATATGACAATAAAGTTGATAGATGCAAAAATCAAAGTAACTTGCTAAAATTTCTTTACATAATCAAACACAAAGTGACAGATTGGTCATAACAATCTCTTTTAATAGAAGGCTGCGATGCCCAAGAATGAAACAGTTGAGAATAAAATAAAATCACCTTGCCCATTTTCAGAAGACAAATGACTATATCATTTTGCATAACTGAGAGTTATTTGTTTGTGAGAGTGGCAACAGTAAATCAATGAGGTTTGCACAATAATCTGGTTTACTGGCTTTAAATAATTCACTATTTTGCTGTAGGAAGTGCATCACTTTGAAAAAAAAAAAGTCATTTAATACTATAAAATTGTACTGGATAGGTTTTGTTTCACAATCTCTAACAACGGAACCAAATATTAGAAAATGTAGCATTATCCTGTATAAATGACAGAATATCTCATTTCTCACTGCCTTAAATTACAGAGCAATGGGGATTTCGAAGAAAAGTCAATGGGCTCAGTGGGAACTCCAGTACTTGCTCATGCTGGTGTATTTAATGTTGTATTTTGTTCAACCAGAGTGTTGAACTAGACATGAGAAAAATGTCTCGTTTCTGAATGTCAATTAAATTTATGTAAATGATGATATAGTATCTACAATTTCTACAATGAAGTGAAAATAATTTGGAGCACTTTCTTATAAATGAATTATCTACCTTGAGATATTGAGCCTAATGAGAAAAAGTAGGTCAGTGATTTTTCAGAATTGTACCAGCGTAAGTATTATAGATAAATGTTTTATCAATTAAAAACCACCTTTGGACAGATTAAAAAATCACAACCAAATTTTATTTTATTCACTCTGTATTATTGACTAGTTGGAAATTTATCAAAAATTTGTGGAAAAAGTGACTTTTAGACTATGTCAGAATTCGTGTACATTCAGAATGGTCTTCTGTACTTCATAAATATGGCCATTTGGTAATCATACTGATGACACTAAGTTGTGGCATTTCAAAAGTATTTCTAAGGCTTCAGGGTATGTTAGTGTATAGCAATTCTTTGTAACTTAGCTGGTAATTCATGCTGTGTTTAAGGTAAGCAGAGTAGTCTATCACTTTTTTTTAAAATAGCATGTACTTTTAAATGAAACTACATATTGAAAGTTAATATTTTCCCTTGAAAGTCTTTAAAAAGGTATCTGTACTACCCTTGCTCTATGTGGTGACTTCAGTCTTCTGTGTAAAGGTCCAGTATAGTCAACTACAGCATTAACAGGAAGATTCCTAAAGAAAAGCCTATCTACTTAAAACCTCATTTATTGTTTGGAACTCTATTGCAAAGTTATTTCAAAAATAATTATTGAGCCCTATTCTCACAATGATTCTAGGTCGTAGTTCACAATACCTGTTTCAGTCTGGTAAGATTAGATGATGTTACAGAGCCAAATTTAGACATTATAACAATGTGTTTGCATATGCTGATGGTGTCCTGAAATAATCTCTTCCTTCCAAATTGTGGTCATCATTCATATTAGTTTCTGGGTCAAGGGATACCAAGAGAATTTTAACAAGATATGCATTTGTTTCTTTGAAATAGTTAATGTTTCAAATAATTACATATTTACATTTATACTTATTTCACACTTACTCATAAATTAATTTTTAATAACAATAAGGAATCCTCTTCCTTATTGAAGAATGTGAAAATATTAAAAACAATTTTAAATCTACCCAATATCTATAACTATTACTAAACTTTGATTGAGGACACACAAGGCTTAATTGCTCATTTGGGATAACTTGTTCAAACAAGCAAAATGAGATTAGAACATTCTGCCTTGAAATCACACGTAAGATTTTTTTTTTGTAGGTGGTCTTAAAAATCACATAATTGTACAGTAGAAAGAAACCTTAGAAATCAACCAGCTATGCACATCTCTTCAGTCTATCCTTGAGATAAATGAATCTAATAGAGATTATGATAATCATCCAAAGTTTCAGATCTGTCTTAAAGAAACTACATATTCTGACTCTTCTTTTTAAGTAGGCACTGATAAATAGCAAAATGGTTTCAACACTTTATAAATTATTTTAAATATATTTATTATAAATTAATATGACAGCAGGTACATTTTTTTTTTGTTTTGAGACAGAATCCAGCTCTGTTGCCCAGGCTGGAATACGGTAGCATGTTCATGGCTCATTGCTGCCTTGGCCTCCTGGGCTCAAGCAATCCTCCTGTCTCAGTCTCCCAAAGTTCTGGAATTACAAGCATGAGCCACTGCACTTGGCCTTGAAAGCAGTGTACTTCCATAGACATATTGGTATTGCTGTGTCAGCTTGTCATTCATAGGTAGACGGTTGGCTTAAAAGATTTTTAAGGTAGTCTCTTTTGAACCAACTTAATTTTGTTCTACTTAATATTTTCCTTTTCATGGAGGAACACCAAAATTCTCTGTCCTGTCCACATGACAGCTCCTCATACAGCTGGATTCATGGTAGGAAAAGGGGATGGGCATAGTCATGCTTTGGAGCTAAATATGAGCTTGTACTCATCTCTGACTGTGACTAAGTGTCTTGATCCAATTCGGTCTCTCTGAAAATCAGTTTCCTCCATTATAAAATTGGGTTAAGACATAGGAGGATTAGATTACAAATATAAATTACCTAGAACATAATCTAATATATAGTGAATTCTAAGTACTTTCTATTATTCGAAGAATGTGCTCATATCTGTTTAAAGAAATACTCCAAATATAATATGATCCACTTCTTTACTCCTTTCTTGTGGAACATGATTTTTTAGAGTATTTATCTTCTGAACCACACCCCATAGGAAAGCCAATGTCTTTCTGAAATGTGGTACTGAAAATTGTGCTGTAGATATCAGATTTATGAACAATAAGGACATTCTGCCAGCTACATCTGCCTCACTTCTGGTGCTTGTTTATAAATAAGTAATTTTTTAAATAGAGATCATGATTAGTTTGCTTCATTTCCTTCTTTTCTTTCTTTTTTTTTTCTGTGTGTGTAGCTTTATCAGCTTTTTAAATTTTTGGCCTATATTTAGCATGTAAAGTTTTTCTATTTTTTTCACATCTGCTCTTACCAAACAGATTCTCCCACAAACCACATGTATGTAATTGATTTTGAACCTCAATAAAGATATTTATTAAATTCTATTTTGTTTATTTGCAGCAAACATTTCTGCTAGTTGAGGTCATTTGGAATTCTGACTTTGTTTTGTCACCATATCCTTCCAAACTGAATCTCAAGTTTGAAATGCCTGCTCCATCCACCTTCACCCAAATCCCTGATAGGATTATTGAAGAGAACAAGGTCAAGGGCAGGAAACTGTGTCATTCTTTAGAGTCTGTTCTGTTAACAGGAAACCCATTAATCAGCACAAGTCCTTGTTCACTATCTGTAGTCAACAACGCTAAATGTTTCCCGATACGTATGATAATTATTGAAGGTTTTTGTACCTACAGTTTATCTGGCTAAGGAAATTCTCTTCTATTTCTACTTTAATTGGTATTTTTAAAATCAGGAATTAATAAAAGAATTTTATTTATTTATTTTTTGGCTTCTCCTGACATTGTTACGATTTTTCTTTTAATTTGATCTTGTAGTGAGTAATGTTAATTGATGTTGTAATAGTATTTCAAACATGCATTCTTGGGATAATCCCTCTTCCCCCCAAACTCCCTCCAACCTTTTTCCTTTTTGCATTTTATATATTACTGACATCCGTTTGCTAATATTTTGCTTTCATTTTTATATTTATGTCTGTGAGAATAATTGACCTGCCATTGTCTTTGTCAAATTTTGTTGTCAAGGTTGTTAAATAATAAATTGAAAAGAATTTTCTAAAAATGTTTACGTAATTTTGGAATGTTCTGCCCATGGGCTATTTGATAGAATTTCTTTATAAAGCACTATAAATACGTTTGCAGATAAATTTGCACATTTTCTTTTGCCAAAAAAATAACACATTTATTTTTCCCAAACTTTTAATTTTGATAATTTAAAATCCTACAGTGGTTCAAGAATATAGTACTACAGAAGCCTGCTTTTTTATACCTTTCACCTTTAAGAATTAATGCTTTGTCCTGTTTGCTTTCCCTCTAATATATATGTATAAATTTACATATGCATATGTAAACATATTTTTATGTTTTGTTTTGCTGAATCTTTATGAGACGTTTCACCCACAAATATTTCAAAATGTGTCTTCCAAGAATAAGGCAATTTTTCTACAAACTGAAATACTATTTCCATGCGTAAGAAAATTTATATTAATTCAAAATGTTATCTAATACTATATACTCCATATTCAAATTTATCTGATAAGTCCAAAAAATGTTTCCCATACCTTTTTTTATTTCTTATATTCATCATCTAGGCAAGTTTCACACTCTCTTTTGTCATTATTCTATTTAAACTCTTTTAATTTATAACATTTCCCTTGTAATATTTTTGTTATTTTGTTTTGTTGACCATGGCATTTTTCTAAAGTCTAAGATAATTTTCAAAATATAATATCCAATTATCTGTATTCTCTGATAACTAGATTCAATGTAAATATTTTAGATGAATGCTATATAAATAATATTGTGGACTTTCAGTGTGTCATATCAGTAAACATATGGTGTCAGATATACTTATATGACTATAAGTACCTATTTTCTGTGAGATAGAAAAAATAAGCATTGTAAATCTGTAAAATTCCTCATCAGCCAAACTAAGTATATTTCATTTATGAGAAAAATATTGTGGCTAGGTACTATCTTTTCTTTGTAATGATCTTTTATTTAGATATTCTAACTTCCAATTTTATACTTATTTTTAAATTATCAGATAATATTTATAGGAGGCACTAATATAAATATACCAACACTGTACTGTATACTTAAAAATTTGCTAACAGGGTAGATCTCATGTTAAGTGTTCTTATCATACAATAATTATAGTAATAAGAAGATAGGAAACAACTTTTATAGGTGACAAAGAAGTTTACTGTGTGGATTGTGATTATTTCATGGGTGTATACTTATCTCTAATCTTATCAAGTTACATTAAATATATATAGCATATGCATTAAAATGTATAGCTTTTAGGCTAAAAATGATAACACTAAAGTACAGAATTATACGATTTTTCCCACACAGGTCTGTCATATATAGATATTTGTTTAAGTGTTCAGTAATTTTGGGAATAGTCATGTATACTATTTTTAGTATGAATACAATTGCCACAATGATTTTAAAAAGATATTAGGAAACCAAACTATATTCTTAAGTTGTCATTTTCTTCTTATCTATATCATGAAAGTAATATCTATTTCATAGCATTTTCTTGTAGATTAAAGAAATAATAGAAGCAATGAATAAAGACAAAAATATGAGATTTATGCCAGTAGAGATAGAACTAAAACTAAATATTGTGACAGCATTGACCTTCGGACAATGGACAGGGAATAGTCATAAAGAAAGGGGCTAAGGAGGATTGAAATATCAAGTGGATATAATAGGAAAGAACATAACAAGGCTCCTCATGGAAAACATAAAGATAAACGGGCAGCAAGTAAACTTGGGAAATTATTTTGAGTTCTCCCAAAGTGGGATCAGGTCACTGACATATACAAAAAATTTGGTAAATATGGGTCAACAAATTGAGCAAAAGAAAGAATTTTAAAGTCATATCAGTTAAATCCTGGTATGAGGTCCTCAAAAGAGAGTGTACACTAAAACCCATAAAGTTTCAAGTACAAACTGGGAAATGAATCCACTTACAGATGGAAAGAAGAAGCAAGCTTCAATGAAGACAGGAATACAGGGATATAAAAAATGAGGACTGTTTAGTTCAGACTTAGTTTAAAAGAAGAAGAGAGATTTAAGTTACTGTTGGAGGTAGAGGCTCAAGCCTGTAATTCCAGCACTTTGGGAGACCGAGACAGGCAGATCTCTTGAGCCCAGGAATTTGAGACCAGCCTGAGCAACATGGTGAAACTCTGTCTCTACAAAAAATACAAAAATTAGCCAGGTGTGGTTGCACGTTCCTGTAGTACCAGCTACTGTGGACTCTGAGGTGAGAGGATCACCTGAGCCCAGGAGGTTGTGGCTGCAGTGAGATGTAATTCCAACACTGCACTCCAGCCTGGGTGACAAGACCCTGTCTTTAAAAAAAAAAAAAAAAAAAAAAAAAAGGAAAAATTTACTGAGATGTGAATTTTGTGAATTGGCCATTATCAGTGCTCTGTGACAGATAATTTTTTAGTAGAGAAGAGCACATATACAATTTACATTGCAATTAATGAGAGAGACTATAGAATATAAGAAAATAGAAGCAGTGAGCACAGCATCCTTTGAGAAGTATTTCAATATAAAAACATTTGAAAAGGTATCTTTATAAGGTGAATTCAAGGGTGCATTGAAGTCAACGTTTTTTAGGCTGAAGAGAAGAAACATCTGCATTTGCTGTGAAGAAAGAGCCAGTAGAGAATTTTGAAGATGACAAAGAGAAAAATAATTGATGGAACAAAATTTTTGAGATGTGAAAGGTGATAGAATTCATAGGACAGGCTGGGCGCGGTGGCTCAAGCCTGTAATCCCAGCACTTTGGGAGGCCAAGGCGGGTGGATCACGAGGTCAGGAGATCGAGACCATCCTGGTCAACATGGTGAAACCCCGTCTCTACTAAAAATACAAAAAATTAGCTGGGCATGGTGGCGCGTGCCTGTAATCCCAGCTACTCAGGAGGCTGAGGCAGGATAATTGCCTGAACCCAGGAGGTGGAGGTTGCGGTAAGCCGAGATCGCCCCATTGCACTCCAGCCTGGGTAACAAGAGCAAAACTCTGTCTCAAAAAAAAAAAAAAAAAAAAAAAAAAAAAAGAATTTATAGCACAAAGGCTGAAACTAATCTGAAATGAAAATGGAATACTGCTTCTTTAAAACTAGTGCAACTATAAGAATACATGAATGTTTAGTGAGATTTGGAGATGATGATTGATAACTGTTTTGTTGTACATTAGTAGTCTTCGAGGGTGAAGCGGAGGGGAAATTAGAGATGAAAGTGGTGTTGGAAATGTGGGACTAGCTGCCTTTGGAGGATTTTAGCAGAAAATGAAGTATAAGTAAAATAATTATTGACTCAGCTAAATTTAAAACATGATATGTGTCAGCCAGGAGACTGAAAATTATATATTGTTTTATTCTACAACATCTGGGAATGAAAGAAATTAAGAATTTACAGAGGGATCAGGGTTAGATCAGCACTAAGAGCTTAACAAGCTGTTAAACAGCATTACTTTCAAGAAAATCAGTTGGAAGAAGTGTATTACGACAATGGTAAATGGAGAACTTTGAGAGGTTATCCAGGCTTGAGGGTTTGAATGTCGATTAAGGTAAAAGATTAAGGAGGGGAAATATTCCTGAATTTTAGGAGAAGCACAGCTGAAATGGCTGGCCCTGGTAAAAAGGAAGTAGATTAAATCAGACAACTAATTCATTAAATATGGAAAAGTATGAGATAATAGAATATAAAATTTTGGTTAGGGAGTGAAATCTATAGATATCTTTAAAAAAAATTCTAAGTAGTAAATTTATTCTATTGGGGTGTAAAATACTGAGGCAGGAAGGAAACCCATGACTTCCACTTCTTTTATTAGCAGTGGATCTTGTAATAAATAGAATGGATTTTTAAATATCTCATTCAAGTTTCACCTTGAATCCTACTTTTTTAGGTTCAAATTCCACATTGATGTATTTGCACACCAGTATTTGGAGGAAAATTATTAAAAGTAATGGCAAAAACCGCAATTACTTCTGCACCAACCTAATAAATTAAGGGTATGGATTCTGAACTTGAGTCTAATACCTTAAATGGAGGTATTTATTTTATTTTATATAAAACAGATCATGGAGTCCTTACACTATCAAATGTTGCACTACTTTTCCTTTCTAACAGTGTGGAGAAGTAAGTAAGTTTTGTTAACTGCTCATGTTACTTATATAAATATTTTTAAAGGTACAATGTTTGCCTTGAGTCAATAATTCAGGCTTAAATGAAAATATGTGAATATAAATATGTTCTGTGATATTATTAGAGAGCTTGTTAAACTATAGTTAGCAAAAGTTATTGTCAGCAATACAGAATTTTCAGTCTCCTTACAAATACTATTATTTGGCTAAGCGTAGAATGTTTTGCTAAATGGTTTGCCGCTTTTATGTGAGTGCATTGTGAGCCTGTTTTTAAGAAGTGCTGATCAATAGAGATGAATACATCTGAAACAATCAGTCAAATATACACAAATTATTTGTCTGAGTGCATGTGATTGTTGGGAAAGAGGGACATTTATTGAAAGCTATTTGATGCTACCATGGGCCATTCTTATAGATAAATGAAACATTGTAAACATTTGGCAACTATTTAATAAATTGTAAATATCCAGAACTTTCACATTGTTGTAGTGGGAACAGTCCATTGCATTTTGGAGAAAAATTGAAACTCTCCAAGTAGGTCTTTTCTGCCTAAAGTTTTCTTTCCATTTCACTGAGAAGTAGTTTTAACCATTTGCATTAAGAATATTCATACATCCCAAAGATTGGATACTTCTACAAACATAAAATAAATAAATAAATAACTTATTTAAGTTGGCAGAGAAAATAATATGTATTTGTTGTGTACAACGTGGTGTTTTGAAATATATATACATTTTGAAACAGTTAAATCTAGCTAATTAACATACGCATTACCCTACATGGTTATTTTTACGATGAGAACACTTATTCACTCTCAGCATTTTTTAAGAATACAATATAATGTCATTAACTGTAACCATTATGCCATGCAAAAATAAATTATTTTATAATGTTTATAAATATGTTTAAAATAAAAATGTACTCTTGTTGGAGGAAGGAAAAACTGGTTTTAATTTGAATAAGCAAAACAAAACAAACTGTTGAAAATACCATTGGGAATATGTTTTACATGTTAAGAAGATTATTCTTTTATTACCAGTGATAAGAAGGAGACTTACTGGTTAATCCTAATGTAATTATTCTAAAGAATGTGTTTATCTGCTCCTATCCATAGACAGGCATGGGCTATGTTAGTGTAATAAAATTAAGAGTTGATGAACTTATAATCTAATCGGTAACTCAGAAACAACTCTAGTTTCCTGGCATCTCTCCCACTCATATCTAGGGATAATTAAAAAAAAAAAAGACCCATTAAAAAGCACACATATAATAAAAATAGTCTCTTAAATTTAACCAAAGTCTTGAGTCCTCGCTTCTCTTAGTTACATGTAAAAGAAAGACAAACTAATGATACACATTTATTGAGTTTTAATTGTTTCAGATTTGGGAATCTATTATGCCAAAGAATAAAACGTATTTGTCTAGATCTTTACAAGTGACAAAACACTTGGCATCCATTATTTCTCTGAGTTTATGTGGCTAGCCTATGGTCACTCTGGGAAGTATAAAAACATTATACTTGATGAAGATATTAATAAATCAATTTCTAACTCAGATGGCTTAAAAATACATTCTGTTCTAGTATTAAATTGTATTCTCATTCTGCTCTGTGGTTAAACCTATTTAGCTAATTCTGCTGTGTAAGTTTTATTTTACCAATTATTTTGTACCAAGCCTTTAGATAGCATCAAAATCATTATAATTCTCCTACTACATACCTTCCAAAATATCTATTTGTTGAATAAGTTAAACCATTTGAAAAGTTTGAAAATGTTAACTATAATAAATATATTACATTTGAAAATAGATAGTTTTTGATCTCTAGACTCCATCCCTATTCATGTTTCTAAAAGCCAGATAGATGGAATAATATTTTAAAACAGTAAAGCTCAGATGACATCATTAAAATAATAATAGTATGGTGCTTACAATGTAGCACAAAGAAAAATTAGAACTAAAATATTTTAAAACAAAAGAAAAGAACATCTACGATAAATTTTTCATGGTATTGTTGGAAATCACTAGCTGAAAGTGAAAAATTGTAGAATAAATGTTAATTATTTATAGCAGAGGGTGTTTTGAATATGAAGAAAAAGGAAGGCTAGTTGTTTCCCTATACTTTCCATGATGTTTTAAAACTAACCAGCCCATGTGATGAAAATTTGCAAAAACACAAAGAAAACTGATGCATCAAAATCAACTCAGACTGAAATTTGATGCAATAAGCATGAAGAGAAGAGAAAAAAAAATAAAAACATCCACATTGATTTTACAATAAATAATAGGTATTATTTTGAATAAAATACCATTGAATGAAACATTTATAAATAAAACTTTCAAACTGATTTTAGATAAAAATGAGAATATTCATTAGAATTTGTTTTTCTTTTTAAAATGTGCTCTTTCTGGAATATCTTTGCAAGTGAATTTTTTTAAAAGCATATGACATTATTGTCTTGATTGCAGTTATCTAATGTGCTCAGCAAGATATGAATCATCACCAGTGTTTCCTAAAAGCCTACTTTTTGCTAAAATAAAACACAGATTTGGCATCTGTTCTGTGATTTCACTGAAGGTCTAAAAGGTGTAATAAAAAAGGCATCTGTCTGCCAGACGATCCTTTAATTGTAAAGTAGCACTTTGATAGCTCTTCAGACTCAGTGAAATCTTGTGTTCAATAATACCAAATGGTTACATTTGCTTTACAGCACATGTTAAATTTGGAAAGTTGCTGTTATGAATTTAAGCTTCTAGAAATTCATTAGATGAAGATCAACATACAGAAAAAAAATCTGTCAAAAGTGGTTTTAGATTTCTTATTTTTGTAAACGTAGTTATTGACTTAGGTCTGGTCACTACTAAGGTTAAACTGATTAGCCCCATGTGACATGCACTCATTGTGAAACTTAAAACTTGTTCAGACCACACTGATGAATGAGAGCACCATTTCAATGATGTGAAAATTAAATAGATTTCACTGGTGAGGAGATTTGAGGTGGGAGAGTGGAAAGCTTTGGTTTAGTTCAACTGAATACTTTTCTAATGTCTTAATGAGGTCAACTTGAATATAAAAATTATAGTTTTGAAAATTTGAATTCAGTCCAAAAATATGAGAATGAAGTAGAGTTATATGACTGTTAGGAATTTGATAACTGTATCATCATGTATAGAATTCAGATGAAATCCAGAATGGAAACTTAGTCAATTGTTTGTAATATAATTGAAATACAAACAACTTAAGAGAATTTAATTTATTTTGTATAAATAAAATGTGTCAAAGGAATTTAGGGCACATACTGTTAAAACCAAATAAATCGAAGTATTTTACTTAGTAATGATGAAACTAAATGTATAAAATTGTGATCACGTTGGGAAAGTAAAACATATAATAGTCCCACTAATTATTCTTTTATACTTCTGGTACAAATGTTGCTCTTTTTTCTTGATTTAACCACCACTTAAGTCTAAAAATAATTGATATAATTTATTTTTCATTTGATAGCATTGCATACAATAAGTTGGGCCTCAGTCAATGGCTCTGTGGAGTTGTGAAATTTACTAATTCTGGAAGCCCGTATTTATCAGTAGTCTGTTGATTTTCAGTTCCAAATTAAAAAAAAAAAAATCTTCCTTTTGTCCGTATTCCATCAACCCTTTTTGATTCAGTTTTCAATAATGTATTTTTAGTCATCTATACATATTCTTTTAAAACATTTTTAATTTATTAATTGACAACATTGCATGCTTCTATTGTGTACAACACGATATGTTAAAGTACAAACACACTGTAGAATGGTTAAATCTTGCTAATTAACAAATGTATTACTTCACAGTGATCATTTTTGTGGTAAATGCACATAACACTCTCTTTACATTTTTCAAGAATACACTATATCATAATTAACTATAGTCACCTTGCTGTACAATAGATCTCTTGAAATTTATTCCTCCTATTTAACTTAGATTTTTTTAATCTTTAACCAACAACTCCATTTCCCCTTGTTCCCCCCAACCACCCTAGCCCCTAGAAACCACCACTCTACCTTGTTATTTTCCATTACAACTGAATCTCCAGTTGACTGGCTGCTCTGATATGCTTATCTCAAGAGTCATTGCTTTTGGATGTTCAATAGTTTTTATCTTAATCTAAATTGTGATATTAGCTCTTTCTTTTTTTTGGCTTTCCATTTGTAGTTTTACAAAATAAGAGAATATATAAAAAACAGACATTTGGTATATTGAAAACACATCTATTGAAATGTTATTTAAATATGGGGATTTTGAATGCATTTTATCACCATTCTTACGCCATCGATCTTAGTATAAGAGGAATATAAAAATGCATTTGTAGGAATGCTTGTCTTTCTCTTTCACCTTTCATTTGCTTTCCTATGTCCATATTACTTTCAGTCTGATCAGAAACTAACAGAATTCTCTGATGTGTTAGGAAGCATATATTTCCTGGTGTCATAAGCACTTAACCCACATCTTTCTAAGTCACCAACATCTGGATGGTTGTTGACAAGTGCTGTGGGCCTGTATGCAGGCACAGAACCCGTGTGTAAGGGGCAAGAACCTTTCCTTTCCTTTAAGGAGCAAGAGCTGGGAATCCCACAGTTGGCTTCTGAAACACTTTTGCTACTGGGAGCAAATTAGACACAATGAAGGAATACTTAAATAAATTTAAGAATTTAATTCATTTTATATTATTAAGTATTTAAGTGTTTAAATACTTAACATATGAGCATATTTGTTATGTGAAGTATGCACAATTCTGAAATAAAATGAAGTCCTTTTATGTATAACCAAAATCAGGGAGAACGTACAACTTACTATAATTCAATCAGAATTAAGCGCTTATTTTGTATTCTTCTTTATAGAGGTCATTATTTTATTTCAAAACCATATTTCTGTTTCAGTGACAACTGCATGTAAAATGTTTATGCTTCATATAAAATATTTTATGCTTTATATAAAAAAATCTGCATACAGGTTATTTTTATTTTTTTCAATTAATTGAATATTATTGAATTTAGAGTCAAGGTAAAACACTGTGTTGAGTTTTGAGGAAAGGAAAAATATAAAAGAGACATAAATACTGACCTGAATGAATATATAATTGCACCAAAAGGATTTAGATAGAGTATTTTTCAAGCATACAAGTAATGTCACAGGCAGTACTATGGAGCCTAAGTAATAGTATCAATATAATTTAAAGTACCTTATCATTACTCTCTAAATAACTTGACTAATTGATTTTAACAGCACAAGTAAATTACTAATATCAACTTCAACATCAAACAACTCAACATATTTCTGTTTAAACAAAATAATGTAACTCTTTATGACTTTTAATTAAAGGATTGCTTTCAGTATTAAAAGGCTGACATTCAGAAAATAATTAGAATGTAATAAAGTAAATATATCTGATTTTTCTTTTATTAATAGTAAATCGTATTACTGACAGAGAAATTAGCTGATAAATATTTACCTCTTTGCTAATGAAAAAACGTGTAATAAAACACTAAACAGAAAAATTATTAAATATTGATAAAGTGCTAGTAAATTCTGCTTAAGTTTCCAAATACATTTTCATAATAAATTTACCACATGATAATACACTCAAAATTAAAGTTTGAGGAAAGTAAATGTATCCCATTTGAAAAAAAGTCAAGTTTTTGAGAGCAAAAGGGAAAAGAAATTACCTAAAAGGAGCAGCTTTACAGTTCTTGCATCTCGCTCAGCATCCTCCTGAAGCTTTTTCTCCAGTTCTTTCGATCTTTTGGCTGACTCCTTGCTCTCTGAACTAATTCCACTTCCCATCTTGTGGTAGTAGATACGTGTCAGTTTATTTGTTCAAACTTCAAATGTTGAGCACAGCTGTGGTTTGGACATAGGATGCAAGAGCAATGCTCTCCTGAAGTACCCAGCAGTCCATTCCCTTAGGGCTCTAAGATTCTGCTTTGACTAAAAAGATGCTTTCTCATCTGTCAGCTGATCAAGTGGTAAAACCATACCACTCTCATGGAGGCTAAAGAGTAAGTTCATTATGCTTGCAAATTAAACGACTGATTTGGGCACATCTTTGAAAACATGCTTATCTACCTTAAAGAATAGTATAAAATAATGTAGAAAGTTGTCAGAGTCTATACACTAGAGATGATCTACAATAAGCAATTCAAATAGAATGTTTCTCACTACAGGGCAATTTTTATTACTGTGATTAAAAGTTATTACTAATCAGTGATGCTTGCATCCCATTTTCAGATATTTGGATCTTTGATTTATTTATAGTCAGTCCTATATCACAATCAGAATATATACATTAAGTTATCCAACTTTTATGGTCTCCTATGCTTAGATTATTATTTAAGGCTACTGAGCATCTATTAGCATCTGTCAGTGAACAAAAAATATTGTTTTCAACAAGGAATACAAATACATATAGTTTTTATATCTGTATGTAATATATTGCTACAAATAAAGAATTCAACACAATTTTCTTAAATTATTGATTTTAGTCTCATAGGATCCATCTCTATAAACTGAGCTTTTACCGCCTGTGAGAAAGTCAATCCATAAACACTAATTGAGAGCCCACTTGGTGTAGACACTGAACTGTGTTCAATTTAGGCAGCACATTAACTCTTTAGGGCCATTAAGCAACAGCCACTGTGCTGGAGGGACTTTTATTGATTTTGTACCAAGGGAATAAAAACCAATGTTCTTTGAAACAGCAGGTAATTTGATTTTTCCTACAAACTAAAAACAGTAATTACATCCAAATATGTTCCATATCTTTCAACTACTCCAACAGATACCACGTACATCTTGAAATCTTCAGGATTGAGGGCAGAGATGATGCGGCACAATTTTTTATTTACATGAAGCATAAAGCACTAGGTAGGTAGTCAATCAGTATTTTCCTTATAAATCGAGTTGGTTGCCTGTGGTAGCAGATAAGTGTTTCAATGCGCATTTTGGGATTTATGAATGTGTTTAACCAGAAAATGCTCGAATACAGTCCATCCTCCACCTGTCAGTGCTGCTCTTCTTGTGGGATCATGTGCAAAGTTTGAACAGGTGGGTTTTTACATATTCATACAATAAGAAAATAGGCTGTCAGATTAAATACATATTCCTGCTTTGTTTACTTTTTCCACATTAAAAATATTAGGCTGAGGATATATAAACATAGTCAAAACTTCCTGAGTTCCATTCCTCCAAAGCCATATTATGATAGTATAAAGATGTGCAATGGTAGGTAGACAAGGATTTGTGCAAATGATGTGGTGTTGCTTTTACAATGCAAAGGGCCTGTCCCAAAGGAAGGAGATTTCCACTGCCTACTGCTCACCTGTGAACACAAAGTCCAAGCTGAAAGCAATGTTTAGCACATTTAATCTCCTTTTGCCTATTGCTTTTATAAAGAAATTGAATATAATAATAAACAGAATTCTTGCATGTTCCATAGCAGCAATGAACTGACAGGCTACATCATGTAATTTGCATGCAAGTATAAATATACCTCATAGCTTTTTGGCAGATATACCCTGGTTTTAAGAACATATGTGTTTTACTAAGGCTTCCTCATTGGATCACTAACTAAAACTGGCCAACTCTTTCAGGAGTAGAAGTATATATTTTCTGCACTGTATAAAACGATGAATTTCCACTTTTCTGTTGTAACCAGTAATGTTCATCAACTTTATGAAATTGTCATGTTATTTTTTTCATCAGTGATTAAAGAATTCTTGACATGAAATTCTAGGTATGTCTGTGTTACAGAGAGGGAGAGCTAGAGAGAAAAGACTCCTTTCTCAGCCTTCTTCCCTGGATGCCTGGGACACAGCATCATTAATGAGTTGGGCTTAATACAGCTATTAGTTCATATTGCTTCACTTAGGCATACAGCTTTCTGTACGTAAAGAAATGAGGAAAATCAAAATAGTGAACTCCTCTGGAGTGGTGATAATATCTTCTTTTTTTTTTTGAGACGGAGTTTCGCTCTTGTTACCCAGGCTGGAGTGCAATGGCGCGATCTCGGCTCACCGCAACCTCCGCCTCCTGGGTTCAGCCAATTCTCCTGCCTCAGCCTCCTGAGTAGCTGGGATTACAGGCACGCGCCACCATGCCCAGCTAATTTTTTGTATTTTTAGTAGAGACGGGGTTTCACCATGTTGACCAGGATGGTCTCGATCTCTTGACCTCGTGATCCACCCACCTCGGCCTCCCAAAGTGCTGGGATTACAGGCTTGAGCCACCACGCCCGGCCGATAATATCTTACTAGCTTGAATGGTCTACAGGATATATGGCACAGTACTAATACAAAATTATTTCTTGCTAACAAATTGATAGAGGCCTGGAGGCCTTTTCTTTCTAGTGCTTAGTGACAGTATGGTTAGGAATTCTTTTCTAAAATTTTAGAGTGACTAAAAAAAAAAAAATCAATAAAAAGCCCAATTTTAGTTTTAAATAGTGTCAGGATGTACAATTGTAGCTATTAGTCCAACAGTCACACATTTGTTTCCTCAGTCTTAAAACTAATAGCAGCATGCTTCTTTTCGATCATTAAACCCTGTTCCACGGTGACAGAAAACTGATAGAAGAGGACAACAGAAAAAAAGAACTAAATTTTATGCTGCGACCATAAATTTTGTTTGTTCTTGGAAACAAGAAACATGAAGCTAGCCAAAACACCAACATCATGTTAGAGTTTTATGCACATATACGTACACACACACACACACACACACACACACATATAAGGTCAGTACAAAAGTAATTGTGGTTTTTGCCATTTTAAAAGTAATTACAAAGACTGCAATTACTTTTGCACTAACTTAATATATGTTCCAGCTAGGAGAGATGATTGTCCTGTATACACACACTTGCACACACGGACACACGTGCAAATGTGCATGCACAAGCCCATGCACACACACGAAGAGCAGGAGATTGTGTTGGAGTGCTGTGGTCTTTTAGAAAAATGTTTGTACAATGTTTATAAACAATGTTTAAGAACATTGCTTCTTTATTGCATCACAGTAAAATTGATTTGAGAACAAATACAGAGAGTGAACCACACTTAAGCTCCAAAAGTCACTGAAATACCACAAGCATGGACGATGAGAATAAATTTCCTCTTGCTGTTTTTGGTTAGGATCTCTATGGAATCTTCGGAGAGGAACAGTAGCCTTTAAAAAGTTTCAGTAATTGGGGGCCCAAAGTGGCTCTGGCCGGATGTCGTGGCGCTTGCGAAGGCGAGGCCAAGAGTTCAAGGCCAACCAACCTCAGCAACCTCACAAGCTCTCATTGATTGGCAAAAAAAATAATAATAATAAAAAATAAAAATAAAAATAAAAAGTTTCAGTAATCACTATTTTACATTGATGATTAAACATATAGCTTGAAGTGACATGCAATTATTTGCTACCTGCTTTTAATAACCAGATTTCAATCCATGTTTTTGGAGATGACTCTTTTGCCAATATTGCCTGTTTCTACAGTCATCAAGCTGAATTTCTTGTGGAGATGTTACATGTGGCTCACTTCAATGAGTTGGGGATGTTATAGTTTAGGGATGTCTCATTGGCTCAGCTCCTGCTGGAAATTGCCAAAACAGGCTGTGATCTGTGTTACTCTTTACTTTGTTTCCAATTGTACAGGAAGTGTTGATTTCAGGCATTGTATCCCTAGGTGGTTTGAGTCATGGCTGCCTTAGCAATGACCTTTATCCTTGTATATTCCCATGAAAGTTGAGGCAAACCATCTCTCCTTTGCTAATGGTACTCAAATGTGCACTTCAGGGAGCTCCAAGCATAGTATTTCTTCCAGAGAGTTCATGCCTTTTGGGGCTTCCAAAGAGCAATCTTTTGACCTTGAGGGAATAAAGCAAACCTTATTCTTTCAAGTTAGTACATTCAGATGGTGCAATAAGTTTACATTGCCAAATTAAACAGCTTTTATGTATTAATAGGTAACACAAACGTGTATTTTTATTCATTGAAGTTGATTTCTACCTTTCCACATGTTTTTATGAATTAGGACAGAATTTTATATATGATTATTGGATGAGAGTCACAATTGTTTCCAGGGTGCTTTTTCTTGTGTCAAATTCTGTCTCTTTTAAGAGTTTGAAAATATTGCTCTTTAACACATTTCTGTTACTAACTCCCATAATCATATTTCTCAGCGATTTCAGCCCTGATTATTACAGTAGCCTCTCACTTAGGTTTCTTTATTCCGGGCTCCATTCTAACCCAGTCCAATCTGTCTGATTGTGCCAGGCTAAATTCCCTCAAAGGCAAGTTTAATTATTACTCTTTTCTGGCTAGACAAAACAAATGTTTCTATATTTGCTACTTCCTCCTGTTTTACTCCTGATGCCATGTACTCAATAATTTAGTTAGCACTATCTAACTATCCAAATGTATTTCCCAAGCACAGGCTGACCTCAAGGATATTGCAGATTCTGTCTCAGATCACCGTAATAAAGTGAGTATCACAGTAAAGTGAGTCACACAAATATTTTAGTTTCCCAGGGCATAGAGAAATTATGTTTATATTAAACTGTAGTCTATTAAGTATGCAATAGTCCTGTGCCTAAAAAGAAATATGCATACCTTAACAAAAAAATACTTTATTGTTAAAAATGCTAATAATCATCTGAGCCTTTAGCAATTTATAATCTTTTATAAATCACTGTAAATATTAAAGAAATAAATGTTTACAGATAAACACAATATATTAAACATCAAGAGGTATAATTTCATTGGCCATTGAATATGGTTTCAATACTTTTTAAAATTAAAGTCTAGGAATATTGATTACTTGGAAAAAAACACTACCCTGATTTTTATATAAAACCTAATGACTTTGAGAAAATAGTTACTACTTTTTGTTGTCCTTGTTCTGTAACTTCTTAGGAGTATTTATATAGTAGTATATAAATAGTAATCTCTTTGTACATCTTCATCAGAGCTCTGGGTGACCAGGTGCATTGTCAATTTCAGTATTTCAAAAAGAATCTTCTCTTTTGAGCAGTAAGTCACAATACTAGTCTTAGAATATTCAATAAACCAGCCTATAAACAAATGTGCTGTCATCAAGCTTTGTTTTTCCATTTATAGAACACAGACAGAGCAGTTTCAGTTTTAAGGACCCTAGGATTTTTTGAATTAGCATTGGCTTCAACTTAAAGTCACCAGATCCATTAGCCCCAAACAAGAGTGTCAGCCTGTCCCTCGAAGCTCTGAACATTAACTTCCCTCTCTATCTTTGAAAGTCCTAGGTGGCTTCTTGTAATAGGACTACTTAATGACCTCGAAAATCTGTGTTTAGTGTAGCCACCTTCATCAACGATCTTAGCTAGATCTTCTAGAAATTTGCCACAGTTTCTATATCAGTGCTTGTTTCATTTTGCACTTTTATCTTATGGAAATGGTTTCTTTTCTTAAATATCATGAACCAACCTCTGCTAGCTTCTAACTTTTCTTCTGCAGCTTCCTCGCCTTTCAGCCTTCATAGAATTGAAAAGAGTTAGAGCCTTACTCTGGATTAGGCTTTGTCTTAAGGGAATGTTGTGGTCCATTTGATCTTTTATCCATAGCCACTCAAACTTCCTCCATATCAGCAATAAGCCTGTTTCACTTTCTTATCGTTTGTGTGTTCACTGGAGTGGCACTTTTAATTTCTTTCAAGAACTTTTCCTTTATATTCACAACTTGACAAACTGTTCCAAGAGGCCTAGCTTTCAGCTTATCATCTCATCTTTCGACATGCCTTCTTCACTAAGCTTAATCATTTCCAGATTTTGATTTAAAGTGAGAAACACGTGAGTCTTCCTTTCACTTGAGCACCTACAGGCCATTGTAAATGACCTAATTTCAACATTGCTTTGTGTCAGTGCGGAAGGAGAGGGAGAGAGAGGGGGGAACAGCCAGTTGGTGGAGCAATCAGAACACACACATTTATTACGTTTGTTGTCTTACATGGACACCATTCGTGGTGCCCTAAAACCATGACTAGAGTGATATCAAAGAGCACTGATCACAGAGACCATAATAGATATAACAATAATTGTAGGTTTGAAATGTTGAGAGAGTTACCAAAATGTGATACACAGACATAAAGTAAGTACATGCTGTTGAAAAAATGGTGCTGATAGGCTTGCTCAAAGCAGGACTGCCAAAAACCTTTAATTGGTTAAAGGAAAGTCATATTTGCAAAGCGCAATAAGTGAAGCACGGGAAAGTGAGTTATGTCTGTACTTCTCATGACATTCTCTATAATAGGTAGGCTTTTACTTGTTCCTAACTAGGAGTCCCATTTTAGTTTTCACTCATTCTTCTTTTCCTCACTAGGAATATCTTGCTCTTCCACAGATGAGTTTTTTTGCATAGTGCTCATTCATTAAGAATGAACCTACCATTATACTTCACATCTACTAATATCCATTGGCTGATCTTTTATTTTTTCTTTTCTTTTCTTTTTTTTAGACAGGGTCTTGCTCTGTCACCCAGGCTATAGTGCTGGCACAATCACAGCTCACTTATAGCCTTGACCTCCTCGGTTCAAGTGAACCTCCTACACCCCAGCCTCCCAAGTAGCTGGGACTACAGGCATATTCCACCACACTTGGCTAATTTTTAAATTTTTTATTATCTTTTTGTGAGACAAGGTACTGCCCTGTCACCCAGACTGGAGTACAGTGGCACAATCACAGCTCACTGCAGCCTTGACTTCCCAGGCTCCAGTGATCCTCCCACCTCAGCCTCCCAAGTAGGTGGAACCACAGGTGTGTACCACAATGCCTGGCTACTTTTTGTGTATGTTTGGTAGAGATGGGGTTATGCCATATTGCCCAGTCTGTTCTCAAACTCCTGAGCTCAAGCAACCCACCCACCTCAGCCTCCCAAAGTGCTGGGATTATAGGCATAAGCCATGGCACTCTACCTAATTTTAAATTTTTTTTGTAGAGACATGGTCTCACTGTATTGCCTAGGCTGGTCTCAAACTCCTGGAATCCTACTGTCTTGGCCTCTCAAAATGCTGCTATTATAGGTGTGAGCCACTGGACCCAGCCTGGGTGATTCTTGACTTTTCAAATTTATAGAGGAATCTGCTGCAATTGGTTTGTCCTTCCTCATTAACCAGGCAGTACACTTTCCAGTGACCACGCTCTCTAGTTTTTCTCTTTGGCTTGTGGGCTCTAAGCTGGTAGTACATAAAATAAGATTTTGTTTATTGAAATCATTGGTGAATGATGGGAGATCAATAGATATATAATCTTAATGAACTCTACTCTGTATTAAAATGGCATAATTCTCCTTACTAAATGATTTCAAGTATGAAATTTTAGTCCTGGAATTTTAAGAATCTGTTTACCTAACAATAATCTCCTATTATGTGTCAGGAATGAGAGTTTCATCAGTAAACAAAATAGACACATGCTTTCATAGATCTTAGTTTCTAGTATTTGTGTACCTGTGTATGTACATGTCTGTGTGGTTAGAGTTTACACAGAATAAGATGGTGACAATTGCCAAGAGAAACCAAACCAACAGGGAACAGAGGAAAAGAGCATAGGGATGGAGGGGAAGATGAAAGATTAGAGTATCATAACATGTTCAGAAAAAAATGCTCACAAAAAATAATTGTATTAAAGTACATTCTCTGAAAATCGACTGTAAGATTAAAAATGCATACAGGAATTTTATTAGAAAGTGTTCTTTGAAACCATCCTTATAAGTGAATGAGGGGAGCAATATTGGAAGAGGGAGGAGTTGGATACACAGCAGTTGCAACAGAGAACTCAGCCAATCTTGTGGGGAGCTCTGAAGCTGATAGTGGTACAGATTTATACTTAAAAGAGACAAGGAGACTAGACTGTTGTATCTCTTTCAAGAAACAGAAATTGAATGTGTATTTGCCCTGGAGAGAGGGTAAGACTGATCCTTTTCTCTAAGGGTAATTTCTGAGCAAGGCCTAAACTGTGACCTGTTAGCCAGGAGAGTTATTTCTGGGGTCTCTGTTAGGGGGGATGGCTAGGGGAAGGACAGTGGGGGGTGGGGAGGTTGAGGAGAGTTAACATGGGGAGAAATGCCAGATATAGGTGACCAGGGGATGGATGCAGCAAACCACCTTGTCACGTATGTACCTATACAACAATCCTATATGATCTGCACTACATGTACCCCAGAACCTAAAGTACAACTTAAAAAAAAAAAAGAGAAGAGAAAAAAAGACTGCTGTAATTTACAGTTTAATAGGACCCTTATTGTGTACCTGATGGAAGGATTGCCCTTCTGGAAACCAAAACTAGATCCCACAAAGTCTAATTTTGTACACACAGGAAGCACAGATTCCCCACATGGGACACTCGAAAGATGGTAAGTGAGGTCACTTCTACTTTTATTCCATAATTCTCAGGTGTGTCCCTTGTGACCTTAGGGACACAAGCACTGTTTCATTTTTTAAAAATAATCTAGAATGTATATTGTATTTTGAGGATGGCTGTCATTTCCAAGCTGACAGATTCTGGGTGGTGCCACATGAAGCAGGACAAGTAGATTCCATGGTTATAGGTTCACTGTTGTGTCTCCTTTTCTATAAATGAGTCTGTTGGTCCATCAAATAGTCCGTAAACCCCAGGAGAGTGTTAAAACCAGTCAAAGTGGATGTCTGTCTCTTCCACGGTCTGTCCAGTGCAGGCAACTTGCCGACACATTGTTGGTCTTCTGAAGGGGTTGTGCTGCATATGGAAGTCAGTTAATTTTTGTTGCTGGGAGGTAGAACATTGGCAAAGGCAGTAATTTTGTCATTCTTGGTGAGTGGGAGGTCATGCTGTCAGGCTTATGCAAGGTCCATACAGACCTTCAGCAGGTTCATTCACTCTCTTCCTCAGACCTCTTTGTCCCTTGCCTTCTAGTCATTTCATTTCTAGGACCCAGAACATCCAGCCAATTCATTAGCAGCTATCCATACATTCATTTTTATATTGTATTCTTTTTTTAATTCTTTTTTTTTTTTTTAGGACGGGGGTCTCGCTGTGTTGCCTGGCCTGGAGTGCAGTGGTACAATCACAGCTATTGCAGCCTCAAACTCCCAGCCTCAAGCTACCCACCTGCCTTGGCCTCCCAAGTAGCTAGGACTAAAGGTGTGCATCATCACACTCGGCTAATTTGTAAATTTTTTGTTAGAGATGGTGTCTTGCTCTGTTACTCAGGCTGGATTTGAATTCTTGGCCACAGTGATCCTCCTGTCTTGGCTTCCCAAAGTGCTGGAATTATAGGCATGAGCCGACACCCAGGGCCATTTTGTTTTAAGAGTAATTTATCTTTTCACACAAAGTGGATAACCAGATGTATTTACCACAGCTCCACTCATTGAAAGGATTTCTTTTTCACAGGTGACTTTCAGTTACACCCAAAGAAGACAAATGACACAGCAGCTGTTTCTTTATGGTTTATACTTGTCTATCCAACTGAGCCACTTGTGAGCTTAGCTTGACCTTTCTCCTCCTTCGTTACCTGGCTATAAATGTCTGCTAAGGGAAAAGCATTGATGACTATGCCAATTGATTGTTCAGATTACTTGTGTCATCTGGCCAGGCTTGGGCCAAATCCCAGGTATGATACTGGCACTGAACAATGGATTTCTATTAAGCACACCCAAGTTTATGATTTGGTGTGTCTTATGAAACCCATCTCATGATGAGTAGCTCTGATCACATGGTCACCTGATGTCCTATTTTTCAATAGTTCAATTCCACCAAAGCTCAGTAGCATGAAAATAGCTGCTTTCAAATGGTATATATTTCTGCTATAGATGGCATTACTTTGCTCCCTATGGGTCTGTTTTATGATTCTCCAGTAGAGTTTTCAATTAATCCTACAAGATACCTTTTCTCACTGTAGGTAACAATAATACAATGGTTTTCAACTGCAGGTGATTTTTCCTTCCAGAGCTCATTTATGAACATCTAGAGACGATTTTGGTTGGCACAAGTGGAAAAAGGGGTTGCTATCAGCATCTAGTGGCATCTGCTCAATATCCTACAATGCACAGGACACTCCACTCCACCCCATTGCCCCTGTGCCACATACAGCAAAGAATTATCTGACCCGAAATATCAATAGTACTGAGGTTAAGAAACCCAGCTCTAGTACTGTAAGTCTATTGGGACATAGTCGCTCATATAGCAGAACTTCTCATACGATTTCCTAAACTTGCTGAAATCCCTTTGTTGTTCTGGAAGCCTTTTGTGTCATTATCAAGAAGGCAGAGCTGGAGCAGGCTGTCTTTATAACCCAAGGAAACTTACCAATGTTGTATAATGAGGTACAAGAGTTAATAATTTGTTGTTTATGTCAGAGAAAGTTCTTGGCATGTTTCAGACTACTGGACTCCTAGAAACTCTGCTGATCTGACAAGGCCTTGAATATCTGCAGGGCTTTTGATCACCTTTGAGAGTTCACAGGTCTTACCAAGGCTTCCAAATATACTTGTCACTTCTTGCTCATCTTGTCTAACTTAAAGTTATCAATACAGTGGATCCATACAATGTGCTGAGGAATGTTAAGGCAGTTCAGGACTCTTTGGAATATTTATGACAGAGTACGAGAACGTTAATACAATGGGACAAGTTCATAAATGCTTGTCATTTATCTCACATGAATGCAGACTATTTCTGTTTCTAGTTCCAGATAGAAATGGAAAAGAAAGATTTTCACGAAATCAGTGGCCACATACTATGTACTTGAACTTTTGTTAATGTGGTCTAGCAAAGATACCACAATGGGCAGAGCAAACACAATTAAGGTTACACTCAGCTCCACTTGTAGCAGAACTTTGTCATCTGCCAGGATCCATTTGGCTTGTACGACTATTCTCCTAAATTAAATAAGATATGATGGGGTCCACTATTCTTGAGTCCTTCATATATTTGTGCTGACAACAATGTGTGCCAGCCATTTCCTCTAGGGTGCAACACAGGTTTCATTGATTTTACTGGATGGCATATCAGTCTGCTCAAGTTGCCATAACAAATACCACACACTGAGTGACTTAAAGAGCAGAAAGTTCATTTTCTCACAGGTCTGGAAACTAAAAGCCAGAGACATAGGTACTGGTGGGGTACCTGTCTTCCTCATGTGTAGATGGCTTCCATTTTATAGACTGGCCACCCTTAGCCTTCTAATGATTACTCTTCTGATGGTTTAAATTTAGCAATATACATATAAGCTGCTCATTTATTTTGGCTCTAAGAGCACTGATCAGTTCTACTGATCATTTCCATAGGTCTCTACATGTCAGGATCTCCTGGCTGCTGCTCTGACCTTGACTCTCATTACCACATTATATTTACTTCAGTTCTCATAATTAAATGCTGGCTCCTGGCGTCTATTGTTTGGGGATCTTATTATCCCCATGATTTGGAAGGATGCTTAGGTGTTGAGAAACACTTTCACCAAGCACTATAGCTTCAAGTGCACTTTTAAAATTATTTTTTCTCTTTCCTCCTTTCCCCCAGTCTTAAGATGTAACCTTGAAACAAACTATAAAAAATAGGCTTCCTTAGTCTTAAAATATAGTCTTGAAATATACCATGAAACTGCACTCCCTTCCCTTTTCCATGTATGCTCCTTTATCCCATGCACGTTTATCTAACTGCATGTGTGTTAAACTTACACATTGCACACAACCAACTATATATTTAAGAAATTCCCGGGACAAATTTAAAACAAACTGGGCATGAAGGCCCAGCTGCAGAATTCTCCTCCATGTAAAGATTGCCTCAAGTTAGATAATCTACAGCTCGGCAGCTGTCAAGATGATACCAGGCCACACTCCAGGTGGGCAATAACCCAAAATAGGCATTGGAACAAAACAGACAGCACCTATACTCTACACAACCCCTGCACACCTCCCATATCAAGCTTCCCCTTTCATAATCCCTGTCCTCAGCCCAAACTTTTGGAATGGTTTCTTTAAGATAGGAGCCTTCACCGTTTTCCCACTACTAGCTCAAGAGTAAAATCACTTTCCTTCCACTGCACTTCCTTCTTGTTCCTTGGCTTTGCAAGTGGCAGGCAGTGGAAGCTGCATTCAGTTACAAGACGAGATCTGTTACTGTTTTTTCTATTATCAACCCTGGCTGAAATCCCTCTCACTAGTGGATTCCTTTTAAATTTTAGTACACATAAAGCTTTCTGGCAACTTCCTGAAGTCTGATTGATTTTCCAGCCTTATGTATTAATATTATTCTTTCGAACATGTCAACTCTGAGTCTTTTGCTGCCTTCTTCTGCCATTTGTCATAGGACAACACTATCTTCAGGCTTCCAAGAGTCATCCTAGAAAAAACTGATGCTATCTCTCAGGGTGTTGAATCTGATACAAGAAAGGGCTTCCCTCTGATATGTCTTCTTTATGCAGCTTTATGTGCTACCTTCCTTAAATTCAGCACTCTTAGAATCCAGCCTCTCTGTCTCTTTCCAAAATTTCATTGTCTACCTTCTGCAGCTCTTTTGGTATATGGTGGTACATGGTCTCTTTCTTCTGTTAGTGGGCCCAGAGATTCCCTGGCTAGTTATGGTATAAGCAGCTTATTATTAACCTGTTCTCCAGAAGAAGGAGAAAACCTAGATCCCTACTAAGGTTTAAGGTCCTTGTTATCTTATTAGACAAGAGCCTCGGCATTGGTTTTATGCAAGAGAGATTGCTAGCCTTTAAAAAGGAAGAATGCCACTTCTTCCAGCCCAAAGGGACCAGGGAAATTTAAGAATTCATGATCTTTTGATGCCTCAACCCAGGCATCCTTATGCTAAATCTCAAGGTCCTACTCCTTCCCAATGAAGACTTTGATCTTGTTGTAGTAGCTATAACAAGCTTGAAAATTCAATCCTCTCTGGAACTTGCTAATCTTTCTTGTTAAGTACTGCACCTAATCATCATATTTTCAAGCCTGTTCTCTAGGGCAGGAGATAAATGTTTGTTTTTAATGCAGCCAAAAAGGCCCTCTAACTTTTATATTTTGCGTTAAATTATTGATTAACCACCCTTGGCCTTCCATTGTCTTTCTCTAGTGAATTGATAGTTCTTCACAACAGCCATCGAGGCTATAGTTCTTATAATTTCCACTTTTCCTACACCTCTCAAACTCTGAAATTTGCCCCATCATTGCCTCTTATGTGGAGCCCATTTTAGGTCACTATCAATGAAAGTTTAAAAAAATTGCTCTGTGGCTCCAAATCAGGAACTACAAGTAACACACCTACATGTAGTAATGGGGTCCTCCTTACCTAGCTGCCTGAAGGGTGGGGTTGGGGCTGGGGAATCTGATTTCGTTATCTCCTTTTAGAGTCCACATCCTAGGATCACACCTGGTACCAACTCTCTTATATTAGGTTTCCTGGAAACAGAGTCTGAGACAGATGTTTGCATGAAGAGGGAGAATGCTAAGATACACCATCAGCAGATATACCTGTATGGAATAAAAAAGGTGGGCAGCAGAAACAGTTGAACTACAGTGGAGGTGCAAGAGAGGCCTCTGCTGATTCTAAAGAAAGTCTATAGCTGGAAAGATTCTTCAGAGTTAAGACTGAAAGGAGCGTGAACCCTCATGCTCTCATTATCTGAGTCACTGGATGTGGCTGCCCTTAGGTAGAAGTTGTAGCCTTGGCCAGGGAAGTCCTTTCGGTTAAGGACAATTTCTGGAGAGGAACTCACCTGCCAGAACTTCCAGTAGCTGTGAGAATAAGTGTCTTAGTTATGAAAGGAGTACTGGTGATAAAGCAGAATATTAACTCCCATAACATTTGGGCAAAGACATTAAACAAATTAGGAAATAAAGAACACAGACATCAGGAGAAAGACAAATCCAGGCCAAGAAAATAATAAGTGCAAAGTCTGTGAGGCAGGCACTTGCCTAGTGTGTTTGGTGAACTGCAAGGGAAGCTGGGTGGCTGGGGTAGAGTGGGTGTAGGAAGAGTAGTACATGAGGAGGGTGGAGGCTGGCTGCAGTGGCTCACACCTGTAATTCCATCACTTTGGGAGGCTGACGTGGGTGGATCACTTGGTCAGGAGTTTGAGATCAACCTGGCCAACATGGTGAAACCTCATTTCTACTAAAAATTAAAAAAAAAAAGATTAGCTGGGTGTGGTGGTAGGCACCTATAATCCCAGATATTTGGAAGGCTGAGGCAGGAGAATCTCTTAAACCCGGGAGGTGGAGGTTGCAGTGAGCTGAGATCATGCCACTGCACTCCAGCCTGGGCAACAGAGCAAGACTTCATCTCAAAGAAAAGAAAAAGTGAGGAAAGTGGAGCACTGGGCACAGGGTTGGGCTGTCCACATTGCTGAGGGCCTCTTAGATTAGGTCAGGACTATCGCTTTTCTCTGTGAGAGACTGAAAAACATTGCAGAGTCTTGAAGAGGGGAGCAAACTGATATGAATGTGTTGAAGATATACTGAAGTGATTTGGGCAGAAGTAGAAAAATTAATTAGAAAAATTTTGCAATAATCCAGGTAAAGGCAACATGATATAGGCTAGATGATCACAATGTTAAGAAACAGTGAGATCTTTGATACATTTGACAGGTAGAACTGGCAGGATTTGCTAAAAGATCTGATATGGGGTTTGAGCACAAGGGAAGAACCTGAGTAACTGTAAGAAAGAATGTGCTATATATTGGAGTGGAAGGAGGCAAGATAGTGGAGTGGGACTTCCAGTGCTCATCCCTCTGCAGAATCATCAATTTCAATAACTATCCATGGAGGAAAATGCCTTCGCAAAAGCTAGAGAAATCAGGAAGAAAATTACAGCACCTGGGTTTAACACAGAAATGAGAAAAGGCACGTCAAAGAGAGTAGGAAGCAGTTTTACATTACCCATCACCACCCCTCCCCTAACCCCAGGCTGCACAGTGTAGAGAGAGATACCCTCTGCATGCGAGAAGAGGAAAGAAAGGAAAAAGGCTTTGCTTTAGACCCCCAAATCAGGCTCACCTCAGTAAAATTCAGCACTGGCCAGTTCCCCACTGCCATCCAGGCTGTTACCCACAGACCAAGCCTCCAGGCCCATCTGATCACCAGGCTGATCCCATTAGCCCCAGTACCAGGCCAGTACTGGCAGTCCTAGTCAGCCTGCTACACAGTCTCCAGGCCTCCCTACCATCAGGTCAGTCCCTGTATCCTCAAGCTCCAGGCCCACCTCAGCCTCCATACCAACCCAGAATAAAGTCAGCTCACATAGCTCCAGGTTTCAGGCCCACTTCAGGGCCAGGTTGGCACCTCTGGTCTCAGTCACCAGGCCAGCACTCACAGACATAGGCTCCAGGCCTGCCCAGTGCCAGACCAGCTTCTGTATCCCAGCTCTCCAGGCTAGCCCCTGTGGCCCCGACCTCCAGGCTAGCCCCTGTGGCCCCACATCCCAGCAAACCTATAGTTTAGGCCTGTTCCTGTAGGTATTAGCACAGAGCTGGCTCCCAGGAAGTCAGACTGTAGGACTATCCCTCTGGACCCAGGTTTCAGGCCACCCTCACAACCCCAGACCCAGGCAAGCTATCACAAACCTAGCCTCCAAGCCAGTGCCCACACAGCCACCTTCCAATCTGGCCCTCACAGATCTGGCTCCAGACAAGTCCGCAAGGCCCTGGACTCCAGGCTGGCATTCATGATATCAGGTCCCAGACTGTCCCCTACGAACTCAGACTGTACATCTGCCTTAGCACCAGGCTGGCCTCAGGTTCCATTGGATCCAATGTCCAGGCCTGCTCCAGTAGACCAAGGATCTGGCCCACACCACTAGCCTCTAGGGTCAGGCCAGCCCCCATGGACTGAGCCTCCATGACCACCTCTACAAAGCCAGGCTCCAAGCCAGCCCCTGTGAATTCAGGCTCATATCTCATCCTGGTGCCAGGTCAGCCCCTGTAATCCAGGCTTCAGGCCAATCCCTATAGAACCTCGCAGGCCCACTCACCTGCTGAACCAATCAATAGGCCAGTCTGCCCAAGTGTTCCAGCAGCAAGCCTAACCACAGACTCTACTACACGACTTGCTCAGAATCTCTGAAAGGGTTCACTGGTGAAGGATTTTCCCAGACAAAGCCAGTCTGCAAAGACTAAAAATGTCTCTGCTTCTTCAAATGTGCAGACACCAATGCACAGCCACAAGGATCAAGAAAAATCAGGAAAACATGGCACAAAGGAACAAAAGAAATCACCAGTAACTAACCCTAAACACGTGGATATTTATGAATTACCTTAAAGAAATTCAAGACAATTGAGATGGTAAAGACTGTGTGTAGCAAGCAGATTTGGAGGAGAAAATTTGCTGTGGTTTGAGTGTGTCCCCCAAAAGTTTATGTATTGGAAACTTAATCTTTCTGCCTTCAAATGAGCTCTCTCCGGCTCCCTTGCTCTTATTCTTTCACGTGACGCCCACTGCCATGTTATGATGCAGCAAGAAGGCTCTCACCAGATGTTGATGCCAAGATCTTGGAATTTCCAGTTGGAGAATCATGAACTAAATAAACATATTTTCTTTATAAATTGCTTGGTTTGTGGTATTCAGTTATAGCAAGATAAAATGGACTAACACAGAAAATTAAGATCTCAATTTTAAATATAATATGTTTGAAATAATTATTAGCCAAATTAAGTGTTCAAGCAGGCCATCTCACATATGAGACTAGAGTTCAGAATCATGGCTAGAATATAATTTGGGAGGCACCAGAAATTGATGGCCTTTGAAACTACAAAAGTAACTGAGATCAAGAGATTATTTAAAACTAAAAATAAAAGAATTTCAAAGACTGTGTCCAAGATAACTTAAAGGAGCTTAAAAAGTTCTAGCTAATATGAAAATTAAAAATTCAGGAGAATATATGGGTCTCCTAGAAGCCAAGTAACAAAAAGGTTTTAAGAGAAGGGAGTGATTCACTCTGTCAAATACTAGTTATTGGTCAATTAAAAAATATATTGAAAATTAATTATTGAATCCAGCCAGGCCTATAACTAACATTTTCAGCTAGAATATCATTTGAGGAACATGTACTACATGTCTAAATATTTATTAATCAAGTGAACAAACTATTAAAATATATTTTTTTCCTCTTACTTAGAAAAAGTAACTTCATAATGCTGTGAAAAGCCATGTTGAAATTTAGCACTCTTTGACTTTTAGAGCTCTATAATGAAGTGTGAAACTGCAAAGATCCTGGCCCATTCGTCCCTTATAGGAATTGCCAACAGCAGCTGTTTGCTAACTTGCTTGTATGAGAGTTCCATCGTGGCAAAGCACAGAATTGATAAGACAAGGGGGCTCTTGGCCTATTATTTGAGCTGGAACAGCAATCTTTTCCTTCTCTCAGTACTCCTGGTTCTTAGACCTTCAGACTCAGTCTAAAATCTACACCATTGGCTTTTTGGCTCTGATGCCTACAAACTGCATCACTGGATTTTCTGGGTTTCCACTGTGCAGGCAACAGATTGTAGGCCTTCTTAGTCTCCAGAATGGAGTGACTCAATACCCAAACTGTTACACACAATAATTCTGTGTAACAGTTTATTGCAATTTATTTAAATTATGTATGTATCCATTTATCACCCATAGTAATTGATAAACTGTAGAGTTTGGAACCAGAAAAATTTGAATTGTACTCCTGGTTACATCACTAATTATAAGTGGCTAGTGAATACTTGCACCATGCTATAGTTCAAATGTGTTCCTGCCTGAATTCAGGTTTGGCCAATGGGATAGTATTATGAGGCTGATATGGTTTGGCTAAGTGTCCCCACCCAAATCTCATCTTGTAGCTCCCATAATTCCCATGTGTTGTGGGAGGGACCTGGTGGGGGATAACTGAATCATAGGAGTGAGTCTTTCTCATGCTGTTCTTGTGATTGTCTCACGATGTCTGATGGTTTTAAAAATGGGAGTCTCCCTGAATAAGTTATCTCTTTGCTTGTTGTCATCCACATAAGATGTGACTTGTTCTTCCTTTTCTTCCACCATGATTGTGAGGCCTTCCAAGCCATGTAGTGCTGTGAGTCCAGTCAAACTTCTTTCTTTTGTAAATTACTAATTCTCAGGTATGTCTTTATCAGCAGTGTGAAAATGGACTAATATAGTAAATTGGTATGAGTAGAATGGGCGTTGCTGAAAACATACCCCAAAATGTGGAAGCAACTTAGGAACTTGGTAACAGGCAGAGGTTGGAAGACTTTGCAGGGCTCAGGAAAATGTAGGAAAGTTTGGAATTTCCTAGAGACATGTTGAATGACTTACCCAAAATGCTGATAGTGGTATGGACAATAAAGTCCAGGCTGAGGTAGTCTCAGATGGTGGTGAGAAGTTTGTTGGGAACTGCAGCAAAGGTAACTCATTTTGTCTTAGCAAAGAGACTAGTGGCATTTTGCCACTGCCCTAGAAATTTGTGGAACTTTGAACTTGAGAGGAATGATTTAGAGTATCTGATAGAAGAAGTTTCTAAGCAGCAATGCACTCAAGAGGTGACTTGGGTGCTGTTAAAGGCATTCAGTTCTATAAGAGAAGCAGAGCATTAATGTTTGGAAAATTTGTAGCCTGATAATGCAGTAGAAAAGAAAATTTCATTTTCTGAGGAGAAATCCAAGCTGACTGCAGAAATTTGCATGAGTAATGAAGAGTCAAATGTTAATCCCCAAAACAATAGGGAAAAGGTCTCCAGAGGATGTCAGAGGTCTTCTCCTTAGCCCCTTCTATCATAGGTCTGGAGGCCTAGAAAAAAACTGTGGTTTTTCGGGCTGCACTCAGGTCTCCATGCTGGGGGCAGCCTAGGGACTTGGTGTCCTGTGTCCCAGCTGTAATCTTGTGAAAATTTTTATTTTCCTTCATTATAAAATGAGAGAGTTACAAAGCTCTTTTGAAAATTAGAAACTGCTAGTCTGGTTCCTGGAAAACCAATATAGAGCAGCATTCATGATTTTTCTAGTTGAAGAAAACTGCATGTTCTGAGATCTGGAGGCAGGAATTTCCACAGACACAGGTGAGATTGAGAGACAACATAGTGAATTACCATGAACAGATCAGTTTGGTTTGAGAATTGTGCATGTAGAAGAGCAATGTAAGACAAATATGTATTTAAACAATGGATTCAAATAGAAGTTTTATTGGCATCCAATTCCAAGGTAACAGATTATGATATGGGTTGGAAGGAGCTAATAGATATTTTTGAGTAAGGGAGCGGCCAAGTAGAAGCAGCATTTTAAGAATAGGAATATACCAGTGCATACTACATAGGTTGACAGAAAAGAGAAGTAAAGAACTAAGCAAGGATCCTATTACAGGTCAGATGTGGTGGTTCACACGTGTAATCCTAGTACTTTGGGAGGCTGAGGTGGGCAGATCACGAGGTCAGGAAATCAAGACCATCCTGATCAATATGGTGAAACTGCATCTCTACTAAAAGACAAAAATTAACCGGGCCTGGTGGCTCATGCCTGTAGTCCCAGCTATTTGGGAGGCTGAGGCAGGGGAATTGCTTGAACCCAGGAGGCAGACATTGCAGTGAACTGAGATTGTGCCATTGCACTTCAGCCTGGGTGACAGAGTGAGACTCCATCTTAAAAAAAAAAAATCCTATTACACTATTTAAAACATTAGAAAATAAAGATGAGAATTAGGGTACTGAACTGAACATGGGAAAAATACATAAATAGCATAAATATTATCAAGAAAAAGATAATAGATGCTAGATGGGAAAACAACATGGAATGAAAATTTGGTGCTGTGAAAGGAACGCTATTTTTAAAGTCAGGGAATTTTGCGCTCAAATTCTGTCTTCCCTGGTTTTGTGGCTTTAATGATATACTCAGCTCATCTGTAAAACAAAAGTGAATTTGATATAGTATTGTAATATAATAAAATAGTAAGGCATATTTTTTTTGTTCTAAATTGGGATAGTGTTAATATAAATGAACAAGATTGGGGGTAAAGGAAAACACACTTGAAATACAAAATAATAAGACTAATTTGTTTGATTTGATGTGATGGCAGGATCTCCATAAGAAAACATATAATAGGCATTTAAAAATTCATGACTAATACTCAAGGGAGAGACCATTATTTTATTTTAAAAACAAAGGATGTTTTAGAAGTATGGGGAGAGAATTTGGGGCTGGAATGACACCAAATTGCGAAGTATATGAACATGTAATGCTTTACCTTCAAGTTCAGACCATGACGAACTCTATTTAGATCATGGTAATAGTTTTTCTAGCCAGCTGCTGTCACTTTTCCCATTCAGTCTCTATAATATGGCTAAGGATATTTTCCCATGCCCCATTTAAAAACCTCCATGGTTTTGGAGGTTGACATTCTCATCTCTCTGCTACATGAATCTAATAGACCCTTCTTATCCTATGTCTTACCTCATTTTCATTATGTTCTTTTCTATTCCAGGCAAAATCTCCCAGGACTTTTGAATTACTTATCAAAACATATTCTTTGTCCTAAAATGTGAAATGTCGTCATAAATCTCATGCATTTTCAGGATTTCAGAGTGTATTTATTTTAAAATTGAAAATTTGTGCTGGGTAAAATAGAACATTCCTTCTAGGTGTACAGGAATCTAGCAGTCAGTTAAATTTATATTGTGTTACTTGATGACTCAAACAATTTGAGTCAATAGAACATTCCTTCTAGGTGTATACAGATCTAGCAGTCAATTAAATTTATACTGTGTTATTTGTTGATTCAAACAATTTGAGTCAGATGCAAAGTAAGAATCAGATTGACCTTCCTTATGTTTTAGTTTCAAGAAGTAGTGCAAATCCAACCTTTTCCTATGATGGGCAATAATTAACCATTGGGAGAATGTAGAGAAAGTCTTTGTTATCCTCCATGGTGTTTGCTGAGGACATTGCTGCATAATATTTTACTTACTTTTATTTTACCTGAAACTAATTCCTTTTAAGAGAGAGTTAACCTAACGTGAAGTGAGTAAAATTATTATTTGCACCATGTTTCCTTACTTTTCTGAGTTTATTTCTTCTCCTCTCTCTTGACACATTCTTTCTTAAAACTCAGAGGCCTCCCAGAACTTCCTTTTTTTCCCCCTGGGACAGAGTTTCACTCCTATCACCCAGGCTGGAGTGCAATGGTGTAATCTTGGCTCACTGCAACCTCCACCTCCCAGATTCGAGCCATTCTCCTGCCTCAGCCTATGGAGTAGCTGGGATTACAGGTGTCTGCCACCACACCCACCTAATTTTTTTGTATTTTTAGTAGAGACAGGGTTTCATCATGTTGGCGAGGCTGGTCTTGAACTCCTGACCTCAGGTGATCCACCTGCCCCAGCCTCCGAAATTGCTGGGATTACAGATGTGAACCATTGCACCTGGCAGAACTTCCCATTTTCAAAATACATTTCATCCAAACTCTTCCACTAAACATGACACCATAATTCAGACCTGTTCTACCCATAGAAGTCGGAAGTTATCAAAGCTTTCTTAGTAAGCAACATGAGGTGATAGAAAGTCAAATAGAACTTGCTGGGCTTAGGTTTTCTTATCTTCACACGACGATTTCAAAATCTATTGTCACGAGTGAACTGGCACATGGCAGTTGATCAAAATTGTATTCTTCCTTGACCTGTTTGAAAAAGACTTGTTCTGATAGCATCTGCCTAAATAATTAATGATGATTACTTTTCCAACACAGTTCTTTATTTTGAGTAGCCTAATGACAGGTTTATTAGACTTTCCCATCAGTATCCTGTTATGGATGCTGTGCCCAGCCACCCAAGACTGAACTTACTCCCCTGGTTGCTAGAATGCTAATAGCAGAGAGCTATCATTTCTCTCCAGAAATTTCTCTCAGCCAAAAGTGTCTACCTTACCCCTGGTCACACACTTCTATGAGAAATAGCCTACATCCAATGACTGATGCCTCAAATTTGGATAAATCTGAAGGTCCAGGGATGGGCCTTCAGATTTATTCAGATTTCAGAGCTCCCTGTAGAGTTGCCTTAGACTTTGTTACTACTGCACTATAGCCCATTTGTAGCTCCTCTGTGCATAATTCTGCTACTGCCATTTTCCCAATAGGTGTTGACCTGTTAGCCTATTTTAGAGTCAGCTTCCCAGAGAACCGTATCAGAAGCATACATTAAGCCAAGTATGTCCAAAGCAGGTAACCACCACCATCACCACTACCACCTCCAGCAAACCTGTTCACACTCCATTTATGGGTTAAATAGTACTGTCTTTGACTTAATTGCCTGGTGTATCCTATTCACTCTCACTTCACTGCCACATTCAAGAAAACAGTCTTGTGATTTTGAACTCTACGATTTCTCTCTAACCTACGGCTCATTCCCATTCATATTTCTACGGCTCTTGTTCAGACACTTAGTTCATCCCTGACTTACTATAGTAACATATTAACTGGTTTCATATTTTTCTTTTTCTTTTTTTTTTTTTTTTTGAGATGGAGTTTCGCTCTTGTTACCCAGGCTGGAGTGCACTGGTGCAATCTTGGCTCACCACAACCTCCGCCTCCTGGGTTCAGCCAATTCTCCTGCCTCAGCCTCCTGTGTAGCTGGGATTACAGGCACACGCCACCAAGCCCAGCTAATTTTTTGTATTTTTAGTAGAGACGGGGTTTCACCATGTTGACCAGGATGGTCTCGATCTCTTGACCTCGTGATCCACCCGCCTTGGCCTCCCAAAGTGCTGGGATTACAGGCTTGAGCCACTGCGCCCTGCCTCATATTTTTCTTATAGTTCCTGTTCAATATGTTTCAACTATATTACTACAGATTCACATAGATTATTTAGCACACAGTGATTTCACTGAGGCTCACATGAACACACCTGTGATTTACAATCATTTTGAGGACAGAAGATTATTAGATTGTCTGTTCACAGGATCACCATTTCCTCCACACACACAAAAATTGAAGTATTGAGAAATATAAACTTTTAAATAACCTTTGAGAAGTTTCCCAATGAATGTTGTACTCCCAGAAACCAAAGTCATTTGTGTTGTTGTTATTCTCTCCACTTTGCAGTGAATGGGTTGAAGATCACTTTCTAAAAGTGGGTCTTGTTAAAAATTAGAGCAGAAGACCATGAGGATTTAGCAGCATGTAAAGGATATGGAAAGGAGGACACCGAATTGGAGCAATTGGGAAGAAGAATAAACTGGTGTCACAACTGACAACAGTGAATGTCCAGTTTACTGAGAAGTGGCCTTCCTACCACTCATTTTCTTCTGAAACTGATTGATCTTATTTATTGTTACACTCTTCTCATCATCTTCTTTCACTATGATACTCCTTGAGTGTCCTTGGAGAAAAATACATCTATGGTTTTGCTTGCATTGAGTTTTCCAAGTAACTCCCACGTAAAGAATAATATAAGTTAACTGCACCTGTTCAGACACATGCCCTGGGGGAGACACACACAAACACACACATATACACAGTCATTCACTCAGGCTGCCAGATCAAAAGATTGCTTGACTTGGCTATTCAATTCAACCAGCAATGGCAGCTATTGACCTCTTATTACGTATTGCATTATCCTGTTCTTGCATAACTTCTAGTCTCTTTTCAGATCACTGTCCCAGAGCTTCTTGCAGGGTTGACTGAGGACTTGTTAGAATTCTCCATAAGTATGCTGTTGTGACACTATTAGGAAATTCTAATACCACACTCCCTCTCTAGTCACACTTAGCATCTTCGTCTCACAGACAGTCGTTTTTCTCTGCACTCCAGGATACTTCACAAACTGTTCCTATGCCTTGTACTTCCTTGCTGCCTTAAATTCCTCCAATTTGGACAGCTCTTTCCAATCTTTCAAGTGGCAACTTTGACATCTTATTCTCTTAAAATAAAAATTTAAACCCTCTCTACTACCCTAGACTATTTCAAATATTCTCTTAGGTTTTCCCCTAAAACTCTTGGCTTACCTTGCTAATAGCATTCATTAATACATAAAACTGAGTAATTTAATTTTCAACTCTTCAAACTTAGGCTCCAAAAGGACTAGAATGTTAATTATTATTCACCATTGTAGTGGTGAGTCTTGATATAATCCCTGACATATCAGAGGAAATTCAAAATTTGTTAATGAATGAGTGTTTTCTGTGTTGGAATGAGTATTCTTTTTGCTCTCTTGAAAAAATAAAATTGTTGCTTTGAATGTGGTTAAACATAGTTCTAAGATACGAATATTATGTTTTTGGAATGGTTTTCTCTTGAAATTATGGATTTAATAGAATTGTATGGCTCTGCATCTGTCAAAATAAAACAAGCCATACTTGCATTAACAAACAATGCCAAAACTCAGTGACTTGAAATAATGATTTAGTTCTTGCTCACTGGTATAGTATCAATATTTACCCCAAAATTTATATGTTGAAACCTAATCCCTAAAGCCAGGAGTATTTGGAGTTGGAAACTTGGGAGGTATTTAGATCATGAGGGTGGAGTCTTTATGAGTGGCCTTAGTGCCCTTACAAAAGAGGCTCCGGAGTGATTCTTTGCCCCTATTACCAGGTGAAGACACAGCAAGAAGGGATCTTTTAAGAGGAATTGGCCTTACCAGACACCAAATCCACCAGTTCCTCAATCTTGGGGTCCCCAGCTTTCAGAACTGTGAGGATTAAATGTTTGTTGTTTATGAATCTACCAGTTTTTGGTGTTTGTTATAGCAACTAGAATGGATTAAGATAGATTATACGTGAATCCAATTACATGGAGAGTATTCATAGAATGAGGAGCACAGAATGCTGATGATAGAGTTTTGGGGAATATTTTAAAAGTGAATTAAAAATTATCTGTATTTAATGTAATTACATGATAATCATTTATGTCAGTTTCTGCTGCACAGGAATGCATTTATATACAGTTATGTGAACAAAAGTAAATAATTGGGTGTTTCAGAATATTTAGATTTCCAAGCTATTACCATGAATGCACTTTTTCTATAAAACTAAGTAATTTCTATTTTGCATTAGTTAACTCTTTTCTCAAAAGAAGTGATTATTTAAATTTTCAGTGATCATCTAGAATAAACTCATATGAAAGGATATTGTCTTTTAATGTGTATGCATTAGTGAAAATGGAAGTCTTTCTCACAGGAGACTTTGATGACAGTTTGTAAATTGTTTGCAAGTAACTATATTTCTGTCGGGTTTTATTTTTTTAGATTAATCCCAGTCAAATTCTACGACCTCATTTTTTTGAAATGTTTTGTTATACCAGTTATTCCAGATATTTGTGGAATTGTTGTCTTCCTAACTGATATGCTGGATTCTCTCGATTATTTTTCACAAGTACAGAGAAAGTCTTACTTTCAATATTTTATTGTTAATGCTTTTTACTACTGAGAATGCAGATTATGGCATGGTGTTAAATGACAATATAAATCACCTCCTACTATTGCTCAATTATTTTTTTAGTTTGGTCATTGACTTTCTTCTTCTGTAGGTGATATTCCCAAATCAGGACTGATTCTGCTAATGAGCAGAATAGGCAGATTGATATATGTCTGATAGAATTTAAGTGATTTCAGATTTCTCCACACATTCATTTCAGTGTCTCACATTCCCACACTAGCTATACTTTTTTAAAATTAGCTATTTTGGCATTTTTATAAAGTTAACTCATTAAATAAATTTGTTTATTTGGTTTCTCTATGTTGCTGGTTTGTCTATGTTGTCTCCCCGTTTTCACTTTTCATTTCTCAGAATTTTAAAGAACAGTGTCAAATTGTTGAGCAATTTTAAAACTGTAAATAGAACAAAAAGGAAGAGAGAGGCTTCAGTCACAGGCCAAAAACTATTAGCACAGCTGAATTCAATCACTCTCTTTCTTGTTCCATAGGAATTACTACTCAAGGGACAATCAGAAAGGGTCAAGGAAAGCTATTTTTTCTTCCCACGACTTGAAAATACATCTTCTTTCCTATGAAGAAAAGGATGTGGTGTATGTATGTGTGTGTGTGTGCGTGCGTGTGTTTATACACAGACACACGCACGCACACACACACACACACATATATATATATACACACACACACATACATTGGTATGTATATATACACACAGATATGTATAAGATAAAAGGTAAATGGTGGTAAAGTCACTCTATTCCATTAAAATTATTGCCACACTGATTGGGCAAGATTGTATGTCTCCTGCATTGACCTGAGGACTTCCCAAGTAGAGTGATTCTATTTTTTAAAACCTGGCACACCACAGCCTTCAATAAGTCTTATTAGAGTAATGGATGGATATATGAATTGATGAGAATACTTGAAACATTATATAATTGTTAAAGAGATTTCTAAAAGCAAATCACAGAAAATCTGTTTCCTTGAGTGGTTGGTTTTAAAGATTTAAAATTGATTTCCCAATAAATGGGTGGTTCAAAATATTCAGATAAATTCACAAGATTGTTGTGAGTAATCAAGAAGGTAATAGTTAATAAAATTAAACAATAAGCAACAAAAATAAATATTTTTAAAGTAATAAATGTTTTAATGTAGGTTAACAAAGTATTTCTCTGGGAAAGACACAAGGTGCTCAATGAATGAACTACCCTTAAAAAAAGTATTTTCCAAGATCCTCTCTACAAATAAACCATGATATACCAATTATAAAGGACAGATAATCTGCTGATCAGTTACATCAAGTGAATCACATCCGCATCAATCTAAACAGGTCATGATAGTGCCACCAAAAATCTTATGTGGGGAAATTAATCACACTTATGGGAGGTGTTTTTGTATAAAGGTTAATATTAGTTTTTCTTTTTTTGAAGGGACATCATAGTAGCTTTAAAATTATATAACTAATGAGTTTCCCACTGAATCCATATTGGATCTGCCATATTATTTAATTTGTTTTTATTCCTCTGTTCAACTACTTCATTAACATGACTGTATCTAGTCTTAACTGTCCTCAATTCATCAACTCTGGAGCCCTTAAACATAGTTGAAATTATCTTTGTAAACAAATGCAAAAAATATTTATGAACATGTTCTTTAGCTTTTCATCAAAAACATAAAAAAACCCTTACCCTCCAGACAAGTATTAGATCTCTAAGAGAAAAATGCAAAGGAATCACATGAAAGATAATATTTAATTAAAATTTCAAAGTTTTGTTTAGGAAACCAAAGTATTCAAAAACAAACTAATTCACTCTCAATCAGTGACTTAGTCATTTTTATATAAATAGTTGTAAACAGATAAAAATAAAAATGATTATAGTTTTGTTAACATTTGCTTGAAGTTTTTACAGAGAAATCCCAAGTTGTTCATTTATATACTTTTGAATACTCCTTACAGTAAATTTTCTTGCATTTTATTCTCTTATTAGGCAATAGACATGCAGAGCACAATAATTGGGCATTAGTGGACTGATAGGAATCTATAAAACATTTTTTCCTTGATGAAATATGTAATTTGCCTATAGCCCGATTTCCTTAAGGCTTTTGCCTATTGACTCATCTTTGACAACCAGCCAAAAGGAACTTCAAGACAAATACAGAGTCACTGTTAGCTTCTTGGGAAAGCCTTTCTGCGTAAAAAGTTATTCTTGATTTTGTTTAGCTAAAAATCCCAGCTAAAATCCTTAGAAAAATGTATGGAATGGAAAGTTTTGAGGTTTTGGGTTATAAGTTTTTTGAAACCCGTTACATCTTTCTAAGGTTATAATTTCTGTTAGACCTACCCTTTCTGCACTTCCTTTTCCCTCCCACTGGATTCCAAGAGTCTTTTCTTTCTTTTCTACTTCTCAAATAACAAACTGTGGAAGCCAGGCCACTTACCTGAAAGATCCTTCTGAACAGAAAATATGTTTAATTTTAATTTAATTTTTTTTTTGATACAGGGTCTTGCTTTGTCACCCAGGCTGGATTGCAGTGACACACTTGCAGCTCACTACAGCCTAGACCTCCTGGGCTCAAGTGATCCTTCTACCTCAACCTCCCTAGTACCTGAGACTACAGGGTTGTACCACCATGGCCAGCTAATTTTTGTATTTTTTGTAAAGACAGGGTTGTAAAGACCATGCTGGGTTGCCCAGGATGGTCACGAACTCTTGGTCTCAAGCAATCCACCTGTCTCAGCCTTCTGTAAGTGTTGGGATTAAAACAGTGAGCCACCATGCCCATCCTGACATGGTCTTTAAAAATAGTTAAAATACTTTTAAAATGTTTCTCTCTTCTAGAGTCTCTAAGGAGATCCTTAAAGCATATTTATTGGCGATCTGACTGCACTCCTAAATAAAGGTCAATATCAGTGAGAAAATAAATGAATGAATGAGCATATTTATTGCTACAGATAATTTCCTATCTTGCCTCTCTTATATTCTTGCCAGTTATTTTAAGAAAATCATCATAGTAATTAGCTATTTGCTTATTCTTCACTGTATTTTACATTTTTAAAAATTATTCTTAACAGTATTTTAATTTATAACTTTAAGAAGTCTTAAGTTAAATGCCTTAAATTGAAGACTAGGTTAAAAAATAAATAAAACTGTTACCAAAATACTGGGGATTTGGTCTAGATCCTGCTGCTCACCACACAGAAAGCCAATCACTGAGACAATGAGTATTGCCAGGGAAGAAGGCTTTTACTGGGTGCTGTGGCTGAGGAGATGGGAGGTCAGTCTCAAATCCAACTCCCTCAATGACTAAAATCAGAGATTTATATAGCAGGGAAGACATGAAACCATATGTGGGAAAATGAAAATTAAAGATGGGCTAGGCAGAGAAGTTGGCCAACTGACAGCAGGTGGTGCAGTCATGTTGGGTGAAAAGTCTGGTATTTCTTTGTCTAGGTGCATTGATCTGGTAAGTTTCAGCCCTGTGGTATAATGTGGGAGGCCTGATGGTCAGTTTTCTGAGAAGGTAACTCAGTTAAGACTAATGTATCTCTCAAGTTTTAAGACTGGGAAGATTAATTTCCATGTTTATTCAAAAAGCCATAAATATCAGTTCTATGGAACAGTTGGTCTCGTTTCAAAACTAGTATGCTCTCATAAATATTTGAAACCAACATTGTTTTCTTTTTCTCTCTTTTTTTCTCCTTTCTGTTGTGCTTTGGAAATATTAAGCTGAAAGAAAACAAAATTTATTTAAATCAAGGAAGTATTTTTCATAGAGAGTAGAGCACAATTTCTTATGATTCTTCATTTGCTCCTATAAGGCTTTCACAAAGGACCATCCAGAAATTGTAAGCCTTAAACAATTGAGCAATGCCTTAATTTGCTTTTTTGTCTTATATAAGGTCTATAAATTCAGTTATAAGAAGAAGGAATTAAATACTAGGTAATTGATACAGTTTGGCTCTGTGTCCCCACTCAGATCTCATCTTGTAGCTCTCACAATTCCTACATGTGTTGGGAGGTGATTGAATCATGGGGGCCAGTCTTCCATGTGCTGTTTTTGTGATAGTGAACAGGTCTCATGAGATCTGATGGTGGTTTTAAAAACAGGAGTTTCTCTGGACACGCTCTCTCTTCACCTGCTGCCATCCACTTAAGATGTGACTTGGTCCTCCTTGCTTTCCACCACAATTGTGAGGCCTCCCCAGCCATGTGGAACTGTAAGTCCAATAAACCTCTTTCTTTTGTAAAGTGCTCAGTCTCATCTCAGGTATGTCTTTATCAGCACTGTGAAAATGGACTAATACAGTAAATTGGTGCCAGTAGAATTGGGCATTGCTGAAAAGACACTCAAAAATGTAGAAGCAACTTTGGAACTCGGTAATAGGCAGAGGTTGAAACAGTTTGGAGGGCTCAGCAGAAGACAGAAAAGTGGGAAAATTTGGAACTTCCTAGAGACTTGGTGCATGGCTTTGATAAAAATGCTGATAGTGATATGAACAATAAGGTACAAGCTGAGGTGGTCTCAGATGGAGATGAGGAACTTCTTGGGAACTGGAGCAAAGGGGACTCTTGTTATGTCTTAACAAAGAGACTGGTGGCATTTCGCCAGCCCTAGAGATTTGTGGAACTTTTAACTTGAGAGAGATGATTTAGGGAATCTGTTGGAAAAAATTTCTAAGCAACAAAATATTCAAGGGGTGATTTGGGTTCTATTAAAGACATTCAATTTCAAAAGGGAAATACAGCATAAAAGTTTGGAGAATTTGCAGTCTGATAGTGCAACAGAAAAGAAAATCTCATCTTCTGAGGAGAAATTCAAGCCAGTTGCAAAAATGTGCATAAGTAATGAGAAGCCAAATATTAATCCCGAAGGCAATGGGGAAAAATGTCTCTGTGCTATGTGCAGCCTAGGGACTTGGTGCTCTGCATCCAGCTGCTCCAGCTATGGCTGAAAGGGGCCAATGTAGGGCTCGGGCTGTGGCTTCAAAGGGTGCGAGCCTCAAGCCTTGGCAGCTTGTACATGGTGTTGAACCTGTGAGTGTACAGAAGTCAAGAATTGAGGTTTGGCAAACTCTTCCTAAATTTCAGAAGATCCAGGGAAATGGGTAAAGGCCCAGGCAGAAGTTTGATGTAGGGGTGGGGTCCTCATGGGGAACCTCTGCTAAGGCAGTGAAGAAGGGAAATGTGGAGTAGGAGGCCCCACGCAGAGTCCCTACTGGGGCACTGCCTAGTGGAGCTGTGAGAAGAGGGCCACCATCCTCCTGACTCTAGAATGGTAGATCCACTGTCAGCTTGCCTCATGGGCCTGCAAAAGCCACAGACACTCTGTTGTCTCATGAAGGCAGCTGGGAGGAAGGCTATACCATGCAAAGCAACAGGGTCAGAACTTCCCAAGACTATGGGATCCTACCTCTGACATCAGTGTGACCTGGATGTGAGACATGGAGTCAAAGAGATCATTTTGGAGCTTTCAGATTTGACTGCCCTGCTGGATTTCACACTTACATGAGGCCTGTAGTACCTTTGTTTTGTCCAATTTCTCTTTTTTGGAATTTACCCAATGCATGTGCCCCCATTATATCTATCTAGGAAGTAGCTAAGTTGCTTTTGATTTTAAAGGCTCATAGGCTGAAGAGACTTGCCTTGTCTCACATGAAACTTTGGACTGCAGACTTTTGAATTAATGCTGAAATGAGTTGAGACTTTGGGGGACTGTTGGGAAGGCATGATTGATTTTGAAATGTGGCAATATGAGATTTGGGAGGGGCCAGGGGTCGAATGGTATGGTTTAGCTCTGTGCCCACCTCCAAATCTCATCTTGTAGCTCCCATAATTCCCAGGTGTTGTGGGAGGGACCCAGTGAGAGATGATTAAATCATGGAGGTGGGTCTTTCTCCTGCTGTTCTTGTGATAGTGATTGGGTCTCATGAGATCTGACAGTTTTAAAAATGGTAGTTTCTCTATACAGGCTCTCTCTTTGCCTCATCCACATAGGATGTCACTTGGTCCTCCTTGCCTTCGCAATGATTGTGGGGCCTCCTCAGCCATGTAGAACTGTAAGTCCAGTAAACCTTTCTTTTGTAAATTCCCCAGTCTCAGATATGTATTTATCAGCAGTGTGAAAATGGACTTATACAGTAAATACATTTGTCAGGGGTATTTACTGTATGATTCCATTTTCTGGATTCATACAGTAAATACTCATACATATTTACTGTATGAGTCCACAAATTTTAAAATATGAAATCTAGAGGATATAATGTTAAGTGAAATAAGCCAGGCACAAAAAGACAATACTACATTATCTCACTCATATGTAGTATATGAAAAAGATTATATCATAGAAGCAAAGGGTAGAATGGTGTTACCAGGGGCTGGAGCAGTTGAGGGAAGGGTTCTGGGGAGATGTTGGTCAAAGGATATAAAAGTCAGTTATACAGGAGGAACAAGTTCAAGAGCTTTATTGTGATACTATTATGTATTACAATATGGTGATTACTAATATATTGAATTCTTGAAAAACGCTGAGAGAGTAGATGTTAAGAGTTCTCACTACAAAAATTATACCTATGTGAATGAATGCATATGATAATTAACTAGATTTAGTCATTTCACAATGTATACCACTTTGAAACATGTTGTACCTGACACTACATACAATTTTATCTGACAATTTGTAAAAAATTGACAAAAATAATAAAAGAAGTAGTAAAATAGAACTGTAAGAACTATACTATAAGGTGAATGAACAAAATGCAAATAAAGATATTGTGAAGTAAGGTGTTAAAATTAATGGTGTAAATGTCTGAGTAAAGAAATCCTGGAGGTTTGATGAAATATGCAGAAAATTAGAAGCTTAAAATTTTATGTGTAGAGATATTTAGAGATTATGTAAAAGTATCTATAAACATTTTTATGTCATGGATCAAAAATCTGAATATTTTTCTCAAATAAATCAGCAAATTTAGGGCCAAGACAAAATTAGAATCTAGGTTTCCTACTTCAAGTATAGTGGAAGATCACTTTAAAAAGATCTTTTAGGCCATTAATATAAGCTTTCTGACTACAAAGATTTTGCTACATTCACTGTGGTATCTCTAGAGTCTATAACTAAACCTGACCCCTGTATTGGGCACTCAGCTAATGTTAGCAAGATACATGAATGGGCATTAAATACATTGATTCATTAAGACCTAATTTTTGAAGGGTCTGTTATAGCACTCACATGTTAAATAATTAAGGTCCAGAGTGTGAAAGCCCTATAATATGTGATGTTATTTTCTTTAAATACTCATGAAATTTTAGTATCTAGATTGAAACATATGTTAACTACTGATATTTGAATATGTGTAACCTATGAAAATGGTAATTTCTTGCTTCAATTTAAAAATCACTGATATAACTTTAATAACAAATAATTCTAAGAATAGAAGATAATCATAATGCTATATCCTATTAGGAAAATAATCTGTAAACTATCCTATTGATCTCTGATAATGGCCAAAGGGTCCTTTTATTTGATTAGGCCGGATAGTTTAACATATGAATCATCTCAAGACCTTGTTAAAATAGAGATTTCTGAATCCCTACCAATTGAGATTCTGGCCTAGAAAATCAAGTCTAACTCCTTGGCCTGGCATTCAGGCCCCTTATATCAAGTCTTAGCCTTTCTTTCCTGCATCATCTTTTCACCAGTCCATTCTGTCCCCTTCTCTCCCGATCATACATTTTTGCATTCTTAAGTCTCCTAATTCTATCTGAAATGTGGCACCAGTTTGTCAAATTAATAAACTATCAGCCCTTTCTTTGTGAATGTATTTATTTATTTATTATCCATCTCCCCCACTAGCTAGTAAAACCCTCTGTGTCAGTGCCATAGCACTGGCATTAACCAAGACCTTGGTACATTTTCCTGGTAACTAGAACGTGATCAATAATTATTTTTAATATGCATAATTGAATATTATTTGTCCACTTATATAAACATAAAACAGAAATGCATATTCTGTGCAAAGGAACTGCAGAGAGTTTTGTTTGTTCTACAAGGATGAGGGGTAGTTTTAGGAAAGGTGTTATTGAATTGGTATCAGGTCAGGTTTGAGTTTATGACTGAAGGCTAGGAATTTTGTCCAGAAGCAAGAACTCACTGAGATTCTTAGTTTTAGTTCTTTCTCTCATTCTTACTCTCAAAATGGTACATGTTGTAAATACTTTTTTCAATAACTTCTCAATTATTACTGTTTGTTACTATCTGCCCCTTATCATTGTACAAAAGCTCATTTTTTTTCCCCTTAAGTAGTAGTTCTGTCTGTTCACTTGTTCCTTTAACACAACTAGTTTACTGTGATGTGTGTTCTTTTCCTTCATAATGAATTCCTATTAGTTGTCCATAATTATCCTGGAATCTGTGCTCAGTATAAGAGGGAGTTGTCTTTTGGAAGCATCCCAGAATTTTGACTTAATGATTTATAGCATTTACTTAGTGACACAAAAGAAAACAAACAAAAGCACATTTTTTAATAACCCCAGCAACTTTCCCCATTAACATCTAATTTTAGATTGTTTCAGTTCCTGCTATGAAAGGTCTTCGAGGCTACCAGTTCACACAGGGTTTTCACATTTACAGGACAAGGAAGGAGAACATATGGGACCAAAGTTCTGTTTTTCATATTCTCCGTTTTAACCTTTCCCTTTAATATTTAATCAGCATGAAAGGAAATAAACATTTTTGTCTTCTTTGTTCAATGGGAGTGATACCCTCCTCCATTTCCCCCACAATAGTCAGGTTCCAGATAGCTGCCTTTAACGGCAAAATTTAAATCGAGTTGACTCCTACAAGCAACTTGGCAAGCAGTTTTCACCAAGCAGAGGACAACTGTTTCTAAGATAGAGCCAAATGGCCAAACAATTCTTTAAGGCTAATCATAGGATTCACAATTGAACTTTGGAATAAAACAGCTGTGTCAAAGAACTATTTGACATTTCCCCTGCAAGGTAACCCAGAAGAAAAAATTACTCAAAGAAGACTGGAATTCATGGAGCATTTTTTAGCTGTCAAAAACTGGGATTTGCACTTCAGAATATTTTCTGAACAATTATGAGGATATTAAATTGGAAAGAGAAGTGAACAGAGAATTGTAAGAAACTCACTAATTTTTCTGAGCTGTTTCTCCTGTTTCCTGGGAGAATAAGAAAGAAGGACTACTGAAAATCTATAAATCTCAAAATGTTTACTCATTTTCTTAATTTTTTTTTTTTCTTTTCTTTTGAGACGGAGTTTCGCTCTTGTTACCCAGGCTGGAGTGCAATGGCGTGATCTCAGCTCACTGCAACCTCTGTCTCCTGGGTTCAAGCAATTCTCCTGCCTCAGCCTCCCAAGTAGCTGGGACTACAGGTGCGTGCCACCATGCCCAGCTAATTTTTTTGTGTGTTTTTAGTAGAGACGGGGTTTCACCATATTGACCAGGATGGTCTCAATCTCTTGACCTTGTGATCCACCCGCCTTGGCCTCCCAAAGTTAATTTGTTAAAAAAACAAAAATTATTAAGTATCTATTGCTCTATTCTGATTATGTGTGAAACTGAGTTGCCTAGATATTTATTCCCTATAGTGTTTACCCTTAGTCATTCTACATTTTACTGACATCAAAATTAAACACAAAGATTTTCATTCTTTAACCTTAGAGGGGAAAAAACTATGTTAAATCTATGAGAAGGTAGTTTTACCTTTCTATGATTCTGTGATTTTAATGAGTAATCTCTTTTGAGTCTCTCTTTGTATTTTTTTCAAGGAATATTTGACAAATTTATATCAATTCCTAGTTCAGTAAGTCTTAAGGCAGATACAATTATTGTTTTCCTTAATTATTTGTTGAGATATTTTCATTCTATCCAAATGTCTTGTCACTGGTCACATTTTCTTTCCAAATAACTTCTGCGATTAGATTACTGTATCATTTAAGAAACTTTTCTTCCCCATATAATGTGAAATACATAGATGTTACTGTAAGTAGCGATTGTTCTTATTTATTGAGATCCATTTGTGTATAAAATACTCTAAGTACCTTGCATATGCTATCCTCACTTAGAGTTTTCTCATGCAAAAAGTGGGTAACGGTAGTATTTACCTCATTATTTTGATCTGTGAAATAAAGAAAGCATTTTGAACAGTACTGACCATATAGTAATTTTTATGCATTAAGTATTACTAAAATTATACATCAATATATTACTAAGTAGAATTGTCCCATGAGATAGGTAATTCTTCACATTTAAATACTGAGGAAATTGAAGCTAAGCAGCTTAAGTAACTTGCTCAATTTTACAAAATAAGTAGAGGAGCCAAAATTAGAATTCGTGTCTCTCTAACTCCAAAGCCCAAGTTTGTAATATGCGTCTTCTTTTGCTTCAGTATTCTCCACCCCATGTACTGTCTCCCGGCATATACAATGTGAATGTGAGGAAGACAGTACACCTTAACACATGAAGCACTTGTCTGAATTATACTGCAAACATGGGATGTTTCATGCCGTTTTGTGTTTAGTGGACGCTACGCCTCCTTTCAAGTCTCACTTCTGTTTTGGGTTTGTTGCTTTCTGACTCTCCTGCACTGTTCTCCTTCCTATTGCGTCTTTCACCTGCAAACTTAGAGAAGGAAGGATACTTTTAAAGGAAAGCCAACCAGTCTCTCATAGTGAAAACCATAGAGTTTTCCCTCTACAACTTCATAGGCATGGCACAATACTTGCTTCATGTAGTCTCAAAACCCCTTCTTAATTTTAGTTTGCAATTTTAAGAGAGATTAGGAATACCTCAAACGGCTCTAAAAAGATTTATAACATTTTAAGGCTTTCTTAAGCTACTGTATAAACTTATATAGAAGAAATGAGACACTAAAGCATTTTTAGTGAATCTGGTGCTCAGAATCAAGCAACACATGATTACCATTGAAGAGGAAGGCCTCATCCCTCCACAGAACAGCTGACAGAAAAGTATTTCATTTCATTGCTGGATGCATCACATGAACTTTGTCAAAGTAAAACCAGGCAGAAAGGTATAATTTGTAGGCAAAACCTACAAATCAGAGAGAGATTTTTTTAAAAAGCTCCTTTGAGTATTAATTTTCATTTTTGGTGATATAGAAATACTTACTTATATAGGTAAAGAGACCATTCTGCATCTTTAATGAACAACTGAACAACTTGTAAACATGTAATTACTGGGATAAAAATCAAGAGGAAAAGTCACCCTGCTACATCCTGCCTTTCAATCAGGAATGTACACAGAACTTCTGTTTCTCTTCCTGTTCTCTTAAGAATTAGCCTTCATCCCACTGGCCCAGAGATAACTTTCCATAATAATAAGTTCTTCCAGCAAGAATAATCCAGTAAGAATTTCTCCTATAAAGGCTGAGTTGCTATGGAAATAGGGGCTACTGGGTTGATATTTCTGAAGATACTACTCTAAAATGCTTACTTTCAATAGTTTAATGTTTTAAATATGTTAAGTCTATCAGTACATGTAATGTATAATGTTATAAGACATCCAGAAATTGATATGATTCTATAATATAGTGAGATGTCTGTTTTTCCTGCTTATATAAACTCTGGGTCACAAATTCTTCAATGATTTCATCAGATCAAGCTGACTGACTTGAGACTAATTGAAGGAGTCAATTATTTTTACAGGGTGACTGAGCACTTAGTTTGAGATAAGCATTTTGTAGAACTTAGGAACCGTTTTCATGCATACTGAAGTACAAAAATAAAGTTCTGATTCAACTTCAAGTACTCCTTCCATGATAACTTTTATGTATGAGACCAAATGTATCCTTATATGACTTGGTAATTCATCTCAACACTCCTTTCCCTATTGTCTCTTCTGTTCAGCCAATTTCCACATCTCCAATAAAAACTTTTTTTTTGCTCAGCTTACCAAATGTTATGACCTTCAATTCTCTGCATATGACTCAGAGTCCTATGAGATGCACATGTTTAAACATGTGATCTGTGTGGCTTTGGAATTTGAGGATGTATAAGTGTTGATTCCACTTGGCTGAAAACTCAGATTCAAATCTCAAAAGGTATTTTTTTGGTTAAAAAAGTAATCTGCTAGGGAACAATGCTAACTGCCAAATTCAATAATTTGTGAAATTTTTTCATTTTCCTTTCCAATTTTTTCACTTGTTTCTCATGATGAAAAATATTTTCTAATAGTGTCATATTTTTGCTTTTGCTATTGTTTACTAATGTTTTTATTTAGCTTCACTAATTTTTTCTTTTTATTATTTTATTTCTATGTCAATAGCTTTAGGGGTATAAGTGGTTTTGTTACATGGGTTAATTGTATAGTGCTGCAGTTTGAAATTTTAGTGCACACCTCACCTAAATAATGTACATTGTACCATATATATATGTATAATTGCACTTTAGGTTCCGGGGTACATGCGCAGAACATGCAGGATTGTTGCATAGGTACATACACGGCAATGTGGTTTGCTGCCTCCATCCTCCTCCGTCACCTATATCTGGCATTTCTCTGCATGTTATCCCTCCCCAACCTCCCTACCTTCCGCTGTCCCTCCCCTGTTCCCCCTGCAACAGACCCCAGTGTGTAATACTCCCCTCCCTGTGTCCATGTGTTCTCATTGTTCAATACTTGCCTATGAGTGAGGACATGTGATGTTTGATTCTCTGTTCTTGTGTCAGGTTGCTGAGAATGATGGTTTCCAGATTCATCCATGTCCCTCCAAAGGACACAAACTCATTGTTTTTTATGGCTGCATAGTGTTCCATGGTGTATATGTGCCACATTTTCTTTGTCCAGTCTATCATCGATGGGCATTTGGGTTGGTTCCAGGTCTTTGCTATTGTAAACAGTGCTGCAATGAACATTCGTGTGCATGTGTCCTTATAGTAGAATGATTTATACTCCTTTGGATATATACCCAGTAATGGGATTGCTGGGTCAAATGGAATTTCTATTTCTAGGTCCTTGAGGAATCGCCACACTGTCTTCCACAATGGTTGAACTAATTTACACTCCCAGCAACAGTGTAAAAGTGTTCCTATTTCTCCACATCCTCTCCAACATCTGTTGTCTCCAGATTTTTTAATGATCGCCATTCTAACTGATGTGAGATGGTATCTCAATGTGGTTTTGATTTGCATTTCTCTAATGACCAGTGATGATGATCATTTTTCATATGTTTTTTGGCCTCATAAGTGTCTTCTTTTGAAAAGTGTGTGTTCATATCCTTCGTCCACTTTTGAATGGGTTTGGTTGTTTTTTTCTTGTAAATCTGTTTTACTTCTCTGTAGATTCTGGATATTAGCCTTTTGTCAGATGGGTAGATTGCAAACATTTTTTCCCATTCTGTTTGTTGCCAATTCACTCTAATAATTGTTTCTTTTGCTGTGCAGAAGTTCTAGAGTTTAATTAGATCCCATTTGTCTATTTTGGCTTTTGTTGCCAGTGCTTTTGGTGTTTTAGTCATGAAATACTTGCCTATGCCTATGTCCTGAATGGTTTTGTGTAGTGTAGGTTTTTTTCTAGGGTTTCTATGGTGTTAGGTCTTATGTTTAAGTCTTTAATTCATCTGGAGTTAATTTTAGTGTAAGGTGTCAGGAAGGAGTCCAGTTTCTGCTTTCTGCACATGGCTAGCCAGTTTTCCCAACACCATTTATTAAACAGGGAATCCTTTCCCCATTGCTTGTTTTTGTCAGGTTTGTCAAAGATCACATGGTTGTAGAATCCCAGAACCAAATACAAAAACCACATGATTATCTTAGTACGTGCAGAGAAGGCCTTCGACAAAATTCAACAGCCCTTTATGCTAAACACTCTCTATAAACTGGGTATCAATGGAACATATCTCAAAATAATAAAAGCTATTTATGACAAACCAACAGCCAATATCATATTGAATGGGCAGAAAGTAGAAGCATTCCCTTTGAAATCTGGCATTAGGCAAGGATGCCCTCTCTCACCACACCTATTCAATATAGTATTGGAAGTTCTAGCCAGAGCAATCAGGCAAGAAAAAGAAATGAAGGGTATTCAAATAGGAAAGGAGGAAGTCATATTGTCTCTATTTGCAGACAATATGATTGTATATTTAGAAGACCACATTGTCTCAGCCCAATATCTCCTGAAACTAATAAGCAACTTCAGCAAAGTCTCAGGATATAAAATTAATGTGCAGAAATTGTAAGCATTCCTATAAACCAATAATAGACTTAAAGAGAGCTAAATCAATAATGAACTGCTATTCACAATTGCTACAAAAAGAATAAAATACCTAGGAATACAACCAACAAAGGATGTAAAGGACCTCTTCAAGGAGAACTCCAAACGACTGCTCAAAGAAGTAAGAGAGGACACAAACAGATGGAAAAACATTCCATGCTCGTGGTAAGGAAGAATCAATATCATGAAAATGGCCATACTGCCCAAAGTAACTTATTGATTCAATGCTATCCCCATCAAGCTACCTTTGACCCTCTTCACCGAACTGGAGAAAACCACCTTAAACTTCATATGGAACCAAAAGAGAGCCCGCATAGCCAAGTAGATTCTAAGCAAAAAGACAAAGCTGGAGGCATCATGCTACCGGACTTCAAACTATACTAAAAGGCTACAGTAATCAAAACAGCATGGTACTGGTACCAAAATAGACCAATGGAACAGAACAGAGGCCTAGGAGGCAATGCCAATATATCATTTTTAATCTTCATTCTTCTCCCAGCTTTCCCCCTTTTGAGTCTCCAGTGCCCATTATACTGCTTTGTATGCCTTTGTGTACCCCTAGCTGAGCTCCTGCTTGTAAGTGAAAACATACAGTATTTGGTTTTCCATTCCTGAGTTATTTCACTTAGAATAATGACCTCCAGTTTCATTCACGTTGCTGCAAAAGACATGATTTTTAAAATTTTATGTCTAAACAATATTTCACTGTGTATATATACCACATTTTCTTTATCATTCATCAGTTGATGGGCACTTAGATTAGTTCCATATCTTTGCAATTGTGCATTGTCCTTTGATAATATTGGCATGCAGGTGTCTTTTTGATATAATGACTTCTTTTCCTTTGGGTAGATACCCAGTTGTAGGATTGCTGGACCAAATGCTAGATTATATGGTTTGGCTCTGTGTCCCCACCCAAATGTCATCTAAAATTGTGATCCCCATATGTCAAGGAGGGAACGGGTGAAGGTGATTGGATCATGGGTGGTGGTTTCCTCCATGCTGTTCTCCAGATAGTGAGTTCTCTTGAGATCTGATGGTTTAAAACTGTGGCACTTCCTTTCTCTCTCTCTTGCTGCCATGTAAGAGATGCTTTGCTTCCCCTTTGCCTTCTGCCATGATTGTGAGTTTCCTGAGGCCTCCCCAGTTATGTAGAAATGTGAGTCAATTAAACATCTTTTCTTTATAAATTACCCATCTCAGGTATTTATAGCAGTGTGAAAATGGACTAATACAGTGGATCTCCTTTTAGTTCTTTGAGAAATCACCATGCTGTTTTCCATGGAGATTGTACTAATTTACATTCACAATAGCAGTGGATAACCGTTCCCTTTTGACCACATATATGCCAACATCTATTGTTTTTTGACTTTTTAATAATGGCCATTCTGGCTGCGGTAAGGTGGTATCTCATATTGGTTTTAATGTGCATTCCCCGATGAGTAGTGATGTTGAGTATTTTTTCATGTTTGTTCACTATTTGAAATTCTTCTTTTGAGAACTATCTATTCATGTATTTGGCCACTTTTTAATTAAACTTTTCACTTTTTTCTTGCTAATTTATTTGAGTTTCTTGTAGATACTGAATATTGGTCCTTTTTTCAGATGCATAGTTTAGAAATATTGTCTCCCGTTGTGTGGGTTGTCTGTTTACTCTGATGATTATTCATTTTGCTGTGCAGAGGCTTTTGTTTTTTTGAGTTTTGCTGTTGTTACCCAGACTGGAGTGCAATGGCACAATCTCGGCTCACTGCAACCTCCGCCTTCTGGGTTCAAGCAATTCTCCTGCCTCAGCCTCCCAAGTAGCTGGGATTACAGGCATGCCCAGCTAATTTTTGTATTTTTAGTAGAGACGGGGTTTCACCATGTTGACCAGGATGGTCTTGACCTCGTGATCCACCTGCCTCAGCCTCCCAAAGTGCTGGGATTATAGGCATGAGCCACCGCGCCCGGCAGAGGCTTTTTAGTTTAATTAGGTCCCATTTATTTATTTATTTTTGGTTTTGTTGCATTTGCTTTTGAGGTCTCAGTCATAAATTATTTGCCTAGTCTAATGTCCATGAGAGTTTTTTTCTAGGTTTTCTTCTGGAATTTTTGTGGTTTCAGGTATTAGATTTAAGTTTTTAATCCATTTTTATTTGATTTCTGTATTTGGTAAGAAATAGGAATCCAGTTTCATTCTTCTACATATGACTATTCAGTTTTCCCAATACATTTAATGGACTAAGATGTCCTTTCTCCAATTTATGTTTCCATATGACTTGTTGAAGATTGGTTAGTTGTAAGTATTTGGCTTTATTTCTGTGTTTTCTATTGTGTTTCATTGGTCTATGTCTCTACTTTTACACAAGTACTATGGTGTTTTGGTAACTATAGCCTTGTAGTATAATTTGAAGTCAGGTTCTGTGATGCCTACAGATTTGTTCTTTTTGCTCAGAATTGCTTTATTTATTCCAGATCTTTGTTGATTTCATATTAATTTTAAGATTATTTTATGTAATTATGTGAAAAATGATGTTGGCATTTTGTATTTTGATAGGAATTGCACTGAATATGTAGATTGTTTTAGGTGGTATGATCATTTTTATGATATTAATTCTTCCAATTCATGAGCATGGGGTACATTTCTATTTGTTTGCATCATCTATGATTTCTTTCAGCTGTGTTTAGTAGTTCTTATAGAGATTTATTACCTCCTTGGTTAAGTATATTCTTAGTTATTTTTTGTAGCTATTGTAAAAATGGTTGAGTTCTTGATTTGATTCTCAGCGTGGTCGTTATTCATAGATAGCAGTGCTACTGACTTGTGTCCTTGGATTTTGTAACAGTAGACTACAGAATTCATTTATCAAATGTGGGAGTCTTTTGGAGGAGTTTTCAGGGTTTTCTAGATTTATAATTGTATCATCAGTAAACAGAGACAGTTTAAGACTTCCTCTTTTCCAATTTGAATGCCTTTTATTTCTTTCTCTTGCCTCATTTCTCTGCCTAGAACTTCCAGTATCATGTTGAATAGAAGTGGTTAAAGTGGGCATCCTTGGCTTATTTCAATTCTTAGAAAGAATGCTTTCAACTTCCCCATTCAGTGTGATATTGGCTGTAGTTTCGCATATATGGCTTTCATCATTTTTGAGGTTGATAATTAGTATGCCTAGTTTTTGAGAGTTTTTATCATAAAGGGATACTGGATTTCATTAAATGCTTTTTCTACATCTATGAAGATTGTCATGTAGATTCTCTTTTTAATTCTGTTTATGTGATGAATCACACTTATTGATTTGCATATGTTGAACTATCCCTTGCATCTCTGGAATGATATCCACTTGATTGTGATGATATATCTTTGTTAACTGAATATCTTTGTTAACTTTTTCTCTCAATGATCTGTCTAATATTGTCAGTGGGATATTAAAGTCTCCTACCATAATTATGTGGAAGTTGAAGTCTTTTTGGTGGTCTCTAAGAACTTGCTTTGTATATCTGGGTGCTCCTGTGTGAGTGCACACATACTTGGGATTGTTAGAGTTTCCTGTTGAATAGGACCCTTTACCATTATGTAATGCCCTTCGTTGTCTTTTTTTTGTGTGTCTTTCTTTGTTGTTGTTTGTTTGTTTAAATTCTGTTTTGTCAGAAACTAGGATTGCAATCCTGCTTTTGTTCTGTTTTTCATTTGCTTGGTAAATTTTTCTCCATCCTTTTATTTTGAACCTATGTGTATCATTGCATGTGAGATGGGTCTCTTGAAGACATCATACCAATGGGTCTTAGCTCTTTATTCAGCTTGCCACTTTGTGTCTTTTAGTTGGACATTTAGCGCATTTACATTTAAGGTTAGTATTGATATGTGTGGATTTGAACCTGTCATCATGATGTTAGCTTGTTATTTTGCAGACTTGTTTATGTGGTTGCTTTATAGTGTCACTAGTCTTTGTACTTCAGTGTGTTTTTATAGTGGCTGGTAAAGGTCTTTCTTTTCTATATTTAGTGCTTCCTTCAGGAGCTCTTGCAAGGGAGGCCTGGTGGTGATGAATTCCTTCAGCATTTGCTTATCTGAAAAGGATCTTATTTCTTCTGCACTTATGAAGCTTAGTTTGGCCACATAAGAAATTCTGGATTGGAATTTCTTTTCTTTAAGAATGTTGAATATTAGACCCCAATTTCTTCTGGCTTGTAGGGTTACAGCTGAGAGGTCTGCTGTTAGTCTGACAGGCTTATCTTTGTAGATGACCTAGCCTTTCTCTCTAGCTGTCTTTTAACATTGTTTCTTTCATTTTGACCATTAAGAATTTGATGATTATGTGTCTTGGGGATTATCTTCTTGTGGAGTATTTTACTGGGGATCTCCACATTTCCTGAATTTGGATGTTGGCCTTTCTAGCTATGCTGGGGAAGTTCTCATGGGTGATATCCCAAAATATGTTTTCCAAGTTGGTTCTATTCTCCCATCTCTTTCAGGTATGCTGATCAGTCATAGATTCAGCTTTGTTCATTCCTCAGTTTTGTTCATTCCTTTTCACTCTTTTTTCCCTATTCTTGTTTGCCTGTCTTATTTCAGAAGAACAGTCTTCAAGCTCTGGAATTCTTTCCTGCTCTTGTTCTATTTTGCTGTTAATATTTGTGATTGAATTATGAAATTCTTGTAGTTTTCAGCTCTATCAGGCTATTTTTTTTTCTCTATACTGGCTATTTGTCTGCCAGCTCCTGCAATGTTTAATCATATCTTTCACTTTCTTGCACTGGGTTACAGTATACTCCTGTAGCTTAGTAAACTTTGTTCCTATCCACATTCTGAATTCTACTGCTGTCATTTCAGCCATCTCAGCCTCAGCTCAGTTTTGAACTCTTGCTGGAGAGGTGATGGAGTCATTTGGATGAAAGAAGGCACTCTGGCTTTATTAGTTTTTAGTGTTCTGATACTGATTCTTTCTCATCTCTGTGGGCTTATCTTCCTTCAAACTTTGAAGTTGCTGACCTTTGGGTGGTTTTTATTTATGTTATCCTGTTTGATGGTCTTAAGGGCTTGATTGTGATATAAGGTGGATTCAACTATCTGGCTTCATTTCTGGGGATTTTAGGGAGTGAACTTTCAGCTCCCAACTTCTGGACTGTTTGCTGTAACTCTGGGGGACTTGTATTGAGCCCTGACTTTGTTCTCTGGTTCCTTGAGGTTTGAAGTCTACTACAACTGGGGAGCCAAGGTGCAGCAGCTACAACCAAGTGCCAGTGGGTGTAGGGGTGGCTGCCTCCCTGTGGGAAATCACCACAGTGGCAGACCAAGGCAGTTGGAGGGGGAGTGGGTAGTGCCCCTGATGGAGACTATGTATGCTGTTGCACAGGATGTGGTGTTGGTTTGGGATGGGGTGCTGGCCACACAAAAGCAGGGTGCTGGCAGGAGTGGGGCTTACTGGCTTTATGCTCACCAAGGCTTCATTTGCAATCGCAGTCTGCAGGGGTCAGGGGAAAAACTGCACTCTCATATACTGGTGGGACAATTAAAGCAAAACCTGCCTGTGCAGACAAGTGCTGGCAAAGTGATGTGGAGAAATGCCATGGGCACAATCCAACCTTTTTAAATTTTTCTCCAGGTCATTAGCATCATTTTTTCAATGATGTTAGCTTTTACAAAAGAAAGTGGGAGTGGTTGGTCTCAAGCAGCTTTTGTTTTTGTCCCCTAAAAATGAATATTTTTGACAAGGAAATTTAAAGGCCTTAGTATCTACTTGGAAGAGGAATAAAAGGACATACAGAAGGGACAGTTACAAATTAATATCTCAGAAAATTCTGTATCTAAAAAATTTGGAGTTTCATGTAGAAAAGAAAAAGAGAGAATATCCTGTTCTGTGACTTAGTGGAGGACCAGGCCAGGCATGGGACAGGATTTTAGGTCTGTGATGATAGCACAGAGAGTTCTGAGTTCTTACATCACTGTACTTGATACCAGAGGGAAAATGTTAGAAAATCAGCCAAGGTGATTTACAGGGTGAAAGTATTATAGTGTGTCTGAGTCTAAGGATTAAAGCTAATGCTCTTAAGAGAAAAATTTGAGTCTAAGAACCAAGTGAAACAGATGTCAGTATATTAACAGTATGATATAGTTTGTAACAATAAAGTTCCAAAGATATAGGTTAGTGCTGATGAAGGCTGCAATCCCATTTTTCATTTTTATTATGAAAAATATTTTAAAAAGCCCAAGGAGAAGGGAGCCTACTGTACATTTGTGTCTTGATTTCATAGGGTTCAGAAAAGCAAGTGACCCCATTTGGTTGCAGTGTAAGCCCTTGATACCAGGTATCATAGTGGCTATCAAACATGTAGGTGTTAATGGACTTGTGAGTCCGTAGATGGGAAAGAGTAATGAAGTTCTGACTGGTAGATACCCGTCTCTAGGCTTGCTGTCTTGTGTGAGCCTAACACCAGACCCTAAATCAACTCCCACAAGAAATACTCACAAGTGTTTAGTTTGAATGGTAATCATTGGATTAAATAAAATATTCTAAATGAGATGGTCTATGTAAAGCCTTCATACTTAGTAAAAATAGATAATCAATATTCTTATATTAAGCATAAGAATTTATTAGAGAATGTGCAAAGCAGCTGTCTAAGACCTTGTTAGGAGAAAATAAGTTCAGAAACTTTAGTTCATTGAAAGTGATTTTTCTGGTACAGAATCTAATACTTAGAAGGAATTATGGAGACAAAATTATAAAGCCTGGTACTCAAAACCAGAGTACCAAGGTAAAAGCAACATCAGCAGCAAGGCCTATTATAGAGGCAGCATAATTTCTCCCTGATCCAGAACATGAGACACTCCTGTGACCTAGAGAGTGAGCCAGGCCAATCCAGCATCTTGGAAATGAAATAAGTGGTCCCACCTACAAATGCTAGGGGGATATGGTGTGTGAGAACCTGGAGAACCAATCTAGTCACATACGGTTTTTTCAGAGGATAGAGTATCACTTGGAGCCTAAATTTTGCCATTTTAAAAATAGGTTTGTCTTACACCAAAATATCCAAGAGGAATGTAATTTTACTTCTAATCAGAAAAACTTGACAGTAACAAAAAACACACATGTACTCATATGCACAATGACAGCTATACTTCTGATAATAAAGTCCTTAAAAATTTTTTAAATTGAATTTTTAATGTGGTTAACTGAAATAATTCTCCAATTCTCAAAAAAATGTTATTACAAATTATCTCCCCAGACATTTATATTTATCTTGTACTGAAGTTGCTTGATTGAAATGTTGGGGCATATATAGAGGGCTATATTAAAATGAGGAAGTAATGACCCCATCTTCTAGAGTATTTTAACTTTGACATAGCCACATTTGTTCATTTATACAGATATGGAATTATAGATCGTCATCTAGCAAAATTAACAATATTTTCATTTATCCATTGATTCTAGAAATACTTATGCAGCACATTTTTTATTCCAGGCATGGAGAGTACAAGAATTACAGTTTATATTTTTGGCCCTTAAGAAGTTAACAGTCTGGTGGAAAAAATGGCCACAGAGAGAGAGCAGCATTAATACAAAGTAGCACGACAACTGCAGGAAGAGAGATACGCACAGGAAGCACTCAGGATGGGAAGAGCCCAGTTTTAGGGCTCCAGGAAGACACATTTTAGGAGGTAACACTTGAGTCTAGAAGAGTGACTAGGACTAAAGCTGGGAAACTAAAGACTCCTCAGCACATCAAAGCATCATTTATAGAAAACAGCAAAATAGCAGGCATATTTCTATTGTTTTTTCAATATTAATATTACTAAAGTCTCTTCACACAATAAATATTCCCTGGTGGTTATTACATGCAATAAACCATGCTAAATGACATTTTAAGTATTCTAAATTAAAACTGTGAAACCATATAAATTATTGCTTGGAAAACAGAGTCTCTAAGAGCTGAATGCAACAATAAAACTTGGCTATATATATATATATAATATTATATATTATATTATAAATTATATATAGTATTTTATATAATATATATAATATAATATATAATATATATATATAATTACACAGTTACTAGAATTACAGAATATTTAACATTGAAAAGAATATAGCAGAAGAAGCAATGAAAGGTATGTATTTTGACATCGTGTTCACTTATCTCAGTTAACCACATTAAAAAATTCAATTTAAAAGCTAACAATTGAGATGATGTACAACACAATCTAAAGAGTTTGAAAGGGCCTCATTGAATAATGAAGTTTATGATGGCTTTAGCGAAACAAAATAAGCCTACAGGCAACAATAAAATAATTTTCAAGTTCTTCCAAATAAATAGGAGAATACCTCAGCTACCCATGAAGAACATCTTAAAACGTCATGCTTCCATTAAAAACTTTCCAATATGTGTGGGTCTTCAGATAATATGGGTTAAAATAATTAAAATATCAGTGATATGTAACTCTCAAACAATAACTGAATGTCTTAATTAATAGAAAGTCAGTAAAATCAAATTTAAACTATACAAAATTAATTTACCCCTTCAAATCAAGGGTACGTAGTTTGTAACATACTATCAAGAACTGTGAGGCAAATATACAATTTTTACTGAAAGTAGTTCTCCTACCCCTGTTCCTGCCTTGGCCCCATTCCCACTTATACAGAACTTAAAAAAAATTTCCTGGATTTGGGCCTGGGCTGCAACATGCTTTATACATTAGACAACTCAAGGAAACCTGAATGCAGAGTGTAGAGTGACATTGTGTCTTCTGTGTGACTATTTCCCTTCTCTGCATTATAACTCTAGCTCTGTACTTTCCTGCTTTGAAATCTTACCTTTCCAGCTTCTTCCCACACAGTTCTCTTTGATCACTTTTTTTTTTTTTGCCATCAACACCTGATCCTAGACCCTTTTGTCTTCCTTTGAATTGAGCAGCATAGTGCTATAATAATTTAAAACGTGGCTTTAGCTCTGAAATAAAGAGAGCCCTTTCTTCAAATAAAACAGAGCCTTAACATACTCACATCCCTATGACCCATGATTAAGTTTTGCCTACCATACAAATTAAATAAACAGTGTAGGTGTATCTTTTCAAAAGAAAGACAAAAGGAAACAACTCAAGAGCTCCTGGTTATGGGAGGGGGAAAGAAAGGCCAATAGTAAAATAGTGAAATTTCACAAGAATGGGAGGCAAGGAAGTCGAAATAGACTTCCATTTATTTCAGATTTTTGCCCAGGAAGAGCCCTGGGTGTTTGAGTCTTGCAAGGCTTTCATTCTGGGTGTTCACAGCTGTACTGAGCTTCTGCTTGGTCCCAAGCTTTGTTACAGGCACTAGGCCATGCCACAGTCAACAACAAGGCTGCAAGATCAGCAGGCCAAATATATTTATTTCCACTTTACAGAAAAGAGAACCCAGGGAGCTTGTACAAGTGATGTTCCTGAGGTTCTTTGGGGATGGTTTTAACAGAACTGCATCAAGAATGAACTTGTCTTCTGACAGCATAGATAAATCTTGAGAGAATTGTTAGGCAAAATAAGCCAGACACCGAAAGACCAATATGGCACAATCTCACTTACATGTGGAATCTTAAAAAGTTAAACTCAGAAGTAGAGAAAGTAGAATGGTGGAGACTAGGGCGTTGGCAACCCTCTTGGGTGGTTACCAAGGGGTTGGGGAGTTTTGGGTTAAAAAATATTAAGTGTCAGTTAGACGGGGGAAATGTTTGGGAAATATGCAGCGTGTGAACTATAGTTAATAATGATGTATTGCATTTTTGAAAACTGTCAGGAGAGTAGATTTTGAGGGTTCTCACCACAAAAAATTGATAAGTATGTACAGTGATGGGTATGTTAATAGGCCAGATTTAATCATTCCACGATGTATGAATATATCAAAACATTATACCTTATGAATATATAAAATTTAAAAAAATAAATACTTCACTATATACAACACAAAATATGATTCAGAATTTCTCATTGCTCTTTGTGAACTGTAACTATAATTTAGACTTTAGACGTATGATTTGTATGAGGAATTGTCATAGTTTCTTCCAGCCTGTGTCCATTTGTCTTCGCTTCTGTTACTGCAATAATGTTCTTCACCATTTTTATCTGTCCTTTCTTCTATTTTCAAGCACCTTTTGCACTTTGCACTGATATTGTATGTTTTGCTCAATCATTTAAAATATGTAGACCCAGTCATAAATTCCCATGATAATCTCTACCCTAAGCATGTTGACCATGATGCCAGGAAGGCAGGAGGTGTGCCAGCACATTGCGTAAGTGCCTTGATCATGTGATCAGATACTGTGGCAGAGGACAAAGTGAAGAGAGGAAGCCCAGGGAACAAGGCAAAGTAAAGGGGAAAAAGAGAAATCACAGAACAGCTAGTGCATTGCACTGGAAGCCAAATAGATACAACCATGCTATTATAGTTTGCTGGTAGAAAGAGGTTTCAATAAAACTCTGAATCTAATCATGTTGAATTTATTAGAGCACATGATCCATGATCAAAAGCAAGAAATAGACACATATTTTGCAGCACAGAGCATGCACCCTGAATTTAGGATCTCCGTAGAGGAGCTAGGATATACAAAGCTGCAGTGTGTGTGTTTGTGTGTGTGTGTGTGCACGCACGTGCGTGCAGCCAGGGAGGGCGTCTGGTGAACTGATTGATGTTGTTTGTACTTCATTTTTACCTGAAATTCATTGCAGGTTTTGTTCCAAACAATTATAGGATGTTCTTTCATACAGTCTCTGAAATAACCCTTTTAAAAAATTAAAAGGAAAGGGATTCCCCATTCATATTTAATTTTTCCTATTTTACACACTGTTGTCTTCTGATCATCTTTAAAATTACTTTCAATTTACCTTTACATATTTGGCAAAAAATGAGCGCTCAGTACACTACTTCTATATACAACAAACATTAGAAAATGACTGTGGTAAGGGATATTTGGAAAGGTACTAAGGTCTCTTATCTGTTTCTCCTCAAAGAGCCTGAAGATCACAATATTTTTAAAAATCTCTCTGTTGTCAGAAGCCTTAATGTTATCAATTATCTGTACCCACGACTTTGTAAATAGTGTTAGTATTACAAAAAGAAGCATTCTGGGAATGAGGTATTCAAACAATGTCAGGATTTAGGATATAAACAGATTCTGTTTATTTGCAGCTTGATTTCTCTAGGAAGGAAATGTGTTCTCTTTTCATTTACAGAATCTTCCAGATAAAAGACAGTTGTTCATAAGCCATTCTACTTGCTCTCTCCATCAAGTTCTTGGGCTTGAAAACTGGTTTTTTGTCAATGCTGTATAAATCTTGTATTTTGTAGATGATTTGTGAGAGGAAGGTATAAGAAGGATAAAACTGATCCACATCTATGAAGGCAGTGATTTGAGGTACTATTTTGTATAAGTCTATGAGGAATCTTCAACTACTTAACCAACTCCCCCAAAATTGAATGAATATTAATTTTAAACTAAAGTAATACTCATAAGATAGTTGTAAAAAACAATAGAATATGCTTGTGACACAATGTCAGTTCTATTTCTTATACTGGCAAATGTAAATAAACATTTGCATTTTTATTGCTATACTCTTACATAAACTAAAAGTGTAAATATAACCTAAAGTGATAGTTCCTTCTAGTAACATTCAAGCTGTTATCTTTATATTATGCTTCAGTTGTGATTTTCCATTTTACATATTAATCGACTTTGTTATCTTCTCTATAAAGTTGAACACACTCTTTATAGATAATGAGGCAAATAATTAAATGGATTTAAATAATGTATTCTGCTATCTAAGGATGCTCACTTAATTACCTTTGTATCTTTCCTTCCAGTGAGATATTTATTATTATTTGAGAGTGGCACTTCACAAAGAGCAACTATTGCATAGCATCAAAATATTTTTTAAAAGTTATTAAAATTTTGAAGGGATCATAGATTCAACAGTTGTACTTCCTAAATTCATCATGACACTCTGATCCTCTTCATTCATTTAACCTTTGCTTCTGCTGGATTCACTTTTTTATTTGATTGGGGGAGAATTTTTTCTGATGTTCCAAATACCTTTTACTCTATTGCATTTTGTCTACTATTCGTGGATATTGATGATAGCGAAGATGATAGCAAATATCTGCAGAGCACAGTGAAAAATCTTTGATTAGAATTTCAGGCCTTTTGTGCATCTCAAGTTCAAATTTATATAGTGAGGAGTTCAAGACCAAGTTTAAAACCCATATAGTTACAATCTAACCTTTCAGGGCCCAGGATTCTAATACCTTTTGTTCATAGATGAGAAAATGAGAATTGGGTGGTGCGGGTCACACCTGTAATCCCAGTGACATGGGAGGCTGAGGCAGGAAGGGCTTGAGCCTAGGAGCTGGAGACCAGCCTGGGCAACATAGTGAGACCCCATATTTACAGAAAAGTAAAAATAAAAAACTTAGCTGAGCATAGTGGTGCATTATGTCTGTAATTTCAGTGATGGGAGTCTGAGGTGGGAGGATCACTTAAGCCTAAAACGTCAAGGCTACCGTGAGCTTTGATTGCACCACTGCACTTTAGCCTGGGTGACCCGCACCACCCAATTCTCATTTTCTCATCTATGAACGAAAGGTATTAGAATCCTGGGCCCTGAAAGGTTAGATTGTAACTATATGGGTTTTAAACTTGGTCTTGAACTCCTCACTATATAAATTTGAACTTGAGATGCACAAAAGGCCTGAAATTCTAATCAAAGATTTTTCACTATGCTCTGCAGATATTTGCTATCATCTTCGCTATCATCAATATCCAGGAATAGTAGACAAAATCTGTGTCTACTATTTTTCTCACAAAAAATGTGATCTTTGGTCTCAAATGTTAATTAAGGCAGCTGAGCATTGAGAAGTCATTTGAGTGACAGTGTTCGGAAAATATCTGACAGTGTATGACAGATTCATGGATAATCTGTTAGACAATTATTCCCCATTCAGAACTGAAGTTGTAAGAGTAAAAACAACTGACTACCAGGATAAGGAAAGATATTATAACCAAACTAAATTTTGACATTTGGCACATTAATTGGTCTAGGAACAAGGATAAAGAATAATGCCTGGAAGATAAATAAGATAGCTTCCTCATCTAGCCAATAATCTGCACTGTAGTACTCTTTACATGATAGAGTTAATGAGGCTTAAATGAAATGGTTAATGTGTTAGCTCTTTGACTGCTAATCAAATATATTATTGGGCACCTACTCCTAAACACAGTGATGACTGCAAAGCCATAATCATTTCTCTCCAGGGACTTCTAAGTTAGTGGCTGATGATAACTATGAGGTGTAATGCAGGCGTAGAAGTAGTACTGGTACAAGAATAGGCATAAACTGTACGTTGAGGGAACATAAGCCCTAAGTTATGCTTTGGATATAAAAACTCAATGTGGTCAAAGACCAGGAGTCTGATGAAGTCAGCTTCTAATTTCGGTAGAATCCAGAGCAAAGCATTTAACTTTATGTGTGACTTGAGGTGGTTATATTAATTTACATTTGTTTTGAATTAATTTATGCATGTGTCAGTATCATTTTTATAATCACAACTCATCCAAAGGTTTTCTCAAAAGTTAGCCTTATCTAGAAAATCTGTACCAAAGAAGTCACAAAGAATGGCTCTACATTGGAGAGGATGCTGCGATCTAATGGAAAAGATAACAACAGATTATAAGAAATTATTATGAATAACCGTATGCTAGCAACCTAAAGGAAATGGATACATTACTGGACATGTGCAATCTACTAAGATTGAATTATTAAGAAATAGAAAATCTGAACACATCTGTCTCTCAGTTGCCTGTACTGGTACCTAAAAACACATTTCATTGCATTACATACTGAAACAATGTATTCAGTCAATTTCATGGAAAGCCTTCAATGTGACATGCCCTAAGATGACCAAGGGTAAACTGGCTAACACAGAGTCATGACCTACAAATAACTATGCCAAACCTCCAAGGGAATTTGTATTGTAATGTGGCAAAGCTTCTATTTAGCATTAAGGCAATGGAATAGGGTTCTTATTTGAGCTACCATCAAGAAAAGTAGAGGTGACAGTTTTGAACTCAGTTTTGATATGATCTCTTTGATCCTGCAGATATTTTAATAGTACAACTAGCTCACAGTAGCTAAATAAATCCCATCAGTTTCTTCTGGGTTGTGAATTGGTGTGCATGTAATACAAACATAAAATTTATTGACTGTTTTTTCCTAGTGACTTCTGACCTTGGTCATTGCAATTCTTATCTAATCTCTGATTTAGCCTCCAACTTCCAATATTCAAATATGTGTTTATTTTGTGTCTGTCCTCTATGTTAAAGCTTTTAGGCTGAATATATAAAAGTGACTTACTGCCCAAATGGCAAAATGTGGATAAACACTGAAGCTGGGGTATGATCACCTGGGCTCATTATCTCTATTTTCTAAAATATCCACAATATAAAGTCAAAAGACCAAAAAAACCCAATAAAATATATTTTTAGATATTGTCTTTATGAACAAAATAAGTATAAAGTTGACTTTTAACTGTACAGGAAGAAAAGTTTACAGAAAGACTGAGCAGGCCTAACTGCTTCTGCTGTTCCTTAAAAAACACAAATATTATAAGTATTTTCTGCTTTATGAATTTTGCTTGCATTTAATCCTTTACGTGAAAGACAATCAGTCGCCTTTGTTTCTAACTTTCCTGAAAGAAGTAATGTCATATAAACTTTAATCAAGACTTAGACCTTGAAATCTTTGCTTCTTAATTCACCCATTTCTATGTTGTGGTCATTGTTATTAACTTAAAATTTAAAAGGTCTGTGTTTCATTTTTAGTACATCACTTCTGGTAGGTACCAGATGTTTCCTTTAGACTGGGTTACAGTGTCTTATTTGCTTTCTTTTTTTCTCTTAAAATATGTACCTACCAATAGTTTCCATGTGGTCGTTTGCAGGACATTACAGTATAGTCCTTGAACTGGCAACTTGGAATAATGTCTCAAGGGCAAGGAAGGAAACTCTAAGGGAAAAGTGTGGAAAGGGAAAGAGGAGAAGACAAACACATATATGGAGATACCAGATGAAGCTAAGAAAAAATTACGCAGCACACACCGACTTGCTTTACTGTGATCTCCATGCAAAAAAAAAAAAAAAGTCTTATGGGGTAAACATTTCAATTTGCACTGTAAGTGTAGCTTAGTATTCAGGTAAACTTTTAATAATCGTCTTATTAATATAAGACAATATTAATATAGCTGATATTTCCATGGCTTAATATTCTCCTTGTACTATCAAATTTTTCTGTTATGTATCATTTAATGGGAAAGGCAAAATCACTGACAATGTTATTCACTGTACTTCTGTGTACACTGATATAAACAAAACAAAATATATGACTTCTAGATAAAAAGCAAACTAAAAATATTAGTGAAATTCCCCAAACCTAATTTTAAGAGCTTCCAGAATTGCTTACAAGTATGTTCTGAAATGCAAAAGATGTTCAAGTTTATGGATCAATTAAGAAATTAGGATAACAAAACAGAATTATAAACAAGTAAACAGAATTATAAACAAGTATAGTGTATAATTTACATACTAATTTTGGTTAGAAACATTCCATCAAAGATAAAAATTCTGTATCACAGCTACAGACAGAAAGGCAAGGGTTAATGTCACTAACTGAGCTCACTTATTTCAGGAATCTATAACTATGGTCCCTAATTTTTATAATATATCAAACCAGAATAAAGAGACAATATATAAATTTTCTTTATCATCTAAGAGATATAGCAATGAGTTATTCAATGGCTATTTGAAATGTATCTCACACACCGATATAAAAATATCTTATTATATTATTAAGTCTTAGGCTTTATGCTAAATATGTTTCAATTTTGATAGAGATGAAATCTCTTCTCCTATACCCTCATATTTATGACAAATTTCTGGCTATATGTTGTTTCAGCTCCTGAACCATGGACATGACCACTGATTATAATCTGAATTCAGTAATAGCATACATGAACTTGACTTGGCCCCTTCCCCTTGTCTTCCTCTAATTGTGAATTGTTATAAAGAATATACAATATTTGCTAAAATAAAAGTATTTCTTAGAGGTACCTAGATCATACTCCCAAAATAGTATGACAAAACATATTCAATTTATAACCTTAGAGTTCCAGGGTAAAGTATACAAATCTGGCAATTTAATGCTATTTCGTGAATAAGGAAATGGAAGATCATGGAAAATAAGGAATTGCAAATTTAAAATAATAATAATAGAAACATCAAGGCAAAAGGTAGCACAGGTATTTTGAATATCATTCTAAGGTTGTTTTTTACAAATCTGAGACACTTAAATATTCAAGGAGAGTTGAAAATAGCAAAGCAAAGAGCAGTTATAAGCCAAGATATGCCAAATGTGAAGAGAATGAACCTTTGCACCAACCTTTCATACCTTGTCAATATCTCCCCAATTCCTACTGAATGGATACCTTGGCCAAGCATTTAACATTTTCTGTGATATTTCCTCAGTTTTCTTTTTCATTTTTCCCAAATTTGATAACCATTTCCTACTTCTTGAGTTGGCAGAGCTTCAGGCAAATTGAATGCCTCTCTATTTCCTGTGTGTATCCCTTATGTTTGAGGGCCTCTAAGTCTTTTTTAAAACTGTTTGCTCTGCCTAGAAGCTCATTTCTGTCCCTTTCCACATGTTCAAATACTATCAATTTTGCAAAGTTTTACATAATATCCTGTTATCTCTGCATTTCCCGATCTCCTTCTGAGATCTCAAGGCAAATTATTTACGCATATCTTATGGTTTAATAATTAGCTACTTTGTATTATAACTATCATCTATCTATTATTGTAATACAGTTTTTACCAACCACTGGTTTCCAATATCGGGGATGAACAATAACAAAAATGGTAAATGTATGTTTCCATTTCTATTTTAAAATCAATTTGGACTCTAACTGCTTAAAAAGGAAATCAGCAATTTGAGATCCTCTTAGGGGCTGTCAAATGAGCATACATTCAACTTATCAAACTGAACACTCCTAGTATAAGGAGACCTTCAAACTTGATTCAATTTTAAATCATCATTATTATTATTATTTTAAAGATCATTGGTTAAAGGTATTGACCAATGTAAGTAAATTGAAAACCACAGATTAAAGTAGAGAAATCTCTCTCTATCTGGGAATTTTCAACACCATCTTTATTGGATTTGAAAATTACATTCAGTTGATTAGTATTCCAACAGAGTAAGAAGTGTTGTTTCTGGTATTTCAAAACCAATTATCAAAAAGAAAATGTAGTATTTATATATATATGTGTATTATATATTTTTTAATGTTTTATTTATTGCTATAAAAATTCACATGATGGAGAAGTATGTTTATTAAGCAGACTGCACTTTCTTTCCTCATAATTAAGAAATTAAATATTACAAATATAAAAAACAAAATAATACAATTTAAGGTATGAAATACAAAAATTCAAATAGCAATTAGTGAAAGAAGTGTTTATCTATATTTGATGACCAAAAAGGTAGTTACATTTCAGCTTACTTTACACTGTATATTTGGCACTAAAACACACTACATTATACTTTGTGTTTAGTACTATAAAATAATTAGCTAATAAAAGCATAATTTGTTAACACATAATTTATTAACACTATATATTTGGTTCTAAAACAATACATTAATGTATAGTGTTAATAAATTATGTGTTAACAAATTATGCTTTTATTAGCAAATTATAGTAAAATTTATTTGTTAATATGAAAAAGTCAAATTTAGCTCTTCATTATGGGCATCATTAAAGAATACATAATCCTTAACAATTTACTAATATAATTAAAAATCTAACTTTATCTTATAATATTAAAAATGAATAAAATGTTTTTAAGCACTAGAGCATTTATATATAAATATAAAAATGACCACAAGTCAGAAAATGTTTGGAAATATTAGTTGATAGTAAGAATAACTAAAAACTAAATATAATAAATGCTTTACACTTACTGAGAAATGTAATATACCAGTCAATAAATGGATGAGTAACTACATGAAATGGAAGGAGAAAATAGCCTGGAGGTCGCCCTCTAGAAGGACGACATCTGGATAGCAGCCAGCAGGGAAGAAGAACTTCAGTCTTACTAGTGTAAGGAACTCAATTCCGTCAACAATCATGTGAGCTTAAAAGAGGACCCTAACTGCCAAATCAGAATTCAACTCAACCAAAACTTTCATTTTAGTCTTATGAGACACTGAGAAGAGAATCCAGCCATTCCATGCCCAACTTCTGACACAGAGAACTATGAGGTAGTTTAAGACTTTAAACCACTCAGTTTGTGGTAATTTGTTATCCAGCACAGGAAATGAATACATTAAGGGTACTATTTTTTTTTTTTTTTTTTTTGCTATTCATTCCTATCATTTTGTGTATCATAACAAATAATTTGAAGCTATATATTAGACTGTAGATTTTTCATTCTTCACAGATATTAGTTCATAGAATTAAGGTTCATTGTTAAACTCCAAATATTTTTCATTGTGAATTAATGTGGTAAGTAAATGTATGAGAAATAGTTTATTCAACTGGCCAACAGATATTGCTGGTGTGTTTTCTGTGTACTGAGTGGTCTTCTAAGCAGTGTGGATATGGCAGTGATATGGCAGTGAACAAGACAGTAAAACATCCCTGGCCTCAAGGAGCTTACATTTTCATGTGAAATACAGATATTAAAGATTTTTAAAACGCCAAACAAACTAATGTGCAAGAAAATCAGGTAACATAAATAAATAAATGCAGTAAAGTCGGTTAGATGATAGGGTATGATGTGAGCTTATTTGAAATAGTGGCTAAGTGAAGACAGGGAGCAGAACCAGCACACAAATGTCTGGGGCAAAGGATTCTAAGTAGACTGAACAGCCAGTGCAAGGTTCACAGGTGGAATACAGTTTGGCATTTTCCAGAAGGAGCAGTGTATTTTGGTAGACTGCATAAAGTGAAATATGGTAAGAGATCAGGATAGAGGACTAGTCAAGGGCCAAATCATGTGAGGTGTTACAGGTTCTGAATATCTGAAGATAATCTCTACTTCTGAACCCTTTATTAGAATGCTTTGATGACATTGCATATTTTAATATTCATCGTCTTTTTTTTTTTTTTTTGAGACACTGTTGCCCAGGCGAAGTGCAGTGAGACAATCATAGCTCACTGCAGCCTTGACTTCTGAGGCTCAAGTGATCCTCCCCTCTCAGCCTCCCAAGTATCTGGTACTACAGGCACATGCCACCACATCTGGCGAATTTTATTTTTTGTAGATACAGGGTCTCGTTATGTTGCTCGGGCTGGTTTCAAACTCCTAGGCTCAAGAAATCCTCCCACCTTAGCTTCCAAGCTGCTGGGATTACAGGCGTGGGCCATCACACCCTGGCCTAATGTTGAACTTTTATAAAGACCTACTTAATGAACTTATCTTAGAGTTTAGTGCATGAAGAAATATGATGTCTTCAGAAGGACTGCTACATTTTCTTGTATCTGATGAGATCTTTGAAACACAACACAGTTCCTTTGTGGTCCTGGCTACCAGGAACACCAAGCTTGAGCTCCTGTGAACTAACAGTCTTTAGCTAAGGTTCTGGGGAAAATTCATCTCCCCTTCTTCATGACTATTTTCTTTGTTATTTTTTTATGTCACCATTGATTTTATGTTGTTCACTGCTATTTCAAATGCCTTTGGAAATAAGTATAATTTTTAAAAAATCAGTAAAATCACTACATTTGCCAATCCGGAATCTTTCTTTCTAAAACTATGATTCATATGAAATCCATTTATTAAATAATTGTTTCATCTCTGGGAACTACCTGTTAAATTAAATGAATAAGCCCTCAATTACGCCAATGAGGTTAAATATGTTGCTAAGTATGATCAAATAAGGTTTAAATGGACAGGTGAAATGAAGACTGATATATAATATTATGGGAGGTCAATAGAGGAGGGTATTTGCTGGCTAAGGGGAAATGAAGAAGACAGCACAGAGATAAAGTGCCTCCACTGCATCTTAAAGTAAGACCGCTGTGTGCTACTAAATATGGTAATGCTTGCTGTACACTGCACAATACTAAAGGGTGTCATCCATATTACATATTATCAAATGGCATCCAATTTGATACAATATATTATCAAATATACAATATTGTACAGCAAGAATACTTATAAATATATATCATGTATGATGCATCATATATATGAAGTAATTTTTAAACATGGAAATACACATTAATTTAGATTTGATTTGACCAGGTTGGATATCGGATATGTTATTATTTTTCAATGCTTCAAGTTTACACACCTTGTTAAGAATCACTGAATCTAGAGAGTAACATTTAGTGGAGAATGGAAAATTCTAGATATAAGAACTATTTGAAGCAATGAGAGATGAAAAGTGAGAATGCAGGGACAATTTCATTGAAGAACAGATGATTCAAAACAGAAACAGTAGGTGATGGCCTTAAATACTCATCTGAGGAATTTGAAGCCCATTATCTGGGCAATTAGGGTTATTAATGTTTTATCTTAAATAAATCAAAGAATCTAATTCGTGCCTTAGAAAGATTAATCTGATAAATGAGAAGGGAGCAGATCTTCAGACAGGAAGATCAAGTAGGCCCTGAAGGCAGTGGTCAATGTGGTGGTGATTGAAACTTGACTTAAGTAGAGGCGGTGAAAAATAAAACACAGGAGACAAATAGAAAAAAATATATGGTGAAGTTAAAACTGTTAGAAATTGGAAGATGATTGGGTATATGGATGACAGTTTCAAGCTGAGTGACAGTTAATATGGTGATGAAATGTATGGAGACTGAGAACACAGACTTACAGATAGGGAGGGGGAGATGTGTGTTTACGCACCTGAGTGGAGACAGCCACAGAAGATTGACATGCAGTTACACACAGAGAGTCGGTCATGCCAGAGTGCCGAAGAGTTCAAGGCCCAGATCCATGGAGATCTAGGTCCAAGTCTGGCCATGTGAGGCACCATGACAGTGAAGTAAATTACTTAACTTTTCTAAGCCTCTATTTAAATTGTAAAGCAGTAAGTATTAGTATCACCCCCAAGAGTTAAAGGAAATTGAGATAATAGACCCTGGGCTAATATGTAGAAAAGCCTTAACAATGTTAACTAATTTTACAATTAGGATAAAATTTAGGGGTCAAAAATTAAAATTTGGAATTAATTGTGCAGAGGTGCTAAACTAGGCCCACTGGGAAAAAATGCGTTGTCAAGGAAGAAAAGATGTAGGAAGAAAAGAAAAAATATAGCCTAGACCTTGATAGATACCTATAACTTAGAATGCAGGTAGAGCAATGGGAACCGGGAGATAGATAAAGAAACAACAGCCAAGAAGGTACCTTTCTACTCTTTACATTCATAAGCAGCCAAAAGCGAAGGAGTAATATATGAAGTGTGTTATAGGGTCTGGAGGTCTCAACTGCAGAGTTTTGCTAGAACTTTTCAATCTACCTCAGAACCATCATACTTATTCCTCCCATGTTTTTCTCTAAGAAAGAGGACAGAGCTACAATTCACTAGATGCAGCTTTGTACAATGGTTGTCAAAAATTACATTAATCATTGTTTGACTCTTGCTGATTACTATATAACATCAAAACAAAGCTTCATAAACATAAAGTGCTACAGCATGGAAGTAATAATGATAACAAACCAAGGCTCTCTGTCTGATTTAAAAAACTGGGATATATGCTTGGCTGCTACCATAATTGGCTACGAGCCTGTTGTTTTTTTGCACTGGAAGAGGGACTTTATGTCCTGTGGATATTATTTCTTGGTCCATGGGGACCCAAGTTTCCACTAGATTACAAGCTCTATGCACATAGCCAGATGTGTGCAAGACTCTTTCTTAAATTAGGCTATTTCTGTAAATTATGCTTAACTTTTTTTCTTTTAGTATTGTGTTTTTTTAAATTTCCTTTGGTTCTTTCTCCATGAGAATTAACTAGTATCTCCCTGGACTCACAGTGTCTGTGGTGTCACTTGGTATGTTGTAACACTCCCTACCATAGCTTGTGAAAACCTCCTATGATAACCAAACTAAACAGATATATTGATGTTTCAATATCACTGTTCACTTGTGTTCACATTGGATTCAGTTTTATTCACTCATCCATTTATTCTTTCATTCAGGAAATATCTTTTCAGCACTGCTATAAACCAATCATTTAGCTAGATGTGTTCTCATGTGTTATCCAAAGAATGAGTGTTCTGGTAGGGTTTAGAATGATTTCTAGAATAGTTCCCGTTTAAAGACTTCCTCAATTCATCTCATTCTTGTTTCCTCATGCAATACCACTGCCACTAAACCTGTTGATGTTACTTTCTTTTTTTTATTGTTTAGAAATTATTTTTTAAAATATATATTTTATTGCCTTTTAGGTGTTGGGATATATGTGAAGAACATTCAAGATTTTTGCATAGGCATATACATGGCAATGTGGTTTGCTGCCTTCCTCCCCATCACCTATATCTGGCATTTCTCCCCCTGTTAAATATGTCTTAAATACATCATTTTTTCTTCACTTTCTGCATCTTTTTTAGGTCATATTACCCTTACAGCCAATCATAATTACCTGACTGATTTCTCCACCTGAATTCTTATCACTCTTCAATCCACTGTTGGAGACTTTTTCTTTTCAATGTAATTCACATTCAATCGTGAATCTTTCCAGATTAAAATACTTCAAAGGCTTCTTATTGTTCCTGGGGTAAATCCTTACAAATTCCTGTTCTATCTAGCCCATCTGTAAACCTCCTGCATCATCTCTTATTTTCCCTTTTCTCTGTTATCCAGGAACATTGGCCTTCTGCTTTCTCCTTTCAGTTGTCTAAACCTGCTATGCTCCTAGCTGTCCCTGGCAGGCTTATTGCAGTTGCTGCTCCCTTTCCTTTCAATGCTTTCCTTAATTCTTTGCCAGTTGAAACTTACTCATTTTTAGATATTAGTTTATTTAGCACAATGTATATTGAGCTTGAATCTTGCATGTATATGGGAATGTATGTATACATATGTGTGTATATATGCATATATTTGTGTGTATATGTATATGTACATGTTTGTGTACATATATATGTACATATGTATATACATACATATGCATACACAAATATATACATACATTCCCATATACATATACATATATGTGTACATATCAATATAATCTAAAAAAATCTAAAAATCTTGTATGTATATGGGAATATATGTATACATATTTTTGTGTGTATATATGTATATATGTATATATATTTGTGTATATGTGCATGTATATACATATATACATATGTGTGTATAAACATATATACATATATGTGTATATATACATATATGTACATACATATGCACATACAAATATTTATACATTTCCATACATGTTAACACAATATTCATACATAGGCATATATTTACATATAAACATCCATATGCACACATATATGTACAACATACATGCATGTATATGTGTATGTGTATGTGTATGTATATATGTATGCATCTGTTAGAGAAGCCTCTCTGATCTCTCAGTCTAGCTTGTCACAGTGCAACTTTGTTTTCCTTCACTAAACAATAGCATACTTGAGAGCACAAATTTAAGCTCTTTACCATTTTTTCCCCAAAGAAGAAGCACAGTACGTGATATAAACAGAATCTCAACATATCTTGCTTTTGAATGAAAAATGAGTAATGATAAACCAACCATCTTAAAAGGGAAGAATGCTGCTTTGGGGAAGTACTGTTTCTTGCAAATTCTTGACAAGGCTTTTATAATTCATGAAGACGACATTAAAATGAAGAAAATAAATAAGGATATTAATTTAACAATATTTGGCTTCAAAGATTTGAAACATTACTCCATTAAAATATTTTAATAGCATATATTTATATTGATATTTATTATTTTTTGAAGACCAAACACAGAGTAAAGATTCTTCCCTAAAGTCAGCTTTTTCAAACATACATAATGTTATTGTATTTTTAAATTGGCAGATAAAATTGTGTGTATTTATTGTGTAAAACATGATGTGTTTTGAAGTATACATCGATTGTAGAAGGATTAAATCTAGCTAATTAACAATATAAATTACCTTACATAGTTGTCACATGTGTGGTACAGATACTTAAAATTCACTCTCAGCATTTTTAAAGAAAATAACATATATATTGAAGTCAGTTATGAGCAACAATGGCAATAAAAACTTTACCTTAATCTGATGCTTAGGATAAGGACATTCCACATATGCTGTATTAGAGAAAAGCAAGTTAAGCTGAGAAGATTAATATTAAACCTTTGTCACAGCTCTCCTGTAGAAAAATGCTCCTAATGAAGATGTGTTCAGGTGAAATTGTTTATTCCATGCTAACAAACAAGCAAGCGAACAAAAATCCATGGCAATAAGAGTGTGCTAATAGAAATTACACAAATTAGCCTTCAGATATCTTTCAGAGTCTGAATTTATACTTTAGGCAAGCTGATAATTATACAAGGGCATTTTTCAAATACGTTTTCATAAACTCAAGTTAGCAAGGTTAATATGTAAGTATCCTATTGAATAATACTTATTGTTTTCAAGTGGGCAGAGGGGTTTATGCCAAAATTTCTCTGAAAGGCCACAAACTGTTCCTTCCCAGTTGTGTTACAGAGGGGTTCAAGAACAGTTCAGTGTTAACTCTGACACAATGGACAGAAATATACAAATGAGCAAATCTTTGATTTAAAATTTTAATTTTTAAGCATCATATTATTAATTTTAAAAGTCCTAAACACATTCAGCATTATATATGCAGGATGAATTAAATATCATTAATAATACTTGAAGCACACTAGATGATGGCAATAGAATGGAGAAGAAAATTATCTGAAAGCGGACTAGCACTTGGAAGACATCAGAGAAACAGGGTGTGGGAAGTGCTGGGTAGGAGTGAAAACATGATTCTACTACTGCCTCTATGTATGATGCTTTGCATATAGACAGATAAATTTAACTACTTGTTTTGAGAAAAAGTTGTTCATACCGAAATCGAAAATTCCATGATATTATCTTGTGAAGGACTTTCTGTCCACAGCTGGAAACAGCTGCTATTAGCAATAGGATTGTAGGTGCAACTTTAATGGCTTAAAGTTAGGCCAGACAACAAACTGGAAAAAAAAAAGTCCTAAGTTTCAATTGAAAGTCTGTGAAATGTTCAGGTTTGAAGATGGTATAGAAAACTTCTGGGGATTCCCTAGATGGAGGGAGTCAGTGGTCTTGTCTCAGTGATTTACCACAGAGCCATCATCCTTTTTAGCACAATCCACCACTACTTTTCCCTTCCTTCACCACCTATCCCTATCAGCTCATGCCCAGCAGGGAGTAAAGAATTTAATGATAATGCAGATATAATTTGTGGAAAGGAAATACAGGATTTCCTATTCTTACTTGTGGGACATAATCCATAATTGAAGATAATAGTGCCTACAATGTCAGAGGCAGTCTATGATATTTACTGTGTTCATAGGAAATATGCATAGCTGTGTTCACTGAATTTTTAACATGGCTTCTTGCTTCTTTGATAAAATAATTTGTTTAAAAGTTTCTAGTTCAAATAATAGAAAAACCCTTTACACACAGGGAGCAACATTTTTTTTTCCTTAATGATAAAGGTCACATTCTGTAATATTTGGAGATATGTGATCCTACTTTTCATGCAAAGACCATCTGACCTAAAGGACCAACTCCTTGCCACCTGGTTTTCCCTCTCTATGTCACATATCAGACCTCTGACTGGCTGGGAAGCGGCCATCAGGACTGGCCCTCCAGGATCTGGAAGATCAAAGTCTGCACATACACATGGCAAGGAGAACATGAAACACATAAATGTAAGAAATAAGAAACCTCCCTGGCTATAGTGGTGGCTTACAGATCTTCTCTCTTTTTCCTGCGTTAGGGACGTAATGCTTCTGGGAATGTCTTGGTGTCATAGCAATACTCTTTAGGGACCATTTCTGTGCTTTCTCTAACTTTGTTTAAGCAACAAAAAAGTAAAAGAAGTTTTGGAATTGCTCACAGGGTGTGGCTAATCTGATACAGATAAAGGGTAGATGAAACTCATTTTTAGCCTGTAACTGTATTGTAGGATGGAAAAGAATACTTGCTTTTGAGTCAAAATTGGGTGGGTTACACTCTCAAATGAGTCAGTTATTTACCATGTGTCCACTGTCAAAACTTACCCTTTTAGTTGCAGTTTCTTCTCTGGAAAGTGAGCCTAAAATACTAATTTGAAAGGTTTTTGGGATTAGAGAAGGAGAATGAATTTGATGGTATATAATTCACAACGTGTCAGGCACATGAACAGTGCTCAATACATAGGACCTATTATTAAAATATGATGAAAATACTGGTTATGGTAATTTGACAAAATAACCTTTCTTTGTGGATAGTGGTTACTACTCAATACAAAATAGATTTATTTAGAGTGGTAGCTCTAGTCTATCATTTCCCTTTAATGTCATTCTGCAAAAGAAATTTTAATTGAAAATATTTAAATATAAGGAGAGCAATATGACTCTTATCTAGTTTCTCTGTTCACTTTGCTTTAATATAGAATTAGGGATTCTTAGCACATAAATCCTAGAAAGTAATTTAGAAATCTTGTCATTATATCTTCAGAGTAATAACTTTCATCACAGTGGCTATTTGGGCTGAGTAGAGCTTTATTCATATTTACCAGAAGTCCTAAGCAAAATTTATTCCAAGCCAAATATATTCTGCAACTGTTCAAAAAGATTCATAAAACAATAATTTAAACCAAAGAACTCTGGCAGGCAGTTTCTGCCTCATTAATTGAGGCAAACAAAAAAAGTGACCAAACGACTACTGAAAACACAGAGGAGAAAAAATACTAAGAAAGTTTACAGGGACTCACCTGCAAAAGTTACTGAAACAAAAATCTGTTGACTAAATAGTAATGAATATTCACTTTTATGTTGTTTTATACTTAAGAAAGGAAAACCTGAGCCTTTCTCTGTACTATCAAAGCAAACGGCAATCATGAAGTGAAGCACGTTGACTATTAATGATTGATCACTTGAATTTCTATGTTTTATAAGTACAGCAACCATCTGTTAAGGGGAATAACAGGTTCTATCAAGGAAAGGATTAAGGGCTTTATTTTCCTCAACTGAAGCCCAAAATGAGTAAGCTTTTTCAAGTTAACGTTTATTTCATTTGGCTCAAGTGTCAGGGATCTATATTTATCTGGTGTTAGGCGTGTGTCTGAAGTGCTGGAAGTCTCAGATTGTCAATGGCTTTCAGATGTCAAGATAACCTTAAGGATAGATGAAGTGTTGAGAGGCTGTGCCTCATTTCTGAGTCCTCAGCAGCTATGCCGTGGAAATCCTGTTTATTTTCTGCGTCTCCTCCTGCAAGAGTCTCTCTGGAGCCAGTCTTGAGGTCCTACAACTGCTGAAGCAAGCTCTTCTAGAAGTTGGTGAGCAGAATGCTTTTTGTTTAGGACATGGCTATAAATGTCTTTGTAGTTGATGCACTATCATCTAGTAAGTAACTATTTTGAGCTCTCTAAAACATAGTTTAATCTGTGATGCTTCTTTTAGCATATTTGCAAGTTTTAACCAAAGGGTTAAAGAATTTTGCTTTTTAACCCTTAAACCTTGCATTTCCACAAGTCTCTAAATTCCATAGGATGCTATGGATTTCCAGTTGCCTATTTCATGTCTTTTACTTAGAAAGCATCAGAAAACCTAAACTCGTGATTTCAACAAGTGTAATTTTACTTAAAACTTCTTTCTTTAGATTTCTTATTTTATTTCTGTATTCTGATAGGTTTTGAAGAAGATTAAATTTTTCAAAAGGATACTCTAAAAATCTGACCAATTTGATTATCCTTTTCCAACTTGGAAAAATATTTATTTAAAATGAGGCTAGAATTTGAATTACCATCTTTAGTGGGACTCTGAAAATGTTTTTTGGCCTGCTGTCGCAACTGACAAATATATTGAAGAAATAATCTAAAAGACCAATATTAACAATTTGACTTCTAGACAGAAGAAAACAGAAGCCTTTTATACATAAAACTTACTAATCATTAGTGATCATAGAAGATTTCTTGAGTGTGGGCGTCACATATCTTGTCTGTGGGGTGGGGGGAGATTTTGCGACATAGCCGAAATTTTGTTTTATGGTGTGTTTCATAATATGGCTACATAAGACCAGGCAACACTGCCAAGAATGACAGAGTTGTTACTTACACGGAAAGTCAAGTTAGGCATATTTTGAGATAAAATTAAAGGTTGATAGAAAAAGAAAAAAAGCAATTCCTTTTGTTTCTCCATGTTTATATTACAAACCTTGGAAATGAATTAGATAGGCTTCTTTGCCATTACATAAAGGTCACCTTCTTTTATTATTTGAGGAATGGTTGCTTGGTGCTAGACTGAATTCTGGGGAACCACTCAGGGCTAATACAAAGGGGTAAACTTCTTGTTAGCACTCCTTGAGAGAACTCACAACTCAGGTGGGCTCTGTATCTCAGATAAAGAGAAGCAGGCAAGCTGTCTTGCTTTCAGATATACCTGACTGAATAATAAAAGTGGATTTGTGGAGGAATATATGAGACTCACCTAATCCTGACAAGAGGAAAGAAAAAATATTTTCAAATGATGTACTACACAAATAGTAATTATTTGGAATCTGATCCTTTTGTAAAGGATAATGACAACTTGGTAATTAACTGTTCTAAGAGTTCAAGAAAGCAAACACCTGAGGATAATAAAACAATTTTCACCTGGGAAAAAGATAAGCTCTGGAACTCAAGAATTATGGTCAGGCAAAAACAAAACAAAGCTTTTAAACTGCTGACAAATCATTGGAAATCACTGCTTAAGGCTGTAGAGTGTGAAGATTAAATGAAAGAAAATGTTTCTCTCAGAGCAAAGAAATATATAATAATATTAAGCTATTGGTGCGACTGTGGCTTATTTTGCTTTTGGCACAAATTACTAATTAAGATGACTAAGGAATTTAATCTGATATTCTTAGTATTTATAAAATAATAAAGCTTCAGGTTAAAATGAGTGAAAATGAAAAATGTATTGGTCTGATGTTTATGGTTTTCCTAAAGATTGCATTTTAGATTAAAATTGTGAACTGCATCATCACTCTATTGCAATCTATGAGAAACAAGAGGTCCTGGAGGAGGGGGAATGAGGCTGTTTCCATATCACGTGACTAGAATCCTCAGTCACGTCTAATCCACAGCTGTTCAATCACAAGTAATAAATACTCATCAGGAAAAGGAGATGAACTAAAACAAATATAAGTATGTAAGAAATACAAAAAGAGCACAATCGAGTAAATAGTTTTAGTGTTTTGTTGTATGTAGAAGTACAGTAATTGGCTAAACCACTGGAAAGCTTGTTTGTCTGGTTTTTGTTTGTTTGTTTTTACAAAGTATGCAGTGGGTTCCACTACAAACTTTCAAGTCATTTCTTTATGGAAAAGGGTAAAGTGAATTCTGATTTGTGTCTTCTAACAAATTAAACCATGAGGAGACAAAGTACCACTTTTAGATACATGCTGTTGGTACCCTGCTAAATAGCTGAAGATGTTTTGATATATGCTCGGAGACCTTTGTCACACAGACACTATTGTACAAAGAAGGGAATGACAGAAAATTGGCAAGTATTCGAGGGGACATAGGAGACAGCTTGGCTCATTCACCAAGGACTCTGGGCTATGCTCAAATGGAAAAGAATTGTTTGCCCTTCAGTACTTGTGATGTTTAAGGGCGAAATGAGGATAGTTTTTAAAAATAAAATATTATTAGTTTCATCTCTTAATGCTGTTCCTTCTCATTAAGTCTTCTAAATATAAATATTACTTTTCTCATTTGAATTTTCAGAAAGTCATAAAAAAATTAGTAGTCATGTTTTACAACCATGACTTAGTAAGAAAATCTCAGTCTATTTCCCCATTCAGTATGATACTAGCTGTAAATATGTCCTATGTGGCTTTTATTATGAAATTCATTAGGAGGTTCCTTTGGTCTCATGTTGGGACTTCATTTTAACTTTATTTAAAAAGTACCAAATGCCGTTACAAGATCTGCTTCTTATATCTCATTCCTGTAAGTTTTAGAAATGAAGTAGTAAACATTAATGTGTTCAGTACAGTGGTCTCATAAAACAGAACCCAAAGCATACTATCTTTTTAGAGCAGATATACAATTTTAAGTAAACTAGATACTTAAGACTGAGCCTAAAACATGAAATACCTATTTTGGTTGCTATCTTTCAAATTCCTTTATTCATTGACATGCTCTTTCAGAAATATTTAATGAATGCCTACACTGCTTTAGGAAACGCTATGAGAAACAATACTGTGCTGAACATTGATAAGAATCTAGGATTATTTGACAGGCGGTTTTCTGAACCTTGTTCATATAGAATGAAACTTTCGATGAAGTTTAAAACACAAGAACTGTTTACTTAGTAAATGGTGAAAGCATATTCATCATTTTATGGACACTTATTCTCATGACCCCACAACAACAGCTCCATTAAAGTGTTTTCTTCCAGTCTCTGGGAGAAAAAGTGAACCAAATGAGTGACAGTTACATTTCCAGAAGGACTAGAAGGAAGATACTGGCAGAGTTGTTCCTATTGCTTGCCTTAAGCTTCTGGTTGTTGTATCATTTACTCTTAAAATGCTAAGTAATTTCACACAATGTTGAAAGCCTCTCCAGAATAAAATAACTGTAGCATGGACTCTAAGCTTTAGGATTGATAACTTCCTAAAATTATTTCTTCTTGAACTATTTCATCTGAAATGGAGAATAAATACTACTATTAATTTTATCTTGATCTCTTGGGGAGATCTCTAATTTCTATTGGCTCCATCCTTTTCAGAGCCAGTTGGGCAATAGGTACATCTAAGCAGATGCATAGACAAGGAATTACAGTGCAGTAACATATGAGCTGTGATAAGCGTAATATACAGGAATAAGAGCATTGCTTACAGACCTTCGCTATTGCCTAGAGTTGGAACATCTTGCCTGCATACAGACTCCGTAAAGGTAATGGAGCTATTCCATTTGTAGCGTCTTGTGTTAGTATCAGCAATGTCCCAGTGCCTGACTCACATGTAATAAGCTCATAATTTCTCAATAGAGAGATTGTATTCATTTATTGAAAATATTGTCTAAATATTTCCTAAATCAAAATATTTACATTTTACCAAGGACTATGACTAAAATTTTTTAAAATTTTGAATCATGTAAATAGCTTAGATACATTTCTTTTTTATGTTTAGCATTTTTCCAAAAAAATCCAAATTGACATAGATCTCTACTGGAACATAATACATAGATCTGTGCAAATTTTTTTTTGTGTTAAATCTTCAGGTAGGTAGTTTTATGGAACATTACTACCACTGTTCTTGCCAGCAGGTCTGGCTGGGTTAGTTTACTTTCATAATATAAGGCAGATCCTCTACTTATAAAATGAATTATGAAATTTAATATAGAAATATTCCATAATTTACAAGACACTAAATATATAAACTCACAGATGCTGAGAATGTCTCAGTGAACCAGTTCATGAAGCTCACTCAATTCACCTAATGCCTCTCACTGATGTCCTCGTCCTTTTCCCCAGTCTGCATGCAAAACTTAGATGAGCTTGCTACTGTGTTCTGACCCTTAGATGTCTTTGTCTCATGTACTGAGTTTTGGATGAAGCCAGAGAGAAATATTTAGCTCAGTCAGTTTCACTCTGGGTCCAGTGGTCCTGGAGATTTGCTAATCTTTCCTCCAAAAAAGGATTGTGATTTCTCCACTTTTCTCTTCATGAACAACCACAGCATGCACAGTACAGTTCTTTGCTAGCCTAGTCACGTATCCTCTCAATGCCGTCTCTGAATTTGGGGGATGTTGGCCAGCTGATGGTAAAGATACAGGCATCACCCATTTCCTTTCTCCATCCCTTAGTTCTTTCTGAGCTAGACGGCTGCTTGAAAGTTCCTTCCCCTTCAATCTTCCAATCTTTGTGTATTGCATCCTTGTACTGCAGTCCTGTTATAATAGTTCAACAAAATTCCATATGGTTTACCAGCTGAAGTCAGGAAATACAGGGTTAAGCAAAGGGAAAAATAAATCCTAGTATTTAGAGGCAAACAGAAAGGAAGCTTACTATAATTTCCCCCATTATCTTCTCTACCCCATTAATATTCCTCTTGAGTATTAAAGGTAGCATTTTGTTCTCTCAAATCTCCCATGCAAAACTTCTGTACATAGTAACAGCAAGAGTTTCTGAAGCTGAAATCCTGTAGAGTAAAAGCAACTGAAACAATCTGAATGGTCTTTTGAAAAAAAAGAAAAAGAAAAAGAAAAGCACTTAATTATTTACCATGGCAAAGCAACAGCTATGAAGCTTGCCTTTTTTCATGTGAGGCTTAGGGCTGGACATCTGCTTTCAGCAGCTCTCCCAATGTTTAAATTTTTTTCATAGCAAAAGCTACGAACATAAGAAGTAGGGATACTTCTTAGCACAATCTTAAACTAAGATGACTGACTTTTACAAATAAGGATGTAGAGGCTTGTAGAAGTTAAGTGACATTTAATATCCTTTTCTAGCCATATTGCTTTCCTCAGTTTCAATTTCTACACATTTTCTAGTTTCCTATTCCCCCATCCGCCACTTTTTTTTTTTTTTTGAGATGGAGTCTCGCACTGTTGCCTGGGTTAGAGTGCAATGGTGTGTTCTTGGCTCACTGCAACCTCCACCTCCCAGGTTCAAGGGATTCTCCTGCCTCAGCCTCCTGTGTAACTGGGATTACAGGTGCCTGCCACCACACCCACCTAATTTTTTGTGTTTTTAGTAGGGACAGGGTTTCACTATGTTGGCCAGGCTGGTCTCAAACTCCTGACCTCGTGGTCTGCCCCATCCCCCACTTTCTAAGTGATTTCATCAATTTTCATGACTTCACCTGTAATCTGTATGTTGAGGAGACCCAAATCTACATCTTATGACCCCAAACACTCTTCTCAACTTCAGACCCATATATCTCCATGCCAGTAGGTTAAGTTCTTGAGTTGAAAATATCTAAACTCTTTTTTTTTTTTATTTTGAGATGGATTCTCGGTCTGTCACCCAGGCTTGAGTGTAGTGGCACACTCTCAGCTCACTACAACATCTGCTTCCTGGGTACAAGTGATGTTCCTACCTCAGTCTTCCAAGTACCTGGGAGTACAGGTGTGTGCCACCATGCCCCAGCCAATTTTTGGTAATTTTAGTAGAGATGGGGTTTCACTGTATTAGCCAGGATGATCTCCATCTCCTGACCCTCTTGATCCACCCTTCTCGGCCTCCCAAAGTGCTGGGATTACAGGCGTGAGCCTTAGAACATTGCTACTGTGTTCTGATTCAAAATATATATATATTTATATTCCAAATTAAATTATCCTCAAATGAGTGTCTTTTACTATACTTGAATTTATCCCAGCATTCAATAATATATATGCATGTAATGTATCCTCTGCAAATTGTTTTTAACTAAATGTGTTAAGATTTAACAGATATTTATTACCTATGTGGCACCTGCAAAGCACTCTAATGATAATTATGCAAAGTGCTTAGTATTTAATGAGAAGTAAATTATTGGTTGAGGCATAATTTACTTCTCATTTACTTTACAATCTCTAGTGTTAGATTGTATGTGTTTGAAACTTAGATCTCCACCTTCCCAGTTCTGTGACTCTGTCAAGTTAGTAGACTTCTTTTTACTTCTGCTTCCCTATCTGTAACACATGGATAATAAACATAATGACCTCATAGGGTAATTATTCAAGATAAGCAAGTTAATACATATAAATTACTCATACAACTGTCTTGCAAAATGTAAGTGCTATAGAAGGGTTAACTATTATTTAAGTTTTACAATAATGCAAAAGTAGATAGTGTTATCCCCATTTTACAAATGAGTAAACAAATCTGGAAAGATTTAAAAAATTGTCTCAGGATCTTGCAGCCTTAGTGTAAATGCCAATATTAAACCCAGATAGGATTAACCCCACTCCACCCCACCCCAAAATCTGATCCTATATTTCCCCTTCAGGTTAATAGAACCTCCTTTTGTCTTGTTACTCAAGCGTAAAACCTGAAAGTTACTCATCATTTTTTCATCTCTACCTAGCTAATTACTCACCAGCCTTACCTATTCGTGCTACCTTGTACATATATTCCATATCCACTAAATATTTCTGAAATCCTTCCCACCTTTCCCACTCCCACCCCCATAGTTACCTTTTTTTTTTTTTTGAGGTGGAGTCTCGCTCTAGTGCCCAGGCTGGAGTGCAATGGCATGATCTTGGCTCACTGCAACTCTGCCTCCTAGGTTCAAGTGATTCTCCTGCCTCAGCCTCCCAAATAGCTGGGACTACAGGTGCCTGCTATGATGCCTGGCTACATTTTGTATTTTTAGTAGAGATGGGGTTTCACATATTATCCAGGCTGGTCTTGAACTCCTGACCTTGTGATCCGCTCGCCTTGGCCTCCCAGAGTGCTGGGATTATAGGCGTGAGGCACTGTACCCAGCCCCCATAGTGCCTTTTTAAGTCCAACTACATAATTTCCTATCTAGATTATTTTAATAGGCTTCTGCTGGCCTTCCCTCCAATCCATTCTCCATGCTGATGCCAAGGCCATCTCCTAAACCCAAATTTTATGCCCTCCTTCCCCAAAATCCTTGAATAGTCCTATATTGCTTTCAAGATACACCCTCAAAAGAATGAATTCCACGTAAATCAAGGCATGCATGTAACATACAGTTTGGTATATTACATGTTACATTAGGGCTTCATGTTTGTGGTCATTTGTGCCTGCTTTTCTGGTGTCTTGTCTTGTGTCTTGTCTTGTTCTTCCAAAACTCATGCACTGTACCGAGACTTACTGAAATATGTTTTCCCAGTTGTATGTTTATTCTTTAGTATGTTTCTTCATGTATCTCTATTTGGGGAAATGCCTGTGATCCACTATAACCTGTCCCACTCTTTACCCGGATCTGTATAATGCAGTCCTTGGGTGAGGTACCACTTCCTCCACCACTGTCCTTTAACACCTTCTCTCCCTCACCATTCGCTCTTCCCACCTACACTCAGGTAGGTCACAGCCTATTGCCAATTGTCTGTTTATGAATGTGCCTTCCTAGACCTGCTGGGAGCTACTAGAGGGGAGGTGTCAGGTTTTTATTTTGTTGATTCTCACATTTTATCCCAATTAGAAGTCCAAACTAAGAATACTTTAGGAATGTATTTAAATTTACTCTTGCAAGGGTTACTGATTGGCAAAATATTTGCCAACGTCATTGGGGGAATAAATCATATAAATATAACAAAGCTGATGATTCAAACTATGGTAGTAGAGTAATTTCACACGTAGTCTGAAGATTTCAACAACAAGAGTTTGATAGGAGACATAATACAGTATTAGAGTTAGAAAAATTAGTCACAAGCCTGGAGTTAGTACTTGCCTGTCTTCTGGCTTGTGATCTTTTAGTGAAGGGAGCCAGATCAGAGTTTGGTTCAGGTTACAAGCATGATCACCCAGGAGGTGCTTGCTATGTAGGCAAAGGGTTGAGGGCAAGATAAGATTAGGAAAGGACATGCACTGTGAGGACTGAGCCAAGCTCTGGGTCTCAACCAGTTCAAAATCTTTCCTTGGAGAAGAGGGACTGGCAAGTGAATACCAGAAACTGAAAAGTGAGCAGTATTATCTAAAAGCGCACAGCTCATTTTTAACAGCTAATTAAATGAGACTAGATTTATCACGGTAGTTCTCAAAAATTGGTGCATGAAAACAATAAAAAATGCTTAACTTATATGCCTTTTAAAAATTTATTGTTACTGTATTGTCACTGTAATTATCACTACTCTTAATGTTTTCCTGATCTACATTTGTACCCTGTATGTCCCACCTCAGACTACCTAAGATTTTCAGTCCCTTCTGGGAACTTATTTAAATTCAACTACTTTTATTTTGATAGCCATTTACTGCGAGTATAATTTAGCTTCTTAATAATATGCTATTCTTGTTATCTTTTGTAGATACAAGAATAGTATACCTTCAATGTAGTCTTTAGTGAAGTTTTAGTGATAAAGACAGAATTTTCCTCTACTTTTGAATAGATTATTTTATTTTACTTTGTTGAGATGGAGCCTCGCTCTGTCGCCAGGCTGCAGTGCAGTGGCACGATTTCAGCTTACTGCACCTCCGCCTCCTGGGTTCAAGGGATTTTCCTGCCTCAGCCTCCTGAATAGCTGAGAATATAGGCATGCGCCACCATGCCTGGCTTAATTTTTGTATTTTTGGTAGAGACAGGGTTTCACCATGTTGGCCTGGATGGTCTCTAACTCCTATCCTCATGATCCACCCTCCTCAGCCTCCCAAAGTGCTGGGATTACAGGTGTGAGTCACCGTGGCTGGCCAGATATATTTTTATTTTTTTTATAGACAAGTTCTAGCTCTGTCAGTCAGGCTGGAGTACAGTGGTACAATCATAGCTCACTATAACCTCAAACTCCTGGCTTCAAGAAATCTTCCCACCTCAGTCAGCCTCCCAAGAAGCTGGTATTACAGGCACACACCACCATGCCCAGCTAATTTTTTGGTTGTTTCTTTTTTGCAGGGGCAGGGTCTTCTTACGTTGCCCAAGCTGGTCTCAAACTCCTGGCCTCAAGCAATCCTCCTTCTGATCCCTGCAAACCACTGGGATTATAGGCATGAGCCACTGCACCCTGCCTTGAACAGAATTCTAATAAAGCTCTTGGGTGTTTAATGGCCTTTCAGGGGATGTTCTGCCCCCCTGCTGTGACCTGGCCATGTATCTTGTCTTGGCCTGCTTTTTTCTCCCATACTGGACACAGAGGCGCTAACCTCAGAATCGTTGTCCTGTGTCATTTTGCACACCCATGATAATCTCTCCTGTTTCTCATCACTGTGGCATCTTTTAATATTTCTTCTTGGAGGTTCTCTTTAGTTGTATTGAAAATTCTGAGAGATTGTGCTTGGAATACATCAGAGCCTCTTGATAGCACTGGAGTTAGGAGCCAAGTTTCTTAGGAGCTTTATTACTGCCAACGTCCTGTCTTTAACCAAAGACCAACAGGAACACACCTGTAGTGAGACAAGTTCATTACACATTGCAAAGAGAGAGAAGTGTACCATAGGGAACTGACAGTGACCCAGTAAGAAGATGCTAGGAAAAATCTACTCTAGAATTAGAACTTTGGTTGGTTGGTGGGGGAGGGCTCAGGGGTGATGCTGAAGGAAGTCAAGGTTTGCTCTGAATTGGATGTTGTGAGGAGGCAAGGTAAATTTATGATAAGGCATCTTAATCTTATCTAGGAGGAGGGAAGACTAGACTGAAGCTAAAGCTGTAATTGATAAAGAAGCAGTCGCATAGTCCTCCGTAGTAAGTGGGAAGGGAATGTGTAGTGTCTGTGGCTTGGACAGTGCTCATGATCGTTCTGGGTTCAGACGTAGTTATAAAGGAATCTCATTTTGTCTTGACTCATCATGATCACAGAATGGTTTTATCCAAAGTAAAAGTCCTATGGATTGTTTGTGTTCATCAGGAGAACAAACACCAGGGCCAAGTAGTGAGTGCTGGGCCTATGTCCAAACACAAGCAAGACCTAACTCATAGCACCAGGCGGGCTCTTGGATGTTGGGCTGTTTTCTCTTTACCATAAGGAAGTTCTTTTTCACTTCAGTAATTAAACGTTCACACCGGAAATCTAATTTCCACTACTTTGATAACTGTTGAAATAAGATTCTAGTAAAAGTCTTTTGAATGTCCTCCTTAAGCTCTATCATGTGCTCAATATGTTAAGTAATTTAATACAAAATATCATTCCTGTTATGTTAGCAACCTGAAAAACCACAAGAGATTAGTCAGTGTATAATAATGATAATGTGCACAAATTGTTTAGGGAATGGATTCTTTATTTTTGCACATATACCATAACAACTAATTTGTTATATAAATGAAAAATTATGCCATTGGCACATATAAAATATAATGAAATTAAATTTTAATTGCTCAAAGCTTCTTACAAAGAAATTAAGGGGTCTTTCTACTTACTATATAGATAAATGTCATGCTAATCAGATTGTAGAATCTTGCAGTTGGGAATTATCTTAAAATGTATTTCTTAAAATACACACCTCTGTGGAACTTATGTAAATGTGGTTAAATATATATATTCAACTTTCTATTTAGATATTCCAGATACCACCTGAAATAGAAGAGATAATCTGACTTCTTCTATTATACAACCATAGACTTCTTTTGTTGTTTTTATTTCTTTAAATTTAATTTTCCACATTAACACATATAATTGTATATATTCACTGTATGCAACATGAGGTCTTAAATGTATAAACGTTGTGGAACGACTCAATCTAATTATTTAACATGCATGTAATATCACATAGTTATTATTTTTGTGGTGAGAACCTTTATATCAACTAAGCATTTTTTAAGAATTCAGACAGACTTTCATCATCATAAGCTGTGTTTAAATGAAAAAATCTGGTAAGTGATTCAAGTCTGTGATTGAATAATATTCAATATATTTAGGTAGTATATGGATTCAAAATTAGTGGAAATATTGACAAACATTCCATGCTAATTATTTTGTAACTTCTCATAATCTGTAGAGGGAGTATTGGTAGAGAGAGGTGGGAAGATAAGGCTGTAAATAAACTTGATTCTATAAGTCACACAAGGAAAAAGCATATTTTCTTTATGGTAATGTAATATTTAAGACATTTGTAATATTCATAAGTGTAATACTTTCTTTATACATATGTGCTTTTTAGACATGAGCTGCACAATAAATTCAAAGTTTCAGTGCCATATGTAAAACTAAGTTTCTCTCTCTTTTTTTTTTTTTTTTTACAGGGAGGTGGGAATTTGTCTTAAAATATGATAAAGGCAATACAAGAGAAATAGTGTGTTTTAACCTCTGCTGTATTTATCATAGTATTTTGTTAATAAGCTATTTTGATTTTACATTATAGAGTTTGTCCTTTAGTTACTCTTATCTAAACCAAGAAAGATGTTCATTCTTCACTTTCTCCACCAAGTTCTGTCTTTTCACAAGATCTTGTTTCATCTTTCCTATTTTGGAATAAAACATGCAGCTCTGTTTTATGCAAGCCAGAAATAATAATTTACTGAACAGGGAACTGTAGTTAAGAAGTAAAAATCCCAGTTAAAAATTTTAACTGTTAATGGAACAAAGAGGCTTAAATCTTTTACAGATGAGAGATGACTGTCATGGGTCTAAGATGTGGTTTATTTAAGTCTAGTTAGCACTTTTGATTCTTAAATTAGAATAGTTCAAAAGTTAAATTAGAGTACAATCATGATAACCAGTTGATAATAAAAGCCAAATACTATAAATAAATATAAAATATCCACTAGTTACTTAGGAAGTTAAGACAGTACTTTTGGAGAGTACTGTCTTATATGCATTTATGCAGAGCCAAATGCATATAATTAGCTAATGTGCTTTTGGATGTCTATGTTCTGTAATATTACTGTCTGAAAAGTTGTTACAGATAAACATTTATTATTTTTCTGAAAGTCAAAGGGATATTTTGTACGCCCAGTTTAGCAGTTGTCTATTAGCAGACTCTTGAATGAAAACGAAGATAAAAGAACATTAACACCAGTCATCTTTCTTACTAGAAATATCCCTATACTTGATGTTTTTCCACAAACTCTTAACACATCACAGATATTCTTAAACTACTTGTATAAATTATACCAGAATAAAATGAGCATCATTCTCTTTTTTGCTTACATTGAATCCTAGATTCTCCAGAGCACATCACAATTGGAGACAAACAATGGTGATTGTTTTTAACTGCAAGAACTACCCGGATTATTTTTTGGAGAGCCTCCTTGTTTTCCACTAGGTTTAGTCATAGGTTCTCTTTCACTCTTTATCCTATATTTTTAGACTGTCATAATAGATTTACATTTTATACACCCACTGGCCAACAAGAAAATCTATAAATAGGTTCACCAAAAAGCAGGTTGATACAATTAGTTTACTCATTGCTTCTTCCTGATGAGGTTCTTCTTTGAGTCCGGTTCCTGACTGCTGAATAAAAATCAAATTATCAACGTCCCTTGTACATTGGTCTATGGGTTTTTTTGCAGGGGAGCTCTCTGTGCCTTACTTATCTTTGCTTCCTTTCTTCACCACTCCATCTTTCCTTCAAGTTCCCCATCATGACACTGAAGTACTTCCACAATTCTGCCCATTCTTGGAAACCAAATCTGGGTTCCTGACCCCAATTCCAACACACCAGTTCATAATGTGAAGTGGGAAATTGGGGGATTAAATATTTCCTAATATCAATTGAAAACTGTGGGTGCCCTTGTTATTTGCCCTGCTACTTGTTAGCTTTATACTGTATTTGTCACTTCAACTAATGCCAATATAACAGAAATGCTAAATCCTTTGTTCCTTTGACTTAATAGTGTTTTTTCCCCCCTCTGCTTGCATAGGGAGTATCCAATTTTGTTTACTTCTCTATCTACTCCTGCTGTTACATTCCAGAATGCCATCAAGATAAAAGCTAACCAAAAGTATTTCTCCCCCTTGTGATAATGACTCTTAGGGTTTGCTTTTCAATTTTACAGCCCTCTTTGCCATGGCTGCCACTATAAACTGCAAGCATGTTCCATTAATCCAAACTCTGCCTAGAATGAGACCACATTCCCTTCATTAGGCTGAATACAAGTTTTAGTTCAAGGTCTTGTGTCTTTCCAGCATTCATTTATTAGTCATCTAGCTAAATTTCTCAACCTAATTTATTGCTTTTCATGTGACCCTTTAAAAGTGCAAACTCGAATCCTGTCACTTCCCCAACTTATAACTACTTAATTGTTCTATTCCGCTTCCAGAATAAAGTTCAAGCTCCTTAGAATGTGATGCAGAGGGCTTCAAGGTCTGGTATCCACCCATTTTCCTCACTTTTTGCCACTTCCCTGAAAACTTTTGTACTTTTGCAAACATATCACTTCCTTTTTGCCTCTGAATTTATGCATGCTGTCCTTTCTGCTTCTATTGACTTTTTCCATCTTCTGTGATTAGAAAATGTCTATTCATGCATTGAAGCCCTTCTGTTATTTTACAACCTGTCTCCTCTCAACAAAATTACAATCTATTCAAGACCATATTTTACTCATCTTTGTATACCAGTGCCATGCCCAAAGCCTGGAGTATGATTAAAGGTCGGTTAGTGTTTGAATGAATAAGTTAGTTCTTTAGCACATTTCCTTTCTCTTAACTCACAGTTTGGAATAATTGTATTCTTTACTCTTCATAATTTCTCCCTAAAAAAAATAATCTAAGTTGGGGAAGCTTTGTGAAAACTCTTGGAATTTTCTCTAATAGTCTTGCTAAAATAAATGGAAGACTCTTTCTTGGTTTTCTTTATAGCTTTTCTTTGGTTCAGATTGGTTAACTTTATATTTCACTATTCCTTGTCAGGATAATTTTGTTTTTAGAAAGGATAGAAGCTTGAACTTAATTTTATTTTGAATTTTGATTTAGTTTTTATTTGATTTTAAAGATTTAACAGATAACATTTTCTTCCTTTAAAGAAATCTCTTTCTAGGCAATAGGAGATCTTGTGATATTTCTTTGTTCTTTATTTTTGGTTGATTATACAGATAACTCCTTGACTTTATGTTATATAACCTTATGTTAAGGTTATATCCCAGTGATCTACTGTAAATTAAAAACATGAAAATATCATTGTAAAAATGCATTTAATACACCTAATCTACTGAATATCATAGCTTAGCCTAGCCTATCTTAAATGTGCTCAGAACAGTTACTTAAGCCTACATTTCGGCAAAATCATCTAATATAGAGTATATTTTATAATAAAGTATTGAATATATCATGTAATTTATCAAATCTGGTATTGAATTAGGGTTTCTACTGAATGTGTATTGCTTTTGCACCATTGTGAAGTTGAAAGATTGTAAGTTGAGTCATTGTATGTTGGGGACCATCTAAGTGTGTGTGTTTCTGTGTGTGCGTGCACGCACACACAGAAACACACGCACGCACACACAGAAACACACACACACACACACATGCAATTTGAGCCAATATTTGTGTTAAGATGGTATGACAGCCCAATATTTTAAAGTGATTACTCTAGAGAAACGTTAGCATTTTGGAAGCTGATAATTATTTTCTAATATTTATTATTTGACAAATACTGGGAAAATAAATCTCAAACATTGTCTTAAGTCTACGGTTGTTATCAGTTAGCATGATTGTGCCTGCAGGTAACAAAATAATCCAATGAAGCAGTTCAAAACATAGGAAACTTTTTTTCACATAATAAGGAGTCAACAGACTCCTTCATTGGGTTCTAGATTGGTTTTTCTTACTATTATGTTACAAATGCAAAGTAGCTATAGCAATTGTAAGGATCATGTCTTTATATAACAATGGCTAAAGGCAGTAAGAAACAAATATGTCTTGTTTTAGTCTTTTAAAACAGAAAACTGTCACTGTAGCTCTGTAGCTGACTTGTTTTTATGCCTCAATGTCAGCATTTTGTTATATGCTTGGCATACATTTTATTATCAAGAATTATGGCTTAGACTAATCAATACTCAACCTCTGTAGCTTGGGAGAGGTTGTATAATCACATGGACATGAAATATCTATAATACAGAATCAGAGCTCAGTGAAGAGAGATGAGATGGAAAAGTGGAAGTAACTTTGTCACAGTAGGTCCTATTCTAATTTACATGAGTTCAAGTTTTGAAAATTAAAATATATGTGTCCTCAAAGAGGGGAAAAACACACACTGGGGCCTTTCAGAGGGTGAACAGTGGAGGGAGAGAATTAGGAAAAATTTATTTTATTTTATTTTATTGCATTTTAGGTTTGGGGGAACATGTGAAGAACATGAAAGATAGTTGCATAGGTACACACGTGGCAGTGTGATTTGCTGCCTTCCTCCCCATCACCTATATCTGGCATTTCTCCCCGTGCTATCTCTCCCCAACTCCCCACCCGCCACTGTCCCTCCCCTATTTCCCCTTGACAGACCCCAGTGTATAATGTTCCTCTCCCTATGTCCATATGTTCTCATTGTTCAACACCCACCTATGAGTGAGAACATGCGGTGTTTGATTTTCTGTTCTTGTGTCAGTATGCTGAGAATGATGGTTTCCAGGTTCATTCATGTCCCTACAGAAGACATGAACTCATCATTTTTGATAGCTGCATAATATTCCATGATGTATATGAGCCACATTTTCCCTGTCTAGTGTATGGGCATTTGGGTTGGTTCCAGGTCTTTGCTATTGTAAACTGTGCTGCAATGAACATTCGTGTGCATGTGTCCTTATAGTAGAATGATTTATAATCCTTTGGATATACACCCAGTAATGGGATTGCTGGGTCAAATGGAATTTCTATTTCTAGGTCCTTGAGGAATCGCCACACTGTCTTCCACAATGGTTGAACTAATTTACACTCCCACCAACAATGTAAAAGTGTTCCTATTTCTCCACATCCTCTCCAGCATCTTTTGTCTCCAGATTTTTTAATGATCGTCATTTTAACTGGCATGAGATGGAATCTCAGTGTAGTTTTGATTTGCATTTCTCTAATGATCAGTGATGATGAGCATTTTTTTATATGTTTGTTGGCCTCATGTATGCCTTCTTTTGTAAAGTGTCTGTTCATATCCTTCTCCCACTTTTGAATGGGCTTGTTTTTTTTTCTTGTAAATCTGCTTTAGTTCTTTGTAGATTCTGGATATTAGCCCTTTGTCAGATGGGTAAACTGCAAAATTTTTTCCCATTCTTTTGGTTGCTGATTCACTCTTATGACTTATTTCTTTTGCCGTGCAGAAGCTGTGGAGTTTGATTAGGTCCCATTTGTCTATTTTGGCTTTTGTTGCCAGTGCTTTTGGTGTTTTGGTCATGAATTCACTGCCTACGCCTATGTCCTGAATGGTTTTGCCTAGATTTTCTTCTAGGGTTTTTACGGTGTTAGGTCTTATGTTTAAGTCTTTCATCCATCTGGAGTTAATTTTAGTGTAAGGTATCAGGAAGGGGTCCAGTTTCTGCTTTCTGCACATGACTAGCCAGTTTCCCTACACCATTTATTAAGCAGGGAATCCTTTCCCTATTGCTTGTTTTTGTCAGGTTTGTCAAAGAGCAGATGGTTGTAGATGTGTGGTGTTGCCTCCGAGACTTCTTCTCTGTTCCATTGGTCTCTATCTCTGTTTTGGTGCCAGTACCATGGTGTTTTGATTACTGTAGCCTTGTAGTTTAGTTTGAAGTCTGGTAGTGTGATGCCTCCAGCTTTGTTCTTTTTGATTACAATTGACTTGGCTATGCAGGCTCTCTTTTGGTTCCATATGAAGTTTAAGGTGGTTTTTTCCAGTTCTGTGAAGAAGGTCATTGGTAGCTTGATGGGGCTAGCATTGTATCTGTAAATTACTTTGGACAGTATAGCCATTTTCACGATATTGATTCTTCCTAACCATGAGCATGGAATGTTTCTCCATCTGTTTGTGTCCTCTCTTATTTCTTTGAGCAGTGGTTTGTAGTTCTCCTTGAAGAGGTCCTTTACGTTTCTTATTAGTTGTACTCCTAGGTATTTTATTCTCTTGGTAGCAATTGTGAATGGCAGTTCATTCTTGATTTGGCTCTCTTTAAGTCTATTATTAGTGTATACGAATGCTTGTGATTTTTGCACATTGATTTTATATCCTGAGACTTTGCTGAAGTTGCTTATCAGTTTCAGGAGATTTTGGGCTGAGATGATGGGGTCTTCTAGATATACTATCATATCGTCTGCAAATAAAGACAATTTGACTTCCTCCTTTCCTGTTTGAATAACCTTTATTTCTTTTTCTTGCCTGATTGCTCTGGCTAGAACTTCCAGTACTATATTGTATAGGAGTGGTGAGAGAGGGCTTCCTTGTCTAGTGCCAGATTTCAAAGGGAATACTTCCAGTTTTTGCCCATTCAGTATGATATTGGCTGTGGGTTTGTCGTAAATAACTTTTATTATTTTGAGATACGTTCGGCCAATACTTAGTTTATTGAGGATTTTTAGCATAAAGGCTGTTGAATTTTGTCAAAGGCCTTCTCTGCATGAATTGAGGTAATCATGTGGTTTTTGTCTTTGGTTCTGTTGATGTGGTGAATTACATTTATAAACTTGCATATGTTGAACCAGCCCTGCATCCCCGGGATGAAGCCTACTTGATCATAATGGATAAGCTTTTTGGTATGCAGTTGCAATTGGCTTGCCAGTATTTTATTGAAGGTTTTTGCATCTATGTTCATTATGGAGATTGGCCTGAAGTTTTCTTTTCTTTCTGAGTCTCTGCCGGGTTTTGGTATCAGGATGTTATTGGTCTCATAAAGTGATTTGGGAAGGATTCCCTCTTTTTGGATTGTTGGGAACAGTTTCTGAAGGGATGGTACCAGCTCCTCTTCGTATATGTGGTAGAATTCGGCTGTGTACCCATCTGGACCTGGGCTCTTTTTGAGTGGTAGGCTCTTAATTGCTTCCTCAACTTCAGACCTTGTTATTTATTGGTCTATTCAGGGTTTCGACTTCTTCCTGATTTAGGCTTGGGAGGATGCAAGGGTCCAGGAATTTATCCATTTCTTCCAGGTTTACTAGTTTATGTGCACAGAGTTGTTTGTAATAATCTCTGATGATGGTTTGAATTTCTGTGGAATCTGCGATTTCCCCTTTATCGTTTTTTATTGCATCTATTTGATTATACTCTCTTTTTATTTTTACTAATATGGCTAGTGGTCTGTCTATTTGTTGATCTTTTCAAAAAACCAGCTTCTGGATTTATTGATTTTTCTGAAGGGTTTTTTGTATCTCTGTCTCCTTCAGCTCTGCTCTGATCTTAGTTATTACTTGTCTTCTGCTAGGTTTTGAGTTTTTTTTTTTTGTCTTGCTCCTTTAGCTCTTTCAATTTTGATGATAGGGTGTCTATTTTAGATCTCTCCTTGCTTCTCATGTGGGCATTTATTGCTATATATTTTCCTCTAGAGACTGCTTTAAATGTGTCCCAGAGATTCTGATATGTTGTATCTTCCTTCTCGTTGGTTTTGAAGAACATCTTTATTTCTGCCTTCATTTCATTGTTTATGCAGTCAACATTCAAGAGCCAGTTGTTCAGTTTCCATGAAGCTGTGCGGTTCTGAGTCAGTTTCTGAATTCTGAGTTCTAACTTGATTGCACTGTGGTCTGAGAGATGAATTAGGAAAAATTTCTAATGGGTACTAGGCTTAATAGCTAGGTAACAAAATAAACTGTAGAACAAACCTCCATGACACAGTTTACCTATGTAACAAGACTGCAAGTGTATTCCTGAACTTAAAAGTTAAAAAAAAAAATTAAAAACTAAAATACATGCATCCTCAAAATAATTTTTTAAAAGTAAAATTGCTGTGAAGGCCAGGCACCGTGGCTCACACCTGTAATCCCAGCACTTTGGGATTACATCTTAAGTCAGGAGTTCGAAACCAGCCTGGCCAACATGGCAAAAACCCATCTCTAGTAAAAATTTTAAAAAATTATCTGGGTGTGGTGGCAGGTGCCTGTAGTCCCAGTTACTCATGAGGCTGAGGCAAGAGAATTGCTTAAGCCTATAAGGCAAAGGTTGCCCAGTGAACTCAGATTGTGCCACTGCACTCCAGTCTGAGCAACAGAGCAAGACTTCATCTCAAAAAAAAAAAAATTGCTGAGAAAAACAAACTCTTCGAATGTCCATTGGATGCTGAAGTTTCTGTTTCTCACTTGGCTATGATATTCTTTTCAATTATATCTGTGCTGTGGTCTTCTGGGGTTGTCATTAGAGAAATGTCAGGCTAGTAAGACATTAAAATGCCAAAAGTTGGTGCCTAAATTTATTGCAAAATTACTTGATTTAGGGCAGAATTTGATTCCATTTATGTAAAGATGATTACTATTTTCTGTCATGCACAATACATATTCTGTCATGAATATTGTTAGGAGAAATGTTATAAGTTTCATAAATGCTTTTGGATTTTTTACATTGTTTCATATGGTTGGTAATAGATTATAGTGTGATGATATTTTTAGACTCTGCATTCAGGGTCTGAATGCAGCAGCCAAGATTTAACTCTTGGCTCAACAAGTTTGACCTTGAGCAATTTCGCTATTTAGCAATTTAATTTTTGTCATTTGTAATACTGTGAAAATAGCGACACTTAACTCAAAGAATGTTGTGAAGTTAAATTGAGATGGTCCTGTAATGTTTTCAGAATAGGGTCTGGTTTTTCTGGTAAGCACTGTCTGGTCTGCGGTAAACACTCTCAGCACTAGCCACTAGCGTAAGAGAAGCATATTTCAATAAATATGCTTCTGAAAAGAATATTATTATTTCACAAATTAAATATGAAGCAATATTACAAGGAATAAAAAAGATAATGTGACTATTTAAAAAGTCAACCAATACACAACGAAACTATGTCACCTGTCCGCCAATCAGATTCTGCACCTAAGTGCAATGACTTTTAAAGCACTCACCAGGCTGGGCATGGTGGCTCATGCCTATAATACCAGCACTTTGGGAGGCCAAGGCGGGAGGTTCACCTGAGATCTGAGGTTTGAGACCAGTCTGGCCAACGTGGTGAAACCCCATATCTACTAAAAATACAACCAAAAAAAGTTAGCTGGGCATGGTGGCACACACCTGTAGTCCCAGCTACTCGGGAGGCTGAGGTGAGAGAATTGCTTGAACCCAGGTGGCAGAGAAAGTCAGTGAGCTGAGATCACACTATGGCACTCTAGCCTGGGTGACAGAGTGAGAGTCTGTCTCGATTACTTAAAAAAATAAAAATTAAAAAAAAAAAAAAAAGCACTCACCAGAAACAGCCTTGATTCTACTTAGCCCAATGAAGGAAGGGGAACAAGATACCATTTAGGTGGAATTTGCAATTAAATTTAAATAATTACTTCCCCAGTGGCCTCATTCTAGGAGGTTGCTCAAATACCTGAATGTTTAGTCATGTGTTTAAACATTGAAACTCAAGTAAGTTCAGAGCAAAAGGAGTCTAGTCCCTGGGCCAGAGATCTTGGGAATCACTTATTTGACAGGGGAGAGCAAGAGCTTTTTATTCTTTCCTAACCAAGTGAGTGGGTTACACATAGAGGGAGTGGGCTGCCCTCCCTCTGGCTTCTGCTCCTCGTGAAGTTAGTAGAGCTTAGAAAGAAAAGTCAACAGAAAGCATTGTATTTATGTGGCATTTGAGAAATAGATTTTAAAATGAGTGATATGGGATTGCCAAAAGACTTTTAAAGCAAGGAGAATTAAGGAGATTAGAAGAAAGCACTTCTGAAAAGCTAATTTGCATGACACTGTGCTACAATATAAATTATCTATATTTTAGGAACGTTTTAGGGTGAAAAAGAAAATTTTATTTAAAATATTTTCATCTTTGCTTTCAAAGGGAAAACAATCTTCTGTATTTAATTCCTTTAAGAATGTATTACCTTCTATTTTATTATGAATTATTATTTATACAGTCTTGGGTTTCTCATTTTCTCAGGCATGAATATAAGTGTTTGATTTTTCTAACATTTACAGTAAGATGATACGTATTTATCCATAGTAAAAGGCATTGAAATATACTAAGATCTTTGTAATGTTTACATTACTTAAAAAAAGCAAACAAATTCATAACTGCCATAAATACTTCCTAATATTTTTAGCTTGAATAGTTTTAGATTTAAAAATCATTAAATTGTTACCAAAATTATATATAGACTTTTAACTTTACATTCATTATTTTCAAATTAAACTTGGATATGTTTATATAACAAGTCAGCTCTGAAGTTAGCCAATAATGAGGATGTTATAAAATGCATCCAGTAAGTTCTTCACTTTATAGCATTAGGTAAAATTTTTATGCTCTGAAGCAGAATTTTTAGTCTCTATTTGTGCTTCTTCATATAAGTCAACATAGAACTTCTAGCAGTTTTAAACTAATTGCTTTTGAATTGTAAGATGAAAACTATACCTTTTTTCCTAATAATGCCTGAATGTAGTAGAAGCTCGGTTAATTTGAAATGATTTATTTATTTTGAAGTTGCTATGACAACTTTTTAATATTTTTTTTCTCAAAGTCCATGGCTTCTGGTAAAAATTGCTAAATCTTTCTATGAATGGGGAAATATTTTCTGCCTTTATCCCTCCTCTGCATTGGCCAATAGATGGTAATTGATCTCTGACTTGTGTTTGAGAAAGAGGCTGGAATATCATTTTCTCTACGGAGCTTGCCATCTCTCCTAAAACTTTCTCCCTTTGTAGGTTGTGCTATAAACCTTCCATTATAGTATCTATTATGCTAGCTTATAATTTTCTGAATGTCAGTCTAAACTTATTACCGTGAAGCTAGGGTTTTATTGATTTTATTATATTCTCTGGACCCAGAAATATCTGGTTTCAAGAATTAGTTTAATAAAATAAATGACTAAGTGAATAAATGTTTTAACTAAAACCTGTATATGGAAATAATTAAAATAATTTTAAAACGTCAAACTTGTATCAAAAAATGCATCTGTTGAGACATTTATATTGACAAAAGTCAAGGATTTAGACATGAACCAGAAAATGCTTGTACTTTATCATGCATCCTGTCTTAGTCTGCTTTATGTTCCTATAAGAAAATACCTGAGGCTGGGTAATTTATAAAGAAAAGAGGTTTATTTGTGGCTCATAGTTCTGCAGGCTGTACGAGAAATATGGCACCAGCATCTGCTTCTGATGGCAGCTTCGGGAAGCTTTCACCCATGACAGAAGGGGAAGAAGAGCAGGCGTAACATGGAGAGAGAGGGAAGGAAGGTGCCAGACTCTTTTTAACAATCAGATCTCATGGGAACTATTTAATAATAGAGTAAGAACTCATTCAATACCAGGAGAACATCACCATGATAAAAAGTGTGGGAGTTTTCCACACACACCAAGCAGTGAACACCAGCTGGATGTTCTCCAACTCAGTTCCAACACTATCTACATGGAGATAGTTAGATCCCACAGGTTGGGGGCTTAGTCCCCAAAACTGACCCCTTTTTTCAACACTAGTCACAAGGACAAGCCTCCAGGACTACTGACCAGCTTCAAGTTGGGGTTCTCATGACCCCCCTCTTTGGGTTTGATTAATTTGTTTGAAACAGCTCACAGAAAGGGAAATGCTTACTTATGTTTACTCGTTTATTATAAAGGATACATATGAAGAGATGCATCCGGTGAGGTATGGGGGAAGGTGTGCAGAGCTTCCATGCCCTCCCTGGCATGGCACCCTCTAGGAACCTCCAAGAGTTCAGCTATCCAGCAGCTCACCAAACCCAGTCCTCTTGAGTTTTTATGGAAGCTTCCTGACTTCAGCATTCCTTCCCCCAAGGTATAGGTGGGACCCTCTCTGGGGAGAGTCTTGAGACTCACAATCAGAAGGGAGAAGAAAGATTAGGGTCCTGCCTTGGGGCAAGTGAAAGGTGGGCTGGAGGGAGATTCTGTTTTCTGAGGCCTAATATACATAATAACAAAAAGCCTGTAACTAGGGCTATAGGAATTATGAACTAGGAAAGGTGGACAAAAGGTATATATCAGAACACCACACATGACAACAAAGAATTTAGAATATTACATAAAGTTGGTTGATGAAGCGGTGGCAGGGTTTGAGAGGACTGTCCCAGTTTTAGAAGAAGTTCTACTGTGAGTAAAATGCTATCAAACAGCATCGCATGCTACAGAAAAGTCAAATGATTTTGCCAAGTGATGCGGCAAATTTTATTATTATCTCATTTTAAGAAATGGCCACAGCCACCCAGACCTTCAGCAACCACACCTAGATTAGTCAGCAGCCAACAATATCCAGGGAGGATTCTTCACCAGCAAAAAGATTGTTATAATTCTTAGCATTTTTTAGCAATAAGTGTTTTTAAATTAAGGTATGTACATTTTTTTAATGGTATGGCACACTTACTTGGATACAGTATAGTGTAAACATACTTTTATATGCAGTAGGAAACAAAATTTGTGAGACTCAGTTTATTGTGATACTCACTTTATTACATTGGTCTGAAACCAAACTTCCAGTATCTATAGAGGGTGCCTATATTCTGGGCATGTTTATATTTATCTAATTTTCTGAATATTTTCTTATGTCATCTGTAAACATGTGACTGGCAATAATTTATAGAATACTTTGGAACAAATAATACATGGAAGCATTTAACATGATAGTTGACTCATGGTTAATATGTGAACAAGTATTTGTCCCCTTGCATATCCTCTAATAGAATTTTTCAAGTTGTCCCATATGTGAGGGAAGAAATAAATAAGTATATTAAAACAAAAATAAGATATTACCTTTAATAATTTAAATTCAAGGTTATGTATATATGTTTTCAAAAATCCAAAGAACACTAGAGAATCAAAATAATCTTAAAAATTAACTTCATACTAGTAACAGGGCACTAGTAACAGTGTATGGAAATAAAAAAGAGGTATAAATTATTCCAGTTATCTTGGCGCTTAACGTTAAGTTAACTAGTGAGAAGGGCAGGCGGCAGCTGAATGCCTAGGCAGATAGCGGCAGATCCCCACTGAAATCCCACCTCCAAGCCAAAGACAGTTTAAAGCCCGAAAGCCAAGCTGTAAGTTAAATCCTCAGACTGTATTGAGAACTTCTCTTCCTGTTTCACATGCTTTCCTCTGACAGATGCCCACCCTTCACCTATTTTACATATACCTTCCCTTTCCAAATTTGTTTTCTACACTGTCATGCCCACCCTTTAGTGGTGTCTTTGCTTTACCTTTCTTAAAGCCAGCACACACTCCCCATTCTGAATCCATAAGAGGCCCTAAACCCCTGATGTGAATCAGGGACTTTCCCGCCTTCAGTTAGGGGGACCACCTTCGCATCCCCTCTCTGCTGAAAACTGTTTCATCACTCAGTAAAAGTCTTCTCTGTCCTCCTCACCCTTTGATATTCAGCATATCCTCATCCTTCTTGAGCTTAGGACAAGAGCTTGGGAACCACTGAATGCTGGTAGGAGCAGGGACACGCCAGTGTGACTAAGAGAGGCCCAGGTGCAGCGTGGCTGCCCAAGGATCCCTGGCTTACAAAGTGAACAAAAAGAAGAATCCTATATCACTAGCATTACTGAAGGAGAACAAAGAAGAATAATGGCGTACACCAAAAATTAAAGCAATACTGTATCAAAAATCACAGCAGAACTTAGAGAAAGATGTTAAAAAGAGGTAACAAGTGGAGAAAAATAGAAAAATAAAAGAGCAAAACAAAGCAATATTCTAGTTACATTTTTAAAAAATAATCATTAGGAAGATTTACAACAAATGTTTGTAACTCTAGGAGTCTCTGGGCTCACATTTGTTAAATGATCAGGACTAGATGTCTGTAGTGAGAAAATCAAAAAGGAAATAAGAAATGTATTCTACATAGAAGTAGGTGAAAGTTCCTTGAACCATGAGTCACAGTTATTTATATCTGCACAAATGTGGATTTCCTATCAGTCCAGGAGATTTTGTGGTCTTCTACCTATGCATTTACATGCAGAATGGTCTTCTGTGTATAAGCTGCATCTCTAGAATGTGAACTCCTTGAAACTACCTAGCAACACTTAATTACCTAGGCCAATTTGGACAGGCAATATTATTGGATTGTCTTGGTAAATACTGGTAACTTCAAAAACCAAAAATCCTCTAAAATTTATAGCTAGATACTAGGCAATCTCTGAACTAAACTACATGACAGTCCTTGGTCAATTTTTTTTTACTCTGTTATGTAAAAGTAGACACATCTAGTAGTAATTCTAGCCAGCTTATAAATCTCTGATATTATTAATTTCTCTATTGAAAATCTCATTGTTAGTATTTATTATGCCAATCTTCTGTTCTAAAGAGATAAAAAATAACTAAATCGTGGACTTCTATTAAAAGCTAGGGACCAGCTCTAGAATGAATGTTCTTAAACAGGATAACTGCCCACCCACTTCATGAAAGTACACTAAAAGTACTAAACTCTCATATACACACAATAATATATATCCAAGTATTTGAAGTACATTACAGAAATCCTCAAGGAAGAAGTCACATTTTCTTCTACTTTGTGGCAGAGTTCTGAGCACATAGTGACCATGTGATAAATATTCATTCAGTGTGTGAGTGTATGAGAATGTATGTCATCAACATTAATCCTCAGAAAATGACTACCTTAAGTGATCTTGGAAAAAGCCATATTTTTGGTCTCATTTAGAATATACTGTGATTAATACTTATTTTTAGAGTGTATTTATTTTTGTTTTAACATATTTGATATATATTGCATATATAATATTGTACTCATCAAATATTGCTTAATTCCCTTTGCAACAAAACAGCTATTATCAGCCTGAACTTGTTAGTCTTGCAGAGCCCTGCCCAACATTGCCCTCATCTCCAGCTTTCCACAAACTGGAATATTCGCTGATGCTCTGTTTCTTCTCCCAGACCAGTATACATGTCGTTATGTGGTTCCTGGGAGGACTGTAAAGTCCTCTCACAAAGACACAGGATGGAATGAGTCAAGGGAGTTACTATGAGAAAGTAGGGATATCCCTGGAGAGGGGAATGCTTCTGTGTGCTTTTAGACGTCACAGAGTAATTGTTTCTTTTTTTAAAGGCAAGAACCAGGGTGAAGAGCAGCTCATTTTTAAGCTGGAGAGGTTAACAAACACTGGCGGCAGAATTTGCTTTGGTTTAGGAATACCACTGTCTCACAGGAGTGTCAATCAGAATTCCACAGCCATTCTTGGACACTAGGAGGTGGGACTGACTGATGTACAGCAGTGATTTGACCCAGCACTTTGGGCAAACACAACCAGAGTCTGCGGTGCTAATTCCCTGGTCTTCCCAACTAGCGTTTTGAAAGTGCATTAACATTTATGGCCTTGAACTCTTTCGTCGGACTTCTAATGGTAAATATTCCTGTGTAATCACAGTAAAGTTACCTAATCTAAATATGTAAGATTCCACACTTTGCTTGCAATACTTTAAATTTCCTACTTTGATCTGACTTTTGCTTTGTTCTTGTCCAGTTTAAGATATATTCACATTTCTCTCTCTTCTCGCAGGGAGTAGATTTCATGGGGCATTGTAGGCATGTAGGCAGCCTGTTTCAAACTTATAGATGTGAAGTTATATCTAAAAGAAAGTGGAGGGAGTGGGTCAAATGTTTTTTTACTATGAGTTGTCAGTAATAATTTTATTAATAAGTGGTAAGAGGGCATTCAAAAGATATTTGAAATAATCTAAGCCCTCCAACATACACATGCTTCTACGCATGCAGTAGTGGAGAAATATCTTAATAGGGCAAATTCATGTGCAGCCATCTTCTTTTCTTAGGAATATGTATATATCCTGCCAGGCATAGTAATCTCAGCACTTTAAGGCCAGGAGGTTGAGACCAGCCTGGAAAACATGGCAAAATCCTGTCTTTACCAAAAATACAGTAATGCAATACTAGGATATACTTCCTAGTATATCCTGGGAAGACAGTTAAGTTATAGATAGTCATTTTTTAGCCAAAAATGTATTATAATAAATGTCATTATAAAAATTTGGATTCTCTTATATTAATATTGTAAGACAGAGTAGTTGACTTCTCAGTGTTGGAGCAAGTGGAATCTGTCCTCCCCTGCTTTTGATGTTCAATAGTGACAAGTAGAGATCGCAAGTAGTCTCTGCTGCTGGCATTTCTGGCATGGTCACAGTAGTCAACAGTGACTACTGTGACTTGTTTGAGAGGTGACTTTGAAAGTTTATTTTACTTTCACGTTAGAGGATTTAGCCATTGTATTGTTTGGCATGGGCTACTGAACCTCTGATGCAATAGCCAATAGGATATATGAATTAGTGTTTTTAAAAATTAACCATTAAAGGCAGTTTTCAATTTGCAAACCATTTCTAAGGTATTTTCCATGGTAAGAATTAGCTACCCAGAATAATGGGAAATGTAGAAAAATGGGGGTTACTGGAACTAGCTAAAATTTTGCAGATTGTAGGATAATTGTTTTGATGGTCACAAATAATTATTTCTATTGGTTTTATTTTATTTGAACTTGCACTGTGATACGTTGTTCTATAGAAACAAACTATATGCCTTAACTTTATTGTGATTATCTAAAACAGTTGGAAACTGACCCTGACGTATTAAAAGAGAGGGCAGGAGGCCATGGTTTGCCTCAGTGGGCATTGTGTGAAGATAAGGAACTGAAGAAGGTGTTTATAGACAGACATGGGAAATGCTAATGCATGCTCATTCCAAAAAATCATAACCTTGCTTGTACTTCAGGTCTATGCAATTCTATTTGTCATTTGGGTGGTTAATATTGTGACTCAAGTATTCTAGACAAGCTGCAATTAAATATTTCAACAGAAGACCTCAAGGAATTACTGATTTACAATTACCCATGTTACCTATGCTACAATAATTAGAAACAAAGAAATTGAAGTGACATACTATATAGTAATGCTACTAAACAAACACGTTCATCTTAAAAGGCAAGGAATTTATGATGGCTAGTATTATGCAAATGATGTCTCTAAAGAGTTGGATGATGTATCATATTTTGTTCATTGATTCAACGAATATTTGTCTGCTCAACACATACCAGGCACTGACAATTTTCTATAACTAATTTCATCCACTTAGCACTGTGAATAATCCAATAATTCCCCAGGACAAATATTATTATTCAGTAAACTAAGTGAGTATCAATGGGGTGTATTGCATGGAGATCACTGCTCTCCTGGGTAATCAGGGGATCTGCCATTGAGTTTGGCCCTACAAGTTTTTGTATTTTTTCCTTAAGAGATGATGAAAGATCAGCGACTCCTAACTATCTGCAGTCTGTGGAGTCTCAGGTTGCTTAGAAACTCAGTGACTATGGGCTTGCTATGGCAACCCAATTTATCAGTGACTGCAAAACTAACTTAGCTGGCATTGTGGCAAATCTCCATATTTTGCTGGTAAGAATATTCAGATCAGTTCTTTATCATACTAGTATTTTTATTATTTATACTATTGAGCTAAATTTTGTAATCTATCAAATTTTGAAAATAATAAATTATGATTTATAATGGTTTAAAACTACATGAAAATGAAGCTCAAATTCTGAATGTATTTTTAGATGTGAAATGTATACTGTCTGCCGGTTACCAGGCCATTGCCTAAGCTTAAATCTATGGTATGTGATTTGTGATTTGTACTATATTAAAAGCATGAGAAAACAAAACTAGTATAGGCTATTATCTATGTGCCAACTCTGCAAATTTAGCTTTTATTAATATGTCTATCCAAATAATAAATAAATTTATGCACATATAGTATAATTTAATAATTTCAGTTTACAAATTCCCTATTCATATGTAAAAGATGTTACAGTAGTATTTAGTTTTTAAATCTTATGTCCTAAATAATATACCTTGAAATCTGATATACAAATGTATTAGAAAATCAATTTATTTGAAAAGCACATTTTTTCAATCATGGGAAACACATTAAGGAACATATTCTCATCCTTTGTTTGAACATTTGTTCCCTGGAGTACATTTACAAAAATGTTGCCCTTCCTGATTTTAGTCATGCTGTTAGATTTTAGTAACAGGTTCTATTGTTTTACACTATAAATAAGCTACAGTCTTCTCTGTACCTCTTCATATGTAAGTATTGCATTTATCTTATCTCCCTATTGATTCCAACTTTTGTTTTTATCACAGTCAATAGCAAAAGTAGAGCCAGCATGCTCTCCTGAGACAGACTATTACAAGGTTCTATTTACTGTCCTTTTCTCCTGGGTTTTGGCATTTATGCATTTTGTTTTGATATTTAAGACTTCATCATATTAAAGATTCTCTTGAGAGTGAAAGAATCAGTCTGACTCAGGATTTTACAGGACAATGCTACATATGATTATATTTAAAATTTTTCTTTATACTTTATCCATTGCCACATAATTCTGCAAATAATGAAATTATTTTTGAATCCTCTAGTACCTCAGTTCAACCAGGCTATGCCCCTGTGGATGGTGATATTTCTCATCTCACAGACGGAAACAAGTACAAAGACAGAACTTAGGTTATTTTCTTGCAATTAATTCTCATTGGAACAGAAAAACCAATTCCCAGGGGTCCTTGCTTAAGGCTTCAATTAGTACACCATATTGACCCCCTCCCTTACAAAGGGGCATATTTTTAGTTAGACTACAGGCCCACTGCTCTTTAACAAAATAAATGAGCAGTCCAGAACACTAAACAACCCAAAGGAATCAAATTCTCATCAAGGGATCATATGTGTTAGTCTTTAACAAAATAGTAGATTGGCATATAAAAAAAATTAGGTGGTAGAGTACAAATATTCATAAGACTTGGAGAGGATTTTCAATAGGCAAAAGCAAAACAATACAACTATTTAATGATACACATTTAATGTTTAATCATGCTTTTTGATGTGAATTATTTTAATAAATTTTACAAAACTTAATTTTAATCCATACATCTGCTTCTGCCAATGGATACATAAACACAACTGGTACACTAAATCATTTAAAATGTTTGGGAAAAGCTCATTGTGTGGAAGCACATCATTCATTCTTGTATTATAGTTAATACTTATGAAAGGAAGGAATAAGCCTTTTATAAGAATATTTGCTAATGTGGAACAATCAAACTATTTACCTATTTATTATGTTGAGATTCTGGCTTGAAGAACAGTACATCTGTTCTTTATTTCATTTCATGCCTGGTGTCTATTTTTATTAAACATAAAAAATGCACATCTGGAAAATCAGTACATTTAAACTTGGTCAGATACTTGGATAAATAAAGGTACCTCCTTGCCTACAAAAGTATTTAAAATATATGCATACCTTTAAATAAATCTGTGCTTTGATACCTAGAGTTATAGTTTATTCAGCATCAATTCAGTAAACATTTGAGCACCATTGTGTATGAGGCACTATTTAAAACTCTGGAATATAATGATAAACACTGCCAACATGATTTCCAGTAATACATTTTAGGGAGTTTCATTGTGACCTACTCTCTTGCTACTTATGAATGAACGAATGATGAATAGAGCTATTTGGAATCCTTTCTATAAGTGGAACACTAAAACATTCTAAAGCTATATAGACGAGTAAAATATAGTCACATGGTATATGTGCTTTATGTTATATTAATATCTACATTTGTTACATAGAGTATAGAAAGCCATTTTGCAGAAATATTTTTTTGCTTTCTCCTACTTTAAGAGACCCACTGGGTAAGCCATGCTTCTTGACTGCACTTATGAGCTAGAAGTTTATTAAAATATCTATGATTTAAGCCCATGTTTTAAACAGAATCACAAGGTATCAGTTTGGGTGCTTTCGACCTGCAAACTCCAAATATATGAGACAGATCTCAGTTAATTTAGAAAGTTTATTTTGCCAAGGTTGAGGACACATGCCCGGGGCAGAGCCTCAGGAGTCCTGACAACATGTACCCATGATGGTTCAAGTTTTATGCATTTTAGGGAGACCTGAGACATCAATCAACATCTGTAAGATGAACACTGGTTCAGTCTGGACAACACAAAGCAAACATGGGACAACTGGAATCGGGAGGGGGTTCCAGGTCATAGGTAGATAAGAGACAATTGGCAGCACTCTTCTGCGTTTCTGATTAGCCTCTCCAAAGGAGGCAATCAGATAGGCTTTTAGCTCAGTGAGCGGAGAAGTGACTGATAAGAATGGGAGGCAGGTTTGCCCTAGCAGTTCCCAGATTGACTCTTCCTTTTAGCTTGGTGATTTTGGGGCCCCAAGATTTGTTTTCCTTTCACAAACCTAAATTAGATGAATCCATATGAGGATAGGATTGCCCATATAATTGAAACCTCCAGTGTTAGCACTCTTCTGGCACAGGTGGATCAAATTGCTGCCTCTTCTTAACTTTCTCTGCTCTCTCTGGTTTGACACAGGCTGGCTTTCCTTGAGGGCCTCCAGCAGCATGGCTCTATGCTTCCTCCTTCTTATACATAGGCAGTGGGAATTGGAATAGAGAATAGATGATGATAGAAAAATCAATTCCTACTGCTGTTGAACAAAGGAGTACACTTTCATGAGTTTTGGGGGAATAGGTATGTTCCTATAATGCTCCCTATTTAATTAAATGAGAATATTAAATAGTACCTTGATATTTTTAGAGACAATACCATATTAATATCTCCACATCAATATATAGAGACACTTTTGAATATTTCTCTCTGAACTTAGTGTTAAAGGGCATCTCTCTCTGGAAACTAACCAGCCAAGACTTTCTGGAACACAGGTGCTCCTTATTACACAAGATAAATTATAGATCTGGAGTTGAGAAGTCTTGAAATGTTGCTTTCTTTTCTCTGAAAAATGCTTAAGCATATTGATAGCCCTTGGAGATTATAATTCAGTTAACTGAGATGGCTGAATTTTGTCATTTATTCATTGTGCTTCACGTGTACAAACAGAAGCAAATCCCTCAACATACACCTTAATACTCAGAGATGTATTATTTCCTGTTTGTTTGTTTTTAATATATTTTTGCATGCTTCTTAGAAACTTCACCCCACAAGCTTTAAAAAAATGTAATCAGGGAGGCTTCTGTGTCCTGTGTGTACACATACATCTCTTTATTGGATTATTCTAAAGTAGACATTGCCTATTTTTAAACTTACCCAGAATGGGATGAGGATTTTCTGGAGACTGATATATTCAACAGTAGCTTATATATATATATTCATTTATAGCTTTTTTTCTGGTATCATAAAACTTTTCTAGGTAATTAATTTGCATCAAAAGACTTAAAAAGAAACTCACTGCTATATTTCTTTTATTTTTCCCCTAACCTAGATGACATGGCAGATAAGCCAGGGAAAAATTAGTAAATAGCACAAATTTTATCTTCATTTTTTGAATTTTGATAGTTTGAAAAATTAAAATAATACCTAGGGTGCTAAATGTGAGGTTGAGACGAAGTGGCAGAAAAGGTTTAGTTTTGACTGAAATATTTTTTGATGATATTTGCAGACCCACTGTTGAGTATCAAACTGTCATTGGGGCTGTATGCTCATCAAAACAAGTATCTTATAAGTGGATAAAATGAGCGCATTCATAAAAGGAGAAGAAAAACTAGTGAACTTATAATTTCTTCTAATTTAGAAATATTTATGTTTTTCTTTGTGAAATTTTATGAAGTTGATCTGGAGACAGTTATAAATTTACATACCTAAAACTAGGTGACATTTTGAAAGAAAATCAAGATAAAAATGTGATGTCAGTAGTCAAAAATCAACCAGAACAGACAAATGTAGGACAATCAAAGAAGAAAAAATTAAGAGAAAAGTCTATACTGAAAGCTTATTATTAATAACCAGTCTTTTGGGATGTGCTTCTATATAGCATGGGAAATACTTGATACATTTAATTGGGATTGCAGAAATGGTGTGGTTTCCGTGTTTTTATGGATTTTTTTCACCTCAAATTTTTGTTCACTGCAGGCTCCTTTCCTCCTGCCTATTGTGATTACTCAGTTTTCCCGGAGGGGAAACTGAGAGGAAAACAGCCTAGCAATTATCTTGGATCATGTCCAGAAAATGTTTTTAGTCCTTGGAAAACATGGAAGATGTCACTCCAACCCTTGTAAATGCTGCTTGGTAAAATAAATATACTTAGAATATTCACTCTGAACACGAAAGCACTGTGTGGTTAACAAAAGGAGTATTGCAGAGTACACAGAAACATGGGAAATATAAAATTTCAGTTTATATTTGTATCTTTACCTGTGAACTGGGGCACTGTAGAACAGGACAGTTTGCATACCTACATACCATAACTGAGAGACCTTGGGCTCCAAAAGCCAATAAAACATCATGTCCTAGAAGTCTCTGAGGATCTAAGTACAAATTGAACACTGCAGAAGTAGCAGGACTAGTGGTGTCTGTTGAGGGAGACATTCCACAGCAATTAAGATTCCATACCTACTATTGTTTACTTAAGTCACAACCCCAGAACAAAAAAGAAAAGTGACGTTTAGAATCTGAAAGGGGATGATCACAGTAAACATGTTTTGAGTCCTTCCTTGTTTGCTGGAGAACAATGAGGATGATAGACACTTTCATAATGACAGGGTCCATGATACCTCAACCTACATAGTAGAGTTAGAAGGATGAAAGATTTCCTTCTGCATAACCACAAGACGCAGTATTTTATTAAGTCCATTGTAATTGCTTCATAGTGTGAAGCAAACTTAAATGCTGCTACCAAAGTCTCAGGGCTAAAATGAAGTTTAATAGGTAAGTCAGCGTTCTCGATTATTCAAAATTTAAGTGTGGAAATTCCAAAGTGAAGGTTTTATTCTACTGCTGATAAGTTTGGAATTTTTTTAATTCAAGAAGATAACCAGCTATCACAAAGAGACATCCAGGACAGTTGCAGGGTTTCAGTGTTTTTGAATGATTCTGAATATCTAAGATATTTGTCTCATGTATTACAGAATAATAATTTGCCACTTTTAAATGTCTGAATTCTAATATTTTCTAGAATATACTCATCTAAATATGATATAAACAAAGTGATTTAAATAATTCATAACATTTCCAGAAAAACATTTCTGGAAATTTTATACACACACACACACACACACACACACACACACACACACACACACAAATATATATAAATGTATAAAACACACATATATGTATTTGTTTTTTACAAAGTATTACGTTTTGTTAAAACTCAAAAATGCATTTAGTGTAAGATGTTCCCACTTTTAATCCTATAGATTCTTAGACATCTTAAGAATATGTGTCAAGTTATTGCAAGGGATTCATTTGCAAATTAGCACTCCAAATTAAACCTGTTAGTCTCTTGGAAGACAGGAAACTGAAGCTTGTCCCAGAGCAAAACCTTCCCTTAAGGTTTTTGAGAACCAACCTGGAAAATGATGTTATGACTTCACTATAGGATTTGATAGGTTGTTTTATATTCCTTTGAAACTATTAGCAGAATCTGCTGTGCCACTCAGCTGCAGGGTTCGTGCCAAATAATTCTGTGAAGTCTCAGGGCAGAAAGATCACTTCTCCATTCATAAAACAAAACAAAACAAAAAAAAACAGAACAAGAAAGGCATCAGAGATGTTTATTTCCTGTGTGTTTTTTTTATAAAAAAAATTATTTTTATATGTTTCTTAGAAACTTTACCCCACAAGCTTTAAAATAAATGTAATGAGGTATGCTTCTGTGTCCCTGTGTGTATACATGCATGTCTGTATATGTATTTTAGTCTTTTAGGAAGCTAATGCCAAAGTGTGCTGTATCTTTAAACTTGTGGTAACAGATGGTCTGTTGGTGCTAATGTCAATATCATTTTTTTAAAAGATAGACTTGTCAGTGTGGTTTAGGGTGTTTATTAAATGGAACAGAAATGATTTTATGTCATCTTTCACTTGATTTCTTTATATTTTTCTGTTTTAATATATTCATCATGCTGATCAATTTTTTATTGTTTAAACAAGATAAGAAAAACCTAATATCGTTTTAAAACACATCAAATGCAAAGTTAAATTATTTCTCTGGACCTTCTCAAAATTATTTTATTAGTTTATTTTTAAGACTCCACTTTAGGGACTACCTTTTTAGTCCAGGGCTGTTATATTTCTCAGAACTACAATTTGTTGTACCCTTAATTACAGTGAAGTTTTTATCTTTCTGCCTGGTGAAATTCCAAATTAATTGCTATTTTTTTTAATCAACATTAAAAAAAAATTGGTACTCATCAACCAAATGCTTGTTTTGGCTATGAATTATTGATTTTTTTCCTGCTATTTCAGCACACTATGCTTTGAGGCCTAGTTATTCTTTTACCTGCATATTTCTATTTTTTCCTTAAATATTTTCCGTATGAACACAATTTACCTAACTATGCTGATCATGACATTTTCTTGTTTCTTAGCATCATTTAAATGTTGACCAATTTTTTTCCTACTTAGAGAATTATTTTTGTGAACTGTTCAAGTAAGAATTAGGTTTGCGAGTATTTTGAGATGGCCTGTGAAATTTACATACTGATTTGGCCATACCCACATGAGAACTATCTACATATACAGAGGTGTTAGCGCGATTCTAGCATGACTTCTATTAAACATATAGGTAAGATTATTTTCTATTTTTAATGTAATATGTTTGTTTCTATCCTGGCTTTCAATTTATTAAATCATGTGGTTTAAGGCTAAACTAAATTATTCTGATACTCAGAATTTCACCTTTAATAAGGTTCTTGAAATTTTCTTTTAAAGGAGATATTAGAAATCTCCATTTCAGTTTTTCAACATTTCACTGGCATTACATGATGCTCTTGTCTTTTGCAATTTAATATTCTTTTTAAATTACATAGATATTTTTTATTACTGCATGTGAAGTCCTTCCTCAACTTATAAAACAGGTAGAACATACTAAAACTTTAATACTCTATAAGTAATGAGCTAGCAAATGAAAAGTAAGTGTTCACATATTATATATATATATTATATATATATGCATAAGTGTGTATAATGTGCCCATTGGCATGTATAAATCTCCATGATTCCCTAAAGATTAAAGTGAAGAAACAAATGCTGCCTAGTTTTACATTGGTAACTAATGTTATGAGTCCTTCATAGGTCATTAGAATGAAAGTTTATGTTTTATTTAATCTAAAATAATTCTGTTGATTGTCACTTACAGAAAATGTTCACTGTTCATTGCCTGTCTGTTGTGTCTAGATATTGTTTTGCTCTTAATGTAATATCAGGCCAAAATTACTATTCGATTTGTACAAAGATTTTGAGAGGAATGCGTAAAAGTGTATAGGTCCTTCAGTCAGTCTGCTTGAGTTACAGCCCTTGTTCTGGCAAGTACTAGCTATGTGAACTCAACTAGTCCTCTAAAGAGCCTAGTAAGGTGGTATAATTAGTCAGTCAGCAAGGTAATATATGTGAAATACTTAGCTCAACACCTGGCAGGCAGTAAGCTCCCACTATGTGTTACCTGTCTTCTTTTATGATCATCTTTGTAATTTATGAGTCTTTGTTCACCCATTCAATCTAGAATTACAATGCAAGTTATACTAAAATACTTCTTTTCGTTTGCTGAACTGTAAAAAAAAAAACAATTTTATTTTAAATGGTATCTACTACTGTAAAATATTCTTGTATCTGCATGTAACTCTACATTTTAAAGTTTGATTTGATCTTCAGCTTAAAGGGTAGGTATATTTTATAGGTTACCCCATTTAACAAAAAAGGACAACAGTAATACACCGATTATGTCTTTCCTAGTGCACAATTCCTACTAATAAGGCAGTGAGCAGTACTTGGGTCATGTGATTCTTTTTCCAGAACTCTGATTACACATCTGTCATTTGCTTCTCAAATATGTTGCAATATTTGTTACTTAACTTACTGTACTCTTCCTCTTTTATTTCACAAGTGTCAAATTCCATGTATTGGCTTATCCAAAAGTACTGTTAAAAGGACTTTTTTTAAACTGTAAAAATGCTAAAAGAAAGTTTATTATTTTTTGTATTCTCAAACTGGAAAAAGGCTTTCAAAGCATGACACAATCCTCAAAATGAAATGACTCAAAGTTTATAGAATAAAAATGTAAACATTTTTGTAAGTTACACAAAATGCAACTTGTAAGTTACAACCAAAAATGTAAAAATTGTCAAATTGTAAAAAAAATTTTCAGTCAGAAGACTATTTTCCTACTAATTAATAAAGACACAAACCAATTTATGGGGGAAAAAAAGGTGAAAAAGGATATTGTTACAAATGTTTTGAAATAAAAATGGCTAATATACTTTAGGAAATTATGAAATTACTGGGGGAAGGTTAACACACACATTTGTTACTTCTGAGGAATAGAATTGGGGATTGAGGCTTCTCATTTTATACTTTTCTATACTTTTCAGTACTTCTTTCTCTCCATACTTAATACATTTTCTAAAATAAAATTTTGCAAAATAGCCAATGATAACTGTAGCAATTATTTGTTGTATTTTTTGTTTTTTTTTTTTGAGACAGAGTCACACTCTATTGCTCAGGCTAGAGTGTAGTGGCTGGGTCTCAGCTCACTGCAACCTCTGCCTCCCAGGTTCAAGCGATTTTCCTGTCTCAGCCTCCTGAGTAGCTGGGATTACAGGCAAGCGTCACCACACCTAGCTAACTTTTGTTTTTTTGATAGAGGTGAAGATTCACCATGTTGGCCAAGCTGGTCTCAAACTCCTGACCTCAAATGATCCGCCCACCTCAGCCTTCCAAAGTGCTGGTGTTAGCCACCAAGCCCAGCAATAATTATTTGTTAAACAAAAACTATGCCAGGCTCTGTGCTACATCTTTCACATTATCATTTTTAATCTCCACAGCAGTTCTGTGAGGGTGATATTTCTACTATGTTTAAGAGAGATAAAGTAGTTCGCAACAAGTCATACAGTTAGGAAGTGATGAATACCAAATTCACACTCAGATTCCATTTTTTTTTTAGCAGATGTTCTTAATCTGAATCAAACCATTACACATCCATGGTATGAACAAGCAGCATAATAGCCTCTTATTTCCACTCATTCTCACGATTTTTAAAGCATTATGGTTATAATATTCATTGTGTGTGTCCATTTATTCAACTTATTACCAACTATCAGCTTGTTCTATGCTATGGGAGTTCAGTAGTGAATTAAACAGAGAAGCATCCCCCTCTTCAAAAAAACAACAGTCTAGCAGGTGCAAAGACAGGACAAAAACCAAAGTCAATTGGCAGAACTTCTTTGATGGTAATAAGTGACCTGTGGAAAATAAAGCAGAGAAGGGAGAGGGGAGGAGGCTTGTAGGAAGTGGGGGTGATGAAAAGGGGAGTCTTGTTTGAGTGCCTACTAATTGTCAGGCTCCTGTCAAGTATTGCATACTACTCATCTCTTAGCTCTTATTATTATTCTTTTATTTAGTTTTCTCTGTTCTTTGATTACAAAAATAAGAGTAATTAATATGTTAATTAACTTGATTATGGCAATCATTTTACAGTGTATACACATGTCAAAATGATTCATACCTTGATAAGTCGGGAAAAAGAAGAGCAAGCAGTTAACTTCCAATTGCAAGTTAATATAACTAGGTAGCCTGAGGATTTAAATTACATTCTTCTGATTTCTAACCCTATGTGTTCTCTTGCAAACAATTCCAAAGAATTGTGCCTAAACTGACTTAAGTAGATTGGAAATTATATCCTGTCATTCTAATAATCTAGTGTTACAGTGGATTCACATAAAGCCAGGTATATCCTCATATAAAGCACATCCCTTCAGAATATGGTGGGTACATAGTCTTTTAAAAAATGAGGACCCCAATACTCTTTACTGTAAAATGGGTATACAGCATTTTGCTGCATTATTGTTGAAGGTATGTATTTTCCTCAAAATCCATGGTTGCAGATTTGACTGTTGTGTGCTTTCGGGTCATATGTGCTAAGCTACTCAGGAACTGTTGTCTATGGGATTGAATGCTTAACAGCTGTCTCTGGGAATATAAATTTGATTCTTTGGACTGCTCATGGGACTGTGTGACATTTTCCTCTCCAGTGACAGAAGATTTGGACCGCCTTAGGCTACTGATTAAATACCCATGTAAGTTCCGTGTCAACTTAGGCATCTATTTTTTCTGAAATATCCTTCTCTAATTGTGATATTTTCATTATAATTTAACTATTCCTTTAATATGTTTAAAATATGCTCTTTTAAATAGGTCTTATCTGAACGCTTGTGTTGGTAAGCTGTTTCTGAACTGACCTATTGGAGTGCGAATGTGTGAGAATTAAGGTTGAGAAATATATCAAAATAGCTTAAATACAAAATAGCTATCTATAAAGTAGATATTCTTAACCAAAATAATATTAGTCTTTATATTACCATTTTATATCATGCAACCAAGATAAAAGGTCACAGTTATTTAAGGGATTTACCTTCTTAAGTTTTATGAAATCTCTGTAAGTTCTTTTCTAATGGAAAGTATTAATTATAAAGAGGGTGTACACAGTCATTTCTACTTTATCCTGATTAAGTGGTCCGAGATTTGAAAAAAAAGTAATAGACTTACAATATTTTTATGACTTGTTACTAATTTTTAAATGTGTCAGTAAGAAATACCCTGGGAAAAAAACAAAAAGCAACGCTTGAGGAAAAAACAGTGTTTGGGGTTCTTTTTCAGTTGTATGGCACTGCTTACAAATGAAAGGATTGTGTACCTCACATGCCCAGAAAAGACAGCACAAGCATTCTAACTATAAGGACTGGTTTAAATATGATCTAATGAACTAAATATATTTCCGCCTGTTATTCTTAGGTTGCTTTATTTCTAAGATTGTTTGAATGCATTTATCCAGCTGTTCTATCAAATACATGCTAGGTTAACCCTGTGAAGGTTTTCCTATATGATTCTGAGAATTTCATTGTAAGAACAGGGTCTTAATAATGAAGGTCCTTTCCCCAAATGTTAGGCCTTCTATTTTGATTCAATATCAACATAATGCTTTTTTTTTAAGTGACTTAAGTACTTTTTTATATTAAAAGATTATCCTCAGTAGTAATTCTACTTAAATAGACATATTTTAGTTGAAGAAATTTAAGGAATTTATTTTTTGTAGAAGTACTGTGCTGTGCTCATGAAATTTTTGCAAAACTAACAGAAAATGATAAATAGTTAAGAAATTCTAGCTAGAACAATAGGCCGTTTCCTTTTTTTAAGTCAGTTTATCATCTTTGCTGATTGACAGTCTCCAGTTGTTTTCCAAATTTTTAGACTCAAAGTATTTCAGAATTATGCTGTATAAAAAGTACATTTAATTTAACCTTAATGAAATAAGTTTTGCAAGCTCAGTCAAGACAGGGAAGTGAGAATATGATTATTCTTCCAAGTTTACTCTTTCCACCCCCTGTCTCAGTTCAGCATCTGGGGATATGTTTGGGGAAGCTCAGCAAGTCAGTTCCTTTTGTTTCTCTGGCCTCTGACTTATTTGGATGGGAAAATGGCCAAAAAAAGTACTGTCAAATATCTCAGATATAGGTAATGGGTCTTCATCAGAACATAAAAATAGACCCTTAGCCATATCAGTAATGTGCTATGCGAGGGATTTTTTTTTCTTTCAATTCCTCTGGCAACGAACCACACACTGGGATCTGACATTGTAGAGTGGATTTTTTTTTTTTTTCTTTTTGGGAGGGAGGTGTGGTTGCATATTTAAACTCTCACACATTTATGTAATGAGGACTGCAGTGTAGAACCTTTATGCAGAATACCATTTGATTCTATTAAGAATTGTCTGTTGAAATGTTGGAGCATTTGATTGAAAACTCCTTCTTAGCCATTTTAAAGGTAAGTCGTATGATTCTTGTTTTAAAAAGATCAAGGGATTTTCCCATCACCCAAATGATGAAAGATGACACTAATGTGTAAATTAACTGTGTAAATAACTAAAACTGTGTAAATTACTATGTAAATAACTAAGAAGTTATATAACAAAGACAGGATAGAAGGTAGTAACTGTTTTCTTAGTCACTAGACTTGATCTAAAAATCAGGTTTGCATTATTTTCAAGTTATCAATCTTTATTTTATGCCTAAAAAGTATTAAAACCATGTCCAATAGCATTTCACACTGTATCTATAAGTTAATATTTAAAGTGATTTGAAATTCCATTTGGATTATTATAAAACTCTCATTTTACACTTAGGCAATTTATACATAATGTTTAATTTAAATGATGATCATTATAATGCCAACCAATATAATGAGATTAGATATTATAAATGACTTACAGCTCTTATGTCAACATATTCTCTAATATGCAATTGTTAACTACATATTGCTTTACAGAGTCATTAGCTTAATCTTCAATCTGAATTGCATAGCTTTTGGTGTACCTGACTTGCTCTAGATGATCAAATGAATGTGTATTTTGGATATGTGATTTTTAAGTGCTTTTCTGTAATGAACAAAGATATTGTTACTGGAAATAGCAAAGTGTATTACTTTTAAATATTCTGAAATTTAATTAATGTAAATTAGTAAAATAAAAATAAATCAAAATTAATGTTTTTTTCTAATTCAGAAAGCTCATTACAAATATTACTGAAGTATTTTCTTAGATGATGGTACCAACTTGAAGTATTATAATTAGGAAGAATTAACTAAAAGCTTCAATTATATTAACTAAAATTATGAATAACTGTAAATGGCATAAATTCCCTAGAGTATATCTCAGTTTCTGGAATCATCAAGTAGCATATTGAAATCTGTTTTGTAAAGATTTGCATGTACTTTTTAGTCTTTTCTTGTGTGGTTTTAAGTCAGTAATATGTTTTGAAGCTAAGAAAATATTGCTTTAAATATTGGTTCACAAGGAAACTAAAATGAAATATTTAAAAATGTTTGTTATATAGAAAGTGCAGTGGTCCTTTGGAATTTATGAGAGAGATAAGAAAGAAAGAAGAAATCTTTTATCAGACTCATTATTGAATCGGAACAATACCAAATAGAGAACCATCAGATAATGGGTTAGCGTGAGAGGAATATTAATTACAATTGAGGTACTTGCACAGAGTGTACTGAATTTGGAATTTACCTCGGAAGTTATAGTTGCCACCCTATTTTTTTTTTAGGAATTTTTTTTGCCTTGTTTATTTCAACACATTTGAAACCTGTGTGTGCGTGTATTTCCTGCAATGGAAAGTTTAAGATAATTCTGTAGCTATCTTCAAATCTAATCACAAGATGTTTTTGTTCAGTGGCCCAAGATGTGGCTAAAATTTCAAGTAGCATTGTTCTAAAGTAGTAGCTGTCTTTCCATTTGCACATTTTATTTTCATACATATGTGATCACATTTCACTATAATTTAACTGTTTTGCAAATAATCACTTCCAGTTTTGTAAACTATACACATTTCCTAGATTTTAAAAATTCTTGGCCAATATGAAATCGCATTTTACTGTTATGGTTTGAAATGACACTTTATAATAATATTTCAAAATAACATCTATCTATAATAGAAATATTTATACATTGTTTTACTTCATTTAATACTTGTAACCTTAATTTGATGTAAATAAACTCATTTTAGAGAAAACTGTATTACAGACAAACTTCAATACACCCAGAACTGAATCTACATTTCTTGACTTCAAGGCCCAGAATTTTAGTCCTTACAAATCTTATGGTATCTTTCTGTTTATAGTAGAATTTGGGTGTGGAAAAAAGACATTAACATTATTGTGTGAGCTTCAAAAATTAAGAATGGTTCTAGATAATACTCTTTAAGTCAGTATGAACTTAAGAGAATAATTTCAAACCTGTGGTAATCCCTGGTTCATAAGTATTTAAAAGATGGGACTTGTGTCTAGAAGGATCCCAAGTATAATATGTAAAGTCCAATGTATTTATTGCATTAATTTTTTAAGACTACCATTAAAACAAGTTTCAAAATGCAATATTTGAGAAGTATATAATTATTTTACATTATAGATGTCTACAAAGTTTTTTTCCATTGTACTTTTTGCCTTCATATATTCTGATAGGATGGAAATGGACATGAGATAACTTCAGTAAGACAAGATGTTGGAGATCTCCTATTCTAGTTATTTGAAAATTATTTGTGCAGCCCTTGAGTTCTTTGGAGATGACTCAGAACCCAAGTGAAGTGTGACTGGAAAAGGAAAGAGGCACAGTTTCTGCTCTTTCCTTTTACCAAATAACTCTTCTCTGAACTATCTTTGTATATTGGTATTGTCCATAAAATTAACCTTGAAAGGAGAATTCTATCTTTAAATATGATTTTATAAAGACTGACCTAATGGCCTTATGTTCATGAAACGTAATTATAGTTAAATGACTGATTTGCACCCATTTATACTACCATGAATTTGAATTTATATTTTTACCCATGTCTAGGGAACCATGTCTTTATAAACATACATAGTTATGATAAGAATGTGAAAAAAGAGTTTAATTTTAAAAACTAACTTCTATACTCACATAAACTGTTGAATTAATTCCCTCAACTTCTCTAAAGACTAGATTTTATGGACAGATTCTGTATTTTTTAGGTAAGGAAAACTCTCTATCAAAAGAATGCAAAACAGAAGAGTGTAGTCTGGTTTTCTAGCCTAAGAAAAAGTGGGAGGAAGGCTTATACATAGAAAAAAGGAAATTTTTGCTATCTACTGATCAGTTAAAAACGTCATTTAGGCCGGGCACGGTGGCTCATGCCTGTAATCCCAGCACTTTGGGAGGCCGAGGCAGGTGGATCACAAGGTTAAGAGATTGAGACCATCCTGGTCAACATGGTGAAACCCCTTCTCTACTAAAAATACAAAAAATTAGCTGGGCATGGTGGCGTGTGCCTGTAATCCCCGCTACTCAGGAGGCTGAGGCTGGAGAATTGCCTGAACCCAGGAGGCGGAGGTTGCGGTGAGCCGAGATCGTGCCATTGCACTCCAGCCTGGGTAACAAGAGCGAAACTCCATCTCAAAAAAAAAAAAAAAGTCATTTAGGTCTGACATTTATTTATGGTACAAGTACCCTGGAACTCTAAATCATTTTTCAAATTTCATAGTTTACATCCCAGCAGATACTACTTCTGGACCATGCCTTTTCTGGATGGAATTTCTCAGGGAACAAAACTTATAAACACAAGGGATTAATTATAGATTCTCTGGGGACTTGCTGTAATATTCTGAACTCTTTACTGAAGAGGCTTCTTACATCTCAGTCTAATGTGGGTTTTGCGAAAAGCTTAGTCTCTGTTTCTACTGAGTTCCCAATATAGTGGAAGGATATTTTGCTTAAAAGTTCATTATAGAAACACTGTTGATGTGACAATAAAAAAAAATTTAGAGTTATATTTTTCCTCTCTTTCAAAGATGACCCAATGGAATAGAGTCCACTCATGAAATCTACAAAAGAAATAGGATTCATAATCTATAAACTGGACAGAAGGCAACCAAGCTACCTATAGAATCAAGAAAGGCATGTAATTAGTTGCCTATAAAAACATGTCTTCTTATTTTCCCTTCTTTACACAAATCTCAGTTAGTTTTCTGTATCTTAGCTTTCTAAGTTCTTTAAGCAGGAAGTAAATTATTACAGATACAGTATCAATATCTTGCCTGTATCTTATAAAGGACAAATAACAGTAAAAAATAAAATTTAATTACAATTTGCAAATAAAATTAATTACCTATTTTAATATATAAGGAGTTGTGTTATTTAAAAAATGGAGTAAGCATGACCCAAATTTTACGTGCTCTAGACAGTTAAATTTGGTGGAATGGTGGAGAAAAACTACATTCTTTCTTTGAAGATAAATATGGGTGGAAAAGCTGTTGACTGCAGTGTGGTATTTAACCTGAACTTTTCTCTTTGTATTTGGTACATGTCTTATGTAATACATTTGGTCCTCCTTTGCCTCAGGTGAATAAAACTAATTAGAATTTTGTCATATGTAGCTTAAGGATAGAGTATGATTATAATAACAATACTTCATTACTCGTGCTGTCAGGGCACTGAGTGATCATAAATGAACCCAACTAGTGTCACATATTTTGCCTATTCTCAGGGAAAAGGCATAAACTTAAAGTAATAAGAGGGAATCAATAAGTTGAGAATTTGAACAAGTGGACAATTTCAGTTTCTGTCTCTCTGTCTAGCTCTTTTTTCAAAATATTAGCACATAGATGAAGTTCTGTTAGATTAATACTTGTAATTTTGCTTATATGCCATCCAAACTGAGGTTAGATTCAGAACTGTCTAACCATAGAATTCAACAGAATAAATTACTTGATACTTCTGTTTTCTAGTGTATGTGACCTTACAGCAGTGGGGATGTGTACACTATCTCACTTCTGTTTCAAGTTCATAACAGAGCTAGGTAGTACCCAGGCCTGTCCATTGCTCAACATATCTGGGCTCAGAGTCCACAGAAGTCATAATAATTAGTTTCAGGTCTAGGGAGGCATTGGAGAGCATGCACTACTCCCTGGGTTCTCTGGTGATGACTGTCAGAACTCTTTACCCTTTGAAGAAACTCTTCTCTGTAGTGCATGGAGCTACTTGAATAGAGAAGAATGATTTTGGAAAAGGCCAGATAGATTCACAACTAGGTTGTGGCATAGAATCTGGAGAAGGGCAAATATATGCACATATAGCTATTCTAACAGCAATATCATTTATACTTTTCAATCATTTTGTATCACATTTGTCAGAGTTGCAAATGACATTAATATTGAATGAGTAATTTTGAGTGAAGTTTATGTGGAACATAAAATAACTTTCCTAGAGAGATAATCTTTGAATTATGTATGTTTTAAATAGATTCATGCTATATTCACAAAACTGGAGTATGACACTGGGAGTTTCCTGCTGCATTTTTGTGTGTGTGCTCATAAAGCTGTGGGTTTCTACAGAGGTTCTCCTAGAGCTTCCTAACAGTGAGAATAGAGAGTGTCAGGTGGGAATAGGAAGACCAAGTTAGGAAAGAGAGTCTCTGGGTTCCAACCACTGTTGTGTAATCAGTCATTTTTACATAATGGACTTCCATGTAAGAATTGAAGAACTGGTTCAGCTGTGTAAATCAAAAACTGCTTATCTCATTTTAGCATCTCATTTTACACATGAGGAAATTGAGGTGTAGAGAGATTAAGTGGCTTGCCTATTTTCATTTAGCAAGGCACTGACGAATCAGTCTTTGATTTAATCTTGTTCCCTAATCTCAATTGAACCAGCATAGATTCCTATATTTTAATTTCTTCCTTAAGTATAACTTGCAGAAAATATTTGGGGATGGTCTATGACATGGGAATTCAGTAAAGTATTATGTACTTAATAAGCTACCTTAAATCCAATTACCAGTCCACAGCATACAAGCAATTACTATTGTTGCTTAAAAAATTGTTTTGAGAAAAGTTTCAAGTGCTTTACATTTATGCATTGCAAAGGAAAATCTATTTGACAATATTCAGTCCTGATTACCAGCATTAAATTACTCGCTCTACTGCATTATGACAGCCATGGACAAAGCCTTATGAGGTAGCATGGTACATGATTTCCAAGGGCAGAGAAAGCTATTGTTACCACTCCGACCCTGAACAATTAATAAAAATCCAGCCCTACTTGCTCAGTAAGACATAAAATTCCACAGGAAAAACAAATCATTTGTTTAGACTTACATGCCTTCCCTTCACATTGGAGAAGAAAACAACTTGAAACCAGTGAACTATTCAATCTTCTTAATCACCAAGACCTTGATGTAGATGAAGTTTATTGCATCCTATGGTTGATACTGGAAAGTACCTTATGTATAAGGGAGTAGGAAGAAAAATCTCCAAGGGGAAGGGAACATATATAAATAATAAAACTGCCAAGAAAAAATATTGCAAAATTTCTTTCTACGTTTTTGGGGGAAATGTCATTTTTTATTTTCTTAGATCTACAAGTAATATTTTTGAAAAGGTATATGATTATTAAAGTGGAAATAAATACTAATAAAATCATAAGAGTGGTACATCTGTTGCAATAGATCTGTGGAGGGAAATCATAACAAACCACAATTATTAACACACTTATAACGGTGACAACAATATCCTATGTGCCTTTTTTGGCTGTACCCTTCATTCTGCTGGCATGTATGTTTGTTTTTTCGCCATGAGCATTTCAAAGTAGAGAATAATTTTTTCTAAGCTATAAAGCACATTCTGATTATGTATAAACAACAGAATGACCCCATTAATATGTGTTTTCAAATACTAATTCGAATTAATTCTTATTATTACAATGGAATCCACTCATTTCACAAATTGTATTCTTCCAATCTTTATATAATGACCACATTGTATATGAAGATACTAAAAATAAGACTGACAAATATATACTAACATAAACTACTTGATTTTAACAGACTTAGCATGAATCAATTGCAAATGACAAAACTATACTGTAGTTGAATATGTAGGGGAAAAGTTATTTGAGATTAGTAAGAAAACAATGCCATTGTTGAAACAAAACATCTTCTACATTTTATATTTTCATCAAATTCTTTACACCTGTAGTCTATCCAAAAGTCCTTAATAATAAAATAAATAAGATACACTTATTTAAAATAATTCCATGTTTTAAACAGTTTTTAGGAAAAGCAATTCAGGCCTGAACTCAGTATTCATGAAAATTAGACTTTCTTTTGACAGTTGTTATAATTACAATCATATTAGGGTGTCCCAGTATCAATTTTCTGAGAATCGATTATTTTATATTTACCCATGCTTTTTTCATTTTAACAGATAGCTTTCAAATGATTAGAAGAATTTATTCTATCTGAGACTCATCAGTTCATTTCCTGTAAAATTCATGTCTTGCTGTTGATTTGTGAATAAGGTATAGTAAATAAAACATCTGTTCCCATTCTTGCTTAGCATTTAGATGGAGAACATTATCAGTCAACCCACATTCAGTTTGCAGGAGAACTCCAGAGGGTGTGGAAGGTTGGTGGAGAATAAACTCCAGATAAAGAGTGAGGATGCAACTAAGTTGCTGAAACTGAGGGAAGAGAGATGAGAGTGAGAGTTCTCCTTACGTAAGATTTCAATATGTTAATCATGGGTAGAAAGAAAAAAGAAGGATTTTGAAGAAATTCAAATATGACATTGTTAGTTCTGCCACTGGTAGGCAAATAGAAGCAAGAAAAGGGAGGTGGACCAAGTGACAAAGTGAAAAGGGAGGTGGACAAAGTGACTTCCTGTCACTTTGGTGAAACAAAAAGAAAAGCATTTATTTATTTGTAACTGGCAAAATTATCTGTTTCAGTAGGTGTTTTCTTTGTACTTTGATCTTTTTGTCCTGATATTTAAGCTTCTGTTTTATGATCTCTTTCTAAAGATAGAACCAGACGTTGTAGAAAACACCTTAATCATATCGAGGAGTTTGCAAGAAACAGGTGCTTAACACGAATTCATCTCCTGAACAAGAAAAATGGGCTGTGATCGGAACTGTGGGCTCATCGCTGGGGCTGTCACTGGTGCCGTCCTGGCTGTGTTTGGAGGTATTCTAATGCCAGTTGGAGACTTGCTCATTGAGAAGACAATTAAAAAGGTACAAGTACTCTAAGGATACACCTTGTCATTTTGATGCATTCTATCTTCTCTTTTTGCTTTCTATTTACCCGCTTTATATTTCATGGTAAGTGCTAATTTTGTATCTTTGACATGAAGGTAGTTAGGAACCACTGGAACGCTGTATGATGAGACTGTATGTGAAATGTTATAAGTATAATGTATTTTAAACATGACTCCATTGTTAAATACAAACACCCACATTCTGTTAAAAGCTGTCTACAGGTATGCATGTTAATAGAAATAATTGTTTTAAATTATGCCCAAAGAGCATGTTGGCATGCTTTTGAATAGGAAATAAGTGAGGATATTTTGTAAAAGCACACTTATAAAAGAAGTTGCACTTTAGTTAATACTGAGAAAAGTAAATTGTGTGTGTGTGTGTGTGTGTGTGTGTGTGTGTGTAATGTGTTTAATATTGAAACAGAAATCCTTATTAAACTGTTAGGCAAACTTATTTGATAATACACTGTTTAATAATCCACTATTCTTTATAGCATGTATAATAATCTCATTAGCTCATAAATATTTCCTATCTATGAAGCTTCACATTTGGACTTTAGAAAATATTTTCAGAAATATGTAGAACATATCTCAGTACATAACAAATTGACTGTAGTGTGAAAAAACAGAATGACTGAGTAGATGGGCTTTGCACAACAAGCTAGAATTCATTTCCCACCCTAGCTCACTTGAATTAGCTACATACTCACTCATCAGAAACTTTGATTGATAGAGGGAAGAAAAGAGTAAGGGGAAGCAGGTCTGCTGAAGTTCTAAGTCAAGGTTATTCAATTTAAATGGCTTCAAGAGTTTGGATACAGGGGTTAAACAAAATTTAAGGTGCCAAGAACAACATAAACTGAAGAACAGGGACTGCTATGAACTAGAGAGTGTGTTTCCTGCCTGAAGGCATTCATGTTCATTTTATTAAACATAATACTGGCCAAATAAAACATGAATGCTGCCTTCAACTCTTTACCTGGTTAGGATGGCAGTTACCTGGACAAAGGGTTAGTAGCATAGTGCACAGTGGAAAATAGCAGGAATTGAATTTTTATTAAATTTTTATTGCTATATTATTACTATTTTTAATACTTTTTATCCACAGTTGGTTGACTCTGCAGATGTGAAACCCATGAATACAGAGGGCTGACTGTATTATGTTTATTGCTAACATGTTGCAGAACTTCAGTCTCATGCATTTAACTGAAATAGATATATAAATTAAATAGTATCCCCTGTCTTGAAATTCTTAGTTTTCTTTATAGTATTTTTGATATAGGCCAGTGGAAACAGACAGGTGACAGTGAGGTGTGGGGCTTAACTAATAGTGACAGGGAGTGGCCATTGATCAGACTGCCTTCCTGTGTTCTCACCCAGATCTTTTGCAGAGGAAGGACAAGATCAGTGTCTGTGTTAACATACAGACTCTAACATCATTTGGAAAAGTTTTCCAGATTAAAAAAATCACAATAATCTTCTAATGCACAGCAATTTAGACTATTTTTTTGCTGATACATAATTAATGATCAATAGATTAGTATTGATCATTTAATTTTTTGCTTTGTCATGCAACAAAACTAGTATATGTAGATTATTTTGGATAGCATGTGAGGTGATAGCACTTATTTTAAGTTAATTCTTTAATATTTATACTCATAATGATTAACCATGAGAAAGTAAGTTTTCTGACATCAAAATGTGCTTTTGTATCAGGACTAAGAGAATAACATAAACAATCTCGACTACTTTAAGCTATAACCAGGGGAAGGTATATTATAATAAAAAACAGACCTACAGGACTCTAGAATTGAATTGGAAAAGTAAATGCTGTAATACTTTGAAAGAGAAATCTCTGAGTATTCAAGAAACTTCAGGAAAAAGGTATGACTTGATTCAGATTTTAAAGAAGTATAGAATTTTGAAAGTCCCAAACAACTGCAGTAACCATGTCAAAGGACTGATTGATAGTATGAAACATCCTGTGAAAATGCAACCAAATGCAGTGACGATGGAAGGAAGAAGGGAGAGAATATGCCTAGAATACTGGATTAACAGGAGAAAAAATTAGAAGGTAACATGGGGTTGGAGTTAGGAAGCAAGCTTAGAACGTCAGGCAGAAAAATAAATTAACTGATGATGTGATACACAATAGTAGTCGGTATATGTTTTTCAGTAAGTGTAGGACATAATAAAACCTGCATTTAGCAATTAAATGGCTAACATTTAGTTGTTCCTAAGAGTTTCCTATATACTAGTTCACTTAATCTTCAAAAACATCTGTGACAGGGTTGCTCTTATCTTACCCATTTTACAGATGCAAGTCCTTAAATCAACTTGCCAACTCACCTAGCCAGTAGGAAAAGAAGTCTTTCTCCAAACAAGCAATCTGTAGGAAGAGGCTGGATGAAAAACCTAGCCTTGTACAATATTCTACAGCAGAAAGGTTGCAAAGTGAAGATACCAGACACAGAAAACCAAAAAGAATACTGTGCAGGATATGACCACTTTCAAGGAGAATATAAGATTTCCTTTTAGAAAGATCTTTGCATAATCTGCACATTGTATAACAAAAGGCACATTGGTCTGATGTGGTTGAGTGTATAGAAAGAAACCTGATTGATAATAGGTTGCAATGGAAGCTTGGAGAGATGGATTAAATTAGAGAGATGAGTGAAGGCATCAAACTCAGTATGTCCAGTGAGTTATTGATAGAAGTTATGTATATACCTTAGGAAATGATCGGTGCTTTGTTATGAACATCAATCTGTGTTTCACAGGTCAGAGTTCAAATAGATTTGATCATTGCTATAGAGATTACAAATAGAACTAAACAGTAGATTTACTTTTAGAGAGTATGAATGGAGAGAGAAAAACAAGAATTACTAGAGAATTTTTATATAATTCAGAGGCAGGAAGACAAAAGTAGAAAAGGAAAAGAATGATCTTATATGAAGAAATAGAAACAAAAGAATACAATCCTAGAAGTTAATAAGAGGCCAGAACTCATGGAAAGAACAGCACCGTCACCATAGCAAGAGCTGCCATGAATGTAGAAACTACCAAAACACTTTGGAAAAGGGTCGAAATTCTGCCATTTACAAAAGATAATTTATCATGTGACATTAATAATGTCACGTGTTAAAATGTTTGGTGAATGTTGTATAACATTACACAGGTAGTTGTATGCTAAGCAAGTTAATGCAGGAGCAGAAAACCAAATACTGCAGGTTCTCAGTTATAAGTAGGAGGTAAATATTGAATACACATGGACATGAAGAAGGGAACAGTAGACACCTGGGGCTAATTGATGCTGGGCCGGGGAAGAGGGAGAAGATTAAAAAACTACCTATCGTGTACTATGCTTATTACCACGTGATGAAATAATCCATACACCAAACCTCCATGACACACAATTTACCTGTATAACAGGTACTATGCTTATTACCTGCATGATGAAATAATCTGTACACCAAACCTCCATGACACACAATTTACCTGCATAACAGACTTGCACATGTACCGCTGAACCTAAAATAAAAGTTGGAAGAAAAAAATTAAAATTTAAATAAATTTTAATTTCCCTATGAAACTATAGAACACCAAAAAGGAATTACAGGATTCTTTGTTCCTATTAAAGAACTAATACTAAATATCATCATTCAATTATACCATTATTTCCTTCTCCCATTCTTGAAAATGATCTTTCCATAGCTTGTAAGAAATGACTTCAGACAAAATAAATTGAAATAATAATGATTCATTAAAATGGCTATACTTAGCTGTGCAAGGTGGTGCATGCCTGTAATCCTACTACTTTTCAAGGCTAAGATGGGTGGATCATTTGAGCTCCGGAGTTTGAGACCAGCCCGGGCAACATGGCAAACCCCATATCTACAAAAAATACAAAAAAATTACTTGGGCATGGTGGCACATGCCTGTAATCCTAGCTTTTGTAGGGCTGAGGTGGGAGGATCACTTGAGCCCAGGAGGTTGAGGCTGCAGTGAGCTAAGATCACACCTCTGCACTCTAGCCTGGGTGACAAAGTGAGACCCTGTCTCTCTCTCTCTCTCTCTCTCTCTCTCTCTCTCACACACACACACACACACACACACACACACACACACACATATTTTTAAATTAATAGTCCATATTTTAATTATATAATTTGCTTATATTAACTTCATAATGTATGCTTCTAGTATTACCAGATATAATAAAATAATTTGAACTTTTTCATAGTATTTAAAGGCTCAAAAAAAAAAATGACTGAAATATTAGTTTCTAAAGATGGTAAAGTTTGTTTTATGTTTAATAACATGAAAACAAGAAACAACCCAAAATATTTACATTAAAATAGCAGTATAAAAACTAATTAAACACTATATATATAGCTGTAATAACAAATGTCACTTAAAGACGATGTTTGAAGAGATCGCAGATAAGCATATATATTTTTCTTTCTCTAATCTAATTTAATATCAACATAGTTTACTTTTCATGCCAAACACAAAATCTTCCATTTTAGGTACTTACGTAAATTCTTGGAGGCTAATTTCTGGGTTTCAGAAACATATTAAAGCTTACCACTCCAATATATTTCACCAGATGTTATTTTGGGGTTTAGTTGACGACGATGGTCTGAAAGTAAAGCCTTTTTCAGATTCTCAGCACAATTGTCACTAAAATTCTGATTCATTCTCTTCTCAACGATATAATGCAAAAACATGAGAATTTCTTTAAACATGGGGAAATGATTCTCTTTAGGCCCAGTTACAAGCAAATGGTAAGCAGTGAGTGGGTAGGATGGAAGCTATTTTTGGTATGCTTCTGGTTTTTAAGGAAGTTTTTACTTGTAAGAGAAATATTAAAATGATTAAATAACAGAAAAATAATTGTCACAGGATATTACATAAGTTATTGGCACATGACTGGCTTAGTAATGCTGTGACGCAAGCAATTAAAGCCATATGGGAAGTAAATGGTATGAGAATTCTTCCTTGAAAGGATGGATAGAATTTGTGAAATAATATTAGCTGACATTTATTGAATGTCTAGTTTGTGCTAACACTGTTCTAAGTGCTCACATTTATTAATCCCCATAACAACCTATGAGGATAAATATTTAAGCCATATGAAAATGTCAAAATTCAACTTTTTTACTTTTAAAAATACTGTTTATATGATTCAATCAATATTACTGTTAAAACTTCACAGGTGAGGAAACTGAGGTACAAAGAAATAACCTGCTGAAACTTAAATGATGATGATGATTATTATTAAGTGATCAAATTCATACTATCTAATTTCACTGTCGGCCACTACGGTCTATGCTTTGGGGAAGAAGTCACTATACTTTGTTAGGGTGGGGATAAAGTAAGAAAATGTAACTCATAGATTAAAATCTTCTAAACATACTTCTGTCTCTTGGTAGTACCTTGTAAAGTCCTTGAAAAGTGAAACAAGATGTTTTTTCCATTTGTACTCTACTCCATGCATAGTAAGGTATGAAGGGCATTTTAATAATTCAAGTTGTCAGTCATGTAGATGATTATTGCTGTTGCATGAAACAGTATTCAAGTAAGTATGTGACCACATATAGGATATTACGGTCCCAACAAACATCTGTTTTCAACTTAATGTAGCAGAATAGAAGTGTCAAGGTCAGTGCTTTCAACCTAGCTATAGACCATGCTATGTGAGAGTTACCAGGCTGAAATCCACTTGTTATTGGGGCTGGGTAGTCAGGGACAAATACTTAGGTACATGTTAGCCAAGTGAGAAAACCTTAAATTATATTGCTTTTTCTGTGTGCATACTTTTCAGATTTGTACTTCAAATTTAGTAAAATATTTGCAAAATAGGCTAGACAGTCCAAATCAAATTTAAAATCAAGTTATTTTAAATTTACAAAGGACATAACATCTTTTGTTTCTTGTGACGTATTTAGTCTTGGTACTCAAGGAGTGACTACACAATTTAATCCATAGAGTAGTGGCAGCATCGGAAGCATTGTATTCCTACCTTGACTTCCACTTCAATAGAGAAATGAGGTCCTTCCACTTCAGTATCTTTCTCTATGTCTCTAAACAAATCATGGTGTTACAGAAACTATACAAAATTGAAGTGGAAGGACCTGATTTTTCTATTATCTGCTAGTAATTTTGTCACATAACATTGAATCAGACATTTCTTTTCTCTAGAACCCAATTTTCACCTCTAAAAAAAATGGTTGGTGTTAGATGGTCCTGATTCTAACGGTTGATAATCTAACACACTCATTTCAACCTTTGTGTTTCTCCTTTGCCTTACTTGTTGCTGGAGATATCTTTCAATGAAAAAGTGATTTATGGTCTTTAGAAAAAAGGTCTCATACATGTACCATGTCTTTTGTTATTTAGATGCACACTCATTGTAGAGTTAGGAAGGCATTCAGTTCTGTCAAGCACATTCTGTCACAGACTCTTCAATTCTATAATAATTGAGTTTCTTAAAAGATATTAGGTTGGTGCAAAAGTAATTTTGAGTTTTGTCATCAAAATTGCGAAAACCGTAATTACTTATACAAATCTAATATGTACCTTAAGAGGCACTTGATAAATAACAGGTTAAGATTTTTGAGCACTAAGGTTCTAATAGTGTAAGGATAATAATGTGTGTGTTTGTGTGTTCTCCTTTCTTTTGTCTCTTGAAATGGAGAAATTAACCATTTTCAGCTCCTATTTAGCTTTGAGCTTCAACATCCTTATCAAACATACTTACATTTAGAAGAATATCCATAATACTTTAAGCAATTTTGTCTGACTATTAGACTTAGTGTGGAAATAAGCCCTTCTGGGAGCAAGTAAGTTTTCTAGGACAATTTGTTGCAAAAAGTAATAAAGATTCGATCACTCTAGCAGGTCCGATGTACCCATTTATAAGTGGATTACAGCAGCGTAGGATTTTGTAATTCCATTTTAACTTGGTGCCCAGTTCTTCTCTAAGGAATTCTGTTATTCTCTGCATTGAGCAATAAGGAAAATATCTTGAAGATATAAAACTTAATTTGACTTCTACCAACTAAGTGCAGAGGGTGATAAGAAAAAAAACACCATAATAGCATGGGGTAAAGAAGAACTAGTGTAAGTAAGGGTCAGGTACTCTTTGCCCAAGCTATCCTTCGGCCAGCCACCTGGTTTCTCAGAGCCTCAGTGTGCTGTACTGGAAAATGTGATAATGTTCATTGTCCTTTCCTAATCGGTCATTGTGTGAAGTGATGCTTCCAGGTAAAGGAAACAAATAGGTCAGAATGTTCCTGTGGTCATTGTTCTCTTAGGCTCATTTTCCATGAAATAGTTGTATTCCTCTTCCTCTAGCACACTCAAGTTAGGTTGGAGCTCTTTAACCTGGGCATTCTTCCCAAAACTTCATTGGAAATACTGTCTGCTTCAAAATCACCTTTGTTTGCACTATGTCCTAGAGCATGATAGACTTCTGGCTCAGAGAGTGAAAGCTGTGGAAGGAAACTAGAAGAATATTTATGTTAATTCCTTTATTTTACTAATAGTGAAATTGACCCTGGGGAAGTTTGGTGACTCTCCACCCAGTCTCAAAGCTCCTAAAGCAAGAAATCAAGTTCTTAATATAGGATTTTAAATTCTCTTATTGGTATATTTTCTACTTGTCTATTTTTAGCAAAAGAGGCATCAGTGATTTTTAGTGGATTTCACAAAGGAGTAATAGAATAGCTTCCTTGTCCTGTTTTTTTTTCTCTTTGAAAACTACAACCCGATAATGATGAGTTAGGCTGTTGTAATTTTTGGAAACATATGCTAATGGGTTGTTGCAAATATATAGAAAGTTAGGGGCTGGATGCAGTGGCTCACACCTGTAATTCCATCCTTTTGGGAAGCCAGGTCAGGTGGATTGCTTCAGCTCAGGAGTTCAAGATCAGCCAATATGGTAAAACCATGTTTCTACTAAAATAACAAAAACTTCTGGGCATGGTGCCACACACCTGTAGTCCCAGCCATTCTGGAGGCTGAGATGGGAGGATCACCTGAGTCTGGGAGGTTGAGGCTGCAATGAGCCTAGATTGTACCACTGTACTCCAATCTGAGTGACAGAGCAAGACTCTGTCTCAAAAAAAAAAAAAGGGAAGCCAGATTGAGCAGGATTTTTAAGATGAGATGTCGTTTGTGTTTTTCATATAGATCTTTTTATTTTCTTAATATAATAAGTGTTAAGTATCATCTCCTGAAGTGTCCGACTCTTAAAGGAAAAGGAAAAGCTTACAATACCACTAGATTTTTCACTCAGTTTCATGTTTTGTTTCATCAATCTAACTTAGGGGCAGAGAAGTTAATGTTCAACTCAGTAAGAACTTTTCTGAACTTCGGAAAAATTGCTTAATAAAATGTGTTACTGACTGTTGCAGTACTTTCAAAGGGTCACTCTAAAGCTTGCCAAAGGGTCACTCTTAAGTTTGCCTTAAAATCAATAGTCATGTCTTCAGTATTACACCCTGATTCTCTTGGTAAAAGGCTAACAAGGCTGCTGTAATAACAATTTGCTGAAAACGTTTCTGCTGCAAGTGTAAGGCAAGGTTGCAAAGGTTCTCATGAATGAGGTAGTCGAGCGTTATCTTTTATTCTGGCTGACTTGAGGCTGTAAACTGTCTCCCAGAAGTGCCTGTCCCTACTACAAAGACATAACCCAAACTTGTTTTCTTTTTCATAGGAAGTTGTCCTTGAAGAAGGTACAATTGCTTTTAAAAATTGGGTTAAAACAGGCACAGAAGTTTACAGACAGTTTTGGATCTTTGACGTGCAAAATCCACAGGAAGTAATGATGAACAGCAGCAACATTAAAGTTGAACAAAAAGGTCCTTATACGTACAGGTGAGTGAGTCCCCACAAATACGAAGCACTCTTACCTTGAACATGTCTGGCTGAGAAGTCTTCTGCTTGACAAATGCCATTGTATTGAAATGTGCTTATTTTCTTATCAATAATATACTTTAAAATATTTTTCCTATTTGTATAGAATCCTCATCTGAGAAATTAATGATAAGATATTTATTTTGAATAAATGGGATATTTATATTATCCAAACATTTATTAGCCAGGATATAGGAAAGACATACAGATTTTTATAAACTTACCAGTATCAAATAAATTCCCTATGTTTAAGAAGTTAGTGTTTTATTATTGTGGCGTGTATTCTCAACAACTTTGAAATATTCCTGCTGAGCAAAAAAATGTTTTCACAGCTTAAAAGTTAAAGCATATTTTAACAGCAGTTCTCAAAGTGTAGCTGGGCCACAGCAAAGTGCTCGGACAGCTGCATCAGCATAAACAGGGAATTGGGAAACATGCAAATCCCCACACCCGACCCCAGGCCAAATCAATGAAAGAATCTTGAGTTCAGGCCCACTTAAGAATTTCACAAACCCTGGGTGATTGAGACACACAATTCCAAGAACCACAGTGCTAAATTCATTTTATCTAACTGTGGTACCTACTGAAGACTTATATTCAAATTAACTTCTAAGTCATATGAATGTTTACATTGATCTAGAAGTTTCTTATATTTTCTCTTGTGTTGAGACTGAATATTTTATATCTTTCATCTGTCTTCCCTAATAGTTTAGCACTTTTGAACAGGGTCTTAGAATATTAGAACTAGAGGAAATGATCAGCCAGAATCTGTCATTTTGTGAATGAAAAATGCCTGACCCAATGGATGTGAGATCACTTGTCCCTGTTCACACAGATGTAGGTACTGGTAACTTTTAGATTTTTATATACATTTTCTCCTATTTTGATTATAGACTCTATGTCTTTTTCACTATAAAGGGAAAAAAGGGGGAGATTGAGGTGCTAAAAACCACCTTAACCAAGGATTAGGGATATATTTATGGTATCCTTACGGAAACATAGTCATGTTCTGAAATAGAATTTGTTACCTAAATATGTATTTTCCTTCAGGAAGAATCACAACTAGTTATGCATCATGATTAGTTCTTATCACAAAATTTTATATTTCTAATGATTTCTTATAATTTGTAATTTTAGTATCTTGTCTGTTTTGGTTATTCAATGATTGTATAATTTTCCTTCCTCTCCAAAGCATTACTGTGCTTCCAGATTGAAAACTGACACCCAAAATAAAATGAAATAACAGGCATGGTGAGGGCAGTGCCTACTACCATAGCTCGTGACGTACAAGTCACAGAGGGCCTTGGTACGTGTCCTGTCTTAGCAGTTTTACCCGAATCTCCTGTCTCTGTGCACTTCTGTGACAATCATGATTTTGTCAATGAAGACTGTTTTTGTTGCTATAAAAATATCTTAGAGAATTTTTTTCATGGTCATAAAGTTTTTATATTATTAGCAAGAGTCTATACAAATATCTTGTGAAGAATGTTATTCGGTGAACCTAATATATTTATATATTCATAGGTATACATATTATACATATATAACTGAGTGAACTGAGTAAATGTGAGGAAAGAAAATAATTAGTAGAATTTGAGAACTCATCATTTTTTCTGTTTTGGTTTTTTGTTTAGGGGAGGTCATATTTTTCACTTTTATTTTTTATTTATTTTTTGAGTCAAGGTCTCGCTCTGTCACTCATGCTAGAGTGCAATGGTACTATCAGCTCACTGCATCCTCAGCCTCCCAGCTCAAGTGATCCTGCCACCTCAGCCTCCCGAGTAGCTGGGACCACAGGCACATGCCACTATGCCCATTTTTATGAGGTTGGTTTGTTTCGTTTTGTTTTTGTTTTTTTTTTTTTTTTTTTGCAGAGACAGGGTTTCACCATGTTGCCCAGGCTGGCCTCAAACTCCTGGGCTCAAGCAATCCACGTGCCTTGGCCTCACGAAGTGCTGGGATTACAAGTGTGAGCCACCATGCCTGGCGATATTTTTCACTTTTAAATATGTTACCTGGGATATGAGAGACCATATCATTGAAATAGTTCTCCTCTGGTAGTTGGCAGCTAATACACGTTTTATTCTTAGAGCCTTTAACCTATCTCTCTAAGGGACAAAAAGGGGATGTGTTAGACATTCTTGATTTGCTTAGAGAGGCAATGGAGGAAAGGTTGGAGAAGAAAAGTTGCATTTACAGCTGAATTTTATAATCCATAAACAGCTCTTTCTATAACAATTTTAGAGATTCCTGAGTAACTACAGGTTATCTTGTCTCATGATGTAACCAAAACAGTCTTTTATTGTTTGCGTGAATACCTTAAATAATGGAAAAACAACAAGCACCTTTAAAAAAAAAAAAAAGAATACTTTGATAGTGTTTGTGTTGAGCTAAAACATGTTTTTCAAAGTTAATTATACCCTAAGATTCTATGGCATTGGAAGTATGTGAGAATGTCCTCCCTCAAGCAGAATCACAGGCTTTACTTGGCCAATGGCTGCTAAAGAAGGCTTGATGACACTTTGACAAGATATGACCTGAATCAAAGCATGAAAATTGCCTGGGTTTAGATTTTATGTATAATTCTACCTACACCATTTCTATGAAGATGCTGTAATTCCTTCAGAATATTCTTAGACCCATAATTCATTTAAGTTACTGTGCTTTGGAAAGAATACAAAGAAAGTAATCTTGAGAAAAAGCATAAAATAAATTACTTCCCTTGGCCTTACAAACACATTCCAAAACTTCCATACAATCTAACTTTTAAAGAAAAAAATCAGTATTTATGTTCCCTTTTTAAAACCACTTTCTAAAGGCAGGGCTCAGTTTTAAGGATTTTTTTTTCTTTTAGTGACTGCCATCTACTGGTATAATGTTGTAAGTACACATTAGGTAACATTTGGTTGACAATTATTTTGCTATTTTTTTAAATATATGTGCATATTTCTGAAAATTAGAGTATTTTGATTTGAAATATTAGTAATATGCACACTAATTTAAAATACAACTGTCCTGAGCGCTGTTTCAGATTTTGATATTCTTTGTATGTCTGCAGTACTTCAAGAATAGTTTTAATAAAATTATATTAAAATATATTTCTAGACAACTTTGAATCCTCTTTTTAAAGAATCTGAGACATGTATTTAGTAAATATATTTATTAAGAACTCATTCTATAACAGGAATGCTTAGAGATACAAAACACTTATAAACCCCTACCCTATAGGAATTTACATTTTTATTATAATTGAAAGAAATGTGTTTTTAAAAAATTTAGTCCAATTTTTTAAGTATTTACCTTGGCTATCTACTCACTTCACAGACATTCAAATGTGACAGTGCAATTATGGTGTATATCTAATTTCTTAATGCGTGTCTTCCACTTGTGAAATGTATTTTTTCGGTAATAATCACCCTTTACTACATTGATAAAATGTAGTTGGTACTTTGCAGCCTAGATATGTTAGAGTCAGGAGATTAGAACTAACAAAAGTATTCGATGTACTTGAGTGTTGGGGAGGTTATTCTATAACCCTTAAAAATGGAAATTACATTCTCTTATTTCTAATTATCATTCAAGTACTGAAAAAGATGGGAAAAACAGTGCTGGATAGGTCATGTATTTTGATAATTCTAATATAAGAAAATATGCTCTAAATATTCCCCTGCGGAAGCCCTTGTACTTTTTCCTCCTTGCCTTCGGGAGAAATTCTGTCATTTGGGTACTAGATACAACTCTTTTATGTTTGAGATCTTGCTTATTTCAGTTACTTTATTCCTACTTTTCTCCTTACCTCTTACTCTGTAATCCAACCACACTCAAATACCTCCGTTTCCCAAAATATGTTGTGTTCTTTCTTATGCATGCTACTATCTGCCCTACTTTACCTAACTAAACTTCTGTTTGTTACAAAGACCACTTATGTGGACTTAGTTAAGGTCCTACTTTGGGGTTAACCCTCACTTCTACCTTGACCAATCTAAATCTGGATCTGTTTTGTGTTTTCCAATGTATTGTTTCTATTATAACAATATTCCTTCTCCCTATTTTAATTTCCAGTTTGACAGTTTAAGGCCCCTTCTGATTAGTTTGCTAGAGACCCTGGCTGATTTATCATTTAAACACCATTGCTTACATATATCTGCGATATTCTATATGTTCAAAAATTATTTGTTGAATGAATGACATTTGAAATCTAATGTTAACATATGACAAATGTTTTGAATCTTGTTTACTTCTGTTTCTTTAGAGTTCGTTATCTAGCCAAGGAAAATGTAACCCAGGACCCCGAGGACAACACAGTCTCTTTCCTACAGCCCAATGGCGCCATCTTTGAGCCTTCACTATCAGTTGGAACAGAAAATGACAACTTCACGGTTCTCAATCTGGCTGTGGCAGTGAGTAGGCAAACAACAACGTTATTTATTTTAATATACCCTAGTAGTTGCTGTAATTAATCCTATCATTAGAATTATTAAGTTTCACTTACTTTTCCATTGTTTAAAAAATGTATTCCTATATCATTATTTTGAATGGAGGTATATGGTCATTTGGAAAGGGACAAAATCATAAGAATCAAATGCATTAGAAGACCACTTTATTATTTTTTTGTTGAAACATTATTTAATTTCAGTTTTATAATAGATTACAGGAAGATGCTTATGAAACAAGTACAACTTTGTTTCGTTGTCTTTAAATGATAGACTTATAAGTATGTAAACAACTATATAATAAAGAAACTTACAAACGCTGCCTGTAAGAAATCAGGCAAATTTTAACATAAGCAGTAAACCATTCCCAGCTTTCCAGACAGTCTCTATACCTGCACCAGCATGAATAAGCTTTAGCCAAACAAAACAAAAACAAACAAAAGCACTTTGCAACTTGTTGCTGCAAAATGGGGAGAGAAAGGAGTATATAAGCGTGATGGAATCACAACAGTCAATATACATTTAAGAGAAAATAAAGTGAATAAGGTTGATGGCGTCTACTGCTTGGAAAGTTGAGTTCTGCTGTTTGCTTGGGACTCTGGACACCGCACCACTGAAAAAACGTAAAACTCCACAGAGCCTCGCTGTCTGCCAACAGGGGTGCCGTCCAAACTCATGGCAAATAAATGGCATTTGGTACTCACCATCCACAACAGGAGAGTGTTTTATGTGGATGAAGTAGTTTCTTCAGCAAACTCAGCAAAAACTGCTAAGGGGCAAAAATGAACTCTGCATTTAAAGAAAAATAGAAAATGAAAACACAAAGTCCTAAAAAGTATACAAAGGCTCTACATGAGCACACTGGTATCAAACCACACATCCACAGCATGTCCTAATCCTACATGAAACAACCCTTGCTTATCGGAGGTAGATACCTAAATTCAATAGCTTACCAATATCTTCTTGCAAGTAGGCCAAAAGGAAACAGAAAACCCATTTTTTTTAAGTTTATTTTCCCTGAACATTTTCCTGAAGCTGAATTTGAAGTAGAGAAGGTCAGTGGTCCTCATCGTTCTCGTTAAAGTCTTCGTAGTCCTCTTTGTCCTCCCTGACCTGGGACACCGGGGTCTCCACCCTGGAGCTGATGGCCAGCATACCATCTGCACCTTTGGTCAAATACCTGGCAGACAGCCTGGTGCCATTAGACATGGAACCTACCATCGTGATGAACATGCCTGCAACAGTTCCCTGAGCCATTTCTGTCACCTACAGCTCCAGAGCCTTTGGGACCAGACTTCTGGCATTTTTTTTTTTTTTTTTTTTTTTTTAAGTTCTGGGATACATGTGCTGAACATACAGGTTTTTTACATAGGTATACATGTGCCATGGTGGTTTGCTGCATCTATCAACCCATTATCTAGGTTTTAAGCCCCGCATACATTAATGCATTAGGTATTTGAAAAGACCACTTTAAGTGTATCATTACAGAAATTGAGCTTAACTTGGAATGTCGTCTTCTTGTGGCTGGCACTGAGGCAGAGGAGTAATCATCTAGGAATTAGACAAATTGCACTTTGAGTTTTGGCAGGATTTGGCAGTAATTGTAAAGATACGCTTTAAAAAGTTTTGTATAAGATCAATATTAGTCTTCAGTCCATGTGTTTGTTAAAATGTAATAGTGCATTCTTGTCTTAAACAGTGATTTTTTTTTTTTTTGTAGGCTGCAGCCCATGTCTATCAAAATGCATTTGTTCAGGTGGTACTCAATTCACTTATTAAAAAGTCAAAATCTTCTATGTTCCAAACCAGAAGTTTGAAGGAACTGTTATGGGGCTATACGGATCCATTTTTGAGTTTGGTTCCATACCCTGTTACTACCACAGTTGGTCTATTTTATCCTGTAAGTACCAAACATGAATGGCACTATTATAATATTTTAATTAATTGGCAAGGCATAATTTTATACTTTAGATCATTCATCTTATTGCTGATCTGGAGATATATATCCTAACTTTTAAAAAAGTTCCTTCTCACGATAGCTTCAGCTTTCCTAGATTTCACAATTAAATTTAAACCTGAGAAACAGATTTAATCAGGTTTCTACTCATTTATAAATACACAATTCATTTTAGATTAGCTCATAAGCTAGTCTGTAAATCTTTGAGCACTGTTTTTGACTTTTATTTCCCTTTTCACATAATCAAGTTTAATACCATATTTTTATTTGTTTTAAATATACTCATCATTCCTCCTTTTCAGACCCCTTACAAATTTGCTTAATTTATATTTAAAAGCTTGATTTACACATCTCAGTGGTATTGATAAGCTAACAGACTTCATTTTAATCTGATTTGTAAATAAGAATTTTTAGTAGTTCACAATGTCATGAAATGGCAGCCTGAAGATTAGGGAAAATGTGAACCTGATGATGGTGTATTTCATTACAGCCTGATGTTTTGAATGACAATAGGATAAGCTAACTATTGAACTGGAAGTTTGACTATAATTTCACTTGGCACTACATGTGATTATATTCTCTAGTTCATTGTTACTGTTTTGGATACTGTTAGGATTACAAGGTTACATATCAAATATGAATGTAGAAAGCCACAATGAATCAAATGCGTTCTCATTTTAACTCAATACTCATGGCTCTTTGGCTAATGCTTCAAATTTTGGATGTTCATTTTATCATTTTAGTGACCACTTATTAATGATCATAACATTTAGAATACCTGTAGAAATCTTACAGGTTTGCTCAACGTCCCTCACCTCAACATAGTAAGAATAGTGATCAAAATGCACTTACTGGTTTAATTATGACAAGGGGTGCTAAAGTTCACATCTTGTCAGCTTCTGATACATATCTTCTTTGTCTCAACATCTAGCACTTATTTCTAAGAACCTCACAAAAAATTTCTAAGGCCAGTTTAAAAACTGTATTGCAGATATACTTCAAGTCATATGAGTAACCAGTGATTGAGAAATGTGAAAGTGAGTTATATATTTTATAACTTTGACAATGACTTGTTCTATAAGTAAGTTTTCCCCATATGTATCTTTTCAGTACAACAATACTGCGGATGGAGTTTATAAAGTTTTCAATGGAAAAGATAACATAAACAAAGTTGCCGTAATTGACACTTATAAAGGTAAAAGGTAAGTATTCAGGTAAAACGTGCATGTGTGTTACTAGGGTACTCAAGCAGGAATGATATTCATTTAACACCTTATAAGACAGAGACATCAACCCATAGAACAGACCTAGTTACATTTCAGCTCTGGAAACTCCTGTTCTACTAGGTATTAACCCTTTTGTTGTGGCAACTGGTGCATTCACACCAGTGCATAGCTGCCGACTATCAGCTCTACTTTAGGGTTTGGTTTACCTTTTTGCACAGGTTATTTGACATAAAGAAAACCCCAAAGGGACCATTTTTTCATCTCTGCTACATATCCAGCATTACAGTACAATTATTCTTACAATCAGATAACCATAAATGAAAAGGGGGGGGGGAAAACCCAACACATCAACTGATTGCATAGATAGAAACTTTTTCATTTTTAAATTGAGCATATCAAATTTTAGATTCCAATGGCATGACCTAAATAGCTATAAAGATGGAAGCTTAATGAATCCAAGCAAGTGCTTTCATGACATTCCCCCTACAGTCTTTAAATAATGTTCCACATTAATAACTTCTTTTAATGTTCATCAATGCAAAAATTGAATGAATATTTCAAGTACAGTTCTACAATGTACATACAAAATGTGAAAATAAAGAATATGCCACTTTTGAAGTGGTAAAATAACAAATCAGCTTCATAAGCCATTATTTCCTTTTTTTCCCCTAACTCCAGCCTATTCATCTAAAGGATTTATAATTTTATCACATGTTTAAACTAGGAAGAACCCTGATAAATATCAAAGGAGCAAGCTTTCTTCTCCATAAACTTAACAATTGTGTTTTAGACCAGTTATTTCTGAAAAAGAATAAGGTGATCAAAACTGAAAGAGATGAAATGTTTTTATTAATATAAGTAACCCATACCTCAAACTAAGTCTATCTATTAATTGCATTTAACAGATAAATATTAGTGGAGTACTTTTTCTTTTAAAAAGTCCACATTACATATTTCTGTAGAAAAATCAGAGGAAAAAAACACTTTTAAGTATTCATTTAAGAGGAAATCACAGCAATTTTTTTATATTGAGGAATAACAAGCATTTCACTCTATTTTAATTTTACAGAGGGATGCGGAGGGGAGTTGCTAAGCACCCCTAATTAGAGTAAGAATTTCACGTTACTTTGAGATTATGATAAGGTTGATTTAACTCACCATGGCAAGACTGACTGTGATTCACCACTTATTTTAATAAGTAAGCAAGGCTTGTCTTGATATGTTACTGTTTGTTAGGAGTGGGAAAATAAGTTTCTCCTTCACCAAAAATTGGTTGAGGATGCAGGGAAACTACATTGTTTTTATCACTTTCAGATAAATATAGCTTATTTATATGCCAAAGTATAAATTAATAAACTCTTTCCTACTTTAATGCAAGGTCCATGTGAGAATTAAATGGGGGAAGGGGCAGGAATATAAATTAACCATCTACATGTTTGCTGATCCAAACATCTGCTTTCTTCCCCACTTCTGCCTGCCCTATACCGAGCTTACATCAGTTACCCACTTAACGCTTTTTATTCATTCTGAACACTTATATTACTGAGTAATTCATATATCCCACCGGAAAAAAATCTCCCCTATGTAGAAATCTAAGTTTCTGATAAATGTTTCTAATTTTTTTCTTATTCCAAGATATTTCTAATTAACACTTCGCAGTTTTTATTTCATGATCCGGCCATCTAATGGCATTAGGTACTTTGCAATAAGATAAAAGGTTCAAACAGAACATTAAAAGGATTAGAAAATTTCTTAAACTTAGTACTTGTCACATCTGAATGTATCATATTAACAGAAGTATTGAATTATAATAGAAAAAGTAACATAAGAAAGGTGTTCTTTAAATGAGAATGTTTATTTTTTTTTTCCTAAGGAATCTCTCCTATTGGGAAAGTTATTGTGACATGATTAATGGTACAGGTAAGAATATTTGTTCTGTGGTCATTACAATGAATCCACCTCCCTTTCCCACAAACCCACCATTATGTCGACAGTGTTCTGAAAGTTGAGGGTGTGTGTTTACTTGCTTTTATATGCCCACAACATAATTCAGAGTCACTATTTATATATAGGCTTAGTAAATGTCTGTTCAATGTGATGGGATTTGTGAAGATTAATCATAAGGAATGAGCCCTTACTGCATGACTCAGAGAAATATTTGTTTTATAAAAACCTTACTTAATTAACTGCCATCCTGGCAACAGAAGTAAATGGTGAAAAAAAGAGACAAAAACAAAGCAAAAAACACTTAAGTAGTTCCTATTCAAATCTGTTATTCTTTTAATTCTAACTTATCTCTATACTGTTTATAAAAGAAAACTAATTGCAAAAGAAAAAACATATCTAAGCACAGGCTACTAACTGAGGTAGAAAAGTTGCAAGACAGAAACATCTGCTTTTTGATAAGGTGGCCAGAATAAGAGAGAAAACAGTAACAAGGTCAGATGTTTACTTGACTGTGAAAAATATATGTAAAAAATGAGCATTCCAAGATAGAATTGGGAAAAAAAAGAACTATAAACTTAGATTTAAGGTATCGTTAGATCAGGCTTATTCTCCTTCAGAAAAAGCAAAGTACAGATATGCCTAGTAGTATAAGAATGTAGATTTTAAAAAAGCAATGGGAGGCCGGTCACAGTGGCCCATGCCTATAATCCCAGCACTTTGGGAGACCAAGGCAGGCTAATTGCTTGTATCCAGGAGGTCAAGACCGGCCTGGACAACATGGCAAAATCCCATCTCTATAAAAAGATACAAATATTAGCTGCGCATGGTGGCACATGCCTATAGTTCCAGTTACTTGGGAGAGTGAGGCAGGATGATCACTTGGGCCTAGGAGGTGGAGGCTGTAGTGACCTAAAATTGTGCCTCTGCACTCTAGCCTGGGCAACAGGGCAAGACCTTGTCTCAAAAAAACAAGTGGTGAAAATCGAATACTATGAAGTAATTAATATCAGGGTCAGCCGGGCGCGGTGGCTCACGCCTGTAATCCCAGCACTTTGGGAGGCCGAGGCGGGTGGATCACGAGGTCAAGAGATCGAGACCATCCTGGTCAACATGGTGAAACCCCGTCTCTACTAAAAATAGAAAAAATTAGCTGGGCATGGTGGTGTGTGCCTGTAATCCCAGCTACTTAGGAGGCTGAGGCAGGAGAATTGCCTGAACCCAGGAGGCGGAGGTTGCGGTGAGCCGAGATCGCGCCATTGCACTCCAGCCTGGGTAACAAGAGCGAAACTGCGTCTCAAAAAAAAAAAAAAAAAAAAAAAAAAAAAAATCAGGGTCAAGCTTTCAACTACTAGGAAACGAAAGCATGAAGTTTACAAAATTGGTGAATATCCCATAGGAAAATGACATGATAAAGACAGTTAAGTGAAAATGAAGCACAGAGATTGTTTACTTTACTAAAGGTATGATTATTGACTTCATATGCATAGTTCATTCTATCACTGCCTTGTAGGAAACAACAACAACAACAACAACAAAAAAAAAACCAGCAAAAACACTGTTGGATTTGCTTTTCAGGGTTTTGAGCCTTAGGAGTGGGTAAAGAAATTATTTTCTAAGTAAAGCATTTCTGGAAATAAATTTTCAAGTCCTCAATATTACCAATGTTAGTAGTTGTATAAGCAGAATACTTAGTATATTTATGTCTGCATCTGAGGACTATGTAATCCTAGTAAAGGATTCTTTATGGGTTTCAGGAGAAAAGCTTTAAAAAGAAGATTCATTAATGACAATAATATAAATGCATGAGCATCAGGCATGAAGTTAAAAATAGCTACGGGGAGAATTGACATGAAACAAACTAGGAACAGAGGGAGTTTGGACTGAGCAGGGGATGATCCCCTGTGAGAGAGATTCTTGTTTATGACACTAGGGAAAAGAAAGTAATGAAACAGTGAGATTCTAACGTGTTTTCATTGTAATTTAGAAGTGCATCCTCTTTACCTTCAATATGATTGAAAAAACTTAAAATGAAAGTATTGGTATACATTTAGAATGTTTCTTTTGGAAGAAAAAAAAAAACCCTGCAAATATCAGCTATGTTGCAGTCATTGCCCATGGTAGTTGCTGGCTATAATTAGGACATAATCTTCAACCATATTTCAGATAACGATCTTAAAAGCTTGTCTTGTCAATGCATTTTTCTTTAGTTATTAAGGAACTAGGAAAGCAGTTGTTGGCAATGCCTGTATGGGGGCTTATATCAAGACTAGATTTGATTATCCAGGTGTCTCAATGGCAGGATCAAGCAGTAACGACAAGTTCAGCGTGATCTTGTGTTACGTTTCACTTGTCACAAGAGTGTAAAGTAATGAAAAGAAGGTCACAAGGTTGACACACTTGCCAGAGAAAGAACCTGCAATGCATAATCAAAGGATGAGACTTACCATTGAAAACTTATCCGACGATGGTTTGTGTTAGTGATACTCATCTGAGAAGTCCATGGAGGAGTTAACGAATTATTTCTTCATATATCCAATGTTTGCCATGGATCGTACCTGTAGCAAAAATTCAGTAAATTCAATAAATGACTTTTTTATACACTTTGAAAGCATTTGAAGTTCTGTTTAGTCAGAGAACCTTAGTAAATATTTTTCAAAGTATTAATCAGCCAGAGAACCTTAGTAAATATTTTTCAAAGTATTAATCAGCCATCAGGGCAAATGAAAAAAAAAAAATGACTAAAAATAAGAAACGTGGATGTGGCAGGAGTGCTAAATGAACTTCACTGTAAAGAAGTGCCACTCCACTGTTGGGGTGGGGCGCTGTAAAAAATCAAACACAATGTTAGCGTTAACACTTCATTTTATGTTTATTTTATACCATTAAATATGTATAGTAAGTAGATTTGTTGTTGACTATAGCAGCCACTAGCCACATGTAACTGTTAAGGACTCAAAATGTGGCTAGTATGATTTAAAATGTGCTGTAAATATAAAATGCATAGTGGATTTTGAGATTTTAAGAACTTAAAATATCTTATAATGGTTACATGTTAAAATATTTTGGATATAATAAATTAAAAATATATATGTATATATATATATATATATAGAGAGAGAGAGATGAAGTTTCACCCTTCTCAACTAGCCTGGAGTGCAGTGGTGCAATCTCGGCTCACTGCAACCACCGCCTCCTGGGTTCAAGTAATTCTCCTGCCTCAGCCTCCCAAATAGCTGAATTACAGGCACCCACCAACACACCCAGCTAATTTTTTGTATTTTTAGTAGAGATGGGGTTTCACCATGTTGGCCAGGCTGGTCTCAAACTCCTGACCTCAGGTGATCCTCAGCTTTCTAAAGTGCTGGGAATATAGGCATGAGCCACTGCACCCAGCCAGTTTTTTTTTGTTGTTTTTTTTTTACCTTTTAAAAATGTGGCTACTAGATAAATTACTTAGGTAGATTGAATGATGTTTCCATTGACTACACTGGAGGAGAGATACCTAGATTTGTTTCTAGAACACGTATAACGTCTAATCATTTGCCACTTGATTTTTAAACAGATGCAGCCTCATTTCCACCTTTTGTTGAGAAGAGCCAGGTTTTGCAGTTCTTTTCTTCTGATATTTGCAGGTAAGACAAATACAGAAGTATGTCTGAGTCAGACCCCAGGTGACAAAATGCAGACCAAGAAACTAATAATCATTTGAGAAAAATAAGAATAAACACAGCATAGGAAATTCATGTTTAACTCTTTGCAAATTATTATTCTACATCCTCCAATTTTTAATACTGCAAATAATTCTTATTTTGCCATTTCTAGCTAAGCAAGAACCATTTTGCCTTTTTAAAACTAAACTAGTAATAACGATCAAGTCTATAAGGGCATGCACAATCTTTCTAAAGATATACAAAGAAGATGACGCAAACATAATAGAACTGTGTTCATTAATGTGCTCTGCTCAAATTTGTGGGGCACAGTAGATAACACGCAAGCACTAGAGCCTTTTTACCCTTGACCCCAAGCTCTGCCCTTAAAGACTGTATGATTGTGGGTAAGCATTTAACATTTCTGAACTTTTTTATCTGTACAATTTAAGAATTTAAGACAGCAGTATTTCTTATAGGGGTATCTGGTGATTAGAAAAAAATGTGTATTGAGCCCTATAAACTTGGTAAATGATGGAAATGTACCAGGTATATATCCAGCATGTATATGCACATACTCCAGTGAGTGGTCTTTCTCTCCAGGATTAGTTAATCTGTGGAAAAAAAAAACAAACTTCATTTCATTTAAACTGAGCACAAAAACGTATTTGAGGGAAGTCCCATCAATATTTACTCTATAGGAGAAATTACCTATGAGAAATGACTTTGGTATAAACATGGTACTTCACAAAGAACAACAGTTCATACTTGGGTATTAAGTTCTAGTATGTGTTATGATTTCCCAATAACATTATTTTCTAAGAATGAAACAAGAATTTAAGAGTATATGATGTTTCTAAGTTAAAGCAAGACTAAGTAAAATGAATCTCCAGAATGCAAGTGCAGGTTCCTGGAATGCTACTCTTTTTTTTTTCTCTGTATTTAGGTCAATCTATGCTGTATTTGAATCCGAAATTGACCTGAAAGGAATCCCTGTGTACAGATTTGTTCTTCCATCCAAAGCCTTTGCCTCTCCACTTCAAAACCCAGACAACCATTGTTTCTGCACAGAAAAAATTATCTCAAAAAATTGTACATCATATGGTGTGCTAGACATCAGCAAATGCAAAGAAGGTGAGTAAATATCCTCAGTCACACAATGCATATCATAATTTGTGATATTCTTTAAAATAAGACCTTTACCACAATCTCTTTGCAACCAAAATTTAAAATTAAAGAAATTAGGGCAGAAGAGTGGTGGCAGAAAATGTTAGTGCTGATTTTGTATTTTGGGAGGGTTCCACTTGTGTTTCGGTGTTGTCAAATTTAGTTAAATTGACATCGGTATTTCCTTGTGGCTGCTTTTAGATTTAGGGTGAAATGAAAATGATTCACAGAACACTTTGAGCACCCCGTTATCTATCTATTATTGCTCTTTTTTCACTAGAAAATGGTAAGTAAAGGTAAATGTATTTTCAGTATGTATCTAAAGCAAGAGTTCACGAAATTTGGAGTCTAGCTTATCGGGTAAATATTTATCATACTAATATGGATGTGGAAGAGGAAAGAAAAAACTAGTGTTCAATGAAATAAATTATTAGTCCATAGACATATTACTGCCCGAAAGCTGAACATGTTGACGTATTTCAACAGTTGAAACTGTGTTCACCAACAAAATTTTACATATTGACAATATTGAAGAAGTGTATAGTAGACATTAACTGACATAATTCTTCCCTACCTTTATCTCCTCCATCAGTTTTAAAAATCAAATATGTATTATTTTTAATTTAAGAACCTTACTTATGTGAAAATATTTTCTGAATTATATGTGCAATGAAGAAAGTCATTAATTCCAACTGACTCTTAAAACTTGTCTTCAGGGAGACCTGTGTACATTTCACTTCCTCATTTTCTACATGCAAGTCCTGATGTTTCAGAACCTATTGATGGCTTAAACCCAAATGAAGAAGAACATAGGACATACTTGGATATTGAACCTGTAAGAAAACACATTACTGATCTGATTTGGTTGATATTTTAAAAAATGCAATAGAAAGAAAAATGATCTTGTCAATAACACTGTGTAATTGAATCACATTCTTAAAAGTTACTGAAACATCAGTGAAAATTATATTGCTTTCTTCCTATTATTGCTTAGAAAATGATTCTAATTGGCTTAAAATAATTTTATGTAATTTTTTATGCTTATATGAGGAGTCATTGAATATGTGAGTTTGGGGCAAGGTCTATGTAGAATTGTTACAGCATAACAGTTTTAATCTTTCTATTTTCCGTATCAAAAGTTCAGTGAAATTCTAGAATTTTAGTAGTCATGTTTTAGTGTGACAGTAGTATTTTAACTAATGATACATGGATTCTAACTGAATATATATTTGATCATGGATTAAATGATCTGGGAAACTATATTTTGTTGTTGATTTCCTTAAAACCACTTCAAGTAAATCACAAATCCAATGAAATCCTTGACATTAGATTGGGCCAAGAAATTGTGTGTATTCATATAGATGCATGTATAAAAACATATAACTATATATACAGTTATATATAATATATTCAATAAGTCCAATTAATTTGTAACTTTTAAAAGTTTCAAGTGGTCCTTTGCACCTTACGTTCTATATTACCCTCTCTCCTGTTGTAAGAAAAATAACTTTGAATAGTATAGAATAGTATAAAAGAATGTTTTAAAAAGAAATTGGAAATTATTTTAGTTATTTTCTTTCTAGATAACTGGATTCACTTTACAATTTGCAAAACGACTGCAGGTCAACCTATTGGTCAAGCCATCAAAAAAAATTGAGTGAGTCTCTTGAAAAAGTTTATTTTGATATGATTTGTATTATCTTCTTGTAAGAACATGAGTATATCTATGTACATAAATGAAAAGAACATCTGATATCAACTTATCTTTAGCTTAACGTCACCAAATAATCATTATTAAATGCTCATGACAAATTTCACCTATGCCTTATATATTGTATTTACTGAAATGGTGCTTGAGCGAATTTTGGAATGGTTTTTATTTGAGCATGGCATCAAATCTCTCATGTTGTTTGCTGCCCAAATAGTTCTATGGCAATTATTGTTAGAACTCATATTTTAGTTCCCTGAGTAGAATTTATTGAAAGGAAAAATCTGCACTTGGGGAAAAAAAATCAATGTGATTAGAAGACATAAGAGCAAATGAAGTCTGAGAAACAACTATATTAAAATTTAAATGATTCATTACAGGAACAAAATCAAATTAGCAACAGCAACTAATTTCTGAACATTTAAAACAGTTTGTTATATATAAATATTAGTTTATATGTTCATAATTATTTTCAATGTATATTACAGAGCATTAAAACGTTTGAAGAGGAACTATATTGTGCCTATTATTTGGCTTAATGAGGTTTGTATTTTAAGCTATTAGTCATTAAAACAAGAAACTTTGTATATAAGCTCTTGATGTTACAAAAGAATGTATAGTATTTAAAGCTACATGTATTTCCATTGCCCATATGGATGAGTACACATTTGAGATAACTTAGTTGCACAAAAATATCAAGTTTGTCTTAGTTTTTAATTTTTATTTTTAAAAAACATTTCCTATAAGATTTTCTTTAAAAATGCTATTAAACACTTTTTCTTGTTGTATCACTTGTCTTAGGGAAGAGGCACATACATGTAATTCCAGGTAAATCAAGACTCACTGAATATTATAGTGTTAATAAAAGCCAACTAAAGTCCCAATTAGCACAGTCATAGATAGTCTATCCTATTGCCTCACAAGGTATTTTTCATATCATTGATTAGCTATAAACATAGGAAAAACATTGAATAACACTCTGGAGCAAGTGGAACTGTTGACCCTTTGGGAAACTGTGAAATTATTCTGAGACAGTTCTGAAGAGCAAATGAGTCCTAGTACACTCTATCTGCCACTTAATTGCCTTTCCTGATGTGCAAAAGGAATTCCATTGACTTGTCTTAGAGATATTAATGACTAACACCAATAGAGGTGTTAGATGAAAGGATGACATGCAGTTGAAGGGTTTGAGTATTTTGCTTTACTAATGTACCCAAATAATGTTGATTATTAACTTGATTACAGACTGGGACCATTGGTAATGAGAAGGCAGACATGTTCAGAAGTAAAGTTACTGGAAAAGTTAACCTCCTTGGCCTGATAGAAATGATCTTACTTAGTGTTGGTGTGGTGATGTTTGTTGCTTTCATGATCTTATATTGCGCATGCAGATCAAAAACAATAAAATAAGTAAGTATATACCAAAACTATTGTTTCAGTAACATTAGCTTATATATTACTTGTTTTCATTTTATGAAAGAGAAGTTATTAGGCCATATATATTTCTAGACATTCCTAGCCAACAATCATTTTATTTTGAAGTATTTAATGTAAATTAAGACATAAGTAAATAAAATCTATAAATATTAAGCAGATCACTAAAGTATCTAATTCTGGGAGAAATGATAAAAGATGTCATTGTGACCATTGTAACAATAGCACAAATATAGCACTTGTCCAAAATTGACTGGTTCATTTCTCAGTTTTATAGCTAATTATTTTTTAAAATCAGATAATTTATAATGGACTAGGAAAAGGTGTCATAGGAACAGGATTGCTGCATGTAGACATGCTGGCCATGCATTTTCCAAATAAACAATTAAAAAACCTGAACTAAAGCTTGAATATAATAGTATCAGGAAATAGGAAAGAATAGGATTCAACATAGTAAAACCAAGTACTCAGAGTTTAGAGGAAAAGAAAGATAAAATGTGAACAACAGTTTTGACACAAATGTTGAGACACTTTAAGCCTCTATGCTTCAAATATTAGTGTCCATGCCCTCTATACATAAAGAGTAATGAATGCTTGACCTTTCCTAAAGGAAACCCTTTTTTCTAGTGTTGATAGTAGTATTGGTGTTACCTGAAGGGGAGAAATTTCTGCTTTCTCCAGCCCACGCTTCTCAGACCACATCAAAATAAAGCAATGCAAATAAAAGCAGAATGTGTGCTATAATAATTTTTGAGTTGTTTACTATGTGCCAGCACCATGTTAAACATTTTGTATCACATCTAATTCTTAATACAGTTTCATGATTTTCCAATAGCCTGGATTCATCAGCATCCATTCTGTCTTCTAGAGATGTTCCATGAAATCGAATTTTAACTGTCTATTACCAAAGTATAAATCAGTTACATTAATGATTTTTTAAGTGGAATTTAGGGACCAATAATTATGTTTAAGATGACAACCTAAGTTTTGGTTCTAATCACTTCTACCACTATTTAGTCACCAAAAAGAATAATTCTGCCTACAAACTATATGGACAGAATGTCTTCAAAATGCTAACCTAAAATGTTCACATTATAAAAAATGAAATATTACCTTTAATACCTTTCATTAGCCTACTGACAAATTATGACTAACCAAAGGTATTTATATGACCATGTAATAGAAAAGATGTTTAACAAAAAATTTGTCCTAATGGGAAAGCATGCTTAATAAAAGGAAATGCAGAAGTTATAAACATGTTTTCTAAGTATTCAGAATTAAAATTATGTGATACATTTTATCACTGTTTAATGATCCCTGCACTTCAGATTCCTTGGGTCCATTTGTAGCTAAATTATAATGAAAAAAATTAAGACTTGCGGTAGCAACTTTGTCAACATATATACTAGTTTTGCTTATACATTTGATTTTTATAAGGAATAATTCCTTCCCCCTCCCTTTTTTTTACAAGCAGAGAATAGACTGTTGATTACTTGATTTAATAGATTTAGAAGAATCACCAAAGATTTACATTTTCTTAAGCAAAATTCAGCTTTTAGTGTCATAATTATAACTTTGGACACATTTGTGAACAACAGGAACAAGTAGGAAGATAGGTATTCGAGAGGGAGCAAAGTATAAGATGGTGTAGTTAATGTGTGGTTTTACTCAGGGGGTTACAAGGAAAATAACCCAGTGGTCATTTTTAAAGTAGTACAAACACCTTTAAATGGAAGTTGGTCCAAAGGGTGTGGAAATGCTGGTCTAGGGTAGATGTACTTTAGCTACCATTCCTTGTCTGATATGTGCTGGTCTTGAGGGTTGGGAAGCACCCTTCTTATGTGCCTTTCTGGAATGGGAATATGTTTTGCCTTATGGGTAAAGTCCATTAGAGAACACTTCTCACTGTAGCTAGAGCAATCAAACTGATTAATGAAAAGTATATCTTAGATATATAAAATTTAAGCATTATTTGTTGTAATATTCCACTGCTTTCTGATAAGTGATAACATTTCCTCTGCTTTACAGGCAGCAAATGATGCTTCACATTTATGCAACAGCTATGTCATGACCTTTGGTAATACCGACCTACAGGATGAAGATTGGATATGCTTCAATTTTACAAAACACACCTTATCTTTTAGTTGAAGAAATGGTGGCACTATATTTGTTTTTTGCACTAAGCAACAGCACATTTTGAAAGGACTGAGATGTTATGACAATCTCTACTATGCACAGAAAACCCCAGCACCTTTTAAAATTCATCATTTTCACAACTGAATTGATTTCAGTTTCTATAGACCTGGCTTAAGCACGAACCAATTTCTTTTTGTTGTTCTGATTCAATAATTGGTTTCTGGGTGGCCAATTCAGAAGAAGAGTGGACATTCTCAACAAATCCTAGGCCCTGCGTTCCTGTCTTCCTCATCCAGGAAAAACACTAACACCCTAGTAGCTGCCCTATTCAACTGCAACAGTCTCCAGGCCCATCAGCATATTGCATTTCCTGCGCACCAAATATTTTGAAAGACATTTTATAAATGATTGGCTTGTGACTCATTAATTATGTATTTCTCTGCGAATTCCTTCATACAACAACAGCAGGTATCATAACCCTTTTTTTTTACTTTATAAAAGTATGGTCTTACATCTTTTGTCACTGATCATGCAAATGGACATCATTTTAGTACACTTTAGCTTTTATATTTTAAATACTTTGTCATTTTCTATGTTCTGTGACTCTTCTGGAAATATGAGTAAATTTTGCTTTTTTTTTTTTTTTTAACTCAGTTGCAACTTATGCTTGGCATCTTCAGAATGCTTTTCTAGCACTGAGATGTAAATGATGAAGGAATTATTGTATGAAATATTACAAAGAGTAGAAATGCATTGTTATTCACTGTAATATTTTTGACCATCATAATCACCTCATAAAGACTGGTTTCAACCATTAAAATATGTTTTCCCTTAAATTCCTGTGCTTTTTCTAGTTCTTGTTATGTCATAAAATGTTTATCCTAATTTTCTGCCCGAAGTATATTATCTGAATCCAACTTTTTTATAAATCCATAGTTCTTGCTGAAATGTGCTTTCTAAATTTTGACCACTTTTTTCTAGGCTAATGTTTTATGCTAATTGGATAAAGAAAAAAAAAGACATTTGGTTTTATCCTTTACAGCAGTAGGATTGTTATAAAGGTTTTTCCCGTTTCATAAGGAGACACATTAGTAGGTAACCCTGCTTTCTTTAGCAGGGGTTCACTTATTTCAGAGAGCTTTTCTTAAAAAAAATCCCAGCATAGAAAGGAAGACAAACCAAATTCTATCTTGTATCTTACCCACAGAAGGATGCAGGACAAAGGAGTAGTAACTGGCCTGTTTAAATACTAAAATTGAAAATAACTTAGCCTCCTTATGATAACTGCCTGGGGAAATGTTTGACATTCCATATAACAAAGCCACAAACCAAGATTCTATCTGTTTGAAAAGATCTTTGAATCTCTGAAGGTGCTTAAAGCATATTAATAAGTGCCTTTCCTTTTAACTGGGAGGATAAAAGTATCTGTCCAAGATATTAATATGTAAGATAACATTGTACCACATGTTCTTCTGATAATACAAGGTTTATTCTATTTTCATGAGGTTATTTGTGGATATGTCCATCTAAGATAAATATAAACAAAAGTTTTTAAATTGTAGAGACCCTTAGGGCTGAGTTATATAATGTAGAAATGTCTAAAACTAACTGAATGAGAAAATACATATTGACTTCCTGTATATTATGACTAATCACGACTCAAATCTTAATATCTTCCTATAGGAATGATCTCATGGCATTTAGATATCAGAAAAGATTTTGACCTGTATGTCTTTAATATTGTTTGATTACATGTATATTATAATCTTTATCATTCCTCAGTATTTCATTTCTCATTCTGTAAAAGCAATACAAGAGGAAAGATAATTCATCCACAAAGATGACCAGATTAAAAATATGCTTCGGGGGGCCCAGGTGGGTGGATCACCCGAAGTCGGGAGCATGAGACCAGCCTGACCAACATGGAGAAACCCCGTCTCTACTAAAAATACAAAATTAGCTGGGCATGGTGGGGCATGGTGGCACATGCCTGTAATCTCAGCTACTTGGGAGGCTGAGGCAGGAGAATTGCTTGAACCCAGGAGGCAGAGTTGTGGTGAGCTGAGATGGCACCATTGTACTCCAGCCTGGGCAACAAGAGTGAAACTCCATCTCGAAAAAAGAAAAAAGAACACACACACACACACACACACACACAAATATGCAGTAGGAAAAATAAAGAAGGGGAGATTTTTTTTACATGAAATCTGGGGAGCGTGTGTGTGTGTGCTCATGCACTGTGGTAGGAGAGGGGCAATGTAGGGAATATGTTACACATGTGACTTTTTGTTTTGCCCTGGTGAAGTGAATATTGCTCAGAAAGATAAATTACTTCCAATTACTCAAAGGTAATTTTATAGGTTTTAGTCATAAAAAAGTTGTACCCTTTGGTAAGGCACATTTTTTCATCCCAAAGTTGGTTATTCATGACAGAACTATAGTGGTTATTCATAAGTTTGAAAATCAACAGCATCTACAAATGGATTAACAGATTAGAGAATCAACAGCATCTAAAAAGTTAATGCATATTGCTTCTAACAAGTGCATGAAGAAATGGAACAAGCTATGTAGTTTTCAGTTCTGAAAGAAAGGAGTAAAGGCAGGTATGGTTTCAAGAAAAATATATAGCTCTGCACATGGTTATCTCTGAAAATATTTGTATTAAGATGTATACATATACACATTTCTTAACCTGTTATCAGTGTCTGAGCTACATGATTATCTTTCTAGTTGGAATTTGTTTTAGGTGTGTACCAATTGACAGTTCAGTTTTTCAGTTTAAAGTCCAACCTATTAGTGACACTGTGGCTGCTGTCTTTGTCTGCCTCTTGTGGCATGTCTACAATTCTAAATGGATTTTGAACTCAAATACTGTCCATTCTGGTTTCCTGCATATGTCAACAGCATTACCTATGACTGGTTTTTCCAGAGTTATTTTCACTGAGCTGAGCTGAGCTAATGAACTATAACTGGGTTATGTTTTATATTTGTATTGAATACAAAAAAGAAACACTACTTTTCCCTTTTGTGGCTCAAAAATAGCTGCACTTTAAAATATTTGTGAAAATAAATGCTTTTGTTAATAGAAAAATGATTTTGCTTATTTTTACTTTTGAATGTAGTTGACTTTCATATTGTTTGATATTGTTACTATACTTTTATATGAGCTATTCTCTTTACATGACTTATTTACATATCACTCCTATTTCCTTTTTCCAAGAGTTCCCAGATTCTAGTAGTTTAACCTTTATATTGCAAAACATTTCATTCTACATACTCATGAAGGGGTCTGTGACATAGCTAGGATAAATATAAATAGTTTAAAATTTTGCTTTAATTCTGTGAATCTTAGACAAACAGCCTCAACATCACCAGGGAACTTGTTAAAAATGCAGAATGTCTGGTCCTACCTCAGACCCACTGAATCAGAATCCACAGTTTAATAGGATCTTTCAGAGATTCACAGATGCATGAATTTTGAAAAAGCCCTGATTTAAGTCACTGAAGTTTGACTAGCTGTAAGAGTTTTATTTGACCTGTTGCTGGTATTAGTTTGATGTATTAACAGAAGGACATAAATGATTAAATCTACATAAGCATATTGAGATGAGGGGGAAGTTCATCAGACCTGAAAATGTTGCTATAAATATCCCACTAAGTTTTAAATTTGCTTTGTTGAGCTTGTAAATGATACTTTCAAACAGTAATAAAGCTAATCTATATGACAGAGTAGAGACATAGTGGTATTGAACCTGATACACCTTTGATTTGCTGGGATGTGTTATTTGATCTACTTGACAGTATTAATGACAAATATATTTACTACATGTAAAGTAGGGACTAGGTTAGGAGCAGGTAAGTGATAAGAAAATTGGAGACAGGTCCCAGACTTTAAATGAGATAAAAATTATCCATCTGAATAAAGAGATGCTTCAGGATCCAGTAGCTTTCTGTTTTATAAATGCATAATAAGAGCTATAGAGTTTTACTATAAGCAAAAAAACTGGGCTAGATTGCTACATGGCCTGCTTGCTGCATGTTTGCAGTGGAGTAGGGAGCAGGGGCAAGGGAGAGGATAAAGAGAAGAAATTCAAAGAGTATTTAAGATGGAGAAAGTCTATATGATTGTATGAAAGTGAATGAGGAAGGCTGGGCACAGTGTCTCATGCATGTAATCCAGCTCCATGTTGGGAGCCCACGAAGGGAGTGTGGCTTGAGGCCAGGAGTTTGTGACCAGCCTGGGCAACATAGCAATACTGTATCTCTACCAAAAAATTAAAACTTAGCTGCATGTGATATCATATACCTGTAGTCCCAGCTGCTGGGGAGGCTGAGGTGGGAGGATCCCTTGACTCCAGGAATTTAGGGCTGTTGTGAGCTATGATCACACCACCGCATTCCACCCTGGGCAACAGAGTGAGACCCTGTCTCTAAAACAGAGTGAATGAGGCCAGTGTGAGAGAGCTGAGCTTGGAACTACCTAGGCTTAAAGTGCCAGTTTGGTAGCTGTTGCTCAGCCCTAATTTTGTCTTCATTCTACACAGTTGAAGACTAGGACATTAATTTTTTTGCTCTCTATAGCTTTATGATAAAAGTTTGGTGAATTCAGTTAACAACATTAAATTCATGTTTTCCAGAAGGCTTCTCAGAGCCTTTACTGTACTATAAATCTCTAAGCGGAAAAGTTAGTGTTCAGTGTTTATTAAAGTTTTATGACCATGGATTGTTTTTCCTCAAGAATAATGACTTAGGAAGGCAGGGCACATTTTTATAAAACCAATCTTGGCTGTTACTATTTTTCTTGATTCTCATAATTTATTTCCTGACTTCTCTTTTTAATTACTGTAAGATAACCATACATGTATTCAATGCATGAATATAAAGTACCTATGCCAATAAGGAGTACATATATAAAATATCCAATATTTGAAATGCTGATGGTGTTCCCTATTGTATGGCTTCCACTGACATGCTTACCTTGATCATCTGACCACAGTAGTGACTGCATTAACTTTGTGTGCCACATGATACATTCCTGGACTACACAGATACTGTTTGCAAGCACAACACCAAACATTTCTTCAATTGCCTGCTATAGTATTCTAACATTCTTCTCTCACTCTTACATGTCAGATATCTTATTATTTAATCTTCCTTTATATTCAGTACTTCATTCTCTGGCAAACTATCATCTTAAAATATTGGTGTTAATCTATCATTATTTACAGGAGTCATCTGTTAATACCATGAAAACTCTGTTCATAAAAAGAATTTAAGGAGCACTGTTAACTGTGGCAGAGACAGCAGTGGTCCTTAAGCATCTTTTATGAACCTGCCCCCTGCATATTTCAGATGCTTACAATTAAAATGAGTAATGCAATAAATTCTGGCCAATTTTCTGTAGACAGAAGTGTTAGGCAATGAACCTCAGGAGCATTGAAGAGCTTTCACATCTTTGTCAACTGTTGAAATAACTGACAGTTCAGAAGAGATCACAGACTGCCATCAGCTTGGCTTCTTGAGTGACTGTGTAGAGGGCAATGCCAGATCACAAATTTGAGACATGAGATATGAGAACGATTTTCTTAAGTTACACTATTGCAAAAAGTGTATCGGTTTTACCATAGTGTAAATAATATAAGATCCTCCCCAAAACTGAAATGTTTTCAGGTTGTCTTTGGAGCTACTAACAGCCTATGTAAAACCTGTGTTCATAAATTTTGAAACATTGTAGATCCTGATATTTGAGAATTAAAAATATCCACTAGCAATGTCTACTAAATTGTATCCTTTAGAACACTAATTTTGGAATATAATGTACTTTATGGAAAATTTTGTCCACTGGTGAAATATTTGGGTGGGTTGCTACATATATAAACATGATAAATGTTCCAATGCATAATTATTCTTTTAATCCAATGTTTCTAAAATTAAGGGTGGAACATATATTTTTTTTCTATTAGCTATTTCAAGTGGTGACTTACAGTATTTGGGAAATGCCAAAACAGAAAAGTTTCCTACTTCTCAGAAGGGCTGCCATGTGGTAGAAGGATTCTACATATTCCATATGGTTTAAGAATTCTAGGAAACATGAGTACAATACAAAGAAGATAAATCTGAACCTTAAATTCTGAATCATGGCAATAAATTCTGTTACATATAAAATTTTGAAGTGGCAAAAGGAAGAGAAATACAAAACACCTTATATATACATGCACATATATACATTCAGAAGCATACATATGTACACACATACATATATACATGCAAATATATCTAGAAAAGAATGTCTTACCCTACGGAAGAGGGTAAGAGATGGAAAGAGATGACTCTCTTCCAGATATACAGACATTAACAGAGACAAAAAAAGAAGCAAGCAGGAAACATGACACCACCTAAGGAACACATTAATTCTTCAGTAACTGACCCAAAATAAATGGAAATTTATGAATTGCCTGAGAAGGCATTCAAAACAATAATCTTAAGGAAATTCAGCAATATGTAAGATAATATATAGTCAAGGAAATCATTAAACAATTCATGATCTGAATGAGAAACTCAACAAAAAGATAACATAAAAAAGAAGCGAACAGAAATATTGGAGATGAAGAATTCAATCAATGAAAGAGACAATTAATAGCTTCAACAGCAGACTGGATCAATCTTTAAAAAAAAATCAATTTGAAAAAACATCTCTTGAAATGAGTCAGGAAAAAAGGAAAAAAAACAAAAAGGAGTAACAACACCTATGGGACTTATGGAACACCATTACGCAAACACATAGTCATATTATGAGAGTTCAAGAAGCAGAAGAGTAAAAAAAATGGACAGATTATTTAATGAAATAATTGCTGAAAACTTTGGAGAGGTAGGGCACACCCAGATCCATGAAACTCAAAGGTGTCTGAATAGATTTAACACAAAGCAGTCCTCTCTGAGACACATAATCACATGTCAAAAGTTAACCACAAAGAGAATTCTAAAAGCATCAATAGAAAAGTATCAAATCTAATGGAGTCTCCAATAGACTATAAGTAAATTTCTCAGCAGAAACCTTGCAGAACAGGAGAAAGTGGGATGACATATTCAAAGTGGTAAAAGAAAAAAAGACTTTTAGCTAAGAATACTATACTCAACACAGCTGTCAATAGATGAGCACAAACTGAAGGATTGATTACCAGTAGAGCAACCTTACAAGAACTGCTTAAGGGAGCACTTAAAGTGAAAACAAAAGGACAAAGTTACGGTAATGAATACATATGAAACTATAAAGCTCACTGGTAGAGGTAAATACATAAATAAATCAAGAATATTTCAATACTGAAATGGTATATAAATCATACATTTCTATAGTATAAAGATGATAAGTCAAAATGGTCAAAAATAACTAATACTACCATAAGTTGTTATTAAATATACACTACAAAAAGATTTAAATTGTGACATTAAAAACAAATTGTGGTGATAGAAGGGACAAAAGTCTACAGCTTTTATGTTCAATAGAAATTAAAATGCTATCTGTTTTATAAAGTAGATTATAAGGCCTGGCATGATGACTCACACTTGTAATTCCAGCACTTTGGGAGGCTGAGGTGGGCAGATCACCTGAGGACAGGAGTTCGAGACCAGCCTGACCAACATGGTGAAACCTCATCTCTACTAAAAATACAAAAATTAGTCAGGTATGGTGGTGGGCACCTGTAATCCCAGCTACTTGGGAGGCTGAGGCAAGAAAATCACTTGAATCCGAGAGGTGGAGGTTGCAGTTAGCCAAGATGCACTCCAGCTTGGGTGACAAGAGTAAGACTCAGTCTCAAAAAAAAAAAAACAAAAACAAAAAAAAAAACAAAAGAACAAAGTAGGTTATAACTACAAGATTTTACACATAAGCCTACTGATAACCACAAAACCAAAAAATATCATAGCAGATACACAAATTACAACAAGAATAATCAAAGCTTAACACTACAGAAGAACTATCATATCACGAATCACAATAGAAAGAAAGGGGCCGGGCATGGTGGCTCAAGCCTGTAATCCCAGCACTTTGGGAGGCTGAGGAGGGTGGTTCACGAGGTCAAGAGATCGAGACCATCCTGGTCAACATGGTGAAACCCCGTCTCTACTAAAAATACAAAAAATTAGCTGGGCATGGTGGCACGTGCCTGTAATCCCAGCTACTTAGGAGGCTGAGGCAGGAGAATTGCTTGAACCCAGGAGGCGGAGTTTGTGGTGAGCTGAGATCACGCCATTGCACTCCAGCCTGGGTAACAAGAGCGAAACTCCACCTGGAAAAAAAAAAAAAAAAGAAACGAACAAAAACTATAAACAACCAAAATCAAATTGTAAAATGTCTGTGGTAAGCCTCTTGAATAACAACATTGCCTGTAAATGAATTACATTCTCTAATCAATAGACAGAGTGAATAAATGGATTTTAGAAACACCCAATTATATGTTGTTTACAAAAGATCCACTTAAGATTTAAGGACACACATGGCCTGAAAGTAAAAGGGAGGAAGAAGGTATTTCATGAACATGGTAATCAGAAGAAAGCAAGGGTGGCTATATTTACATCTGAGCTAAAAGAACATGTTTTAACCCAATGCAAAGAAACTAAGAACCTTGAAAAAAGATTAGATGACATGGTAACTAGAATAACCAGCCTAGAGAAAAACAAATGACTTGATGGAGCTGAAAAACACAGCACAAGAACTTCATGAAGGATATGCAAGTTTAAATAACCAAATCGATCAAGCAGAAGAAAGGATATCAGAGACTGAAGATCAACTCAACGAAATAAAAAGAGAAGGCAAGAAAGGAGGAAAAAATAATGAAAAGAAATGAACAAAGCCTCCAAGAAATATGGGATTATGTGAAAAGACCTAATCTACGCTTGATTGGTGTATCTGAAGAGGATGGGAAAAACAAATCCAAGCTGGAAAACACTCTTCAAAATATTATCCAGGAGAACTTCCCCAACCTATAAAGCAGGCCAACATTCAAATACAGGATATACAAAGAACACCACAGAAATACTCCTCAAGAAGAGCAATCCCAAGGCACATAATCATCAGATTCACCAGCGTTGAAATGAAGGAAAAAATGCTAAGGGCAGTCAGAGAGAAAGTTCGAGTCACCCACAAAGGAAAGCCCATCAGACTCATGGTAGATCTGTCAGCAGAAACTCTACAAGCCAGAATAGAGTGGGGACCAATATTCAACATCCTGAAAGAAAAGAACTGTCAACCCAGAATCCCATATGCAGCCAAACTAAACTTCATAAGTGAAGGAGAAATAAAATCCTTTACAGACAAGCAATTACTGAGAGATTTCGTTGCCACCAGACCTGCCCTACAAGAGCTCCTGAAGGAAGCACTAAACACAGAAAAAAACATCTAGTACCAGCCACTGCAAAAATGAACCAAATGGTAAAGACCAATGACGCAATAAGGAAACCATGTCAACCAACAGGCAAAACAAACAACCAGTAACAAAATGGCAAGATCAAATTCACACACAACAATATTAATGTTAAATGTAAATGGCCTAAATGCCCCAATTAAAAGAGACAGACTGGCAAACTGGGTAAAATGCCAAAACCCATCTGTTTGCTGTATTCAGGAAACCCATCTCACATGCAAAGACACACAGAGACTCAAAATAAAGGGATGGAAGAAGATCTACCAAGCAAACGGAGAGCAAAAAAAAAGCAGGAATTGCAATTTTAGTCTCTGATAAAATTAACTTTAAACCAACAAAGATCAGAAGAGACAAATGAGGACACTACATAATGGTGAAAGGATCAATACAACAAGAAGAGCTAACTATCCTATCTATATATGCACCCAATACAGGAGCACCCAGATACATAAACCAAGTTCTTAATGACCTACAAAGAGACTTAGACTCCCACACAATAATAGGAGGAGACTTTAACACTCCACTGTCAACATTAGACAGATCAACAAGATAGAAAATCAACAAGGATACACAGGACTTGACCACAGGACTGGAACAAGTGGATCTAACAGACATCTACAGAACTCTCCACCCTACAGCCACAGAATATACATTCTTCTCAGCACCACATTGCACTTACTCTAAAATTGACTACATAATGGGAAGTAAATCACTCCTCAGCAAATGCAGAAAAACGGAAATCATAACAAACAGTCTCTCAGACCACAGTGCAATCAAGTTAGATCTCAAGATTAAGAAACTAATTCAAAACTGCACAACTTCATGGAAACTGAACAACTGGCTCCTGAATGTTGACTGGATAAACGATGAAATGAAGGCAGAAATAAAAATGTTCTCCGAAACCAACAAGAACAATGACACAATGTACCAGAATCTCTGGGACACCTTAAAGCAGTGTCTAGAGGGAAAATTATAGCAATAAATGCCCACATGAGAAATGAGGAAAGATCTAAAATCGACATTATCATCAAAATTGAAAGAGCTGGAGAAGATTAAAAAAAATCAAAGCTAGCAGAAGACAAGAAATAACTAAGATCAGCACAGATATGAAGGAGATAGAGACACAAAAAAAAAACCTCTTAAAAAATTAATAAATCCAGGATGTGGTTTTTTGAAAAAATAAAAAACAATAGACCACTAGCCAGATTAATAAAAAAGAAAAGAGAGAAGAATCAAATAGATGCAACAAAAAACGATAAAGGGGATATCACCACTGATCCCACAGAAATACAAACTACCATCAGAGATTACTACAAACAACTCTATGCACATAAACCAGTAAACCTGGAGGAAATTGATAAATTCATGGACACTTGCACCCTACCAAAACTAAACCAGGGAGAAGTTGAAACCCTGAATGGACCAATAACAAGGACTGAAGTTGAGGTAGCAATTAACAGTATACCAATCAAAAAAAGTTCAGGTCCAGATGGGTTCACACCTGAATTCTACCAGACCTACAAAGTGGAGCTGGTACCAATAATTCTGAAACTATTCCAAACAATACAAGAAGAGGGAACCCTTCCCATGTCATTTTATGAGACCAACATCATCCCTATACCAAAACCTGGCAAAGACTCAACAAAAAAAGAAAACTTCAGGCCAATCTCCACGATGAACATAGATACAAAAATCTTTCATAAAATACTGACAAACTGATTGCAACAGCACATCAAAAACTTATCCATCATGATCAAGTAGGATTCATTCGGGGGATGCAAGACTGGTTCAACATATACAAGCCCATAAACATAATCCATTACATAAACAGAACCAAAGACAAAAACCACATGATTATCTCAACAGAACAAAATTCAACAGCCCTTTATGCTAAAAACTCTTAAACTAGGTATCCGTGGAACCTATCACAAAATAATCAAAGCTATTTACAACAAACCCACTGCCAATATCATACTGAATGGGCTAAAACTGGAAGCATTCCCTTTGAAATCTGGCAATAGACAAGGATGCCCTCTCAATCTACTCTTATTAAATATAGTTTTGGAAGTTGTAGCCAGAGCAATCATGCAAGAAAAAGAAATAAAGCATATTCAATTAGGAAAGGAGGAAGTCAAATTGTCTCTATTTGCAGAAGACATGATTGTATATTTAAAAGACCCCATCATCTCAGCCCAAAATCTCCTTAAGCTGATAAACAACTTCAGCAAAGTCTCAGGATACAAAATCAATGTGCAGAAATCACAAGCATTCCTATACACCAATAACAGACTTAAAGAAAGTCAAATCCAGAACAAACTGCCATTCTCAATTGCTACAAAGAGAATAAAATACCTAGGAATGCAACTAACAAAAGACATAAGGGATGTCTTCAAGGAGAACTACAAACCACTGCTCTAGGAAATAAGAGAGGACACAAACAGATGGAAAAACATTCCATGCTCATGGTTAGGAAGAATCAATATTGTGAAAATGGCCATACTGCCCAAAGTAATTTATAGAATTTAGACTATCCCCATCAAACTACCAATGACCTTCTTCACAGAACTGGAAAAAAACACTTTAAACTTCATATGAAACCAAAAAAGAGCCCAAATAGCAAAGACAATCCTAAGCAAAAAGAACAAAGCTGGCAGCATCACACTGACAGACTTCAAGCTATACTAAAAGACAAAAGTAATCAAAAACAGCATGGTACTGGTACCAAAACAGAGATATAGACTAATGGAATAGAATAGAGACCCTGGAGACAATGCCATACATCTACAACCAACTGATTTTTTACAAACCTCACAAAAACAAACAATGGGGAAGGGATTCTCTGTTTAATAAATGATGTTGGGAAAACTGGCTAGCAGTGTGCAGAAAGCAGAAACTGGACCTCTTCCTGACACTTTACACTAAAATTAACTCCAGATGGATTAAAGATCTAAACATAAGACCTAACACCATAAAAACCCTAGAAGAAAACCTAGGCAAAACCGTTTAGGACATAGACATAGGCAAGGACTTCATGACTAAAACACCAAAAGCATTGGCAACAAAAGCCAAAATAGACAAATGAGACGTAATTAAACTCCAGAGCTTCTGTATAGAAAAAGGAACAATCATTAGAGTGAACCAGCAACCAACAAAGTGGGAAAAAAGTTTTGCAATCTACCCATCTGACAAAGGACTAATATCCAGAATCTACAAAGAACTAAAAGAGATTTACAAGAAAAAAACAAACAAACCCATTCAAAAGTTGGCAAAGGATATGAACAGATACTTTTCAAAAGAAGACATATATGAGGCCAACAAACATATGAGAAATGCAAATCAAAACCACATTGAGATACCACCTCACGCCAGTTAGAATAGTGATCATTAAAACACATGGAGACAACAGATGCTGGAGAGGATGTGGAGAAATAGGATGACTTTTACACTATTGGTGGGAGTGTAAATTAGTTCAACCATTGTGGAAGACAGTATGGCAATTCCCCAAGGACCTAGAAATAGAAATTCCACTTGACCTAGCAATCCCATTACTGGGTATATACCCAAAGGACTATAAATTGTTCTATTATAAAGACACAGGCACAGGCATGTTCTTCGTGGCACTGTTCAATAGCAAAGACCTGGAACAAACTCAAATGACCATCAATGACAGACCCAACAGGGAAAATGTGGCACATATACACCATGGAATACTATGCAGCCATAAAAAACGATGAGTTTGTGTCCTTTATAGGGACATGGATGAACCTGGAAACCATCATTCTCAGCAAACTGACAGGAACAGAAAATCAAATACCTTATATTCTCACTCATAGGTGGGTGTGAAACAATGAGAACTCTTGGACACAAAGAAGGGAGCATCGCACACTGGGGTCCATTGTCGGGGGCTACAGGAGGGATAGTGGGAGGGATGGTGGTAGAGGGATAACATGGGGAGAAATGGCAGGTATAGGTGATGGGGGGATGGTGGCAACAAACCAACTTGCCATGAATGTACCTATGCACATTCATGATCTGCCCACGTACCCTAGAATCTAAAGTACAATTAAAAAAAAACAGATTTACAAGAAAAAAACAAAACCATTCAAAAGTGGGTGAAAGACATGAACAGACACTTTTCAAAAGAACACATACATGAGGTCAAAAAACATGAAAAAATGCTCGTCGTCACTGGTCATTAGAGAAATGTAAATCAAAACCACATTGAGATACCATCTCATGCCAGTTAGAATGGAGATCACTAAAAATTCTGGAGACAACAGATGCTGGAGAGGATGTGGAGAAATAGGAACACTTTTACACTGTTGGTGGGAGTGTAAATTAGTTTAATCATTGTGAAAGACAGTGTGGCAATTCTCAAGGACTTAGAAATAGAAATTCCATTTGACCCAGCAATCCCATTACTGGGTATATATCCAAAGGATTATAAATCATTCTATTATAAAGACACATGCACACGTATGTTTATTGTGAAACTGTTTACAGTAGCAAAGACCTGGAACCAACCCAAATGCCCATCAATGATGGACTTGACAAGGAAAATGTGGCACATATACACCATGGAATACTATGCAGCCATAGAAAACAATGAGTTTGTGTCCTTTGTAGGGTCATGGATGAATCTGGAAACCATAATTCTCAGCTGAGAATTATGACACAAAAACAGAAAATCAGACACTGAATGTTCTCACTCATAGGCGGGTGTTGAACAATGAGACACAGGGAGGAGAGCATCACACACTAGTGTCTGTTGCCGGGGACTAGGGGAGGGAAAGCAGGAGGTAGGGAGGTAGGGGAGGGATAACATGGGGAGAAATACCAGTTATAGGTGATGGGGGGATGGAGGCAGCAACCCATATTGCCATGTATGTACCTATGCAACAATTCTGCATGTTCTGCACATGTACCCCAGAACCTAAAATGCAATAAAATATGTATATATAAAAATAAGAAATAAAAGTTTTTTCTGGAAAAAAAAAAACCAACAATAAAAAAGATAATTTTCCTAGAAGATAATTGTCCTAGGTCACATACCATGTTAGTCAAGAACAAGGTTGTACCAAAATTCAAAATGACAAAAAACTTACTAATTTTTGAGAAATGAAAACATCTGTCTCATAAAAGTGCTTAATTAAGGTGAAGATGAAGACTTGGATTATATTTCAGAAAAGGCTTGGATAATGCAGGGAATGATTTTAACATGTAATTTGTCAAATTTCCACTAGATGGCAGATGAAATCCAATGTTAAACATAGGAGTGTGACAAGGAGGAAAAATGAAAACAGGCAATTTAAGTTCTGGGGTATATGTGCAGATCTTGCAGGATTGTTACATAGATGTACACATGCCAGGGTGGTTTGCTGCCTTCATGCCCCGTCACCTACATTATTTTTCCTGATATTATCCTTCCCCAATCTCCCCAACCCTGCTGTCCCTCCCCTAGTCCCCCAACCCCTAGAGACCTCAGCGTGTGATGTTCCCTGTGTCCATGTGTTCTCATTGTTCAACACCGCCTATGAGTGAGAAAATGCGGTGTTTGATTTTCTGTTCTTGGGTCATAATTGTCAGCTGAGAATTATGGTTTCCAGATTCATCCATGACCCTACAAAGGACATGAACTCATTGTTTTCTATGGCTGCATAATATTCCATGGTGTATATGTGCCACATTTTCCCTGTCCAGTCTATCATTGATGAGCATTTAGGTTGGTTCCAGGTCTTTACTATTGTAAACAGTTTCACAAGGAACATACATGTGCATGTGTCTTTATAATAGAACAATTTATAATCCTTTGGATATATACCCAGTAATGGGATTGCTGGGTCAAATGGAATTTCTATTTCTAGGTCCTTGAGAATTGCCACACAGTCTTCCACAATGATTGAACTAATTTACACTCCCACCAACAGTTTAATCGTGTTCTTATTTCTCCACATCCTCTCCAGCATCTGTTGCCTCCAGATTTTTTAATGATTGCCATTCTAACTGGCATGAGATGGTATCTCAATGTGGTTTTGATTTACATTTCTCTAATGACCAGTGATGATGAGCATTTTTTCACGTTTGTTGGCTTCATCTATGTCTTCTTTTGAAAAGTGTCTGTTCATATCCTTTGCCCATTTTTGAATGGGTTTGTTTGTTTTTTTCTTGTAAATCTCTTTTAGTTCTTTGTAGATTCTGGATATTAGCCCTTTGTCAGATGGGTAGATTGCAAAAACTTTTTCCCATTCTGTTGGTTGCCAGTTCACTCTAATGATTGTTTCTTTTGCTGTGCAGAAGCTCTGGAGTTTAATTAGATTCCATTTGTCTATTTTGGCTTTTGTTGCCATTGCTTTTGGTGTTTTAGTTATGAAGTCCTTACCTATACCTATGTCCTGAATGGTATTGCCTAGGTTTTCTTCTAGTGTTTTTATGGTGTTAGGTCTTATGTTGAAATCTTTAATCTATCTGGAGTTAATTTTGTATAAGGTATCAGGAAGGGGTCCAGTTTCTGCTTTCTGCACATGGCTAGCCAGTTTTCCCAACACTATTTAATAAACAAGGAATCCTTTCCCTATTGCTTGTTTTTTCTCAGGTTTGTCAAAGATCAGATGGTTGTAGGTGTGTGGCATTACTTCCAAGGTCTCAGAAAACAGGCAATTTTTTTATTAAAAGACTGGGTCTCAGTCGGGCATGGTGGCTGTAATCCCAGAACTTTGGGAGTCCGAAGCAGGTGAATCACCTGAGGTCATGAGTTTGAGACCAGCTTGGCCAACATGGCGAAACCCCATCTCTACTAAAAATACAATTAGTCAGGCGTAGTGCATGTGCCTATAGTCCCAGGTACTTGGGAGGCCGTGGAAGGAGAATCACTTGAACCCAGGAGACTGAGGTTGCAGCGAGCTGAGATCGCACCACTGCACTCCAGCCTGGGTGACAGAGCAAGACTCTGCCTGGGGAAAAAAAAAAAAAAAAGAAAGACTGGGTCTTTGACCTCGGCATATTTATTCAGTATATTAACACAGTGCCTATCACTGATTTAACATATAGAGATATGCTTCATATAAAACATTTCCTATATACATTCTTTAAATTGAACTGACATGGCTACATACACGTTACTAAATGGAAAATTATTTGGTATAGTGAGAAATCATGAAAAAAGACTTGAGTCCTGGTCAGTTTTGAAACTAAATAAAGTAGTAACCTTGAGTAAATTACCTACCTTGTATCAGTCTCATCTTCTCACCCATAAAATGTAAACAATAAATAATAATGCACTACTAATTTGTAGCACAGTTGAGGTTTATGGTAATTGGTTTTATAAACTACAAAGCACTACACAAGTGTCAGCTACAGTTATTTGAAAGCCCCTTTCTCCTTCCTTGACTGAGGTGGTGGGACTGTGAGCCTCAAATCAGGTAAGCCCTCCTTTACCAAACTACCCCTCTAATAAGCCCTCTCAGTGTTCTCAAGCTCCAGGAACCAACATCTTGCACTGATACTGGCTGGTGTCCATTTTGGCTCCCAGATGCCTCTGGACATCTGCATGTTTCTCTGCTCTGGGTAAAACAGTCTGCTCTTCTATTACTGTGTGTCACGGGGACTTTTGTTCCTTCTGTGGGTTAAAGTGTCACTGGTGCTCATGGGAGAAAAATCAAGAAACTTCTTCATTTTACTGGAGTCACTTAATTTTCAAATCTATGTAACAGAAGCCACCTAGTGTCCTACTTGTTCCTTCACACTTCCTCTGCACTTCTAGGATTTTTTTACAGTGAGTTTATGCCTCTCTGCTGCTACTGTCTAAATTCCAGTCATTCAAAAACCCAGCAACAGTCCAAACTCTCTCTTTACATCCCCAAAAATAATACTGCAAACCACATCCCAACAATAATGTTTCAGAGTCAAATTAACGACTACAGTCTGAGATTACATAGAATATCACAGGCAACACTTGAAGAAAATTTGTGCTAGCCCATATTTAAGAGGGGATAGCATGTGACTTATCAGATCTGTAGCCGTTTAGCAGAATCAGCTCTAGAATATTTACCAATGAAGGCTGTGTCCAAGGCTTATTATTAGGGTGAATCGGTCACATCCGTTAATCAGGTTGATCTAGTGACTTCATCCAGAAATAGTGAAGGTCTTGAATAAACTTTAAATTCCAAATCTATGTTAAAAGGTATCTGCTGGCCAGGTACGGTGGCTCATGCCTGTAATCCCAGCACTTGAGAGGTTAATGCAGGCAGATCACAAGGTCCAGAGATCAAAAACCATCCTGGTCAACATAGTGAAACCCCGTCTCTACTAAAAATACATAAACATAGCTGGGCATGGTGGCACCTGCCTGTAGTCCCAGCTACTTGGGAGACTGAGGCAGGAGAATTGCTTGAACCCCGGAGGCAGAGGCTGCAGTGAGCTGAGATCAATCCACTGAACTCTAGCCTGGTGACAGAGTAAGACTCTGCCTCAAAAAAATAAAAATTAGGACACTCCATACAACAAACTGTGCTTTTAATTGAAAACTCCAAAGTTGAAAGTGACAAGAATGGATCAGGTAAAATACAAGGGCTAATATGTTATTATGCAGATTTTCACTTGAGCAACCCCAGAATGAATGGCAAAGGAATCACTTACATGGACTGAGCAATAGAAAAGAGGCTAGGTCTTAAATATATGTGGTTATATATTAATAACCTTCTCTATTTCAATACTACTTTCAAGCTCAAGTTAGAGAAATGCTTTGGGAACACTGGTAAGTATAGTGGGGTCTAAATCAACATAGAATGGGGCTTCTGATGAGAGAGAACCTTGGCATATTCTACTCATCCCCCTTAACATCACTGGTTGGAGACTGAAGGACAGTGATCATCCTGTCACAATATTCCTGGAAAGCCCACAACTTTCGCCCTCTAACTCACAGAGCAAACAGGCTATCCTGTCAGCAATTTCTCATCCACCAAGCCATTTAGATGGCTTATTTTCATGGATAGCCATCTAAATCTCTTCATTTTTGTGTCAGTGCAGAAAGCATTATCCTTTCTTATCTAAGGTTAATTCTTCCACCTAAGCAAATGAGTGTGCTAAAATGTTTTCTATCTTTAAAACAAAAATCTCTCTGCTATTGCAATTCTAGGCAAGTGGTCATAACCACCATTACCATTCGTAAGTGGAAAGGATGTTTCTATCTTGCCACCCTCTTCACCCCCACACCCCAGTCTACTTTCAACTCAGCAGTGAGTGTTCCTGTTAAAATGTTGTTCCATGTCACTCCTCTGCCTAAAAGCCTAACTCAGAGTATAAGCCAAAGTTCCCAAAACATCCTTCAAGATCACTGGTAATTGGTCCACTTTCCACCTTTATTTATGATCTTACCTTCTATTCCTTTCCCTGTCCATCACTCAGTTCTAGATTCCCTGATCAATTTGTCCAGCCTTGCGTATGCCAGGTACACTCCCACTGCGTGGACTTTGTTAGCTTCTCCCATTGCCCAAGGGAAGATCTACATTCTTCTCCATACTCATGACTTTCTTAATCCCATTCAATTTTTTTTTGCTTAGAAATAACCTTCCCAGTAGATCATCACTCATCACTATTAAATTTGCATTCTACCTCAAGTCCACCCTTTTCTGTTTTTTTCTCCTTGTGCTTATCTCCCAACAAGGTGCAACTGATCGATCGATCAATCAGATAGATGATAGATAAATAGAAATTTGCATGCAATTAAGAATTCTGTATATGTGCTAATGTATGCAGAAAGAGAGGTAGGAGGAACAGGAGAACAGACCTTTTAGTTTATTTGTATATTGACATAAGCCCCAGCTCCTATAACAGCGAGAGGCTCATAGTAAGTACTCAGGAAACATGCACTGAATGAAAGGAATAGTGATATTGGCATTGACTAAGAGAGATGATATTGGAGATAGAGAGGAGTGGATAGATTTGACCACTATGAAGGAGATAGAAATGTCAGGATTTGGGGAGTAACTGGCTATGGTATATTACAGGGGGATGAGCTGTCAAAGGAGCCTGAGAGGAGACAGAGAAAACCCAGGAAAGTAGTGATTAGTGGGAGCCAAAGGATGGACTCCTCCTGGGATTTAGGGTTAGTATTAATAGAATTAAAGTGAGATAAGGGTTTAAAAAGCACTTCCTTGGATCTGATGGGTTGAATAACACTGAGAGAAAGTTTGACGTAACTCAAATGTTCTATGATTACTCTCCTACCATGCTGCTTCTTATCAAATAAGCCTCCTTTTTCCCCTTCTCTCTGACTAGAACACATGTATTCAGGCAGATACTTTTAACCATTAGTATGCAGCAGAAGTGATGTTGCATGACTGCCTAGGATGGGTGATAAAAGGTGATGCAGCTTCTGCCTGGCTTTGTCTTTCTATACACACATGCCCCTTTGGAGCACTGGCCATCATGTAATCAGCCTGGCTACCTGGAAACCATGATGCTAGACAGACTACATAGAAGTAAATGCCTACAGAACCCCAACATGTCCAGTCTCCAGCTGTATGAGTCTTCTCAGCCCACTTCAACATGTGAGTGGGGAAGCTTTTGGGGTGACTCCAGCCACAATCACCATCCCACTATAATAACGACAGACACCTGTGCTAACCAGCACAGCTTCCATAGCAAAATATTATAGACTGGTGGCCTGAAAAACACATTTATTTTATCAGAGTTCTGGAGGTTGAGAGTCTAAAATCATGGGGCCAGCATAGTTGGGCTCTGGGAAGGGCTCTCTTCCTGGCTTGCAAACAACTGCCTTCTCTCTGTGTCCTCACAATAAAGGGAGAGAGCTAGCCCAGGTGTCTCTTCTTAAAAAGAGTACTAATTCCATTGGACCAAGGTCTCACCCTTAAAATCTCATCTATCCCTAATTACCTCTGAGAGGCACCATCTCCAAATACATTAGATGTGGGGGTGAGGGTTTCAATTCTAAATCTGGAGGTGAGGGATTGACACAACATTCAGTCCATAAACAGAAACTCCCAACTGGAATACCTACCTGAGGCCAGTCCTTACCAGAGCCACGAAAGATAATAATGATAAATGGTCATTGTGGTTTTATGCACTAAATTGAGGATACTTTAATGTACAGTAGAAAACCAGAACTCTGGCCAGGCATGGTGGCTCACCCCTGTAATCCCAGCACTTTGCAAGGCCAAGAGGAGAGTACTGCCTTAGCCCAGGAGCTCAAGACCAGCCTGGCCAACATGGTGAAACCCTGTCTCTACGAAAATACAAAAATCAGCCAGGGGAGGTGGTGCAGGCTTGTAATCTCAGCTACTTGGGAGACTGAGGTAGGTAGGAGGATCACTTGAACCTGGGAGGCAGAGGTTGCAGTGAGCCAAGATCACACCACTGCCCTCTACTGTCTCAAAAGAAAAAAAGAAACAAAGGCAGAATGCCTGTTCATCTTTCAGATTTCTGCCAGTTATTTCTGCAGAGAAGAACTTTCTTTCTGTCCTTCCCCACTTCTTTCACCCGGGTACAATGTAGCTATACCTCCTTTGTGTTCCCCCAAATATTTTATTTTGCTGTAACATGGAGTTTTTTACAAATCAGTACAATTTGTATTTCCTACAAGGATCATTGGAGGCAGACAATATAGAAGTCACAAAAAATGCTGAAAATATAAAGAAGTATTAAAAACCTACACACATGATGTCTTTGAAGAATAGACTTGTGGGTAGAGAGGAAGCAGGAATAGCATCAGATGTGGAAGGGGCAATAGGCACAATATTTTATAACTAAAGAAAATATTAGTTTTACCCTTCTCCTTCAGCCCAGTGTGTATCAGAGAGAAAGAGGGAGTGCATGAGGGAGAGCGAGGGAGCGATCACAAAAGAGAGTGCGAGCCTGTGTGCCTACGGGGTTGCCCCACCTAAGCTGACCCACAAGTCTGGGTGAATTTTAATGGGGCACAGACCTAAAGGAAAGCATCATCAGAGGAGGGTGCTTGCTTTTCATATTATTATATAACGATTTAAGGGAACCACAGATGGTGATTAACACTGCAAACATTAAACAGAAGAAAGATTCCAAATGTATTCACTTAATCAAAGCGTATTTATTGAATATCTGCTCTGTGTCTGGAATTATCCTATTTGTTTTAGGAGAAAGAGATGTAGAGATAAGGAAGCCTTCAAGGAAGTAATTTTCTAGTTAGTGAGATAAGAAACAGAAGAAACTTAATGAAGGAGATAAATGGCTTATTTGAGCATACTAAGACATAATAAAACCAAACAGGAAATCACACTGTAAATAGTCTCAAAGGATATGTGCAAAAATGTTTTCTCCATGTAGTTGCCAGGGGTAGGGGAAAGCAGGGGTGGGCTGTGGGGAGATGTAAGTTAGATGATACACAGTAGTAGATATTAGGATGCACATGTCTAGCGATCTAATGCACATGAGGACTAGGGTTAATATATTGTATTCGGAAATTGTACTAAATGAGTAGATGTCAGCTGCTCTTGCCACACACATTCAAAAAAGTGCAACTATGTAAGATGATGGATATGTTAACTTGCTTCACTCTAGTAACCATTTTGTTCTTTCTATATGTCCCATAGCATCATGTTATGTATCTTAAATACAGAAAATATGATTAAAACATTTTTTCAAACTTGGGCATTTAAGACTTGGTAATATGAGTGATACCAAGCTGAAACACAAAGGGGATTCTTATATTTATACTTTCTAAAAATATCACAATTAGAAAAAGAAAGTTATCCCAAATAAGAACTCTCTTGAATTTTCTAATTAAGAGAAAAAGCATTGTTCTCCTATGGGCTCTAACCACATATCTGCCTACTGATTTTCAGGTCTCAACTTTATATTTAAAGGACATGTGTAGGCATCTCCTTGGTGTTTTTAAGTTCCCAACACTGTCAAAAGTTGTATGTGATCTATGGGAAAATATGATTGATATCAAATTTGATTCAGATCATCAAGTAAAATCTCAACATTTCTTACTGTTCCTTCTGAAAGTCACAATTCCTATTCCAAAAAGTTATTTCTTATTTTTTTTAGGCTTTGAGGCTCAACTTGATAATTTTGTTCAATGAAAACTGTGCAGTTTTCAGTTTTCTATAAAAAGTTAATATAAAAGTAGAAGCACTGGAAGCAAAATAGAGTATAGAAATGTGTTAGATGAATTACCTTTATCTTGTCCTCTTTCTTTTTTTTTTTTTTGAGACAGAGTCTTGCTCTGTCACCAGGCTGGAGTGCAGTGGCACAATCTTGGCTCACTGCAACCTCTACCTCCTGGGTTCAAGCGATTCTTCCGCCTCAGCCTCCCGAGTAGCTGGGACTACAGGCACGTGCCACCACACCTGGCTAATTTTGGTATTTTTAGTAAAGACAGGGTTTCATCATGGCCAGGATGGTCTCAATCTCTTGACCTCGTGATCCACCCACCTCAGCCTCCCAAAGTGCTGGGATTACAGGCGTGAGCCTCTTCTTTCTATTAGTGAATGACTCCTTCTCTTACCCAGCTGTGAATAAGATCAACTTCGGTTGCTTTCAATTTAGTGGAGATACAAACAAGCAAGTAGGAAATTGTGATACATTCTTACAATCAGGGGAGGGCAAGAAGCCTATGGAAAAATCAGACTGAGAAAATTGGGGAAAAAACCCAGGAAACATCAGAAAAAATAGTTGTTAATCAAACCAATGCAGAGGGAATTGTAAGCAAAATGAACATTTTTGTATGAAAAGACTTAGAGAGGAAAGAGATGAGGAGCCAAAACAGGTTTTATATGGCTGCAGTCTCCAGTCCAAGTTAGGGATTGGCAAGAATGGAGCTGAGGAGAGGAACAGGAAATGAACAAGGAAGGATTCTGTAAATGAGGCTAAGAATCACTGAACTTGTTAAGGGTAAGGTGTAGACATTGAGGATTTTAGGTAGGAGAACAGAACAACCAGATAATATTTAGAAGATCATTCTGGCTATTGTGTAACACATTTACTGAAGGATGCTCCATAAAATATATTCGTGATCTGAACTAAGGTAGTAGAAATTCAAAATGAAAGTGGATGGTAATCAAGAAACATTGAGGAAATTGACAGGCTTGTTGATTGATCTGTGGGATATAAGAGGATTTTTATTTAGATAGTTGGGTAATTTGATGGATGGATATGCCAATCCCTGATATAGGCAACACAGAAATAGATATCGTTTTGGTTGGGTGATGTGTTCAGCCTTAGAATTACTGCTAGATGCATACAGAATGCATAAATGTAACTCAAGAGAGAAAGAGAGAACTGGATAAAGACATAACTGAAGCCATGGACATGAATGAAGTCATGTAAGGGAAAAGTATAGAGTAAAAATAAAATAAAATAACAGTCTAAACAGAGTCCCAAGGAGCACTAACTTTAAAGGATGGGGCTAGAAGCAGCAGCATTTCCAAAGGACTTAGAATGCCAGGAATAGGAAAAGGAGAACAGCCACAGAAGGCAAGAGAAGAATGTGCTTTAGGGAGAAGTGTTGGTGATGAGCAGCCCCCATCCTTGTGGAAAACCATGGGAGAAGCAGTAGATACATGGTCATAGAAATCAGATTGCAAAAGAGTGAGTGCAGTGTTAAGAAGTATTTAAAACACATATGAACCCCCTTTTTTTGGCCACAAAAAGGAAGTCATCAATTAATTTTCATCATATATGTAAATTAAAACACTAAATGAAGGTATCCAAGATATTGCAACATGGAGAAAGTCTCCTAACTATTCCTCTTCAAGTGCAACCTAAGTGAGCACACATCATCTTATCTGCAAGCAGAGTATCTTGATGAGCTTTAGAAAGCCTAAAAACCCAACTTAGCATTAATGTACAAGGGCATGCTCCCCTACTGTGTCTCTCTCACCCTTACCCAAGTGAAGTTACAGTTTCTATTCCCTTTGCTTTTTTTCCTTCCACTCATAATCAATGTAAAATTGGATCCTTCATTGCAACTGGGGGTAAAGTAGTATGTAAAAAGAGATCACCCAACCTGGAAGTTGGTAAGAATCTCTCCTTTTCTTTCTTGTGGCACAAGTTAGGAGAAATTTGGGCTTGAAGAACTTCTAGAGATCTCAGGACAATCACCAGAAACAGACTTACGTTTGCCAGTGCTTTATGGCATTTCAGTACTTTGAAAACTGCAGTTAAAAAGGGAGGTGATTTCTTGATGAATTTCAAGGCTCTTTTTCTGATCAGTTTGAGTAAAGTCTCTTTCATGGACATAACTATATCTATACCAGGAGTTTCCTCAATTGAGTGTCCTACCCATATTTTCTTCTGGATGTTATGAAGGTGGTATGGTTAGGCTTTTATCCGCACCCAAATCTTATCTTGGATTGTAGTCCCCATAATCCCTATGTGGAAGAGACCCTGTGGGAGATGACTGGATCGTGAAGGCCATGTCCCTGATGCTGTACTCATGATACCAAGTCCTCACAAGATCTGATGGTCTTGTAAATTTCTGGCAATTCCTTCTACACACGTTTTCTCTCCTGCCACCATGTGAAGAAGATCTTTGCTCCCTCTTCACCTTCCTCCATGATTGTAAGTTTCTTGAGGCCTCCCAAGCCATGTGGAACTGTGAGTCAATTAAAGTGCTTTCCTGTATAAATTACCCAGTCTTGGGTATTTCTTTACAGCAGTGCATGATCGGACTAAAACAGAAGCAAAACTACTTTGGAATCATAATGGATTCTGATACTGTCATCACTCAGGATAACCTATCACTGAGACAAATGTTTGCAGTGACCCTGTCTTTCCTGGGATGAGTTCACCTTAATTATTTTGACTTAAATGACTACCTACAGTGGCATTTCAACCAGGTGGGGAAAAAAAACTATTCAAGATTGTTAATCTGCTTACAGATAACAGAAGTTTGATACCTCAAGGAAATAGAAAATGAGTCTAATTTGAGGTTCAGTCACCGTACCTCAATTTCTTTAAAAACTAGCCAAGTTTCAATTCTTTTTTTGGTGGACTTTCTGTGTGATCTGATATACTGCTATGCTTTTGTTAATGTCTCCTCTCAACTTAAAAGCTTTTCTGGCCTGGTACAGGTAACCAAAATAGAAGAATTTGCCAGAATTAGCATCTTTTTCATATCTTTGACCAATATCAGAATATTTATAGTGAGAACATAAAGTCTTGAGCCAGACTGCCTGCATTGAAACCCCACGTCCATCTTATATTAGTTATGTGATACTGGGCAAATTATTTGTCCTTTCTTTCCCTCAGTTTCTTCACATGTAAAATGTAGATATTGGTGGAATCTTACTCACTGGGTTGTTATGAAGATTAAGTCAGTTAATATTTTTAAATAATTTAGAATGGACAGAGTATATGAAACTTTGTACTCTGCATAGTATAATAATACTTAGTAAATGGTAAATAAATATAAGTAGAGGGGATTCTTCCAAACTCATTCTAAGAAGTCAAAATCACCTTGATACCAAAGCCAGACAAAGATACAACAAGAAACAAAAACCTATAGACCAACATCTCTGACGATCATAAAATCAAAAATCCTCAATAAAATACTGGTAAATTGAATTCAACGACACATCTAAGACATTATACACCATGACCAAGTGGAATTTATCCCTGGGATGCAAGCTTAGTTTAACATTATTAAGTTCATCTAGTAGATACACCATAATAACAGATTGAAGGACAAAAATTAAATAATCAAATCAATAAATGAGGGAAAAAATGACAAAATTCAAGATCTTTTTAAATTAAACCTTCAAGTAGATATGGAAGGAAATTTTCTCAATACAATAAAAGCTATTTATGAAAAACCCATCACTAAAATATCAATGAGAAAAAAACCTGAAAGCTTTTCATGTAAGAACTGGTACAAGGCAAGGATGCCCACTCCCACCACTGCTATTCAACATGGTGCTGGAAGTACTAGCAGGAAGAGTCAGACAAGAAGAAATAAAAAGCATCCAAGTCAGAAAGAAAGAAAGAAAGTTCATCCTTGTTTGTAGATGACAAAATCCTCTATGTAGAAAACTCTAAAGGCTTTAATAAAAACCGTTAAACTAGTAAATTTAGTAAAGTTGCAAATACAGTATCACTATACAAAAGCCAGTCGTGTCACTTTCCCCCAGTCGCCAGTGGAAAATCCTTCCAAATGGTTATTTTATTAATTGTATTTAATTACAAATAAAATGTACAGATTTTTAATTAATGAATAATTTTGTGTATTGTGGGGTGCAGTGTGATGATTTGATATATGTATACACTATGGATTAGATAAAACTAACATATCCCTCCCAAAAGGAAATAAAGAAAATAGTCTAATTTATGATAGCATCAAAAGAACAAAATACTTAAAAATAAATTTAACCAATTTATTGTATACTGAAAGCTATTCAACATTGATTAAAGAAACTGAAGAAGATACAAACAAATAAAGAGGAATCCTCTATTGATTAGAAGAATTAATATTGATAAATGTCCATTCTAACCAAAGCTATATACAGATTCAACAAAATCTCCATCAAAATTCCATTGGCATTTTCTGAAAAAAAGGGAAAAAAACCTGAAGCCTTTGTGTAATTATAATAGACCTTGAACAGCCAAAGCTATCTTGAGGAAGAAGAACAAAGTTGGAGACATCTCACTTGCTAATTTCAAATTATGTTACAAAGTGATAGTGATCAAAACATTATTCTTTTATAAAAACAGATATATAAATGGAAAATAACAGAGCACCTAGAAATAAACTAAAGCATATAAAGTCAACTTTAATAAGAATAACTAATGGAGAAAATATAGTCTCTTCGATATTGGGAAAACTGGATATTTACATGCAAATGAATAAAATTGAATGTTTACTTTATATCACACACACACACACACACAGTATCAACTCGAAATGAATTGAAGACTTAAATATAAGATCTGAAACTCTAAAAATCCTAGAAAAAACGTAGGTTAAAAGCTTCTGGACCTTGGTCTGAGCAATGATATTTGGGATAGCTCACCAAAAGCTCAGGGTACACAAAAACTGGGACTTTGTTTTATAAAGGGTAACAGTAAAGTGGGACTATACGAAACTAAAAAGTTTCTATACAAAAAGGAAGCAAGTACCAAAATGGAAAGACAGTCAAGAGATTGAGAGAAAATATTGCAAGCCATGTATCTGATAAGGGGTTAACATCCCTAACATATAAAGAGCCTACACAACTCAATAGCAAACAAAACAAAACACAACAAAAACAAAAAAAGCAATCCAATTAAAAAGTGGAAAATGGACAAAGGATCTGAACAGGCATTTTTTACAAGGAGTCAAAAATGGCCAACAGGTGTATGAAAAGGTTCTCAACAACATGAATCATCACGGAAATGCACAGCAAAACCACAGTGAGTTATCTGTTAGGATGGCTATAAACAAAAAGATAAGAGATAATGTAGGACAGGCAAGGGTGTGGAGGAAAGGGAACTACTGCATGCTGTTGTAGGAATACAATTATGGGAAAAACCATGGAGCTTCATCAAAAATAAAAAATTAACAATTAACAATAGAACTACCATATGAACCAGCAATTCCCCATCTGGGTGTATACCAGAGAAAAGGAACTCAGCACCTCAGAGTGATACTCTGCACTCCCGTGTTCATTGTAGCATAATTTATAATAGGCAAAACAAGAAAACAGCCTAAGTTTTGAAGATAGGTGAATGGACCACAAAATTATGGTATGCAATGAATTTATATAAAACTAATACAGGTTTAAAGCTGAGTAATACTTTATTGTATGTGTGTGTGTGTATATATATATATATGTTACATAGCTTATTTTATATACAACTTGTATATAACATATATAACATACATGAAGTTATATTACACACACACACACACACACACACACACACAAAATGAGTATTATGCAGCCTTAAAAAAAGGAAATTCTGCTACTTACAACAACATGGATGAACCTGGAGGATATTATACTAACTAAATAAACCAGACACAGGGAAATTTTCTAAGAGAACATTTCAGGTGCTCTCATGACAACAAAGTGAGGAAACAAATATGCTAATTTGTTTTATTTCATATATGTGTATTAAAACATCATGTTGCACATCTTAGATATATGGTTTTTATTTTAAAAAAACTTAAGCAAACTGAATTATTTCAGAGCCTCAACTGGCTTACATTATGTCGAATTGTACCTCATTGAGGATAAACTGCTGGAGTGCAGAGTTCTTTCCACAGGGTTATCTCCCCTTTATTGTCTGGCATGTTGGTCTGCACACAGTAATTTCTTAATAAAGTTTTATGGATTTTAAATTGCTCCATAAGAACAAAACCCTAGATAATATTAGAGAATTAGAACAAGGGAGTTTTCTAGCTGCACGTCAAAGAAGACCATCTTATTTTCTTCATATCTTTATGTTCTTATCTTGATATAATTAATATGGGAGCTATTGCAAGAAGAATACAACTTTCATAACTGCACCATATAATTTTGATCATTTCTGGTCAGAGCCATACTTTTCATGTCAATAGGAAGCATTTTCAAATGCTGAAAGTATGATAAATGCTGCAGTCTTGTCTCTTGTAAATGCATGTTTGTTATTACCAAGCAGCTGTAGTTTATAAATGAATTCTCCTAGTGACCTGCCTTCTTCTTGTGTGCACAGTTAACTCTGCTTGGCTTCTCAAAATCCCAGGGGCACCCACTGGCTCTCTGCTCACACTTGGTCCCCCTGTGGTGTAGTCAGTGCGTCACACACCTCACTGTCAGGCACACCCACCTGGACACTTTCTACCTCTGACTCACATGCAATATTGCCAACCTCTGCATCATCTCGAGTCACTGCTCCCCAGTGGTCTTGCATCTGGCAGAAGAACTTCCAGAATCAGGAGTCAGGCCCAGAATCCCTGGATATCTCTTATTGCCAACTGGGATTCACATTTGGGTGGAACTAATCATGTTTTTGCCATCCCTCAACTAAATGCAGTGGACCTAAGTGTATCCTGCTGGCTAAATGTTAAATCTCCAAGCCTCTTGCTGTACACAGCCAAAATTTAGAATTCCTAATTTTTATCCTTATTATGTTGTACTGTCACTCCCATTTTCTTCTTTATTTTAACCAGTATTCAATGGGAATAATAATACTAAATATAATTCAAAAAGCTTTATCTTATCAGAGGATTGAAAAGTGAGGTAGAAGAATTTTAGGCAATAAAGCAGCTCTCTAACTTGGCAAGGCCAATTTTACATTGGATGTGACTGAATTTTAAATTGTCAGAAGCAGTGTTCTGCAACACATGATCTTAGAATACTATTTTCAAAGCATGTTAATAGTATTTACTCAAAGAAATAAAAGATTTAAACAAGGAGCTAAGTGGGTTGTGAGGATAACTGAGCAAAGCTAGATGGAATACACAAAACTGAATCGGTTCCTTTATTGCAGAATTATTCAGCCATTACTAAACAACAACGCAATGTGCATACTTAAGAAGACAGGAATGCAGCATGCAGTATTTCTTGCTTGAGCTTAGTTGGCGAGATAGGGGTTAGTGTTTCACAGAACATGTTTAGAAGAAATACTTTTCTGAGGGCATTACTATTGACAGGCTCACATAAATCATGCATATACATGAGCTATCCAATTGCTGATCATTTTGATTTGCTTTCGCTCCAAGATTGAGGAAGACTATCATCTGAATTATTCTCTGGTGCCTTTATGGACTCCAGTACAATAGACTACTAAGTAATTAATTAGCTGAAATAGGTCATGAATCAATCAGTTAAACATGTTAACATAAATATCAATTGGCAAGTTCTATCCAGATTGAAATGTAAAGCATTTCTATTTTGGGTTAACTAATAATCTCTTTGGTTCTACCTTGTACTTTAGCTAATTAGAATTATCATTCAAGTAGTCCATATAAATAGGAAACTTGACAAGGAATATGTGCCTAATCAGATATATATATATATATATATATTTTTTAAATTCTTGAGACAGAGTCTAGCTCTGTCACCCAGGCTGGAGTGCAATGGTAAGATTTTGGCTTACTGCAGTCTCCACCTATGGGGTTCAAGTAATTCTCCTGCTTCAGCCTCCAGATTAAATGGGATGACAGGCATGTGCCACCATGTCTGGCTAATTTTTTTGTAATTTTAGTACAAAAGGAGTTTCTCCACATTGGCCAGGCTGGTCTCGAACTCCTGGCCTAAAGTGATCCACCTTCCTCACCTCGGCAAGTGCTGGGATTACAGGCATGAGCCACCGCACCCAGCCTAAAAATTAAAAGTTTATATTGTATTGTTCACATTGTGATGCAATTTTCCGTACGTATTTCCAGAATCAACTATGTATCAAGGAACGTTGAAAGCATAAAATGAGATCATGGTGAGTTCTCTCCTATTGTCATTCTTGTGGAAAGGAAATGAGTGGTAAGGAGAGGAGCTAAGAAAAGAATTTGCTCTGTCCCAGTGCTGTATTGCCTCCTGAAACAGATAAGGATTTTCTTATCTACATGTGAAAAGGCTTTCAATTCTTAGAAATAAGAGTATCATGTTAGTTCTAAAAGATGATTTTGAGTGTTCTGCTCATCTCCTATGTTTGAGGAACAGCATGATCTCTGGATCTGTGATCACTATTATTTCAGGATCGGGTGTCCTGGTACTAATGAGTTACCACATTCTTAGCAGTGGTGTTATTTAACAGAGTATGCCTCAAAACAACATCTATTGCTACAAATTGATGAGGACACCAATGGTTCCTTAAAGCCTAGTAAACAAGGAGTCCAATTTTCTCCTTCCAAATTTAGGGAGTATAATATCAAAGAGATGGAAAGTGAAAACTTTCAGACTCAGCAATCACTGAGGGTGGTGTCATCCACACAATTCATTGAAGCAAGAAAGTGAGAACTGTGAGTTATTACCTAAAATATTAACCAATTTTGACAGAAGTCTTAAACAATATAAATATATCTAGGTCATAAATTTATAACAATGTATAGTATTTTAATATATTCATTATAAAATATAGAAAATATTAAATATGTAATGTAAACTTTAAACATACTTTTTAATACAGATTTTAGAAAACGAATTAATATAAGGTTAATATGACGTGGACCTTTAATGAATAATGAAAATAAAATACTATTTGATCATTGTAAAGTTCAGCCTCATATATGTATATAAATTATCCATAAAACTAAAAAGTAGAAACAAATGTCCATCCACTGACAACTCGATAAACTCAAGGTGATATAACCATACAACAGAAAATTATGCAATTAAAAAAATGAAATATTCATATGTACTACAACACGTATGAACCTTGAAAACATTATGCTAAGTGAAAGAAACCAGTCACAAGTGACCATATATTGTGTAATTCCATATATCTGAGATGTCTAGAATGGGAAAATCCATAGAGATAGAACATAAACTCGTGGCTGCCTGGAGCTGGAAGAAGGGGAAGAGGATTAAAACTGACTGCTACGAATACAGGATTTCTTTTTGGGATGATAAAAAATACTAGATTACGGTGGTAGTTGCACAATTTATGTACATCTAAATGGGTGAGTGGAATGGTATTTAAATTATATCTCAAAAAAGATATATATCTATCTATATATCTATATAGATATATATCTATATATCTATATATCTATATAGATATATATCTATATATCTATATATCTATATATCTATATATCTATATATATATATATATCACCCAACCAGTGTGCTTTTGAGTCATAATTTTTTTTTTTTTGGAGACAGTGTCTCACTGTGTCACCCAGGCTGGAGGGCAGTGGTGCGATCTCAGCTCACTGCTACAATCTCTGCCTCCCAGGTTCAAGTGATTCTCCTGTCTCAGCCTCCCAAGTAGCTGGGATTACAGGAGCCCGCCACCACGTCCAGCTAATTTTTTGTATTTTTAGTAGAGACAGGGTTTTATCACGTTGGCAAAACTGGTCTTGAACTTCTGACTTTGTGATCTGCCCACCTCAGCCTCCCAGAGTGCTGGGATTACAGGTGTGAGCCACTGTGCCTAGCCAAGTCACAAGAATATTTTTATGCATTTTTTAATATGCTGATTAAAAGCTATTTATGTCTCTATACCAGTCAAAAGAAGAATGCTGAGACATTCTAAACTAACTCCAAGTATTTCCTTCTACCTTTTTATTATTCATATAATCCCAACTCCTTGATAACATTGGGTAGACAACTGTTTTGTTTTAAACAAGCATAACAATTTTTTATGGGCAAGAATTGTATTTTGTCTAAAAGTACACTTTCCCGTTTGCCTTGTCTTTCTTGGTTCATGCACAGTCAGATTCAGAAGTACCAAAAACAGTATCTGTCGTGTTGAAATCCTGTTGATTTGGAAAATCTAATGACTAAATTAGAGGACTTTTCTTTCTTTCCTTATACTGCAAGTTACTCAATGTGACAGTACGGCGTGACTCACGCAAGCACAGATCTGCTTGGGACTGCAGGCTGTGGGTGGATTGGAGTCAAGGAAGAAAAAAATGGAGTAAGATTCATATGCTTTGAATTCAAGGCATAAGGGTGAGGTTTCCAAATTTCAAAATAACCTGGCATCACAACAAAATTGTATGTAGTTTGCAATACAAAAATATTTTAAAATAATTTTAAAACAATTTAACAGGGACAATTTTCAGAATACCAAGCTGGCAGTCATCACTGTTACTGCGACTGCACAGGAACCTGGGTGCTACTTGGGTTAGGATCACAGCGGATGACCTTGTTTTCTAAGCCGGGAGAATACTTGAAGTAAGTCTCTTCTGTCAATCACAAATCTAGTACAGCCAGGGTCTTTGACTGTCTGAAAACTCCATCATTGTCACCTTTTTAGTCTCGGCTACTTGCTGGGAAGCCAGAGAAATTCCCTGCTGCTCTAGGACCAGGAGACATTCTTCCTTTCCTATCCTCTAAAAATCTCTCCTCCCTCTTTCTTCCTCCCGGTTATTGTCCTCTGATTCCCCAGCCTGGTCTCCTCAAAGAATTCAGGCACTAGAAAACTAAAGCTCAGAGGCAACTTTTTGAAAGCAATTTAATTTTTAATCAAACTATGCAAACATCTCCAGGGGCAAGGGAGTACTATGGCCTGGGAGGAGGAGAGAAAACACAGTGAGAGAAAGTAAACCATCTCTAATTTAACCTGCCATATTTGGACTCACTAACAGTTCACTGCAAACACTTCTTAGCTATACAGAAGAAACCATGCCATCCAATTTGCTGCTGAATGACCTTTCGCCATCCTGGGCTGATATTAGTCAGAGGTGGTGATTGCTTAAGCCTCAGTTAAAGGCACTCAGTTTGCTCCTTTGCTGTGTCTTTCAGTCATTCCATCAGCATCAGCCACCGCACTCTGTTCCTGTGTACTCTGTGCCCTTCCCACTGGGCCCTGCATTACACTTTCATCTCATCCCAACCACTGGGGCTTCTGTTAGTCAAACTTGCATTCCACATGACACATTTCCCCATCTGTATCTTACTGTGAATATTTTCTGCTGCTCTCTCATAAAACCTTTCACTGGCCTGAGTTACTCTCATCTCTTTAATTTGCAGACTACATTATGTTAATTATTAGGATTACAATACATTTCTGTAATTTTCATGCATATCTCCAACATTCATTGTTCTGTGGCTACAATAACACATTCTAGATATATAAGATTGGAGATTAAATTAACTAACTTGTATTAAAACGGGCTTATTCCTTTTTGACATTTGCAGTCCAGCTGTAGATTGTATGTGTATATGTGTGTGTGTAATGATAACAAATAATGGGTGAAATGTTTGAGTCAATTTCTCACTTGGAAAGGGAAGTTATATCCATAATTTTCAGAAAGATTACTTATAACCATAAAAAGCCTAAATTAAATACCTGGATTAGCTCACCTCGCTGTAAAATGGTGTAACCAGGGTTTTTTGGGGGGGTTTTGGTGAGGCACAACTCCTCTGAGGGAATGTTGTAGGTTCTTGGTCTCCGCTCTCTTAAGGATAAGAGAAGGGATCACTGCAGGTGCGCAGTAAGCTCGGAAAAGTAAATATTGGACCCAAGAAGTATTGCAGAAAGGTGATTCTATTTAGGTAGAGAAAAGAGAAGAAAAGGAGAAGAGGAAGAATTAAACGAAGAGTGTGAAAGGGGGTTCCAGAAGGGAAATCCAAGAGGGGAAAGAGAGCTCCCACTATGTGGGAGGGGATTCCAGAGAGGTGGAAATCCGCTGTGGGTGAAGGAGCAGGGGAATTTATCCTGGGAGAAATTCCCACCTCTCCAAGTTCCTCTGGCCAATGAAAGGAGTTCCTTTAAACTTCCGCTGGGGTGATTGACTTAGTTTCTTCCCACACCCTCGAAATTCAAACATAAACTGTTAAATCGCCCAGATGGAGAGAGATAGGAGGGGGGCGTGGCCGGGAAATTCTTGCCCTTAAAACTACAGCCCTTTGTGGACCCAGTAAGAGAATTCATTCCCCCAATGGGACATTCAAATTCCTGCCTCATTCAAGTCACATCAGTTATATCTGCATTTTAGAGGTGTTCTTGTTTTCTCCTCCAGAGCTAGTTGTAAGTAATCCTTTAATCAACTGAATACACTTTCTAAATCAAAACCACTGATTTAAAAGATGCAGATAGAAAATCTATCTCCTTAAGTAATCAGATAGCCTAGCAACATGCTAGGTACTATGAGGGATTCAAAATAGTCTGATGTCTTTGCCTCTTTTCTTTGCATATACACATAAATGAAATTAAATATTCAACAATGAAACCCCAAATATCATAGGGTAGTATATTTTTTAGATAAATGCTATAGATAATAAAAACTCTCAGTAGAAACTTAAGAAAAGTCAGTCATGAGGCCAGGAGTGGTGGCTCGGGCCTGTAATCCCCATACTTTGGGAGGCCAAGGTGGGTGGATCACTTGAGGTCAGGAGTTTGGGACCAGCCTGGCCAATACAGCAAAATGCTGTCTCTACTGAAAATGTAAAAATTAACTGAGCATGGTGGTGTGCGCCTGTAATCCCAGCTACTTGGGAGGCTGAGGCAGGAGAATCACTTGAACATGGTTGGGGTTGGGGGAGGCGGAGGTTGCAGTGAGCCAAGATCTGCACCATGGCACTCTAGTCTGGGCGAGAGTGTGAAACTTCATCTCAAAAAAGAAAAAAAAAAAAAATCACACTTAATGGAGGGAATTATTCAGAAGGTCATTTTTACCCCCAGAAACCTATCTTTACCAGAACTACAATTAAACCTAAGGTCTAGAATTGAAAGATGTTTTTAAACATAGTAATGGTAAAAAAGAGTAGGAGAACAGGAGTGAATGCAGGAAACAGGAAGAGAATGAAACAGAACTAAAAAGGAGAGAATAAATGAATATAAAGCAAGAAAGAATGGCACCAGTAAGTACCATGCTGTGAGGTTACACCTGTGCCACAGAGCCCAGGATACCCTCTGAAATGAGAAGGAACATGGCAGCGTGGACGGAAATTCAGTTTATGCAAGTCCATCACTTAACTTAGTCTCATTTTACTATTCTGCAAAGAAAGAAACAGAGTGACCCCAAAATTCACCAAGATTTCCTTTTGATTTAAAATCTGAAAATCCTATGAAAGGTCACACTGTAAGCCAGGTAGCAGCTGGGCAATTCAGTCAGGCCTGTGTTTACATTCCAGACATATTCCAAAAGCCCCCTGTAGAGTTTGAAAAGGCTCTGAATTTTTTGCTTAAAAAAAAAAAATCTTCAATGTGAGCTGCTCTTTGGACTTTGTTAAAGTGTTCTTTTCTTCTTTTGTAAGAGACCCCTGTCTGAAAAAGCCATCTGGGAAATAATCACCACAAGTTTTTCTGTAGGATGGAAACACTGCTGCACGCTAACTGCCTAGAATGAGTACAAATCTATCCAATGGTCACTAACTGCCCTCCAAGCCCTAAATCACTTTCAGCTTTGAGGAGACATATGGGTTGGAATGGCTTCCATTCAATTAGTCTTTTCCAGTCAAACTCCAGAGTGAATCAGGGTTGTAGCCAACTCTTAATAAATATACCAGATTTTAGCATCTGGAAGGAAGATGATCCAAAACAAATTATATGATCCTCACAGTATGTAATTCTGGTGTGGTCATTTGATTCCTGAGTGGTGACCATACTCTGGACGTGTAGGACGACCTTTTAACCCAACAAATGACATTCCAGCAAACAACAGCTGCATAGCCCTTTCACTAGTGGAACCATAAAAACTCATATTAAATGAATTGTGTTTACAGTGACACTAGCTCTTCAAAAATGGCTTTTTTTTAGTCAGCAAAAAAATAAGAAGGCCTACAGCAATTACAGGATTAAGCTCCTCTTCAGGCTTCAAGTTATGCCCCAGAAAGGCAGATAAGATTAATGTCTTTTCTTCTGCTCAACTGAATATTTGCTTTTATCTTTACCTCTATTTTGAATCTTTGCAAAGGAAAGGCAGGCTTTGTCTTGGATGGCTTAGTTAACATGGCTTAGGTTATGTTTTATGACTAATTAAAATGGAACTGAAACTTGTGGGATGGACACAAAAATTAGCATGCTTCCATTTGGACCTCCCTTCTTAATTCAGCTAGTTGTGTCTTAATCCTGGAGCCCTAGGCACTTTCAGGTGGTTATTGATTGAATCCACAGATTCTGTTTCACACAGCAAATGACACTATGTAGTCAGTCTCTTAATTACTTAATGCAGTCTCTGTGCGTCATGACAATATGCACATTAAAATAAGTAGTGTAAATATAGGTGAAATGAAGCTGGCTGAAGCAATTTTTATAAAAGCTACTCTATCTGAATGGGAGGTGTCTCAAATTCAGTTAGGCCAAGTGTTTTACTGAAAACATTTGAATGATGTAATCTCTTATGACAAAGAGATTACAAAATGCAAAAACTAAATAACTAATCCATAAATGTCTGTAGGTTAGGGTCTGTTTAAGCAAGACAGTACTTTGCTTTGCAGCAAGTCTCCTTTTTAAACTAGAATGGGAAGAATCATGATGTCTATCTACTAAGCAGAGTTTAGTGGGTTCTTATTAGGGACTCTCAACTTGTCCTAAACACTGAAGCACATCTAAATGCTAGATACAGACAATGAGTAGAATAACCCACAATGTAGGAAATCAACTATATAATCTGTCAGTTTCCTGTGATAGATTTATTTTTTATTATTCTATAAAATCAATTCACTTGTTTTTTATTCATTTTGATTGGAGCTGATTGGCTATTTTTAAACTTTCTTCATCTTCTTTTCCCTTTCCTCCTTTCATCTACTTTTCTCCTTCCTCCTTTCCTCTCCAAAACGTTTTTTAAGGAGCCAAGGATGAAGGTTTTCAAAAAAACTCCTGGGCTCAGGCAGTCAATGGGGAGGAGAGGTCTTCAGTTCTTAGGATTCTAAGATTTTTGAAACATTTCATGAGTAATTGAAAGTTGTGCATATTTTTTGATCGTTTTATACATGTTACCATTAGAACTTATATGCATTTTCACTAGGTCTTTTGTCAACTAATGTGTCTTAATGTTTTTTTGAACTATTAAGAATTAAAACACAGTTTATCTCTTTCAATATGCCACCCATTCCTAGATTTATTTAAAGAGAAGTGCTTCTGAAACTGCAAAAAAAAAAAATGCAGGTTGTTTTATTAAAGATTAACTATTCCCAGAATATAATTGCTTTTATAGTCTTATTAAGCCAGCACTTGAAAGTATAATATACTCTTTTGTTATAGTTCTATTTCACCTTGATTCAATGGTATGTGACAGAGGTAAAAGAAAGGGATGTGTTTACCAGACCTCTGCAGGAAACTAACCCAATTTGTAAGAATGAGAAAAATAAACTAAAGGAACTAGTTTGTGATAAGGAATTTATCCAGGTAAAGACATAACTAGCATGACTTTTCAGGCTTTGACTTTTGAGTCAAAGACAAGTTTTGAAATATTCTAGTCTGTTGCTAAAGTCTAGCAACTATGCTCTCTTTGCCATGTATTTGTCACTCTCAGGAACCCTGAGATCATAAGACTCTAAGGTTTCTTTAAAAATAAAGGAACTTGAAGAATTCTCTAGTGGCATATGCACCCACAACTCCCATGCCAGTTGAATTATACTGTTGACTAGTTTCATCTTCAACAGCAGTGATGGACAAGTTCCTCTTCGCTGACCCCACTGCCATCTGTCATCCTGGATTCCACCTACAGTGCATTGTATGAGCTACACTGAACAGGTTTCACCCTGGTCAAGGTCACTGCCCAGCCAATCAGAATTGATGGGGTCACCGCAAATATCCAAATTACTTCCAAATGGAGGTGCTGACAGACACTGTTAATGAGCACTGTTTTGTCAGACTCGTTGATGACCTTTGACAACATCCTTTTTCCAGACTGCTAAGATTAGTCATTTTTTAACTCCTCCTGACATTCAGGTGGTATCTGATACTTAAATGCACATTTGAGGGTAATCTGAATCTGTGTTGAAGATGAATTTGCAGAAGTGATAAAACTGATGTTGTTATCCATCTGTTAAGGAAATATTTTATTTTCTTATCTTAAGAAAGATCTAAGCCTGCACCTCTGGGTAACTGCTATGGAGAACCGGATGTGGGATTCACAAAACTATGTGTTTGTAAGTATCATACAATTACAATAGCAGAGCAAATGATCCTACTTCTAAACAGTATCAGGTACCGTACTTTTCCACTTGTGTCCTATGCTTGCCAATGAGGTGCAGAATATGAAAGAGAATAGATCATTCATAGCTGTATGTTGTCATTCTAAAATAATAATATCTGCTTATACTGGTTGGGTATTATGACAAAATTATCAGGTATATTATCAAAGAGACTCTTGAGATCAATGTCTTGCTGTTTTATATTTCTGGTTATCCTCCATGATGAATCAGCCAAATAACAACCCCAAGAAGCTACTTAAAATGATGAGTCATTGGAGTGTATGGGACTGTGCTGGTAGAAACCCTATAAACAGTTAGGCCAATGAGAAGTCTACAGTTCAATAAGGGTAGAAAAGTTTAATGTATCACTTTTTCTTTAACTGAAAAGTTGTTCTACCCAGCAGCTATTTCTGTTCTCTATTTTCAGGTACTAGTACCTGAGGGTGTATTTGTTAATGCTACTCTGTTCAGCACATCTCCTTTACAGCAACTGGATTAATTGTTCACAAACTTATATTATGTGAAGAGAAATCCTATCCCTTTAGCTCTATTTCCTTAGCGCCCAGGGAAATTTTTATGATATTCTGTTTAATTGATTAGATTTTATTTCCATTCCTAAATAGACCCTTACTATCTGTGGCCTCTGGCAGGATTCTATTGATCACCTTTCTTCCACCTGAAATCTCAAAGGCTGCCTTACAACTAATTTACACCTTCCAGTAAAAGTACTTTAGAAATCTAGGAATTTGCTCAGAATATCCATGTTACAAAATACTGCCTAATATTAAAAAAAGAAAAAAAAACTACAGGTGGTCATCACAGAGATTTACTCTATCAGTATTCTTATTTTTAATTAACAAGTCACACATGTGCTGTCTTTTTTCCTTCAAAAATCATTTTAATGGAGACAATTTTTATGCCACCCTCCATTTGCAATTCAACACCTATTTTAAAAAATATTTTACTACAAATATAAAGGATCAAAGATATTTAGAACAGTCTTACAATCTAATGTCTGGGAAACAAATCCAAAATTAAGTACGAGACAAAGATAAATGAAATAGAAGCCTTAGTATATATATTCAGTGTTCTAGAAGATGATAGAATCCTCAACATTCTTCCTCTGTCATTTTTCTTGGATTACATCATTTTTCCTGTAGCTTCAACTATCTCTTTGTGGAGAGTCTCTGGATGGTTCTCTGAAGGCCAATTGTGTGAATTCCTAGTTTTGAAATCAATGACCTCTTGTTGGGTAGCCTGAACTTGACCATGATGGTACTTTTGTATTTATACCATAAAAACGGGGAGCTGCTACACATCCAGGCTTCTTTGCCCCTCACCCTTCTTCTGGAAAGCCAGTGGTTTAACTATTACCAGCTCACCACCAGCCTTAACCCTATCCTAATTCAATTCAGGGTAAATCTCACTAAAAATAATTTTCTTTTTCCTTCGTCTTTAAAATAAGAATACCAAAAAGTCCTTTTAATTTAATGAGTAATTGCTATAAGAAGCAAACAAAATTAGGTTTCCTTGATAATTCATCTCCATGTATCACTCTACAAAAGATACATAATTGTACACCAAGGCAAATTACATATTCTTAGAGCCTGCCTCACCTGTCCTGATTTAAGACTGCTTCTGTTTGCAGAGAAGAGAAACACTGGTTTCACTGTGAAGGATGAGGAAAAAGAAGCAAGAAATTATTTCTCTCTTCTGTCTTTCCAAAATCTACCTTCATCCTCTCAATCATAAATTATAGAAGTAAGACAGAGCATTGTCACTCAAAATGTGGCCTGCAGACCAGCAGTCTGGGCATCTCCTAAGAGATACTTAAAAAATGCAGGGTCTCCACATCAACCCCAGATGTTTGGAATGAGAATCTACCTTTTAACAAGGCTCAGAGATGATTCATGGACATTCAAGTTTGAGAAGTGCTGGATTTGAGAAGAAAAATGCAAGAGGTGACTAGGAGAAGGAAGGGACTTGGGAGGAGAGTAGAAGATGTTGGGTGAGCGCAGAGGTACATCCATTCAGTTATCTGGCTCTAACATGCTGGCTTCTCTACAAAGAGGAGGCACAACAGAGGACACAATGCAGCTCATTTATTTAAATGAGTTTTTATAGATGACTTTTCTATCCTCTTCACCTGCGGCTGGTTGTCTCCTAGCACCAGTTACAAAAGATAGTGATACTGACAAGATAATTCTAAACTACTGCTAAGAAATTTAGAGAAAGTTTTTACTGTGACCCTGAGGATGAAGCTCTTCATTTCTTCACCAAGTTGAAAATGTGGCTTGAGGAAAAATATTTCTACTTTCATTTTGGCCCTGTTTGCCCTGAGGTCATGTGTAGCTGAGCACAGCCAAATGAGACTGACCAAGAAAATCTGGTATAGTTAGACAGGGCAGTTGAACAACAGCCAGGCCGTGAAATAGAGTTCCAGAAATTCAAGCTCTTACTTAGCTGATGCTGACAGCTGAAAAGAATAGTTGTTTTTTTTTTGTTTTTTTTGCTCTCTCATGCACTTTTCTGCATTATGCAAATCATATCTCTAGGTCACTTATGTTGACCTGGCATTGTTACAAAATGTGTGACCTCTTCAAGTTTTGTCTGTAGAATGGTGGTATGGGACAGCTCTTGGGACCACGTTGGTCTTTCCACCTGTCCTCACATCTTTCACCCCAGAATATTCTGCTCTGTAAGAGCTATCTAACTAAAAACGCTTTGTTCTCTGGCTCCAGCTGTTTCAGAGAACCCTGGCAATATGCTGCCTTTTTTTTTTTTTTTTTTTTTTTTAATTCTTAAGTCCTTGTCAAATTTGTTAGAATTTGTCAAATTTGTCAGAAAGATTTTTCTCAACTAAAATGTGCACAGGCATTGTGAATATGTGTCCAGGTGGGTGTTGATTTTAACTGAGTCTTAAGCATTGCTTTTTTCTTGTGATAAAGGTCATGTCCCGAGGCATTCCTGTTGTGGTCTCATGCTGGTTAGTAAATACTCGACGTTGTATGACCAAATCATTCCCTGAAAAGGCAAACATCTACAAATAGAAAGACAGTGCTAGAAGTTCTCCTTTACATGTTATGCTAATGTTTTCTACCAAAAATTATTATCAACATTAAAGATCACTTGAATCTCAGAGCAACTGTAGATGGCACTTTATAATACAGCATCATAACTTAGAATATTCTACTCTTTTATTCATTTCACATTTCTATGTATTATTCATCAGTTTCCTCATCTGCTAAAGGCAGATAATAGTACCTATTCCTAGGTTTGAACATGAAAATTAAACAAGGTAATCCATAAAACCACAGTTCCTGGCAATTAGGGAGTAAGTATCCCATTAATGTAAGCTTTCTTGTCATATTTTTACTTCTTTTAAAAAATCTTCAAACCACAATGTTGGCAATGTTCACATTGCATTCAATGATTGTTTAGCATCTGAATATCAATCAAGTTGTTTCTATGTGTTTTGACATGTATATGTAATAACAGCCTAATTTCAGCATGCCAGCTGTATTACTAAAAAAAAATAATAAACCCTCTTTATTGATGTCTATTGTTATAGCTTATTTCTAACTTGGTCTTGACGTCTCCCTCTTAAAACTGGCCATAACCGAGATAGACACACTTTGGGAGAGCTCTGACTAAAGAAAAGTTAGGCTCAGACTGAGGTGTGTGGGTTAGGCAAGACGGAATGAGAAAGTAAAACCAAATGCATGAAACATAAGAAATGTCTTACTCACCGGTCTCAGAGAGGTTAGGGGTGCCAACGGGAGGCTGACGGAAGTCTGGAGGTGGCAGGGAGCTCAACCAACAAGCGAGGAGTGAGAGAGCTGGAAAGCCACGGAGAGGGTCTGCGGAACTATGGGTTTGTTAAGGTCCAAGGAGGCTATCCTTTAGGCTTTTCTGCGTGGGGTGTTGATTGGCTAGTTTAAAGACAAATGTTTGCAAAGGGTGATCTTATTTACAAGATTCTGGTGTTAACCATTAGGTTTATCACGGGCAGCAGCTGTGGTGTACGCTAGTTTTTTTTCAGTGATTACAATGAGGAACAAGTGGCTATTTGCAAGCAAACACATGGGGAGAGGATTTTTACAATGCAAAGGTGACAGGGTACAGTTGCATTTCAAACAACTTAAGTCAGGCCTAAAAATGGATGCCAAGGCAGCAACTATATTAAACAATTTCATCATTCTCAGCAAACTGACACAAGAAGAGAAAGACAAATACCGCATATTCTCACTCATAGGCGGGTGAGAAAAATGAGAACACATGGACACAGGGAGGGGGTCTACTACACACTGGGGTCTATTGGGGGGAAGGGGAGAGGGACAGTGGTGGGGGGCAGGGGAGGGATAGCCTGGGGATAAATGCCAAGTGTGGGTGAAGGGGAGGAAGGCAGCAAAGCACACTGCCATGTGTGTACCTATGCAACTATCTTGCACACTCTGCACATGTACCCCGAAACCTATCATGCAATAAAAATTTAAAAAATTAAAAAAAAACAAAAAACAATTTTATGAAAGTTATTGTTCCACTGCTCTAACCTAACTGTATATCTCACTTCAGATTCCTTTGAGAAGCAGCCAGGGCATCAATCAATTAATCAGGTAAATACTTGCCTCTCATCTCCTTCTTCTTAAAAATATCTAAATTCTCAAGTCATCTACATTGACCAACTCATCTCAAAAACTAACAGAAGGTGTTAATTTCTTTATTTGTTGCATTCAAATGCATATATATCTGCCTTGATCTCTGCTCCTCCCAAACTTCAAATCTTGGAATCAATCTGTGGATTTTTTTTTTTTACATTATTCATATGTTTCCACCCCCAAGCCTATGGAAAAATCCTTCTTCTGCCACATTAACCTTTCAGAATTCTATACTACGCAGTCCATTCCAAGCTCCTCCTATAGCAGAAGCCTCCCCTGATTACTACACTGGTCTCCATTCTCTGAAGTTCTGACCACTTGGTGGCATACGACAAAAAGCAGACGTGTTTTTTCCAATCTTAGATAAGCAGCTTGCTAGCTGCAGAAAGTCTGAGCTTATTTTCCTATCTGTAAAATTCATAGCAATGTCTACCAAATATCACTGTGGAAACAGATGTAATAATGAATGAATAGGACTGAAATAACACACTAATACAACAAAGTAGATTTTTCATCGTGTTCTCTTGTGGACGCTGTGATACAGACTAAACTTTTTTTTAAACCGTTGTTGAAGTGTCACCTTGTATTATTAAGTACTTTATATTTTCCTTAGCTTCCTTTTGGAGAATAGATATGGTGTTACTCATTTCTTATATGGGAGTACATGGTATAATTTTATTTGCTTGCCTGATAAGTCTTAGTGAGTGTTCTACTTAATGACAATTCTATAGCTGTTCAAAGCGATAACTATGCATTTCCTAAATCTGTATTAGAGTATATAACACTGACGATGCCTGATTAGAGTATATAATACTGATGTATCTATTCATTATATAATAGAGACTAGAGGAATTCACTATATACTATCAAAAAGGGAAGGCCCCAAACCAATTCCATGCAGGCTTATTGAGCAATTAAGCACCTGTTTTGGGGCTGACACTGTTCTAGATATAAGGCATAAAAGGTGATTGAGATATGAAGTTTATACTCTACCTGTGCTTAAAAAAAGGAAGAAAGTATTTCAGGGCAGCCTGAAAAGGGCTTTTGTGGTTTGACCTATTGAAAATGAAAAACCAGTGCTGACAATCTCAGAACACATTAATCACGCCCCCTGCTGTTCATTGGCTATACATATTTTTGTCTCCACCCAAGCTCACGGTTTTGGTGGTGGCTATGGTAGGGACAGTGGAGTTTAACTCTTTAAGGAGAGGTAAAAACATAAATCAGCCCTTCCTCCTTTTTCCTGTTTACCAAATTCATCTTCCATAAGTATTTTTATTCAAAAATATCCATACTTACTCCATTCCTGAGAAGGAAACTCAATATATCCCCATTTTCGAAGCCTCAATGCCAGCTTCTGATGAAGCCATCTCAAGAGAGTCCAGAAATCACCTTTTTAGTAACAGTCTTCCTTATTTCACTTGGCAGAGGAAAGCAGTTATTTGCAGTGTGGGGGGTTCCATCGTGAGGACTTGGAACACCCCTGGAATCACTTCTTTAATGCTGACCCCAGTACCCCAATTTAAGATTAGCAAACTCAATAGTGAATTTCACTCTTCTGAAAAAGGATATTTTACCACAAACTCCATTCTCTAAGCTTTCCTTGTTCACTTAGACAGCTTGTTTCTAAATACAGGATAAAAGTGCCATTATTTCTCCAATAAATAAAATCAGGATTAAGTAACAGCGTCATTAAGGCAGCTGGTCTTTGCAAATAGTTGGTGTTAATCATATGGCATTGTATCCTTGGTAAGGTTATTTACTGTGGACTCTCATCCATAAAAGCAGTTTGCAACCTCTGTTGTTTAGTGCCGCTGCCCATGTGACCAGCCTGGCTTAATCTTAAAGCATCCATGCAGCATGGTCTTTGACCACTCTTCTATTTTCATCTGTGGTTGTTTGGGTTCTCAATATTGAAACCTATGCCATTTCTTCTTCTGGACATTACTGGGTAATAAATCTCTTGTTCTGACAGTTTCTGCATATTGTATAACAGCTCCAGCACCACCTCTAAGGCTCTCTTCCGGCCTCTGTTTGACCTTTTTGGTGTTCTTCTTTCCTTCTATACCACACTACTCCTCCAATCCATTCTTGCCCTAGGAGGATAAATACTGTCTTATAACACTCCTTCCACTTATTTCAGAAATGCACTCCAGGAGGGAGCTATTGCATATTGTTTATACTTCTGTGCGAATGAAAATCAATACTTAAGTCTACTAGACTTTAAGTCAAAAAGAAAGTCTACACTTAAAAAAATATGTTTTGGACTGGTAGTTGATCTTCCTATTTTCTTTATTTCCATTCTTCCTTTCAAAAGGCCTCTAAAATACAGACAGAAATATGTTATGTTGGATGTAAATCGCTCATGTCACATCATTGGCCTCCAGTTGTTTTTATAATCCTTAGAATCAAACCTGAACTTCTCACCACGGTCATCAGGAGCCAAGGGACTTGGTTTCTTTACCTTTTGGATCCCACCTCCTCCTTTTCCTTTGCTGTCTCACTTAGATCCAGCCACCACATGTTTTCTTTTCTTTCCCTCACATTGCCAGAATTGTTTTTACCCTGGAGCCTTTTACTGGCTTGTCCCTTTGTCTGGAATTCCCTCTTTCCTAATTTTTGCATGACTCCTTTACTGGATTTAATTTTCTTCATAGCACTTTTCTGAACCTAATTTATTACATAATTATTTACTTGATTCTGTTAAATTAAAGAAAAAATACAATTGATAACTTTCAGAAAGCAAAAAAAGAATACTTTATTTCTCATGAAGGATTACAGCCTGCAGGGTGGCCATTCTGAAAGGGCAGGAAGGATAACTTCCAGCCGGAAGTCAGAATCAGATATTTTCATGGAGGGGCAAAGGGAACAGGAATTTATGCCAAGTAGCTAGTTTCAGAAGACTGAAACCAGACCCTTACATTTTACCATATACAAAAATCAACTCAAGATGGATTAAAGACTTAAATGTAAAACCTAAAACTACAAAAATCCCAGAGGAAAATCTAGGAAATACCATTCTGGACATTGGCTCAGTCAAAGGCTTCATGATGAAGACTCCAGAAGCAACTGCAACAAAAACAAAAATTGACAAGTGGAACTTAATTAAACTAAAGAACTTCTGCACAGCAGAGAAAACTACCAACAGCAGAAACAGACAATCTACAGAATAGGAGAAACTGTTTGCAAACTATGCATCCAACAAAGGTCAAATAGCCATAATCTATAAGGAACTCAGGCAAATCAACAATCAAATGCCAAACAACCCCATTTAAAAATGGGCAAAGGATGTGAACAGTCACTTCTCCAAGGAATACATACATGTGGCTAATAAGCATATAAAACAAAATGCTCAGCGTGACTAATCATTAGGGAAATGCAAATCAAAAACACAATGAGATACCTTCTCACACCAGTCAGAATGGCAATTATTAAAAATTCAGAAAACAACAGATGCTGGGGAGGTTGTGGAGAAAAGGGAATGCTTATCCACTGTTGGTGGGAATGTAAGTTAGTTCAGTCCTTGTGAAAGTGATTTGGAGATTTCTCAAAGAACCTACAACAGAACTACCATTCAGCCTGCAATCCCTTACTGGTTATATACCCAAAGGAAAATAAACTATTCTACCAAAAAGACACATGTACTTATATGTTCATTGCAGTACTATTCACAATAGCAAAGACATGAAATCAACCTAGATGCCCATCGATGGTGGACTGGATAAAAAAAGTGGTTACATAACACCACGGAATACAATGCAGCTGTGAAAAAAGAGATCATGGCTTTTGTAGCAACATGGATGGAGCTGGAAGTCATTACCTTAAGTGAATTAATGCAGGAACAGAAAACCAAATCATGTTCTTATAAGTGGGACCTAAACATTGAGTAAATATAGACCCAAATAAAGGAACACTAGACACTGGGGCCTACTTGAGCGGGGAAGGTAGAAGGAGGGTAAGGATTGAAAAATGACCTATAGGGTACTATACTTGTGACTTGGGTATGAAAATTATCTGTACAGCAAATCTCCACAGCACACAATTTGGTCATATAACACATCTGCACTTGTACCCCCCTAAATAACAGTTGGAAAGAAAAAAAGGAATGTATGCCAAGTAAGGTGGCCGAATATACATATTCAATAAGCCATGGAAGGAGCCACAAATACAGGAAGGAGAAAGGAGCGCATGTGCAATTGAGCTTCCTGCTCCCCCATGTTCATAAAAAATGGTGATGTAAGGGTGGAATTTTTGGCCCTCTGACATCAAAGTATGAAGCAGAGGACACAAAATCCCTTACTGTGCATGCTCTGTTGACCCACCAGAACCACGCTGTGACTGTGGCCTCTTAGGCAAAACAAAAGAGAGGCAGAATCAGGTAGTTGGTTGATTATCAAGGGTGTAGTCATTTACAAGGGTTGGCTGCTGTTTAGGCCTTAGGGAAGAAAGGCTAATCGTAGTTAGTGAGGGAGGGGCCTACACCCCCATCCCATCACGACTGAGCATTTCATTTTCAAGGTTACTCTGGGGTCCCCTAGGTCAAGAGATGGTCTGTTTAGTCAGTTGCAGGGTTTAGAATTTTATTTTTATTTCTCATTTCTTTATTTTCTTCTCCTCTAGAAAGGAGGCCTCACAACAGTAGGGACTTCACTTTGTTCCCTGCTCTGACCTCAGTGACTGAAATACTGCCAGGAGCATAGGAAATGCTAAATGAATATCTGATGAAATCATGAATAAATGGTATTTCCAAAATCAGAGGCATGGTAATAAACACACCCAACATTTATCTGATATTCATGTTATGTCAGGAAAGTTTTAAGCACTTTTACATGGATTATCTCAATTAATCTTGACAGTAGTCCCATGAGATTGATATTGTGATAATGATCTCAGGCTTGTAAAACTAGGAAGTACTAAGAAAGCAACCAAAGCAAGGTGTTCTGACTTCATGGCCTGAGCTGGATGTTACCTAGAGTCCTAGAAATCCTATTTCAAAGGCTGCTGAAATAGAATTTGTCCAAATGATCTGACTTTCCTAATGGATGTTTCTGAGGGGGCTCCTGATAATGAAGTATGGAAGATGCATAAAGTTTGTAGCCAGACTCTTTGTTTTTCACGTTTTTGGCCTTTAGGAAGTTGTTAAACTCTGGGAACGTCTCCAAATGCTTCCAACCCTCATTTGTAAAATAGATTAAGAGCATATGCTTCAGAAGATCCTGTGAAGGAAGATATTATGTATAGCATGCGTTTTTACATAGAAATGCTCAGTAATGGCTATCTTTGACGAGAATGATGGTGGCATTTGTGATGGTGCCGTGACTGCTGCAGATGAGAGGTGCACAGCACAGTGGCTAGCATTTCTACCAGTATGACTTCGACATGCTTGATCATGCCTGAGGAGTGGCCAGGATAGAACTGACAGGAGTCCATGGTATAGGGTATCGAGGAGTCTTAGGAGAAGCCAGGCTCCTAATGTGTTGGATGACAGCTGACATCCTGGATGAATAAGTCTAAGCTCCAGGTAGTCACTCCAAGGTTCCTAGGCAGATGGAGAAGGAATTCAGCTTGTGGAAGGAGTGAGTCAAGGGCCTGATTTTGGTTTGGAAAAAAAAAAAAAAAGTAAGACCCCCAAGGTTCATGTCGTGATAACAATGATCAGATCATCTGCCTGCCAGTGCCAGGGGGATAAGGAAATAGGAGCAATAATAAAGATAGCAAATGGTCACGGGAACTTCTAGATGAGCTGAGGGGTTTTGTAAAGCATTAAACTCATAATAATATCTTAATCATGTGGCAGGAATGTTGGCAACATTTATAAATATAATTTTACCCTCACAACAACCATATGAAGGGAATAATATTATTATCCAATTTTTCAGTTTAGGACCCCAGCCTCAGCAAGTGGCTGCTGGGAGTCTGTATAAGTAGAAGAAAGAAAGGATTACCTTGGAAAAACCAAGGAGATGGCCTCATTGAGCCAGAGAACCCAACAAAGGCAAAGCTGGAGATATTGGTACAAGTATTGAGAAGAATGATGATGATATTCAAATATTTCCTTTGAATAAATTATAAGAGAAACCAATCATATTGTTAGTTCAATGATTAAAATAAAATAACATTTGATGATGATGCTGTGAGATATAGCCTTCAAAAGTTATTTCAGTATTTGAACCACTGTTTTGTTTGTTTGTTTTTGTTTCTGAGATGGAGTCTTGCTCTGTTACCCAGGCTAGAGTGCAGTGGCACGATCACAGCTAACTGTGACCTCTACCTCACAGCTTCAAGTGATTCTCCTGCCTCAGCCTCCCAAGTAGCTGGGATTATAGGTGCCTGCCACGGCACCTGGCTAATTCTTGTATTTATTTATTTATTTTTAGTAGAGATGGGGTTTCACCATATTGTCCAGGCTGGTCTCGAACTCCTGATCTCATGATCCAACTGCCTCAGCTTCCCAAAGTGCTGGGATTACAGGAGTGAGCCACTGAGCCTGGCCCACATTCTTAAATAAAAATTAAATATATATATTTTCATTGCATGTATGTGTGATAGTAATCAATAAAAGACCTTAAAAATATAAGGTTTTCTGTATCAGGATAAAAATTTTTTGAAGCAAGTAGAATAAAAATGTGAATACGAAGAAACAGAAATAATATAAAATTTCTGGCTGCTAAAAATGGTTAAAATTGGACTTTTTTATTTTAAAATATGATGTTGGGTACAAAATTCCTGTAATATTTTGATTTCATTTTGGTCATTTAAAAAGAGATGTAACTATGTTATTTTAAAAGTTTGAAATTGACTTTATACTGAAAGTTATATGCTTTTCAACTACTTAAACATATAATAAGAAAGTTTTTAATTTAAACATGATTTAGTGGCTACCTAACTTTTTAAAATTCTCTTTGAAGTACTTGAGTGACAAAGTCTGAAATCTACTGCTAAAGCTCATGGGTGATATTTAATGGATAATCCTTGCTCCAGAGAACCAAGGCAATGAAAGTGAGATGGTAGAGGTGGATGGTAAGCGTACAGGGATATGTGGGTTCTATGTTTCTACCTCACTTCTGGGTTTGTGTCCTGGGTAGGTACATTGAAGAGGCTCAAATTGTCTCCCAGAAATTGTGGAGGAATAGCAGAAGAATTCCTATTCCTCTAGAGCCTGTTTGGACATACTGGAAAGCTCACTTGCCCTGAACAGACTTTGCACCAGGAACAAAAGACAGCATAGAAGACCTTCGTGAACTGGTGGTGAAGTTAAATAGAAAAACTGATGTTATCATAGATGCCAGTATAGATAAATGACATGAAACATCAATCGAACTATGTAGATGCAATCTGATTAAAAAGAGACAAATGCTCAAATGAAGAAAATGGTTTTGCTCTCCTGATTGAAAAATAATAGCATATGCTGGAAGAACTCCACACACATTATTTTATTCTCACAACGTAACTACTACATGGGGTAGATATTGTTATAATTCCAATTTTAGAGTAAGTGACAATTCATCAAGAGGGATTAAATAACTTTTCCAGGTTATATCATTTATAAGTGGAGAAGCTGGAATGGGATCCTGAAGCAGAAATTGAGGCTCATTTTGGAATAATGAATACATTGAATATGGCTCGGTGTGAATTTGGGGGTATGTAATCTATACATACACATACACATGTGTACATAAAAACAGCACTGGGATCCTGCTGAACGTGCCAGGCTGGTGTGGCTTGGGTAGCATCTCCATTTTATTGTTTTCTGTGGTCTGATTTTCCTATCATGACACAAGCTGATTGTCAATATAGAACCACAGCTTGCAACAATTCCAGTTCACATCAACTCAAAATAAGGTAATTTACAGGTCTAATTTCTCTGTTAGATTATTCATGATTTGTCAGAGAAGTGAAGATGAGTATGCTTTATCCCCAGAATCAGTAATAAAGAAAAAAAATGAAAACATATAACTTATTTCTCTTCTTTTGAGAAGTCCTAAGAAACTGAGAAATTCTATCTTATGAGCCAAGGATAATTTGTATATTGAAAAATATCCAGAGAAACAACAGGAATAACTTTTTTCATAATTATTCTTCTATCATATATTCATTTTACCTTGCAAAAATAATTATGTTTATGATCTCAGAAAATATTTGGGTGACTTTTCTGTGAATATTCAGAGGAAAAAAAAACCACTAAAGGAATAGAACTTCACCCAGGTTTTGCACTTGAGGTTGAGAGGTAACCTCACATAAACAGTTTTACTGTGTTTGTTATAACGTCATCCTTTAATAGCACTTTCTGTAAGTAACACTCAAGCATGGCAACATAATAGCCCTGAGAAATACACAATTTAAGCTATGTGGAAAGTAGTATTTTATGAGGTGAATAGACAAATACATTAGAGTCCTAAGAATGAAGATGGCATTTAAAAAAAAAAATCTTGCAGCTAGTTCTTTCAACTCTCAATACCTGTTTACTATGAAGGTAACATTGCTACGAAATCATAAAAATTAAAATGTATACCAGAGGTCCCTTCAGAAAAAACAACTTATTGACAATGGATTTCACCAACTGGCAGGCATGCCAGTACAATTTGTTGTGGTTTGTTTTAATTTTGCAGAGGGGCCTGCCTTCTGGTGCAAAAGGTGGTTGGTTGAAAGGATAGTAGGATAAACACTTAAGAAAAAAAATTCCACAGTAATCTACAGCTTTGTCATCATGCATGGAATTCAATAAAATTCTTGATGTCTCTGGTTAAATAAACATTTTTTCTTACTCAGTCTGCTTATTTTTTTGTCTAGACTAAAGCTTTTTAACAGGCTGCAAAACAAGTTGAATGTTTCTCTTGACTTTAGCTAGCGGAATACTTGCAGGAAACAGTCATCGTTTTCTTAAAAATTTTTCATTTAGGTAAAAGACATAAATCATCAGCAGTACATTAAAATTATAAGAAACACATCAAACATTTTAAAACTAAGGTTAAGTTGAACTATAAGCAAGGGAGGTAATGAGAAATACTGAAGCAATTAGGGAATAGTGCAGAATCATTAAGTCAGAAGATCAGTTAAGACAACCTTTAATTTTTGTGGTTTCCTTTTTTTCACTGAAATTAAAGATTGAAAGCCCAGAGGTAGAAGAAAGCTGTAATAGGTCTGCCATTCAAACATATTAACTGTACTATGAGTAGATATCTGTGGCTTCTTTCCTCTAATTTATTAAAGGCTCATTTTTCCTGGTAAGTTGTTACCTGACCCAATGACTGCAGTTTCCCTACCTAGATCATTGATATTTAACTTGACATAGAACATAACTGAAACATTCCTTCCTGTTCTAGCAAAATGATGCCTTCTAAATAAGGCAATGTTAAGACATTTATTGAATACTTACTATGTAAAATGTTGGGCCCTAATGCTTTACTGGTATAAACTTGTATAGAAAAGGAAGGCAGAGAGAATTTTAAAACCTTCCAAGAATAAGACAGTTAGCTTGGATTCAAATTCAAGCAATCTGGCTCCAGACCATGCATCCCTAAACTATATTTTTTCCAGTGTAGACACAACATACTCTGAATAAATATCAATAGATGTAAATGGATGTACAATATTAGGGAAAAAACAAATATGTATTTGTTTGGAAGTATACACAGAAAAGTGATGATATTGGATGTCTTTTGGGTTGGAACTCGAATAAATGAGGGCTCTTGGTACTGAGAGAGCTTTACATGTGCATCTTTCTGAAATTCAAATTTTGAAATACGTAGATGTATTAACTTCACAAAAATGGATAAAGAAATCTTTAAAACTCATATGAATTCAGTGGATTCCGTCATGTTACCAAGTAAGTTGACTCTACATTAAAAATAAAAGCTGGAAACATCCTTGGGGAATTCAGCATGTTTTATTTTGCCAAGCCAATGATTTCATCAATATCCCATTAAACTTTAGTGTGACAACTACATTTAGTTTGTTTTCTTACACAGAGTGAACATTCACCATTATGACAGTTTCGTCATGCTAAAATCTATTCATAAATGTACACTTTGGAAAAAGAGTGTATTTCTAGAACATTTTATGTACAATACAAATGGAAAAGATATTAAGTCAGAGAACTGTCAAACTACACAAAATAAAACCAATCAACCACCAACAGTGTACATTAAGAGCATTTTTGAAAAAAATTTTCTTTTACATTCAGCAGAGTTATGTTCATGAAGAATTTCTACATTTTAAAAAGTAATAAAAGTATACACAATTTAATTATTGTGAAAATAGAATTAAATAGCACAAATATAGTATAAATCTAAATACCCATATTGTCTATCAGTTTGGGCTTATGTGAAACAAAGGGAACTGTGACTCTAAAACAATTTTACTTTTAACTTTGGACACAGGATAGATTGGCCATAAACACAGAAGATGGTTTTGGCTTTACATTGACACATTTCCATGTAGAGGAGAAATGAAGTTTAATTATACCTTTTAATTGGGCAAACCATTATAATAAACTACTTTGGAAATTACTTTAAAGTTATACATATTTGGAACAACACAGTTTTTTTTAAAAAAATGAAGTTTGGTGTTAGGTTATACGTTTTAACTATTTTTGCCATACTGAGGCCTCCTCATATATTATCATGTTTTACCACAATTTAAATAATGAAGTATTCTGATATTCTGATTAATGATCACATTCATTTTGACAATTTAGTTTTTGAACTTTTATACTATATAACTTAAAAAGGCCATAATCTACTTTAATTACCTTCATAGATTATTAAGTATAAATTAAATTTTTATACAATATTTGGATTAGGTAGGTGGTACAATATCTGTTTTCACCTAGAAGCATGAAAAAGTCTTAAAAAGTAAATAAAAAAGTAAAATCAGTGTTTTAAAAATATATATGAGAACATGAATAATTTTTTCACATTTTTTCATCTAATTTTCATTTGGAGAAAATAAATTTATTATGAAATTATTCTAATAAAATTATTCAAACATACAATTAGGAGATAATTATTTTGTTCATCACAAAACTTACTACATTTACACTTAGAGACCAGTGAACATATGTACCATTACCTTTGGAAAGAATGTCTCCTCATATTGTTTTTTTACTTTCTAGACATAACCAGCATCTTGCCATCACAATGAAAAGATCATAAATTATACAGTGTTGACTTAAATATTAGCATGATATCTGAGACTGTTTTTAATAAAAGGGAGAATAAATCATTGAATTTGAGTACTGAAGTTGAAAACTAGTCACATTTGTTGTAAATTCCTCTTTAAAAAGTAGTCGTTTCTACTTTGATTTTTTCTTTTCCTTGATTTCACCCCTCATATAGAAGTTTGATACTTCAAAATGTTTTTCTTCTTATATTATTTAATTTGTCACACAGACTAGGAAATAAGAGGAACATAATAACTGAATAGTGCAAGCTTAGGTTCTTTGAGTCTAAAATAAATTAAATGTCTTTCAAAAAAAAAAAGGTAGTGCTTTTGTTTGGAAGGTGATAACATAAGAAAACCAAACTGCTTCACTGATCTAACTTCCATCAAATATCTTCATGGGGTAGGTTATTGATTTTTATCTTCCCGAATAAGGAAACAAAGGTCAATAACAGATACCAGTAACAGATCGTTTTTACAATCTTAAAAAAAACACACACACATTTCACTGGAACCATATAAATTCATCATTTTCTCTCTATGAATCACTCATGTTTTTATACAACTTTTAGAAGCCTTCTTCCTTTTCTTTTCTTTTCTTTTCTATTTCTTTTGATAGCCATTCTACCATATGCATTTATGACTTTTACTATGTAAAAGGTGTGAATTTGGAACTTGTCTTCATATATAAAATCATTGACAATTAGAAATCTAAAGCCCCAAAGCAGGAAAGGAGTACCACAGGGATATGGCCCTCATTCAGTTGAGGGGTGCAACATTTTAGTTTTGTAGCCACCATATCAATTTTGAAGAAAAGGTGAATAAAGATATAAATAAAATCTGGGTTAAGTTAAATATTTATATGCACCATGAGGACCATGACATGTCTAGTGCTAGTCACTATCATACAAGAAAATGCATGCTCATTTCAGTTCATGTAAAACTCACTTTAGGAGAGACTAATCACCTTTTTCACTAATTCCCATCATTAAAGCACAAGATTCTTTGCTCAAAATTTGATCATTGAAGAGTGAGCATTTGTTTATAGACGCATAAAACCCACATAAGAAAATATTATGACTCTGGCAACTGATTCCTCCTGTTTCTACTTTTCCGGCTATTGATGAGAGCCTTTAACTTGCCATAGTCCCCTCTCATTTTCTGTGATTCATCCCCCTGCTGATGTTGCTGCCGAGTGTCTTTGCAGTACTGGTTAATCATCTGCATTTCTGAGTGGCTGAATGCTCCCATGATGTCCTTTGGGTGGAAGGGTAAAGCCCTCACAGAGCTGGCCCAAGTCCATGGGGACCATTTGTCTGACACAACAGCCACCATTTCTGAATCTAAAACTTTGAAGTTGATCTTGGCTACGGTCTGCTTGAAACTATTTTCTGTAGCAATGCAGTGATAAAGTCCTTGGTCAGAACCCTGAACAGAGCGGATCAGGAGTCCCTGTGAAGTGGCTATCATTCGTTCATTCAGCTTAACCTAAAAGAAAGAGACATTAAAGTTACTGAAACTGAATATTATATTTCCTTAGATTATGACCAACATATACAGTATAGTCTCAACTTTCACAGATTTGGGGGAAAAGTATTGATTACCGCTTAACATCCTTCTCAGCAGACACAAAATTTTGGTCAGTTTCACGGCCTGTTTTTAAAAAAAACACATGGGAAATCTTATCACATTGTCACAGGAGTATTGAATCGAATAAAGAGAGGGTGAAGATATTATCCACATTGTCAAAAATAGCTTAAAGTGCTTTACCCTGGCTAGAAGTTTCTCCATATATGAGCACAAAATTGTGGTTGCCTTTGAAATTGGAATCACAGTCAAACTCATAGATGCTTTAAAATATCTATTCCATCCTGGTGTTCTAGCCTTCACTAGCAAAAACATGAAGCCACAATTAAAAGGTGAATGTTATCTTTCTGTTTCAATGAATTAATGTTCTTCTAAATAAAAAATACATAAGCAGAGGCAGAACATTTTCAAGGGCGTTTTCCAATTATCCCACAATAAACAATGTCTAAAAATTAGCTGGAATGTCATCATCCTTTAAGTCCTCTATGTGGTTTTACTTTACAAGGAAAGGTAATAAAAAGCTATGAATTAATATTTAATTACTTTATAGGCTTTACTGGAAAAAAAAAAAAGACTGTCTACTGGGTATCAGCTAAATGCCTGAAACCTTCCTTACGGTTCCACCTATAGCATTGCCAACGAATAGATAAAAACCTAATTGGTAAGAAGTTCTTTGACATGTATACTCTAGAATACTCTTTCATTGAAGAAACAAGAAATTTGACCAAAATCAAAATTAGATAATGCATGTTATATGTTTTCCTAAATGATAAAGTTCTGTGCAAACAGACAAGACATTACTCATAATATCTAAATCAAAGATCAATTGGTTTGTGCACAAAAAGGCACAAAAAGGCAAGTAGAGTACTAAAAGACAGATAATAGGACAGAACTAGAAAAGAGAGAATCACTTGAAGGAAGGAAACAAAATTTTGACATTAATTAAATTTACTAAGTTTAAGTATTCCTCAAAAACAAATAATGTACAAATACATTCAGAAACTAAAGAAAAAAATTTACCCTATTTGTGCAAAATTGGGAAAATATTTTGAGTCCAGTATGGTAAACCCATTAAACATGTATATAATATTTGGCACAATTTTATTTTAGGAATTTATCTAGAATATATACTCTCCCATGTGTGCAGGTATTTTTGATAAAGGGAAAACAAGAAATTACCTAACAAGTAGATGGCTTAAAAAAAAAACACCTCAGGTATATTTATACAGTGGAATACTATGCAGCCAGGAAGTAGGAGGTAGAATCATATGTATTGATATTGAAGTGGGGTCTGTGTGTTTGTGTGGAGGCGAGGAAAACTATAGAACATCTTTGGAGGAATATATAACTCTTGGTAACCTTCCTCTGGGTAGTGGGAATAAGAACTGAATAATTATTATTCCATAAGTATTAGTATTATTCAATAGATATTAAAAGTGGGAATAAGAATTAAAGTGGAGGAGGGCTTTCAGTTTTGACTTTATGCTACTTAGTGTGAACTATTTGCCTTTGCTCTGTGAGCTTTTATCATTTGTCTTACTTAAAAAATGGTTAATATTTACATAGTAATATAAGTGAGAAGCATATGTTTTCTTAAAAGAGAAAGGATTAGGATAAATTTAGTAAAATATTAATAGTTTAAGAATAAGTAAAATTGTACTCTGCTTAAATTCTGAACAAAACAGACTTTCCTATCTGTGTTAAAGTTAATGTTATTGCAATATTAAATTATTACATTCTTATGTCTTTGAGATTGGAAAAAAGTCAAAATGGTAATATTTGAGCCTCCATATTCTTGAGCATTCTGAAATAGAACTTAAGAAATATTATGAAAGAATAAATCCTTAACACATTCCATTTAAAATTTTACTATTAATTTCTATGGCATATACTAAACATATATATATTTTTAAATCATAGAAGTTATATTCACTTGTATATTATTTTACTGAATATTCTACTGAATAAAAGAAAATTACATTATACATATTAGTTGATCCCTGTTTATCATTTATCCAGTTCACACACACACACATACACACACACATTTAATTTAATAATTTTCATTATTAAAGTATTTCTAAAAGTATTGTTAGCATCATAGACTTTGGAAGAATGATGGGGCTCTGATGTACATCTAACTCATCTTTCCCCAACATAATTAAATTAGCTCCTCCAAGTAGTCATCTGCTTATGGTTTCATATTCCAGTAACAAGGGACACACAAATTCCTAAATAGCTCATAACATCTTTGGGTGGAAAAGTCTGAGAGTCAGAAAGTATTTTTGCATATAAAACCAACATTTATTTCAGTAACGCTGATGCAGTATCTGTGTTCTACAGCTTACTGTAGAACAGTAACGTTTCAGTGAATGAATGTTCTTCTAAATAAAAAAGAGGAAATAAAGTGATGCAGAAGGCTCCACTTTCCCCTGGGCTCTATCAGACTTCACGATGCACGAATAGTGGTACATTAGGCCTCCCTAAGGCTACATATACACACATATATTTTTAACTTTTTATTTGTCAGGACAACATGACATCAATATTATGAAATTCATTGTTTACAATATACCACCCTATGTCATTTTACAATGTCTCCCTTATTAAGAAAAAAACCCCAGCTCTTTCCAATCTATGAAAAGTTTCAGTATGTGTCTTTTTATTTGAAAATCTAAAGACTTTTTCCAAATCACTAAATAAAGGCAACAGTCCCATAAACAATGATTCCATATATGACTTAACCAAAGCACAAGAGTTATGAATAATGAAGCAATGGAAACAGATTACCACACAGCAGAGAAACGCTACTTGTCATGAAGGTTATAGTTCAGTGTAGTTTCTTGATGAGGAAAATTGAACTTTTCAGAACAGCCCCCTTTTATCTTGTGAAGCACACAAAGGTGCTGTTGTGTGAAAACTTGGCTTCTGGATTTGCACACATCTTGTTTCTTTTATGAACGCTTCCTCACATCAATACCACTGTCTTATTGCCCAAGCTCTTCTTTCAATCACCATGTTACACAGGTGAGCAGGCAGAGAGAATTTCTAATTAATCCATCAATTCTTAGGACAAAGGATTTTAAGGAAAGTGGCACTTGTCATCCCAAAGACTTAAAAGATGATCATATGCCTTTCCTTGTTCCTTTGATCTGCGCCTCACCGAGGGACGGTGATTTAATGTTCTTTTCGAGGCTCTGATGGATTGCTGCTGTGCTGCTTTACTCACCTCTTTCCTCCTGTCTTTGTCTTTCTGTAGCAGCCACTTGACAGATGCCTGTGGAGACTTGGGGGCACACTCCAGAAAAGTGGTGTTATTTTTTACTCCATACTGGACAATTTCAGCTGCATTTCTGTATGCTAACAGGCAAAAATAAAAGGCAAGAAAGAGAAAGAAAGAATACAACTGAATTTAGAGCACATTCTCCTGTAAAAATGCTATATAAATGTTTATTTTTAAAGAAAACTGTAAACGATGGCAGCCAGCAAAAAGCAGTGGCAATCATTTAACAAACAAAGTAGGATGCATTGTTTACCTGTTTTATTTTTGTAAAGGGAAGGAAAGACTGTGAATCAAAGCAATGTGGATAAGAGAATCAGGGTTATTCAATAATTACTCTCCACTAAGGATTATTCTTAATATTAGTTTGTTAACTTAATGACTACAATATTCCTGCCAGATTTTTTCAGCTTTTCACAGCTGAGCAAACTGAGGCTGTGAGTTATAAGGAAATATACTTTAGTGAATGTGCCAGTCATTACCGAAGCTAGGTTTATCCCATTCCTAAAGTTCATACTCAATGTCCTATAGAGAAAATAGGTAAGCACTGCAAAGGGCAGAAAGTAAGTCTTGGTGGAATGTAGTAGTTGAGAACACTGTCTTTGCAATCAGAGGAATGTAGGGTGAAATCCTGACCTTACCACTACTGGCTATAACCTTAGAAAAGTTACTTGATGTCTCTGTGTTTTAGTTTTACTCATCTCTAAAACATCGATTATAGCATTTTTATAAAGATTTCTCAAAAAAAGTATTAAATTAGGCAAATCATTTTGTATTGCCATGTCGGAGCTTAGACATGTACAGAATCCTCACTAATAAAAGCAGGAATAATAATAGACTCTAGTATGATTTCTTGAGCACTAAGTGAGATAATCACAAAAAAAGCACTGAGCTCAGGTTCTGACCCGAAGTCAGCATCAGTATTTGTCTGATGTTACCTCCACTGCCATTATTCTTACCACGATGACAACTACTACTATTAATGGGAACTGATACACTTTTATAAAATAGCAAATAGAGAAATAGTAACTTGAACCTCAACTAGATGTATGGAGGAAGTAAGCTAATTCTGTCTTAATTTGCTCTTTGCGGTTAGACTAGTTAGTAAAAAGAACATCACTTTTTACTAAAGGAAAGTGCAGATTAAATAGCAGATTCAAAAGGATTAGAAATAGGAGTTTCTCGGCCGGGTGCGGTGGCTCACGCCTGTAATCCCAGCACTTTGGGAGGCCGAGGAGGGTGGATCACAAGGTCAAGAGATCGAGACCAATCCTGGTCAACATGGTGAAACCCCGTCTCTACTAAAAATACAAAAAATTAGCTGAGCATGGTGGTGTGTGCCTGTAATCCCAGCTACTCAGGAGGCTGAGGCAGGAGAATTGCCTGAACCCAGGAGGCGGAGGTTGCGGTGAGCCGAGATCGCGCCATTGCACTCCAGCCTGGGTAACAAGAGCGAAACTCCGTCTCAAAGAATAAAAAAAAAGAAAGAAATAGGAGTCTCACTGTTAATTTTTGATACAGCACATCTGTAGCACCTTGGTGAGTCACAAGGAAGGTCTGCTTGGAAATACTTCTATTAGGTGGGATAGCAGAGGGTAAAGAATTGTAACATGGTAACTCCATGTCGGAATGGCAAGGAAGGAATTAGAATAATTGATGGACACAAGGCAGCATTGTGAACAGGCACTGTAGTACATCCACGTTCATGGCAGAACTATTTACTTAGCCAAAAGATGGAAGAAAACCAAGTGTCCAGTGATAGATGAATGGATAAACAACATGTGTCATACATATATATACATACATATACACACACTATATATATGCACACATGAAAAAATATAATTCAGCCTTAAACATGAGAAAATGGGGACACATATTACAGTATGAATGGCCCTTGAAGGCTTTAGGCTCAGTGAAATAAGCCAGTCACAAAAGGATAAATATTGTATAGTTCCACTTATATACAGTATCTAGAGTAGCTGAATTGATGAGAAATTCATATAAAAGTGGAGTGGTGGTTTCTAAGGGTTGGAGGGAAGAGGGAATGGTTAGGTGGTATTTAATGGGGATAGTTTCAGTTGGGGAAGATGAGAAATAACCAAATATGCTGGCAGTATGTTTCACAACAATGTAAATATACTTAATGCCACAGAACTGTAAAGTTTAAAATGGTTAAAATAGTAAATTTTATGTTATGTACATTTACTGCAGTAAAAAAGTGCTGCTCTAAGGGTTCTTCAGTGGTAAATCTTTAAAAGCAAAGTAACTTTTCTTCAGAAAGAAAATAGTAGCTAAGTAAACCTGTAATCATAATCTGCGTGAAGACCTACCAGCTAACATACTTGAAGTACATGTGTTCCCAGACATTTGTTTTTCACAATTCTCAGTATGCATACAAAAAGCATTTAATTTTTAATTACCATACATGAATACCCCAAATTTTTATAGTAAATATTCCTTGGAAATGAAAGGCTTGAATCTATGACAATGTTTCCCCTCACTGAAAGGTGATGTGGGGCATTGCTACTGTTAACTGAGATTGGCCATTGCTCACTTTTAATACCTTTTAGGTTAAATCCTCTGCATTGAGTCAGTGGGTTTCCATGTCTCACATCTTGTCTTCGGCTCCTCCTGTAAGTGCAGAAACACATAAAAGTGACTGAGAATTATCACTGCCAATTATACCACTGTAATTTTAAACTTTGCGACCTTTTTATTACTAAGCTTTCATAAAAATTTTTAAAAAGAGTTCTGATTGATATAGCTATCCCACATTTCTTATTCAATTCATCCATGATGGGGAGGTACTTACCTTTGCTTTTCAATCTGAATAAGTTTTCCTATCTACCATTCATGATGGAATAGCTATGAATCTCCTATTACATGCATATGCTGAGTAAATACTACAGTCTCTAATTAATAGCGTAAATTTTTAGTTTAGAGAAATTTAGCCTAAATTTTCTAAAATAATAACCTCCAAAGTATAAACTCACTAGCATTTCTCTTTTTGGAATAATTTGTCTTAAATAAACATACTTGTTTCTTATGAAAGTCAATGTTTTCTGTTTCTAGATATAGTAAAACTTTACTGAAACAAGTGATAGAGATAAAAAATAAGGACTTTAAATAAAAAGTTAATTTCATTTACTAGAATAAGCATGTCGTCCTCAACGTTTTATTTTAAAAATTTCAAGTCTATAGAAAAGTAGATATATGAGTAAAATGAACACTGGTATACCTAGATTCACAAATTGTTATATTTTGCCACATTAATGTCTTTCTCTCTCACATGCAAGTATATATCATGTATAGACTATGGATCCACACCTAGGAAAGCATTTAGAAAATTAATTCCAGACATGAAAATGTTTCACCGATAAGTGCTTTAACATGTATTTTTCAACAACAAGTAATCTTTCAACACAACAATATCATTATCATACTAAATATATTGATATTAACAATATAATTGAATGCATATTCTATATTAAAATTTTTCTAGTTGTTACCAAAATCTTATGGATTTTAAGTTAACCAGGTTCCAGTCAAGGTTCATTCTTTATATTTAGTTGTTATGTATTATTAGCTTAAGCATTTCAAAAATTTAGTTACATTGTTTGCAAACTGGTCATTATTTAAATAAAAGTTTTAAGTTGTACTCAAATTGTTTAATTTCCCGAGTCTTACATTCACTAAGTACTTTACTTTCAATGGTATCATGTAGTCTAAGAAATCAAAGTAGAGCAACTGGAATCCTCTGAGCAAGGCATCAAACACCACTAATAGTCAGACGAGGCCGGTGGCTGATGCCTATAAGCACTTAGGGAGGCCAAGGTGGGCGGATCATGAGGTTAGGAGTTTGAGACAAGCCTGGCCAACATAGTGAAACCCTGTCTCTACTAAAAATAGTCCCAGCTGCTTGGGAGGTTGAGACAGGAGAATTGCTTGAACCTGGGTGTGAAGATTGTGGTGAGCCGAGATAGTGTCACTGCACTCCAGCCTGGGCAGAAGAGTGAGACTCTGTCCCACGCCCCTCCAAAAAAGAAAAATAAAGTCAGAAGAAGGTGACTTTAAATATTGTGAATACCAGCCTAAATTGGTTGCTTACCATCAACACTGAGAAGTACAGGTGAGTGAGCATATCACTTAATTGGGTTTAATACTAAGACTTTCTTAATACTTTTAAAGACAAATGAAAATATTCAGCAGGAACAGAAATATTAAAATCACACAGTGGTTATTAAACTTACAAACAAAAGTTAATCTTGAAGTCACTGGTAGTGAAAAAAAGCTCATTTTCCAGCTAAAGAAAACAATCACTACTTCATGTACACAATGGATTGTATATATCTATTTACGGTAGAATAGGTATAAAATTTTATTCTACCTAAGTATTCCTTTCCAAAAAAAGTCACATGATCCTTACCAATTATATATTTCTGTACATACAGAAACATAAAACAGTGGAAGCGTTAGCCACTTTTATCTCAGGAAATATAATTATTATGGTTCTATATTCGAGAATAGCTCCCATATCAAGTTTTTACTGCATAACATTTGCTATATTTTGAAGTCCAGCATTATTTTACTACAGCCAACTTCTAGTATATATTATATGAGCATCATGAGAGAGTTTTCAGCCATCTAGGCAGGCAATTATCATTCACAATGGTTAAATTTATTGTCCTGTGATCAACACTATGTAATAGTTTACTCATGTATACAAACTCTCAAGCTGGGCAATCTCAATTTGTAGTATCACACAGCTTCTAGGCATTCAAGTACTGAAAGAAACATTGTTATGGCTTAGCTTACAACATGAGATCAGCAAGGCAGCCATCTGAGCCTTTTTTGTGTAGATTCCCTCCAAGGCATTCACATAGCATCACAAAAACACGCTGGTAGGCAGAATAATATTGTATTGCAAGTAGGATTTGGAATTTGGTTCAAGTTTCCCATGTTTCATCTATAATAGTACATTCTTTTGGATAAGCAATGAAATCATTTTTTATAGAAAATATATTTATTTGAAAATTGAGCTGATTATCTTGTCTTAAAGTTTCTATTTGTCTGAATCCAGAACAAACAATGTTAGAGACTATACTGCAATATTTGATACAAATCCACAAATATTTAAGATACTTGAAAGGGAAAATGGAAAAATAAATGTTTTCACTGTTTACTATACTATAGTTTTGTCTTTTTTTTTTTACAGAGATTTGCTCCTGTTGCCCAGGCTGGAGTGCAATGGCGTGATCTCAGCTCACTGCAACCTCTGCCTCCTGGGTTCAAGAGATTCTCCTATTTCAGCTCCCGAGTGCTGGGATTACAAGCATGCACCAACACACTCGGCTAATTGTGTGTTTTTAGTAGAAACAGGGTTCCTCCATCTTGATCAGGCTGGTCTCGAACTCCCGACTTCAAGTAATCTGCCCATCTTGGCCTCCCAAAGTGTTGGGATTGCAGGCCTGAGCGACTGCACCCAGCCTTTTAACTAGTTTTTTTTTTTTCTTTAAGGGGAGACTATTGAGTCAATGATACTTTACAAGTCTATTATGGCAAAGTAGGCATTCCACCAATTTCCAAGTATAACTGTATTTCTCTGTTTGTATACAAAGAAAATAGTTTTTTGCTTTTTATTTCTATGAAATCCTCTAAGTGATCTTGTATTTTGCTTACAGAGTACTATCAGCACAAAAGTAAGTAAATTAACACTATTCAAGAAAATAGATGTGAAAAATACTCCATTACCTTCAAAGGAAAATAAGAAATGCACATGGGAATTTACAAAATAGTTAATTCATTCAGCAATGTGTTTTCCATTTACTGTAAGTATATGCTTAACTAAGTTAGGACATAATTTGGAGAATGGAAATACTGTAGATATTTTTAGTGAAACTTCCAATATGCTAGTCAAAGATAAACATGGGTAGGCGCACACATATTTTTATATATGTAGCATTTTTATGCCTTTTCATTCGTGATAGAATTAAGGCAATGCTAGAGATAATCAAGATAGCTCTTTTTTTTTTTTTTTTTTTATAGACAGAGTCTTGCTCTGTCTACCAGGCTGGAGTGCAGTGGTGAATCTCAGCTCACTGCAATTTCCACCTTCTGGGTTCTAGTGATTCTCCTGCCTCAGCCTCCTGAGTATCTCTGATTACAGGTATCTGCCACTATGCCTGGCTAATCTTTTTTGTATTTTTAGTAGAGATACGGTTTTGCCATGTTGGCCAGGCTGGTCTCAGACTTCTGACCTCAAGTGATCTGCCCACCTTGGCCTCCCAAAGTGCTTGAACTATAGGCATGAGCCACTGCACCCAGCTAAGATAGCACTTTGAATAGTTACTGCTTTCCTTCTCGACCCATTATTTATGGTTTAATATCAGGCAAGATATTGTAAACGCAAAGAACTGCATGAGGCTCCTTTATTAAAAAAAGTTTAAAGGCAGGGTGTGGTGGCTCAAGCCTGTAATCCCAACACTTTGGGAAGCCGAGGTGGGTGAATCACGAGGTCAAGAGATTGAGACCATCCTGGCCAACATGGTGAAACCCTGTCTCTACTAAAAATACAAAAATTAGCTGGGCATGGTGGCGTGCGCCTGTAGTCCCAGCTACTTGGGAGGCTGAGGCAGGAGAATTGCTTGAACCCGGGAGGCAGAGGTTGCAGTGAGCCGAGATTATGCCACCGCACCTCCAGCCTGGCACCTGGCAACAAAGTGAGACTCTGTCTCAAAAAAAAAAAAAGTTTAATTAAAATTATAATTTGTGGTGGTAGAATGACAATGTAAAATCTATGTTTAAGCACACATCTTAGAAAGGATACCTGGTATTATAATGGTTGGGAAAACATACAAACAAATTAGCCCATATTCAGCAGAAACTTCTAAAATGTTAAAAAAAAAAAAAAAAACACCTGTAATATGCAATGGCAATCTATATACAGTATGGAATTTTACTTGAGAAATATCATTTGTTTGTTACATAAAAATGCTTATTGATCAAAACCAGTCTTTGCAGAGAAAGCATACTGATGTCCACTTCCCTTACATTATATAATAACTGGTATACCAATACAGCTATAGTAAGATTCCATTTATAGTCCCCATATCCATTTCTTCCTTGGAAAGTATAGTGCTTCAGCTTCCTTCGGCATTAAATCTGCTGAATAGTTTGAAGATTATGCTGCAGGTGTTAGAGATGCAAATTTTTAGATTTTTCTTACCAAGTAAATAGTATCACCTTACTAAGAATTATGGTAATTTAACAAATTGCTACTATCATATTTGGCAGTGAAAAACAAGTATGGTTGAAACAACTGTGGCTACAAAAATTACTTTTTATGTGAAATTACATTTGAAATTTTCCTCCCTCACAACTGTGTGTCCAGGTTTAGGCCTCCAGCCTCACACTAAGATGGAAGATCACAGGGTAATGATTTCTAGGTCCAGAAATTCTAGGTAGAAATCAAAAGACGTCAGGGACCTCCTTGCTAGAGCCTAAATTAACATGGAGGGACAGAGTCTTGGAACACATCTACGAGACTCCTGGATTAAAGAGTGGGAGTTCTCAGCTGGGCACAGTGGCTCATGCCTGTAATCCAGCACTTTGGGAGGCAGAGGTGGGTGGATCACAAGGTCAGGAGTTCGAGACCAGCCTGGAGTGGTGGTGCGCACCTCTAATCCCAGCTACTTAGGAGACTGAGGCAGAAGAATTGCTTGATCTCAGCAGGCAGAGGCTGCAGTGAGCCGAGATCACACCACTGTACTCCAGTACAGGTGACAGAGAAAGACTCTGTCTCAAAAAAAGAAAAAAGAGTGAGACTTCTCTTTCTATCTCATGTCATTAATTATGGAAGACTCCCAAATGATCCAGCTCAGGCTACTCCTTTCTACTCCAGATTCTTATTTCTAACTGCCTAGTCAATATCCCTGTGTGAATATCTTACAGATATCATTAACATAACATCTTCTTTCTCCCCACAAACCTGCTCCTTTCACAGTCTTTTCTCTCTCAGGAAGTGACATTGACATAAATCCTAATGTTCAATTCTGAGAATTTGGATCATTTTTGACTTCCTCTATTTCTCGAACCATCCACATCCAAATAAATCAATACATTCTGTAAGCTCTGTCAAGCATCAGATCATTTTATTTTGCCACCTCTACCTCTATTGTCCCCATGCAAGCCACCATTATATCTCCCCTGGATGACGACAGTACCCTCCTGCCATGTAGCTTCTGCCACCCCTGTGCCTCCAACCTCTTCCTACCCCAGAGCTTCAGTGCAAGCCAAATCCAGCCAGTGATCTTTTGAAACCAAAAGTCAAATAATATCATTCTCATGCTCAAAACTCCTCAGCTGTTTTCCATTTCACTTTAAATAAAAAACTTTCAATTACCTACAAAATCTGACATCATGTGGCATTCTGACCTCATTTCTTCCTATCCTTCCTTTTTCTCATTTCAGTGCAGCCTTGTTAGCTTTAGAGCTGTTTCTTGAACAATCCTGAAACACCCCAGTATTAGAGATTTCTGTTCCCTCTTCCTGGAATGTTATTCTGCCAGGTAATGCCTTGGTGCCATTCCACATGAAGTCCTTGCTCATATAGTATGTCCGCAGTAAGGCCCTCCCTGATACCCATTTAACATCGCAATCTTCTGCTTACCACATATTGTACCAACCTTCTTTGCCCTTTTACAATTCACAGATCATGTTATTATTTGATATACCAGAGGTTTTCCTTATTTATTTATTTATTTTTTTGAGACGGCGTTTCGCTTTTATTACCCAGGCTGGAGTGCAATGGCGCGATCTCGGCTCACCGCAACCTCCGCCTCCTGGGTTCAGGCAATTCCCCTGCCTCAGCCTCCTGAGTAGCTGGGATTACAGGCACGTGCCACCATGCCCGGCAAATTTTTTTTTGTTTTTAGTAGAGACGGGGTTTCACCATGTTAACCAGGATGGTCTCGATCTCTTGACCTCGTGATCCACCCGCCTCGGCCTCCCAAAGTGCTGGGATTACAGGCTTGAGCCACCGCGCCCAGCCTATTTATTTATTATCTATCTTTTCTCTTAAGAATGCATTATTCCTGAAGACAGAGATTTTTGTCTTTTTTCCTGTTATATGGCTAGTTTCTAAAACAATGCCTGAAAAATATATTTCCAGTGGAAAATATTTGTTGAACTAATGAATAAGAGGATCAGAATACTTTTGATACACAAAAGTGCTAGGGTTGTTACAATCTGTCAGGGTCCTCAAAGGAATGTAGAGAATAAAAACCATAAAGCACCATCACCCCAGGGCTTTATTTGAAAGATCACTGGTGCTCATGGCTGCTACTACTATTTGCTGCCCCTGCTAAGCCTAATTTTTAAAGGTTATACCCCTGCCACCCTGATGACCCATGTTACTGTATGACTGAAAATAGCTAGAGTCTTTGGCTGACTCTGAATTCTGCGCATTGCTTTTCAATTTCTCTACTCGCAGTTCCTTCCAACTTGGTACAAGTTGATGCAGTTTCCTGCCTAAGTTTTTCCTTTATAAAAAGCACCCTGCCTCAGACTACCTTTCTTTCTTAACCTAACCAGCAATCATTCACTCATCACTGCACGGATAAAACATGGCCATCAAGGTTTTGAAAGCAAATCAAGGTATCCATACTGAAATAATACTTTTGTAGCTTGAACTAGAACCAGTGTTATATCTTTGGTTACACGATAATTAAGCAATGTAGAGAAATCTTAAGAAGGTGGGATAAAATAAAAAAGACATAAATTAGGTGATGTAAAAAATTTAAAAAGCTAAATGCTACTTGAAATATTTGATGGGTCCTAGGGGAGTAGGTGTTACAGTGGAGCTTTGAAAGGAGAAAGGAATTCTTCCAAAGTACTGTACTCTGGACTTATCATATCTGTGAGAATTTCAAGTTATAACGCATTGCCATTTTCTTCATTCAAAGACTAGGTATGGTGCTAAATAGAGCTTCCACTTTTAATGTAATTTAAAAAAAAAACAGCAATAGAACTAATTCTAAAGATGTGAAAGACTTCTGTATTGTCTGGTGTCCTATACTTGGATGTTGAGCTGAGTGTTTTGTGCTCACCGCTTCCCAGTTGGGTAGAATCTGGAGCAGGAATGGCCATCCCAGGCGCAGTAAGGGTCCCGTGCCAGGCAGCAGTCAGCACAGGCTGCACCATAGATGTGGCAGCGATGCAGAGACACTTGGGAAATCCCTTCATTGGAACTCAAATACAACTGTTGCTATTAAAGGAATGAAGATGATTTATTTCAGATGTGGAAGTTAAAGGACAGCTTTCAGCAGGAATACATTATAATATATGCCCACAAACCCTTGGATTCATTTTGGAACTGACTAAAATGTGAAGCAAAGCACAGAAGGGTATAAAGCCAAAATAAATAGAATTTTCCTACGTTTATATGCTTATAACATTACCACTTTCCTGTTAAAAAAGAAAAGCTCAAGGCACCATATAGAATGGTAATGTGTTTTAGACATTGGGATTCATTGTTCTTTCAGATTTGAGCTAATAGATTACAGATTTAAGTTATAATGTTTTCTTTTTTTTCTTTGAATGCTGTCTCTTAGCAAAGCACAAGGACGCATTCTTATTTTTCAAGTATGGCAATACATTACTTTGTAAATTTGAGAAAGTCTGGTTTAAAATAAAGGGCATTTTAAGTTTAGAAAGAAAAAATAGTAAATAGTAAGTACTGGATAAAATAAAAAAGAACATTTTGGTCACATGCCTTTGTAAGTGGCATGTTACTCATTAAAACTACCTAAATATAATTATTTAGAAGAATATCAGTGTTTATATTTAAACCTGTCTTAAAATTCTGCTTGATCCAGTGATCTGCATCATTCTAAAGACGTCATGAATGGAGATTTCATCCTTCTTCAATTGTAGGATGTCTACTGCTTCTAAGATAATGCTTTGAATCCTTTAACTGTGCATCACATGGTTCTCAGGCATTGAAGGAATGAGTCTCTCGTTGACACTGCTTACTTTCCAAAGGACTTATATAATTCAAGTTAGCACACAATCTGTAAGCTGGTACTTGAATAGATGTGGATGTATGGGTGTGTGCATACTCCTCCATATATACATACATGCACATATGCATACATATACATTTAAAAATTAAACCTCTGGAGACACCATGGGTCCAACAGGCTCTGAAGCTCTGGAGCCAGACTTCCTAGATTCAAATCTCAGCTCAGCTACAAATCTGCTGTATTAACTTTTCTGAATCACAGCTTCCTCATTATTAAAATTAAGATAACACAGCACTTACCATATAGAGTTTTTGTAAAAAAATAAATGTTGTAAGTGGTTCCTCCACATAAAATGCTTGGAATAGTTTCTGGCTCATAAGTTGCTCAATGAATGTTAATTGATGGTAATAGTACAGTAAAATATCGAACTATCAATATATAAGTTTTCAATTCTAATTTGAATTGAATTGAGATTTGAATCACATCTCACTCTATTACATCTAATATAATGATTTTATTCACATCAATTGACTTTCCAGAAATTGTGCTGAAATTGATCTCCAGTTGAAATATTCAAACTATAAGAAAACAACTGCATGTTCTCGCAATAACCATTTGTCTAGGCACATTTGAAATAAATGTTTATCGAGTAAATTAGTGAATAATACAGTAAATTTATCAGTTTCATTAAAATACTTTAAGGATATCAGTATATTTGATGGTAGGACACAGGTAGTTCCCTTCTAGATAATATAATTTTTATTAATCCTACTATTTTCTGTTATATGGATAATATAATAAAATGGGAAAAAATAAAATAAAATAATAAGATGAGAAACACTGAGAAAGGTATTTAAATACTCTAAGATGTCATGCACTGAAAAAAATGATGCAGTATGCAGTTGTACAAATGATTTCCAAAAACTCAAACAACTATCCTTGCCTTGAATCTCACTGTTTTAATGAGACATTTTAAATGACCTACTATATAAGATGTTGAAGACAGATGGAATACGTAAACTAAATACAGTTAAAACTTGCATACAGGATTACTCTGCCACACAAATGGCTTTGTGTCCATTTTGAATCTTGCCCTGATACTTTCTCTTTCTATTAACTACTATAAACAAAGGGCTTCCCTGCTAACTTCAAAGACAATTCTGACTTGAGATCTGCTCCCTAGGACATTAGACAAAATGACGAATGGCTTCTCGTTACTTGGGAAAATGTTTGTTATGCACCATACAAACATTTTTACAGATGAGATCGTTAGCTCCATTGTATCTTATTTATTTTCCCTCATAAAATTCAGTGAAGTGAAAAGAGTGTACGACTGACTATGAAATACTATTTCATCTGTAACAAACCAAATATGGTGAAGAGCACCAAAATTACGTAATCAGTTGTGCTAACACATAAAACCTTTATTGTGTATTCCAAGAAAAATAAGTCTCAGGCTTTTACAGATAGCATTTACTGAGGACCCTCTTTATTCTAGGTAATTTATATAAATGAACTTGTTTGTAAGAAAATCATTACCTTACAAATTTAGAAACTTTGGTTAGAGAAGTTACATGATTTGTTCGTACTTTATGGTCAGATTGGGATGCAAATGCATGTCAAACCTATTTGGAAGCCTTCCATTGTGACTATGTTACTCTGTACCATAAAATATATATTTTTTAAATAATACCTTTTGGTATTGGAGAGGTACACGGTTTGCTCATGTATATATTGGAATTGTACTTTTTATTTCCATGATCATTGTATATTTGCATGTGTAAGCACAGATCAGGCAATTAATTTGAGGATTTCAATTATAGTCTAGTATTACTTTTCCAAATCCTGATTTGAGACTTTCCTTTTTTCTGACATGTTTAAGTCCTAGGAAATAATATTTCCTTAAAAATAAGCATAAAAGAATGCACTGCACATTTCAAACGTGACAACAGCAGGAACTTGAGAGGATTGATTACTTGTTCCAAGCCCCTAAGAATGTTGTGATGTTATAGAGTTGCCCAAACTTTACGCTAAATTCTTCTCTCGGAAAGATTGTTTTTATTTTAATTGGCTTCAAACACAGTAATATTTGAGAACATTAGATATACAAAATGTTGGAATATCTTCCTGTATATATATTCTGCTCTGACAAACTTTTATACAGAAATAAACCTATTTGGTCTTTCACTAATAGCTAGTAAGTTCTACATTAAAATTAAAGGTGATTTTTGTGGTATACTTTAGGCAGTAATATTTATTTTGTTAGTATAAGAACTAATTATTCAGAATTTATAAACTATAATTTTTCATAACAAAACATTTTGATAATCAAAGAGCATAAAAATAGCTTAGTTTTTACCTTTTTAGATGAAATTTTCATTACTGTTATAGGAGAATGATTCTAAAAAATTAGAAAACACCATGTTATTTCATCAAATATTCCTTAAAATGATTTTACATTCATTTTGTTTCTATTAAATCTTAAGAAATCATTTTTCTTTATATATACATCTACTTTAAAAGTACTTGTCATATAAAGTACATTTGCATATACTGGTCTATAAAGTACACTTCCTCTTTGGAAACTAAGGAGAGAGCTGCTACACAGATATATACCTAAACTAAAAAAAGAATAGTCATTAAAACACATGTATCAATAGAGGCATTAGAACAAAAATAAAAATTTGAGAAGGGAATTTTTAGAATATTGAATCCAACGAATAACTCAGAATTGGATCCATGCACTCAGGTGGAGGAGGCTGTGGAACGGTACAGCATCTAATTCCTCCACAACACAAGAACTCTGCATAAAACACTATTCACCTGCCAGTGCCGTTTTGGAAAGACCATACATGAGGCTGAATCATTCTAGTTAACACTCACTGTTGCAAACAAAAAATATTGTTGGAAAGGTCTTCTTTTGATAAAATGTGAACATAAGAATTTTCTGGAATAGTAATGCTTTTGCAAATTATTCATTTCTTTACTTCTTAAAAATTATTAGTTACTTTTAATGATAAAAAATTAGACTTCTGGCAGTTGCAGTGGCTCAGGCCTGTCATCCCAGCACTTTGGGAGGCTGAGGCAGGTGGATCACCTGAGGTCAGGAGTTCAAGACTAGCCTGGCTAAAATGGCTAAAATGGCGAAACCTTGTCTCTACTAAAAATACAAAATTAGCTGGGTATGGTAGCACATGCCTGTAATCCCAGCTAATTGGGAGGCTGAGATGGGAATCACTTGAACCCAGGAGGCGGAGGTTGCAGTGAGTCAAGATCATGCCATTGCACTCCATTTCAAAAAAAAAAAAAATTAGACTTCTGGTAAAGTGATTGAGAAACAAGAGCTTCGTTTGAATAACTCAAGTGGGAGGAGCAAGCTCTCAAAACTAAATATATCCATAGTTATTTTGCTTTTTGGAGTTGCATGTATCTACTGACATTTAAAAAGGGAAAATAGTGATATCTTTAATTCTCCATTGCAATAAATTTTGATCATCCCTTATAAACACACACACACACGCGCACACACACACACACACACACACACACACAAATATTGCAACTTATAATCAGCTAGGTTGCTACTGGTAGTTATACTTCCAATTCTAGTTAAGCTCAAGGAAACCAGACTTATTGTCAGAAAATGTGGAACAAAGGACTAAAAGAAGAGATTATGGTCCTGCACTGTATGAAAACACAGCTCCTGGTTTTTCAAAGTCACACTGAATTTTCCACAGTACATCAGTGTGACACTTAGCTAAGAAAACTTTTCCATTTAGATGCATTATTTCCTCACATGCTCATCACAGTATATCATACACACCCAATTATTTTAATCTCACCTCAGAAATGTGACACAAACACCATGCTGAAGACAGTAACTGTATTCGGTAACTGTGTCTCCTGACTTGGCCATATCAATCACTGGCACACGCATCAGTAAGAAAGCTCAAACTTGTTTTGGTCTCTCTAGGGCTGACCTCCCCCACATGTATTCTGACTGACTATTTTTCCACTGAGAGTTTATTCTTCAAAATGATAACACCAGCATAACTCATATGACAGACCATAAGTAGTTAGCACGTGATCAAAATAACTCATGTTTCTTCCCATAACATGTATGTTTAGGTTTATGTCATGCTCACTTAATTAACATTTCCTGATAATCAAAAAGATATATTTCAGTATTAAAAATGAAGTGTTGCTATATGACATTTTTGCTGTCTTCAAGAATACTCCAGAATAAGGCACTTTATATTATTTTAGCAAGTCAAGTTATCCCTACTAAGTTGAATTTAAAAAAAGTATGTTCTATACATGTGATTTTGGTTAATCTAGTGAAATAATCAATCCCTTTATAAAACAAGGCATGAAGAAAGCACTTGTCTGAATATCATTAACGTCATTTTATGAGTACAGTTTTAACACAACAATCACAAAGAACCTGTGCCAAAGTTAGTCTAGCATTAAAAATTATAAATTTAATAATGTAGTAGGAAACTTGCCAGAGTTCCTCAAATTTTTTATTTGATTCTATTTTATATTTCTTTACATTTAAAATTTATTACCTAAATCTAACAGTACTGCACCGTACTCACTTAATGTGCTTAAAAAGTCAGTATTTTTGGTGACCGTGGGAATGTCTATTAATGAGTCAATACATTCCAAGTCCACTCAAATAAGCAAAGTGACTTGCTGGACTAGCAACAGTTTGCTACTGGGAGTTCTGAAGTGCTACTTTTACTCAGTCATAGGCTGACTCTGGTCTTTTGTTGTCTCTGGGCCATTGTTTCTTAATTGGTTTAGTTGGAAATAGAGGTCTGCAGCAGGATTGATTCCACGCCAAACTTTCTTTGCAATTCTAATAGCTCCTCTGCTGCGCTTTACCCATCTTTCCAAATGCAGATAAAAAGCACCGCTTGAACTACAGTGACTGACACTGTGAGCAGAGAAGGGCACAGCAGGACACAACAAATCCCCTCTCCTGGCTCACAGATAAAGAAAGAACAGGCACTCTGCCCTGACCAGGTGAGATTTTAAGGTACTGAACTTCTCTTGTGTATCTTTTTTTTCTTTTTTAATTTTTGCTGTGCTTTTTTCTGTTTTTATCCCAAATTCAAGGACAGGGAGGATAATACAATGAAATCTCAAGTTCTGACAGAACATGAAGTTCCAAGTGGTAAAGAGACAACATTTGTTTCATTTAACTAAAGTGACATTTGAATTAAAGGCAATAAAATGAGAGAAAACAAAGTCGTTTTTCTTGAAATTACTGGCTAAAAAAATATGAGAAGCTTATCTAACAATCAATAATGTGAAAGTATTTGGGTTTCAGTGGCTTGTGAAGAGAATGATAAAAGCCCTTTCATGGCAAAATCTTCCAGACCTTGACAACTAGAGCTCATTTTTAAAAAATAATGATGACCACAATTCTTCAAGTTGTGATGATAGCTTAAAAACAGAAAGAATCCTTTTATGTTAAGATAAATCGAAATGTAGGAAAATACTTTACAAAAACATTTGTTCTATATTTCTTATTTTATCTGGTGTTTTCCTACCCTCAAAAATTCATAACATTCATTTATTTGATCTTTTATCAAATATAGTTTCCTCCCAAGTGGCATAAGATTAAAGAATTCCACTCATCATGCATGTTCTGAGATTAATAGAAGAGATGTTCAAACCTTAAAGACCTCCAGCTCCTCCAGAATGAGCTCGCCACTGGCAGAGTTGTTAGTAGGAAGAACAACCACTTTATGCACAGTACCTCGATCTAAATTAAAGAAAGAAGCAATGAGATGTTACAATACTTTTTAAAAGAAAGATATTTAGACACAGGACTACTGATTAAGAACATTATTTACGTAAGCATTTAGTAATCAAAAACATTGTTCATATTAAGCCACTGCCATGTTCAATATGCTGAGTGTATTCCAAATCTCATAAAAATTGATACTATATACAATTCAAGAGGAACTAATATGAATATCATATTTTGGACATATTGGGTGTAGCCACATCTATGAGAGAAGGAAAGAATCTTCAAAGGTTAAGTAAAAAGTTCAGAAACACCATTCTCAGCTAATTTTTTGTATTTTCAATAGAGATAGGGTTTCAACGTGATAGCCAGGATGGTCTCAATCTCCTGACCGTGTAATCCGTCCACTTTGGTTTCCCAAAGTGCTGGGATTACAGGTGTGAGCCACTGCACCCGGCCAATATATGTTTAATTCTGGTCATTAATATTACTTACGCTTCCACACCAACATTATGTATAAGTCCCCTGGGTCAAATTATTTCTTCTGAGGAGGCAAGAACTTAGGTTGCTGCAGACCCATACAAATTTGCTGCCAAGTAACAAGTTGGCAATATGTTTCTTTGGATATTCTCATAATGTAGAGGAAATTTTGAAATTAGATGATCCAAATAAGAGAAATCAAATAAGAAATTTACTTATATCTTCTAATTACTGGTAGCCAAAAATTGAGATGCCCAAATAAATATAAGAATTCAGAAAATATTATTTATGTCATGATTTATAGTTAAAATGGTTCACAAGTCACATAAACATTATGTATATAATCATGCCACTCTATCAATCACATGAATTTTAGGTTGAAAAGACACTAGTCTAGATTTAGCAATGTGGGGTTAAAGCATATTTGTGAGTAATCTGGCAAAGTAAAAATATATTTAGTTAAAATGTTTCTATTAACTAATGAGTTGGATCATAAATATGAAGTTATTGCTCTTTTAAATTATAACTCTAAATTTATAATTTGTAAATATGCATTATCATCAACATAATGTGCATTTTAAAATTCTGTTGAAAATGTCATAAGAATTAACTTGAACTGAATTGTACAGGATGTTACAACTAGAAATCACATAGTGAATAATAATATAAATTTCAAATCTCACATCTCAAGTTGGCTTCTATTCTGCGGGAAAGAATTCCTCTGACACAAAAGATTTTATCTCATGTTTATAGTTTGTGTTTTATTAATCCAATTGATAGAGTCAAACTAATTAATAAAAAACTCAACTTTAAAATACTGAAAATTAAAAAATAAATATCCACTAAATTAAAAAAATGCTTATACAAAAGAGGAAGACAGAGTTTGCCAGAATAATCCCTGAAATTTTAAGGATACAAAGTATAAGCACATAATCTTAGAAGTTGCAAAGCATACTCTGTAATTTAAAATTCACTTCTTAAACCATACTCAAAATAATAATAACAGTCCGACAGATTTGCAGGCTCCAGTTTTCATTAAAAAGCTCTGTGGTATCTGTTTTGCAGATGCTTCCTTAGAATCACCCCTGATAACAATTTAGATGATTTTCTTGGAAGTTAAGTAATACAAGTAAAAATTGGAAGTGAAACCACATGTGAGGATGCTGTGCAGAGATATGTCACAACTGAAAATGGATAAAAGTGGTTGGAGGTGTTCCTCAATTTCTTTTTTTTGAGACGAAGTTTCACTCTCGTTACCCAGGCTGGAGTGCAATGGCGCCATCTTGGCTCACTGCAACCTTCACCTCCTTTGTTCAGGCAATTCTCCTGCCTCAGCCTCCTGAGTAGCTGGGATTACAGGCACGTGCCACCATGCCCAGCTAATTTTTTGTATTTTTAGTTGAGACGGGGTTTCACCATGTTGACCAGGACGGTCTCGATCTCTTGACCTCGTGATCCATCCGCCTCAGCCTCCCAAAGTGCTGGGATTACAGGCTTGAGCCACCACTCCCGGCCCCTCAATTTCTATTAACAACCTATTGCAATTAGCTGAGGAAACTCCTATGGAAATACAACATACCAAAAACTTGATCTGAAACCCATGAAACTGTTATAGCTAGGGCAAGATTTTAAAAAGTTTTTTATTTGTGTGTGTGTGTGTGTGTGTGTGTGTGTGTGTGTGTGTGTGTGTAAACAAGCACATGCATGTGTATGCATATATGTTCCTGTTGAATATTTGTGGAATTAATTTGTAGGCAGGAAGGATGAGAGAAAACTCAGACAAATTCAGATGTAAAATCTTTGTTATATGGCATATCATAAAAAGCAAATTCTTTTTTTTTTTTTTTACAAGTCATAACATTTTTATGGTTCCTGCTGCAGTTTGTAAGGATCACTACCATCCTGTGTGACAGCAAAATCCACATTCTTTCTTCTTTGTTTGTAACTCTTTAGATTTTTTAATTTTTAATTATGGATATATAATAGTTGTACATATTTATGAGGTATATGTGATATTTTGATATAGACATACAATGTGTAATGATCAAATCAGGGTAACTGGGGTACTCATTATCTTAAGCATTTATCATTTCTTTGTGTTAGGAATATTCCAGTTCCACTCTTTTCGTTATTTTAAAATATACAATGAATTACTGTTTACTATAGTTGCCCTACGAAAAGAGACTGAGTAGAGTGGCTGTGTATAACATAGCTCCAAATAAAACCACATTAAAACAGATTTTGGTTAGAAAGGTTCTGATAGGTAAAACTATCAGCTTTGAAAAGAATTAAGTACTCTCAAATGAGACAACTGACTCCATTTTCCCCCAGTGTTTTTTTTTTCTTTCTTTTTTTTTTTTCTTAAGGTAAAGGCATTTGAGCTTGGAAGAGAAGGATTGGAAAAGTGCAGTGATTTGGGGAGTGGAGGAGGGAAAGTGATGGAAGGTGCTGGAGGTCTGCTGTGTAAGTTGGGGACAGATTATGAGATGACCACACACCTTTTTTTTTTTTGAAAAAAAAAGGAAAGGAGAGGAAGAAAGAGGAAGAAAAAGAGGGAGAGAGAACAGGAATATTGCTTTATTCTATGAATGGGTATTAATAATGGCCAATCAATATTTTGTGTATTTAAAGTGGAGAATGTATATTTTGTGTATTTAAAGTGGAGAGCTCTATAAATACTTATTAAGTTTACTTGTTCTGGATCTGAGTTCAAGTTCTGGATATCCTTATTAATTTGCTGTCTCGTTGAGTCTAAATCTCTTTATGGGTCTTATGTATCTGGGTGTTAGGATCCTTAGCTCTTATTACTGCATTGATCCTTTTACCACTGTATCTTTGTTGCTTTGAAATCTGTTTTATCAAATGCGTGAATTGCAACTCCTGCTTTTTGTTTATTTATTTATTTTTGCTCTCCATTTGGTTGGTAAATTCCCCAGTGTTTTAACTTACTATGAGAGCAAAATTTTACAGAAATTCCCATTTTCTTCTGACATGGCCCACAACAAACTTACTTTATGCATACCATTTAAAAATATTACACAAAGAAGAGCTATGAAGATGAGCTAACAAAAAGATAATGCTGGCTGGGCACAGTGGCTCAGCCTGTAATCCCAGCACTTTGGGAGGCCAAGGCGGGCGGATCACCTGAAGTCAGGAGTTTGAGACCAGCCTGGCCAAAGTGGCGAAACCCTGTCTCTATTAAAATTACAAAAAATTAGCCAGGTGTGGTAGTAGGTGCCTGCAATCCCAGCTATTCCGGAGGAGGCTGAGGCCTGAGGATCACTTGAACCTGAGAGGCAGAGGTGGCAGTGAGCCAAGATGGTGCCACTGCACTCCTGCACTCCAGCCTGGGGGATAGAGCACGACTCTGTCATAAAAAAAAAAAAAAAAAAGATAATGCAAAAGCTGCTTTTGATCCATTTGCAATTAATATTAGAATATCACTTTAGTCATTTCTCTTTTCCTTTATGATTATTGGTTTTGATGGTAATGAGCTCCCCATATGAGGAATACTTCTGAGGTATCCTTGGGCTGTATCTTTTACTACTAATTAAATTAGTCTTAAGTTGTCTTCTATGCCTTTTCATTCGCTGATTCGACAAGAAAGTACCGAGAGAGTTCAGTGAGTTGGGCAGTATGGATGCAAACATACGTAGTCACAGGACTCAGGAGTTCAGAATCTAGAATTTATGGCTTTTTGAGCAGTAAGTGTGTTCCCATTAAAATGTTAGTCATTGAGAGATATGCATTCCAGAATGGCCATAAAACTCCCAATTACTTATGTCTACATAAAGCCATGTCCGTGCCCTTTCGTTTGAAGATGGTAATATAGTTATCAAATGTCTTCCTTCTGGGGGTGGTGAGAATGGTATTCCTTGAATGTATTCACAACTATAAATCATTTTTATTGTTCTGTAGAATTGGGTTATTGCTTGGGGAAAGCACCATGCCTATGATTTAGTTACAGTGAAGCTGTCACTTCCTTTTTTCCTTAAACCTCACTTTGCTAGTATGTAAAACGTAAGTAATAACCCCTACTGACTGGTGTTGGAGCTCTGGGAAGGCAGAGCCACTTGTTACAGACTCAAGAAGGAAGCCAGACCGGAGATTCCCAGGCAGAAGAGCACCATCAGTCTTATTGCTGCTGTTTTGGCCGGCGCAGTGGGTTGCTCAGATTCCAGCACTGGGAATCAATAAATTGGACGTCCACTCAGAAACCTAATTAGAAAGGCAGTAATTGTAAAGACAACAGATGGATAAATTCATAATAAAGGGAAAAAACCAGCCTAAAAAGGCCAAGAATACCCAAAATCAGAACCCCTCTCCCTCTACAGGGGATTGCAATTCCTCATCAGCAATGGAACAAGCCCTGATGGAAAAGGACTGTGTTCCATTATCTGAAGTAATGGAACACTTCAGATAGGTGGATGATAAGAAACTTTTGGGAGTTGAAAGAACTTGTTCTAACCCAATGTAAAGAACTAAGAACTTTGAAAAAAGGTTTGACGAAATGCTAAAAAGAATGGACAATATAGAGAGGAATATAAATGAACTAACAGAGCTGAAAAATACAACACGAGAACTTAGTGAAATATGCACAAGTTTGAATAGCCAAATTGATCAAGCAGAAGAAAGGATATCAGAGGTCAAAGACCAACTTAATGAAATAAAACGAGAAGACAAGAATAGAAAAAAAAGGATAAAAAGGAATGAGCAAAGTCTCCAAGAAATATGGGACTATGTGAAAAGACCTAATCTACGTTTGATAGGTGTACCTGAATGTGATGGAGAGAATGAATCCAAGCTGAAAAATACTCTTCAGGATATTATCCAGGAGAATTTTCCCAATCTAGCAAAGCAGGACACTATTCAACCCCAGGTAATACAGAGAACACCACAAAAACATTCCTCAAGAAGAGCAACCCCAAGGCACATAATCGTCAGATTCATCAGGGTTGAAACGAAGGAGAAAATACTAAGGGCAGCCAGAGAGAAAGGTCAGGTTACCCACAAAGGGAAGCCTATTAGACTTACAGCAGATCTCTCAGCAGAAACCCTACAAGCCAGAAGAGAGTGGGGGCCAATATTTAACATCCTTAAAGAACAGAACTTTCAGCCCAGAATTTCATATCCTGCCAAATTAAGCTTCACAACTGAAGGAAAAATAAAATCTTTTATGAACAAGCAAGTACTCAGGATTTTATTACTACCAGGCCTGCTTTACAAAAACTTCTGAAAGAAGCATTACACACAGAAAGGAACAACCAGTATTAGCCTTTCTAAAAATATACCAAAAAGTAAAGAGCATCAACATAAAGAAGAATTTACATCAACGAATGGATAAAATAGCCAGTTAACATCAAATGGCAGTAACCCTAAATTTAAGTTGACTAAATCCCCCAATCAAAAGATACAGCCAAAACCTAACGGTATACTATATCCAGACCCATTTCATATCCAAAGATACACAAAGACTCAAAACAAAGGGCTGGAGAAAGATTTACCAACCAAATGGAGAGCAAAAATAAATAAATAAACAAAAAGCAGGAGTTGCAATTCACGCATTTGATAAAACAGATTTCAAAGCAACAAAGATACGGTGATAAAAGGATCAATGCAATAATAAGAGCTAAGGATCCTAACACCCAGATACATAAGACCCATAAAGAGATTTAGACTCAACGAGACAGAAAATTAATAAGGATATCCAGAACTTGAATTCAGATCTGGAACAAGTAAACTTAATTAGTATTTATAGAGCTCTCCACTTTAAATACACAAAATATACATTCTCCACTTTAAATACACAAAATATTGATCGGCCACTATTAATACCCATTCATAGAATAAAGCAATATTCCTGTTCTCTCTCCCTCTTTTTCTTCCTCTTTCTTCCTCTCCTTCTCTCCTTTTTTTCAAAAGAAAAAAAAGTAATAACCATGCTTTTCATAACGGTTATCTAAAAATCCATTACGCTAAAGCTAAAGCTTAGCCAGAATCACTTCCTTTCTTTTGGTGCTAACGCCCTGACACATCTTTGGGAAACACTGCCTATCTCATTCTCGGTCTACCTGGTTAAGGAACAGCTTATCTCTCTTCCAGCTCCAGGGAGGCCCACATGATGTAGGCTAGGCCCCGAAGAGCATACCCTTCCTTGCCCCTGTGATTCACACAGGAACCAGCCTAGAAGTGAGTGAGGGCCCTGCCCTTCCTGGGAATGAGGTAAGTGAGACTCTTCTTTCTGAAATCAGGAGTATTAAAGCTTGTAAATGCTGGAGCCATTCTTACTACCACACGCAGAGACTTCATTTGAGAACAAGTAATGCAGAGGAAAGTGAAACTGATAGGTGGTGAAATGAGTTCCTGACCACATCATCTTAGCACAAACTTAGCTATGTCTGAGGCTGCATTCTGGGTTTCTCTGTTAGACAATGAAAACAGTATTTTGTTTTAAGGAGTCTGAGTCAGGTGTGTGGTCACTTTCAGTTGAGAGTTCTGACTAATAAAAATTAAACAAATAAGACATGGAAATTGCCTAGCATGGTGTCTGGCACATCAATAACTTTCTCAGTAAGTAGAAGTTATGTTTTAGTTTTAGCTTCATCACAAAGTACACTTTTCACATGACTGCAGTCACTTTCTTTTACTGGACCTCAATTTTCTCAACTGTGAGGTGTAGATGATAGAGATACTCTGAATACATTAAAGCATTGTGTGGGTAAGCAAGACAAATCTGCAAAGTGATTTGCATAACGCAACTCTATGCACAAAGACAACACAGCAGACTCATCAACCCACATGAGACATTTATATTTTCTCTTGTTTTATTAAATCATTAAAGAACATCTCCTAGACAGGCTTCCTTCCTGCCTTATTTACTTTATACTATCCTATTTTTTTCTAATATAAGGGAGCACGGCAATTATCCTTAAACCTTTCCACTGTTTCTAGCCAAGAGATCAGCTAGTATTTGTAAGCACAGTAAGTGCTGCCTGTCTCAGGCAAGGGATCAAACACAGCTCACTACCAAGCAGGTCACTGGAATCAACATGTGTGTATCTATCTCTTCAGTCTTATGTAAACAGTTCTTAGAGGGTTTCCCTGGAAACTGATGTGCCAAACCGTCTGTTTTCCTCTGCTCTTCTGGTTGCCTAGGGATCTGGGGGAACACTGCCTCTGTAATGGAATCTGGTCAGTCCCTTCCTCCTGTTGCTAACCTATAAACATATTCTAGTCAGGGCCATGGGTGTATCACGCACAATCACACAAGTTCCTGTGCACGAAAGGGCTCTTTGTGTTCCTACATGTCAGCCTAGGCAGCCCCATACATGATATTAGGAATAAATTATTGCAAAATATTCAGTTCTAGTATTTGCTTAAGTATTATAAAAGATAAAATTGGGCTGGGCTCGGTGGCTCATGCCTGTAATTCTAGCACTTTGGGAGGGTGAAGCAGGTGGATCATGAGGTCAGTAGATCGAGACCATCCTGGCCAGCATGGCGAAACCCCATCTCTACTAAAATACAAAATATTAGCCAGGGGTGGTGCTGGTCTCCTGTAGTCCCAGCTACTCGAGAGGCTGAGGCAGAGGAATTGCTTGAACCCAAGAGGCAGAGGTTGCCGTGAGCCGAGATTGCGCCACTGCACTCCAACCTGGGGACAGTTCAAGACTCTGTCTCAACGAATAAAACAAAACAAAACAAAAAAGATAAAATCACCACATTTATTAAAAGGCATTTCTTCCTTTTTAACAATTTTCTGAGACAACTTGCTTATTAAAATAAACATACTTTGAAAGCCCAAAAAAGAACTGCAAAATCTTTGCCTGGCAAATGAATCCTTAATAGAGATGAGGGAGGTATGACTAGACATGTCAATTATTAGTTTCTATAATTAGGTACTGATAATTGGCTGCCTTATTTTATGTTAGTTTAAACACCTATTCCTAATATATTTATTTTCCTGTTTGGTAATCAAACTGCTGCTACAATCTTTTAATAGTGAGTTTTAACATTTCGGAATAAAACTGAATCATGAGTTTATAAAATCTTTATTAGGTTAGTTCACGGAATCCACTTTTAAAAGGTAGCATTCTACGCATGTGTACACCTTATTCCAAAAAATAAAGTATTTCTAAACTGAGTTATTTAGCCCAATTTCTCACATTTAGCAGGGTTTCTCACATGGTGAGCGTTGAATTGGTAATTGAAAAGCTGTAACGTTGACACCTTCAGCCTCGGCCCTAGGGGTATTAGAGCCCCAGTTGGTCATCAAGGGCGTCTCAAGTGTCTATATTTGAGGGGAGGCCCTTAGAAAGGCTGTATCAACAAAAGCCATCTAATTGCCATCTTCCAAAGTGTGTTGATACTAAAGAGTTTATAGGGTCATATAAATTTGAAAGTACTGGGTTAAACAAGGTTAAACAGGTTTTTTTTTTTCCTCTGCAGAACCTTTCAGAAAAGTTAAAATACTTTGTTGCATTATGAGGAAAACAGTGTACTCAGTGACTTTCAAGTTTATTTGCTGATACCATTAATTTCACTTGGCTCCTTAGCACCTAGAGTCATGTTCAATTATACAAATAGTTTCTCAAAGTGTGGCTTTCAGATTACCTCACTCAAAGTCACCTTGGAAGTTTACTAATGCTGGTTCCCACATCACACCACAGACATAATTTTTGGAGGTACTGCATATTAAATAAGCTTTAGAGAGGAAACATGTTTTCTCAAATATTAAAGAATCATGAGAGACAAACAGGGTAATTTTTAAAACCTACTTCATTTCTCAGAAGTTGTCTGTATTTAATCAAAGAGAAAGCTACCGAATTAAAGTTCTTAAAATATAAATATGTTAAACTTTCTTTTCTATTTTTAGCTAAAATAGCACATTTTCTATTACTATGTTAAATTATTGACTTATTTGCAATATATTAAAATACCCTGAGAAAGCCTTCAAGCAGAATTATAACAAATAATTTTCATATGTTTTGAAAATCAGAGTGTATATATATATGATTTATGAAATAATAAAAATAACAGTCTTCAGTAAAATGAATGGTAAATCCTAGAGTTGGCATAGAAGTAAGGAAATAAAGATTTTCAAACACTTTTGGTAGAAATGTAATCAGGAAAATCTTTCAGGAGGGCAATATGGCCACTGACCATCACAGAATAACTGACACTAGAGTACTTTCCTGAAGTAAGCAAATAAAAAACTGGACAAAATGTATGAGGCTGTTATTTTTAGGTAACAGATAACAGGCAGTGCAAGACTAGTAGAAAGGATACTCACAAGCTAATCTTCATGATCATCCCCGATTTGCTGTCTGGGAACAATCCCAGCAGAGGTTCAGAGAGCTGGTGTTCAAGCAGAGCATGGTAGTCCCACTAAGATGAGGAGGCAGATATGAAAATGTGGGGCAGCAGAAAGAAGTCAGTTCTGTGGTACAGGGTGTCAGTGAGAGGGAGCTGTCCAGAAATAGAGGTTTCAGAAATCCAGGTGAAAACACTCTGTGAGTCTGTGGTTGAGTCCTGGGCCATATATGCGGGATGAGAGCACCAGAAGCTTACCAGATTACAGATTGCTACTTGAGAAATCTGTTCGAATAAATTACAGGTTTGGTAATTCTGGAAGAAAAAGCTGGATGAAGTTGTTCTTGCCTCATTCAGATCTCATTAATACCTTGTTAAAACCCTGACATCCAGCTGACATAAGAAAGGCTGAGGCTGGGCGTGGTGGCTCAAGCCTGTAATCCCAGCACTTTGGGAGGCCGAGGTGGGTGGATCACGAGGTCAAGAGATTGAGACCATCCTGGTCAACAGGGTGAAACCCCATCTCTACTGAAAATACAAAAAATTAGCTGGGCATGGTGGTGCGTGCCTGTAATCCCAGCTACTCAGGAGGCTGAGGCAGGAGAATTGCCTGAACCCAGGAGGCGGAGGTTGCGGTGAGCCGAGATCGCGCCATTGCACTCCAGCCTGGGTAACAAGAGCGAAACTCCGTCTCAAAAAAAAAAAAAAAAGAAAGGCTGAGATTTTAAAAGTGCCATATTCTAGTATAAGACCTAATTTAGGCCTCCCTAACAAAACCTGTAATCAAATCTGATAAGACGTGGAAGGGAGAGATTTTGGAGTTTGAGTCCTGCAAAACTGGAGTGACGTGCTTTAAGCATATACATTCTAACAAAGAGTAGACAAGTCCAAACAATTCCAAGGCGATCAGCTAATCATAAAGTGCTTGCTATAATAAGAATTAACACTATTTAGAGGAAGAAAACAGAACTCAAAGCCAGGGCATTATCCACAATTTCCCATATTCCACAACATAATTCATTACATATAAAAAAGAGAAAACATGACCAAGAGTTAAGAACAAAGTTGAGATTAACCAGATGCTGAATTTAGCAAATAACAGCTTTAAAGTAGTTATTATAATTAGTATGAATACATTCAAATAATAAAACAAATACATTAAAAAACTAAAGGAAGACATATCTCGACCAATTAACAAACAGGAAAACTCAGAAAAGAAAGACTGTTAAACAAAATGGAAATTTTTGAACTAAAAGTATAATAACAGAAATAAAATATTAACTCCATGGGTTTAATAGCAGATTGAAGTATTGGAGTTGAAAGAGAAAATAGTGAACTTGAAGAAAGATTATAAAATTTATGCAATTAGAAGAACACAGGGATAAAAGACAGAAGGTGAACAGACACTTGTGGTCTTGTGTGTTATTATCAAATGGTCCAACATATAGGTGATCAGAGTTTCACAAGAAGAACAGAGAGACTGGGTAAGAAAAATACTTGAAAAAATAATGGCCATATACTTCCCAAATTTGATGAAAAATATTACATTACAGATATAAGGATTCATTAAGAAACAAGCTGAAGAAATGTTAAAAGAGTCAAACCCTGGCATATTTTATATAAGCTGCTGAAAACAAACCACAGAGAAAAATCCTTGAAACGAACAAGAGAAAAAAATACATTGTCATGGGAACAAGTAATATAATTATTAGTAACTTTTTATGAGAAACAAGGGAGGCCAAGAAGATAATGGAATGATGTTTTTTAAATGTTTAAAGAAAAGACAAAGTTAACCCTCAATTCTGTATTCACAAAGATACTTCTTAAAAAAGGTGAAAACAATCAATAAAAGCATGGAAAGTTTGTTGCCTGCAGAGCTCCTGCATTTGGAGAAATTCTAAAGGATGCCTTTTAGTCTGGAGGGAATTGGTACAAGATGGAAACTCCAAAAGGAATCATGAGAACCCGATATGACCCTTTTGTTAGCACTAATTGGTTTGCAGATAGAAGTTTTGGAACTGCTACAGATACTTGTGAACATGATAAAAGCTGAAATAAGAACAAAGCTGACCCATTTCTGAAAATCTAGTGACAGAAAAATAAAACTATTTATTCTAAAAAATAAATTAAAAAGCCAAACAGATCTCGTGATATCTTTCACAGTATTAAAAAATCAGTATTTATAGTCTAATCCTTGTATATAAGTAGGGAATTATATTTTATTTTTAATCCAGGTCCATTATCTTTTATCTACAATTCTAAAACTCACAAGTTTGTTTTCTTTTTTTTTTAAATTTCTTTGGTGGCAAAATCTGTCCTGACTTCAACTAATTTGGTCATAAACCTGACCTGCACTGACTTCAGGCTATTTATGGTTGGTTTTTTACTTTTATTTTGATTTTTTACATATGGTTTCAAGATTTGTTTCACTGCAAAAACAGTACTGTGCATTACTATAGGGTGTGGTCCAAGGTTCTGCATGTCATTTTACCTAATATATATGACGATAGTAACTTTTCCTATTCAAATACTTCTGAATTCTGAGGCACATTTGGTTTCAAACAAGGGAATATAAACTCTAACTGCTTTTGTTTTAAAAAAATATTTTCTAGATTCTTTTTACAATAAGCATATTGTAACTTCAGCAGTAGCAATTTAAGAGACATAGTTAAGTGAGACTATGGACTAAAATATATGTTCGTGTTTTGACTAAAATGATGAAGTGTACATCCTCAAAAGCAGATTTACAAAGACTACCAATTCCAGATACCATTATGGTGACTGCCCAACAGTAGTTACGTTAGAAGGAACACAACGAATTTGTATTATTCCCCCACAAGCTAAACCCCCTGTATGTAGGAGGCTGTGCTCTAGGAAGGTTCTCTTTTTGCAGTTATTTTTAGCTCTCAGCACTGGATAACAATTGCTCATTAACAGACCAGTTAATGGCAGTCCCTACAATACTGCCATGTAAATTACAAAGAAAAAGAAAATACACCGTCTTCTCCTGAACTTGCAATCATGTCCTCTATTTCTATTTTATTCATTCTCATTTTGCATTTGCAAACACTGTAGAGTAAAACCTGCCACCTGTAATCCTTTTTGTTTCTTCATAAAACATGAATATAGTGTTTGCCCTATAAACCTGACAAGGCTGTTCAAGAGCAAAGAAAATAGTCTATGTAAACCTTCCTTGTAAATTCTACAGATTGTAACTAATTTTACTCCCCATGGTCTGAAATTGCCTTTCCTTATTTGTCTCTTCACCTGTTAGATGAATTATTTATATATTTTTGTTATACACCAGTGCTTTACTTTTATTTATAATTTCCAAACAAAAGAAATGCCACCCACATATGACCAACAGATTCATCTATGATGTTATTAAAGTTTTAAAAATAGTTTTTCATTTTTGTTTTGTTTTCAGCTTTTCCGAATATAGTAGGTACCCAAATGTAGGTGATATTGTAGAATAATTACATGCATATTGTTCATTACCATTTGTATGGCCTCCAGGTGTCTGAGCTCTGTGACAGGAGAGGCATTTTATATGTTTTGTTCACTGCTTATGTCTAGTGAATAGACCAGTATTGGATACATGGCAAGCATTCAAAATACTTACTAAATGTATATATATATATGTACTAATTTATATGATATAATATACATCATAGATATTTGTGATTGATTTCAATAATATATATCTACTATATAGGTATATGTGTGTATGTATCTATTGAATGATTACTAATTGCTAGGTTGTACACTAAGGCTTATACATACAATCTCATTTGGTCATTAAAGTAAACTTATAAAGTCTACTTTAAAGTTCTCCTATAAGGAAATTAGGCTTAGAGATGTTTTATAATTTTCTCAATGTCATACAATTGAGAAATACACACATACACTGATAAGTGATAGAGGGCAGGATTTAAACATTAATGCCAAAATATTCCCTAATTTTTACCCTAGAATTCATCCAGATATAACATTAAAAACTATTCTAATAAATTATTTTGTATTTGGTTTTATACAAGGTTTTGGAGAAATTACAGTCAAAATTAGAAATGGTGACTGTGAGAAAATCTCTTGATTTGCATACCACACTGCCATATGCTGATCTAGAATTTTAATTTTATAGGGGCACACACATGCTTGCATTCATTACGGCTGTAGAAAGTTTCAGAGTTATACAGCAGGTTAATTGAAAAATAGACTTCCGGGACAAAGCTGAAAGAGAAATCTTAAGGCCAATGGTTTTACTAAACTAGAAGTTATATAATGACTAAATTATTTTTGATTTAATTGAAGGATACCAAAAAAGCAGAAAACAACCAAGTGTTCCCTTTTAAAATTTTGACCTAATACTTTATTCAACCACGGTGTCTGCCTTAATAAAAATATCTGCTATATCTAATGTGTCAAAAAGTGTTTAATAAATTTGTATATTCTAGTTCTAGAAGCAAATTTTCTCTGTGAGGGTTAAAAAACACTATAATACAGTATTGGCTCAAGTGATAATCCATCAAAATATAAATTATTACTATTATTTCCTGTAATATAGCTAAAGAATATTGATACAGGACCTCAGCAATCACTGAAATTAATGTTTCAAGACTTTGTAAATTACTAAAAATTATATATCACATTTTAGTATTTCTTGTTTCATTACATTAAGAATAGTTTCTATTTATACTTTAATAGATAAACTGATGTACCTTCAGTAATGCAGGTTAATTATGTAAGGTTTTACTGGTCCTACAAAGGCTGCAACAACTGCTCCAAAGATGCAAATTCAGGGCTAACCTTTCCATTGAATCCTTTATTGTCTGGGGGAAGAATTACTCATCTGAGATTCATGAATTATATGGTCACCCAACCTGTTTTCTTGCACCATTTCTGTCATGAGATAGGCTATTCTGTGTTAGTTTTCCAAGTTTAAACCACATACATAAACCAGCCTTGAATATCTATCTACATTTCTAGGTACCTGGGTAAGGAAAACATCTTTCCTCTCAGAATTTGGTCATTACACAACCCATTTACTTGCATTGTTAATCTCTTCCTACTTTTTTCTGTTCACATCTCAGATCTTTCCACCTGAAACGGTTATTCTCCTGGTAAATGTTAGCAATGTATAAAAATATAGGATGAGAAAAGTAACGTATTACCAGGGCACTCAGCTATAACTGCCACGTCTGATGATATTGACCACTGCATCTTCCTTCGTTTTACTGTTTGTTCTTGAAGTCACCAGGATATCACGTTCTTTTATTCTCCTGTTACTTGTATGATCACTCTTTATTTTCTTGGTAAATATTCTTTATTTTCCCACCCCTTAAATGAGATCCAAGAATTAAATCCTTATCTGCATAGTCTCCTAGAGTGACCTCAAGCATTATCATGGATTCAGCTGACACCCACATTGCTAATGACTTCCAGATCTCCATCTCTAGCACAGTGCTCTCTATAACACCCTCTTGGACTTATATGTCTGAATAGTCCACCAAAGCTTCAACTTGATGTGAGATGGAACTGAGCTTGAATTTAATTACTGTTCCTACTAGCTTTGCCATCCTAAGCAAGCATTTAATGTCTCAAAGCCTCAGTTACACAACTGTAAAATGGGGATAATGATTCTCATTGGGTTGCTGTGAGGTTTTAATGAAATAATGTATTTTAAGAGTCAATTTAGACTCTCATGAACAGTAGGTCAAAAGAAGAGATAAGTGTGCCACTTATTAACAAAAATGAATTCATTACTCTCCAAATCTGATTGCTGATTCTCTTACCTTGATCAGTCAATGGTATTTCTTTATACCATTTGCCAAGTCATAAATCTACAAATCAAGCCACATATCAATTTTTTATCATCATGTCCTTTCCTCCTTCCAAGTACCTTTTAGACCTGATAATGTTATTTCTAACCCGTCTTAATTTAGGTTCTCATCATTTCTTATCTATAACATAAAAAATCTTATTTTCTTTTCCCTGTATTTAATGTATCTTTCATGATGATACATCATCATGAAAAATGATCTACCTGAAAATGTGTATGGGTCATGGCAGACATTCTCTCAGGGACCCTTAATGAGTCATGCACTTGTATAACTCCTCCTCTTGAGTGCAGGTAAAACATGTAGCTTGCTTTTAAGCAACAGAAAAATATAAAAGTGTCATGGGAGGATCTACAATGGCCAAATAGGAACAGCTCTGGAGTGCAGTTCCTAGCAAGAACAACGCAGAGGATGAGTGCTCACTGTATTTCCAAACAAATTTTCACTCCCCACAGACCAGGTGATTCCCGGGCCGAAAAGTGCCACAAGTTTTCAGCACAGTGGTTTCAGCTGGTGCTGGGTTGGCACACAGAAACTCACACAAATCTGGGCTGCAGTTTCAATTAGTGCCTGGAATGCCTGGGAGACAGAGCTGCCCATTCAACTGAAAGGGAGGTAGCAGAGATAGAGAGCCAGGCAATCTGGATCGGTGGGTACCATCCCCACAAAACAAGCAATCGGAAATGCTCCAGATTGTGAGCTCCAGGAAATGCTCCAGGATGGTCCAGCTCAGTGGGGGGGATGGGCGACCATCGCTATGTAGGCAGTTCACACAGTTCACACAGCAGCAAGGCAGAGCCTGTGGCAGCTCAGCAACACCTCTGCTGGCAGGCTGTGAGTAGACACTCCACATGGGGCAGGGCATCTATTAAAAAAGGCAGCAGCATGAAAGGAACTTATAAATAAAGCTGACCTTCCTAGGTCAGAGAACCTGGGAAAAGAGGTGGTTATGAGTTCTGCTGCAGCAGACTTAAAAGTACCTACCCAGCATCTCTGCATGGAACAATGGAGCTCCCAGCACAGCACTTGAGCTCCTATAAGGGACAGACTGTCTCCTGAAGCAGCTCCCCGACCACCATATACCCAAAGAGACATCTCATAAAGGAGAGCTCAGGCCGACATCTGGCAGGTACCCTTCTGGGACAAAGATAACAGAAGAAGAGATTGGCAGCAACCCTTACTGTTTTGCAGCCCCCGTGGGTGATCCCCAGGCAAGCAGGGTCTGGATTGGACCTCCAGCAGTCCTGCAGCAGAGGGGCCTGACTATTACAAAGAAAACTAAGAAACAGAAAGAAATAACTTCATCATCAACAAAAAGGATGTCCATTCAGAGACCCCATCTGAAGGTCATCAACTACAAAGACCACAGGTAGATAAAGCCACTAAGATGGGAAGAAACCAGCATAAAAAGGATGAAAACAAAAACCAGAATGCCTCTCCTCCTCCAAAGGATCACAACTCCTCATCACTTAGGGATAAAAGATGGATGGAGAATGAATCTGACGAATTGACAGAAACAGGCTTCAGAAGGTGGGTAATAACAAACTTTTCAGAGCTAAAAGAACATGCCAGAAGAGAGTGGGGGCCAATATTCAACATCCTTAAAGAAAAGAACTTTCAACCTAGAATTTCATATCCAGCCAAACTAAGTTTCATAAGTGAAGGAGAAAGAAAATCCTTTATGGACAAGCAATTGCTGAGAGATTTCATCACCAGCAGGTCTGCCTTACAAGAGCTCCCGAAAGAAGCACTAAACAAGGAAAGGAACAACCACTACCAGCAACTCCAAAAATGTACCAAATGGTAAAGACCATTGACACAATGAAAAACAAGCATCAACTAATGGGCAAAAAACATCCAGCTAGCATCAAAATGGCAGGATCAGATTTGTACATAACAATATTAACCTTAAATGTAAATGGGCTCAATGCCCCAATCAAAAGACACAGACTGGCAAATTGGATAAAATGTCAAGACCCTTTGGAGTGCTGTATTCAGGAAACCCATTTCACATGCAAGGATACACATAGGCTCAAAATAAAGGGATGGAGGAAGATTTATCAAGCAAATGGAAAGCAAAAAAAAAAAAAAAGCAAGAGTTGCAATCCTAGTCTCTGATAAAATGGACTTTAAATCAACAAAGATCAAAAGAGACAAAGAAGGGCATTTCATAATGGTAAAAGATTCTTCAATGCATTAAGAGCTAATGATTGTAAATATATATGTACCCAATACAGGAGCACCCAGGTACATAAAGCAAGTTCTTAATGACCTACAAAGAGACTTCGACTCCCAAACAATAATAGTGGGAGACTTTAACACTCCACTGTCAATATTAGACAGATCAATGAGATAGAAAATTAACAAGGATATCCAGGACTTGAACTCAGATCTGGACCAAGTGGATCTAAGACATATATAGAAATCTCCACTCCAAATCCACAGAATATACATCCTTCTCAACACCGCATTGCACCTACTCTAAAACTGACCACATAATTGGAAGTAAATCACTCCTCTTTAGCAAATGCAAAAAAACAGAAATCATAACAAACAGTCTCTCAGACCACAGGGCAATCAAATTAGAACTCGGAATTAAGAAACTAACTCAGAACTGCACAGCTTCATGGAAACTGAACAACTGGCTCCTGAATGTCAACTGGATAAACAATGAAATGAAGGCAGAAATTAAGATGTTCTTTGAAACCAACAAGAACCAAGACACAACATACCAGAATCTCTGGGACACATTTAAAGCAGTGTCTAGAGGGAAATTTATAGCAATAAATGCCCACATGAGAAGTGAGGAAAGATCTAAAATCTACACCCTATCATCAAAATTGAAAGAGCTAGAGGAACAAGATTAAAAAATCTCAAAACCTAGCAGAAGACAAGAAACAACTAAGATCAGAACAGAACTGAAGGAGATAGATACAGAAAAATCCCTTCAAAAAAAGCAATAAATCCAGGAGATGGTGTTTTTAAAAGATCAACAAATGATGCAATTAAAAACAATAAAGAGGATACCACCACTGATTCCACAGAAATACAACTACAATCAGAGATTACCACAAACAACTCTATGCACATAAACCAGTAAACTTGAACGAAATGGATAAATTCCTGGACACTCGCACCCTCCCAAGCCTAAATCCAGAAGAAGTTGAAACCTTGAATAGATGAATAATAAGGGCTAAAGTTGAGGCAGCAATTAATAGCCTACCAACCAAAAAAAGTCCAGGTCCAAACGGTTTCACAGCTGAATTCTACCAGACATACAAAGAGGAGCTGGTACCATTCCTTCTGAAACTATTCCAAACATTACAAAAAGAAGGACTCCTTCCCAAATCATTTTATGAGGCCATTTTATGGATTCAGTTTGCCAGTATTTTATTGAAGATTTTTGCATCTATGTTCGTCATGGATATTGACCTGAAGATTTCTTTTTTTTGTTGAGTCTCTGCCAGGTTTTGGTATCAGGATGATGTTGGTCTATAAACGTAATCCACCACATAAACAGAACCAAAGAAAAAAACCACATGATTATCTCAATAGATGCAGAGAAGGCCTTTGATAAAATTCAACAGCGCTTTATGCTTAAAAATCTCAATAAACAAGGTATCCAAGGAACATATATATATATATGGCAAACCTACAGCCAATATCATACTGAATGGGCAAAAGCTGGAAGCATTCCCTTTGAAATCCGGCACTAGACAAGGATGCCCTCTCCCACCTCTCCTATTCACTATAGTATTGGAAGTTCTTGCCAGAGCAATTAGGCAAGAAAAGAAATAAAGTGTATTCATTTAGGAAAGGAGGAAGCCAAATTGTCTCTATTTGCAGACGAAACAACTGTATATTTAGAAGACCCTATCATCTCAGCCCAAAATCTCCTTAAACTGATAAGCAACTTCAGCAAAGTCTCAGGATACAAAATCAATGTGCAGAAATCACAAGCATTCCTATACACCAATAACAGACTTAAGGAGAGCCAAATCAAGAATGAACTGCCATTCACAATTGCTACAAAGAGAATAAAATACCTAGGAATACAACTCACAAAGGATGTAAAGGACCTCTTCAAGAACTACAAACCACTGCTCAAAGAAATAAGAGAGGACACAAACAGATGGAGAAACATTCCATGCTCATGGTTAGGAAGAATCAATATTGTGAAAACGGCCATACTGCCTAAAGTAATTTATAGATTGAATGCTATTCCAATCATGCTACCAATGACCTTCTTCACAGAACTGGAAAAAAAAACCACCTCAAATTTCATATGGAACCAATAGAAAGCCCACATAGCCAAGACAATCCTAAGCAAAAAGGACAAAGCTGGCAGCATCACGCTACCTGATTTCACACTATATGATAAGGCTACAGTAATCAAAACAGCATGGTACTGGTACCAAGACAGAGATATAGACCAATGGAACAGAACAGAGGCCCTGGAGACAACGCCACACATCTACAACCATCCAATCTTTAACAAACATGACAAAAACAAGCAATGGGGAAAGGATTCCTTGTTTAATAAATGGTGTTGGGAAAACTGGTCAGCTGTGTGCAGAAAGTAGAAACTGGACCCCTTCCTGACACCTTAAACTAAAATTAACTCCAGATGGATTAAAGACTTAAACATAAGACCTAACACCATAAAAACCCTAGAAGAAAACCTAGGCAAAACCATTCAGGACATAGGCATAGGCAAGGACTTCATGACTAAAACACCAAAAGCACTAGCAACAAAAGCCAAAATAGACAAATAGGATCTAATTAAACTCCAGAGCTTCCATACAGCAAAAGAAACAATCATTAGAGTGAACTGGCAACCAACAGAATGGGAAAAAATTTAAAAAATTTTTGCAATCTACCCATCTGACAAAGGGCTAGTATCCAGAATCTATAAAGAACTAAAACAGAGCTAAAAGAAAAAACAAACAAACCCATCCAAAAGTGGGCAAAGGATATGAATAGACATTTTTCCAAAGAAGACATATATAAGGCCAACAAACATATGAAAAAAATGCTCATTATCACCGATTATTAGAGAAATGCAAATCAAAACCACATTGAGATACCACCTCACACCAGTTAGAATGGCAATTATTTAAAAATCTGAAGACAACAGATGCTGGAGAGGACATGGAGAAATAGGAACACTTTTACACTGTTGGTGAGAGTGTAAATGAGTTCAACCACTGTGGAAGATAGTGTGGCCTAGAAATAGAAATTCCATTTGACCCAGCAATCCCATTACTGAGTATACACGCAAAGGATTATAAATCATTCTATTATAAAGACACATGCACATATATGTTCATAGTGGTGCTATTTACAATAGCAAAGACCTGGAACCAACCCAAATGCCCATTTATGATAGACTGGACAAGGAAAATGTGGCATATATACACCACGGAATACTATACAGCCATAAAAAATGGTGAATTTGTATCATCTGTAGGGACATCGATGAATCTGGAAACCGTAATTCTTAGCAAACTGACACAAGAACAGAAAATCAAGCAATGCATGTTTTCACTTGTAGGCAGGTGATGAACAACGAGAACACATGGACACAGGGAGGGGAGCATCACACACCGGGGTCTGTTAATGGGGGGCCAGGGGAGGGACAGCAGGGAGGTGGGGACATCGGGGAGGGATAACATGGGGAGAAATACCAGATGTAAGTGACGGCAGAATGGAGGCAGCAAACCACATTGCCATGTGTGTACCTATGCAACAATCCTGCATGATCTGCACATGTACCCCAGAACCTAAAGTGCAATTAAAAAAAAAAAAAGAAAAATATAAAAGTGTTGGTATGTCAATTCCATGATTATGCTTATGTGAGACCCCATCTCAGCATATTGAAGTGAAAGACTCTACTAGCCCTGAAGAAGCAACCAACCACATTTTAAAGAGCCAATGAGGAAATCTACTGTGCAAAAGCCTGTGGGTGGCCTAAAGGAGCTAAGGACCTTACTTCTGCAAAAGCAAGGAACTGAATTTTGCCAAAAACCAGGTGTGTTTGGAGAAGGACCTTAAACTTCCAAAAAGAATGCAGCATGGCTACATTTTGATAACAACTTTATGAGACCCCAATCAGAGAGGCTAGCTAAGCAATAATCCCTAGGAGCTGTAAGATAATAAGCATATGTAGTCTTAAGCCACAAATTTTGTGGTAATTTGTTATACAGCAATAGGAAACTATCTCAAATATGTTTTAGGCAGCCACTCCCATGTGAAATAAATATTTACTGAATTGGATTAAATTAAATTGGGTTAAGAGATTCTTAAAGGAAAGCGATGTTGCTCTTTTTCTTTATATATGGTAAGTCCTGGCATGCAGTAAGCTCAATACATTCTAATGACTGAATAAATGACATCTTTGTGATATATTACTGTGTTATATTCTGTATCGGTTGAGAAAGAGCTCTAGAAAATAACATGTTATCTTTCTGCATAAATCAGTAAGGACACTTCCAGAGTTTTAAAACTTCAGAATTGATTAATCTTTATTTTTAAAATTATTCAAAGAAGCATAGATTAAGCTATAACTCCAAAGCTAGTTGTATTAATTTTCTATTGCTGTCATGAACAAATTATTACCAATTTAATGTCTTAAGAACACACATTAAAGGCCGGGTGCAGTGGCTCATGTCTATAATCCCAGCACTTTGGGAGCCAAGGTGGGCAGATGGCTTAAGCCCAGGACTACAAGATCAGCCTGGGCAATGTGGAGAAACCCCTTCTCGACTAAAAATAGAAAAATTAGCCAGGCATGATGGTGTGTGAATGTAGTACCAGCTACTCGGGAGGCTAAGGTGGGAGGATCACCTGAGCCTGGGGTGCGGAGATTGCAGAGAGCTGAGATCACACCACTGCACTCTGGCTGGGTCACAGAGTGAGACCCTGTCTCAAAAACAAAAAAACATAAATTTATTATCTGAGTGTTCTGTAAACTACAATGCCATCCCAGGTATCCCTGCACTAAAAAAAGGTTTTGAGAGGGTTCCTTTCTGGATGCTTTAGGGAGAATGAATATACTTCCTTGCATTTTCCAGCTTCTAGAGGTCACCTGCATTCCTTGGCATATGGTCTTATTTGTCCATCTCCAAAGCTAGCAAAGTCACATTTCTCTGACATTTCTTCCACTATTGTATCTCTGACAATGGCCAGGGAAGCTCTGCTTTTAAGGACTCATGTGATTAGACTGTGCACACCCAAACCATTCAGGAAAATCTCCCCATCTATGACATGAAACATCTGTAAGTTCCTTTTTGTAATTAAGATAACATGTCCACAGTTACACAGAGTAGGACATAGAGATCTTTTGGGACAGAGGCATTATTCTGCCTGCCCCATTAGTGGAAGAGAAAAATAAGGATGTAAGTCGGTGTAACACATGCAACTCTAATATCACAGACTTCCTTGGAAACTCCATTTTCAGATCTTTTCATTCCAATCTATACTACATTTCACATTGTAAAATGAAACATTTCCTTCTATTTTCTAGAATCTGAACTTTTCCAAGTTCACTAAAAAATTTTAAAAGCTAGCTTTCTGCAAAAACCGCCACCACAACTGGCATCTCTAGCCTTCCTATGGATACTCACACCCGGCATGGCCTGGCCTGGCTGAGCAGTAGGCTGTGAATTCTTCTCTTTGGGACAAAGCCTGCCAAGTCTGCCTCTGGGAAACTTGGCAGCACATCAAGCACAAAAACTTAGTGTGGCTGTTTATTCCTGACACACAGACAAAGGACTTCATCATTTTATGTCTTTAGGCTAGAACATTTTTCTTACATTCATATCACTAGAGGGTTAAATAGGGGCAACACCAGGGGATGAGGTCTGACTGTAATTGTTTTCAAGTCATCTAGAGAAACATCAGGGATTAAGTAGTAAATGAGCCAGTGGTGCAGAGCGAATCATTGCCCTCTGTCCTCCTGCTGAGAGTCACTAGGTCCTCGCATGATATTCTAAACTCTCCAAATACATCTATCAGCTATGTGGAATCCATTCTAATCAAGGAAACAAAACCATGCCAAAGAGTTTGATGTGTGTTTTGGTGAGCATGTAAGACATTTTGAATATAGATATGAGACCCATTTTAAAACAAATTTTAAATGGACAAAAATTTAGTGATACATCAAAAATGAAAGCAAAGTTCTCCTCTCTTTTCACATCTTCCCCTCTCTCCCCCAATTTTTATCTCCTTTCTTCCTAGGTATAATGTAACTGACATAAACATATCAAATTCACAGGTTAAATTCAAACACATAATTCACACATAAAAAACTCAGTCTGTTCTAAGGTGCAGTTTGTCCAAGTCTTCTCTGTCACCTTGTAAGATGAATCTTGTTCACATATGATACTTTGTAGCAACATATGGATGGGTTAAAATGAGTTATATCACTCAAACAAAGCAATGCCAAGGCTAATGTTGAATGTCAGCACATCCGGGGTATCATCTTGATATATGTGGATGAAACATTTAATTCATAGTAAAATGAGAAAATATAAAGGAAATGAACTTCACTTAAGGAAAAAATAGAAAGCAGTTATGATAATAGAGGTAAAAATGTGAAGAGAATACATGCTCAAAATATGAAATCAGACAGCATGGGTTTATATTCTGGTTATATTATATATTAACTACTATCTCTATGATCTTAACTTATCTGTGGTTCTGCCTGAAAACAATGACAAATAATAAATGCAACTCATTCATTCAAATAGTATCTATTGAGTGGAGTGATGCACTAGTCTAGGTACCAAGGATACAGCAATAAATCAGTCACACCAATATCCCTGCCCTCCATGGCACCTACATCCTTATAATTCTTCACATGATATTTCTAAGGGTTGGATGAGATGCTTTATTTAGCATTCCTGGAAAAATATAAACGCTGTAGATAAATTTAATTAGCATAATTATAATAGCAATAAAGTATTTTAGAAATCTGAAAATATATACTTCTTTGCCTAAGTCAGAATACTAAATAATAAATGGGTGATTCAAGCAGACTGGAAACAATTGTTATATACATATATTAACATATATTATATATAAAACATTATACACATGTATTCTTTATACAATCATTACATGAGATTTTATATTATCCTTAAAATAACAGGTGTCTGAAGAGTAACTTAAAGAAAAATAATTCTGCTTTTTACGATAAATTTTTTTCAGCAATTAGCCATATTTTTATCCTAAATAAATTCCCATGTTAAAGTAAACTTTAAATTACAACATTTGCCTCTAGCTTAGCATTCACTCAGGGCTGTGTTCCTTTCTTTCCCTCTCTCTTCACATATCCCTCTTTGCTACTCTTCTACATGATCAAGTAGTTATGACACTGTGACTTATCATCTATCTCCCATCAATTCAGCCATCAGTCCACTCTGTTCCATTAGTATTTCCTGCTGTGAAAATCCCTGTAGAATCTAAGGTAAATTCTCAGAAGTTTCCACATTCTGCTCTGGAAAGCAGTGACCCACAGTGTTATTAAAAATCAGTAACTTACAAAGGATTTTTTTCCTTACGCCAAAGCAAAGGAGAAGTCTAGACATCATCCTCAGAGTGACATTCATCATTTCCAAACTCACATGCACTGCTCTAGCTATCAAATTTTACATGGGGTATTTTAAGGAGTTCTTTAAAAATCAAAATTCCTGGCTCTGCAGTTCATTAAGTGTGCCATTCCAAGAGATGGAACTGCCAGAACTGGTTAGTTACTATAAAGGCAGTTATCCTCCAATGCTACCAGGCAAGCATTTTAAAGCTTTATTGACATATGTGGCACACACTTCAAAACTTCACACTTTCAGAGGACTTCCTGAAACCAATGTTCCAACTTAGTACTCCTCCAGTTAAATGGAAGCTAATAAGAAGCATGAAACAGTATACACTATATAAGAATGTTAGCAGAACACCACATGTATGGACCTTACATTAAAAAATCATAATAGCATTAAATCATCCTAAACCTCTAATACCCATTCATAAAAACACTCCCACTCGATCATCAAAAACCACATGTCATTCTGATTCACATATAGTGCTAAAAATATAAATTTTACAGAATGTGTCTGAACCTGACCCAGACACTTAAATATTTTCATAACTCCAGAAGCAAAAGGAAAATCGTCAAAAAGCTCTTGACTGTGTAACACAGTCTGCTTTGAATAAACGGCCTAGATGTAAGCAGTAGGTGGCAAAGTTAAAATAGGAATGTTAATCCTATGAGAACACTTGCCTGCTGTTTTATAGCCCTTCCTCAAGATTAAAAAAAAACAGAGAGATAAAGAACACAAAAATACCTATAGCCCTAATACTATAGAATAAAACAAAGTACTGATTTTAAACTATATTTTTTCAGCGTGTGATTTTTTTTATAGACAGTAGTATCAGAAATGAGTGGGAAAATAATTAAATAAACATAGTTTCCAGTTTAAATTTTAACAAAATCGCAGCATTTTTTAACTCAAGATAAAAGAAGAAATATTAATTTTGGGCAACATTATGAATTACTGTATTATATCTACATATTAGAAAATAGCTTATTGAATAAATATTAATTTATTTTAAACTTTACTATTATCAACCAAAACAGAGACAAGCAAACTATTTCTGTAAAAGGTTAAAATATATAAATTTGTGGCTTGGCTGGCTAAAAGGTCTCTGTGGCAACTAATCAATTCTGCTTCTGTAAAACAAAAGCAGCAACAGACAAAATGTAAATGAATGGGTGTGACTGCATTTTAATAAAACTTTATGGACATTGAAATCTAAAAATCATATAATCTTCACTGCTCGTAAGATAGTCTTTTTATTTTGTCAACCATTTAAAAATGCCAAACACCATTCTTAATGTATGTATCATACAGAACATACAGTAGGCTAGATTGGGCCATAGGTTATATTAACAGTTCGCCAACCCATAGACTAGATAGCCATAATGAAAACCATAAGAAATAAAAGGTCAGAGGACAAAGCTCACTTTTCCTTTCTTCCTTCTTCCCTCTTTCTCTTCCTCCCTCCCTTTTTCCTTTTCTCTTTTCATTAACTAATTAATTTTGCTTGATATCTGGCAACACAAAAAGTAATCTGAGGTAGTCAGAGGGGAGTAGAAGAAGGTGAGTATCTCAAATTCAGCCAGAGTTGTACACAATAATGGTATTGGGCTAATTGTAAGTTACCAGGCTTGAAGCCCACACAACTACCATGGAGATTTTGTGAGCTACAAAATCATTCATAATATTCAAAGTGAATATCATTACAGGAAATCCTATTTGCATTCCAATGAACTGTCACATGAATTATCCCTATGGCATCTTCTGTGAAAAACAATGTCTTCATTGAGATCCCCTGAAATTTCCATGATGATATGGAAGAAAAGCCAAAAGAAACGCTATCTTCATTTTGTCAATAACTGGAGTGTCATCATCTGTCTGTAACAGCTGAAAGGCTGTCTGACAATAGGAGACCTGGAAACACCCGAGAAATGTTATATCCTTCACAAGACAATTAGATACATAATGCTAGGAAGTCCTGGGATGATGACCTGTGATTCTCCCCCAAAAGCTGTTTCAAAAAAGGCTATTTTGTCTCTTTCAGTAATAAACAGGAAGAGAGAACTCTCTTTAGTAGAATTTTCACTAGCAAACCAAGAACTACTTGGGCAGTAAAAGTTTTATACCAATATACTGGTTGTTAGAGTTGCAGGTAAATTGAAATCATTGCTTAAAAATTATAATGCAGTCTGTTATGACCATGAGGTCCAGTGGCTAAGCGTGCTACCATCTCTTCAGTAAGATGCTGTTTGCAGGGGTATTGCCACAGCACACACTTTCCTATTAGGAGGGAATCCTCAAGAGACTCCTGTGGCTTTGTAAGCAATCATTAGTGCAGCTTCCACTACAATTAAAAACATATGCCTAAATATTGTTTTTGAAAATGACACAAGTGTTTAAATACCAAAATAAAAATTCTATGAAATGGTGCCAGAAACTTATGTGGTAAGAAAAGCCAAAGAATTTGTGCAAAAGTATGCTTTTTACTGTCTCCTATGAATAAACACTGCTGAATAGTTCATAAAGGCTTAACATTCCATCTAAGAAATTTACATATTTTATGTAGAAAATAGACATATTTCATGTAGATTTTCATGGAAAAAAAAAAGCCAACTTGATTGTGGCATCAAAGTCCACCTTTAAGGCAGGCTTCACAAGAAAAAAGAAAAGTCATTTTCTTCTGGGTAATATGAGACATTATGGAGAGGTAATATTTCAAATTACCACACAGCCTCAGAAAAAACAAAATTGTTTTTCAAACACAAACTCCAAGTTGAATGATCTGAGCTAAGGCTAAAAGCGGCACTTTGTAGTCTCTCACGTGAAGGCCGTATCTGTAGAGAACAAGCTTAAATGCAAATGAAGATTGGCTTTTACAGTCACATTTATGAATTTATATTACTACATGAGTAACAATGGACACAGGATTTTCAATTTATCTTGACAAATACTTACTGAGCTTATCAGGCACTGTGATATGCCTAAAGAGAAATTAAATAGCAAGGAGAGATAGAACTTTGAGAGCAATGTGCAGTAATGAATACAAATACGGGAGATTGGATTAACTGCTGGGAGGAAAGTTTTCAAAGAGAATAAATTGAGTTTGAAGCATGATGTCTCAAATGTTAATGGGTTATACAATGTGTGTTATCTAACAGTAAGTTGTACATAAAAACACTGAGCATAGGAAATGGTAAGGAATAACAATACACATTCGGGATTTGTTTGCACAGAATGGATAATTGAAGCCAAGTGAATGAATGAGATGGACAAGGAATATTTTTAAAAAGGGGACTACAGACAGAACCTCAGGCAATACCCACACTCATGGGCAGGAGGAAGCCAGCTAAGACGGAACTACCAGAAGGAAGGGATAATTATCTGACACATGAGTGAAACAACTGGTAAAGTGAAATTCTACAATGCGAAATGATGCAAATAGGAGAGAGAGGTATTTCAGTGGTTAAAAGACTATTTTTCTTATCATGAGACCATGCAAGACTTTGGCAAAATCTGCAATACAGCAGAGGTGGCAGTGGGTGAAGATGGATGTCTAGTTTCATAACCTGGCAAGTCTTCTAAGTCGATGATTCAGTGGAGGATGATAGGGAAGAATCAAGTGAGTAAGAATATAATTGACAACAAAAGTCCTGGAGATGGTAGATGAGATACAAATTGAGAGCAGAGTGAGGAACAGTTGTTCTGGGAAGGAAGGATTATTCTTGAGATGTCAGGCAGGCAGAGAGGCCTAGTGAAAACTCAGATATGTCCAACTGTGGGAAAGGATGCCAAACTAGGATGCCAAAAAAGGATAACAAATCTAGTAGTACATTTTAGAAGATTCTCAGTCTCAGACCGGTACCAGCTGAAATTATATGAGAATGAAACATTCAGATCTGGCTTTAAGAATAAAAAAGGATAAAATAAAAACCTTATCTTAGCACACTTTGGAAATTTTATTTAGCCAAGAAAAAGTATCCACATCTTAAATTGATTTAAGCATGAGTGCAATTTATTCCTTAATCCAGAACCCATATTCCACCACTGCCATATTTTATAATGACTTTTACAGATATGTTTTATGTCTATTTCCTAATCTAATATATAAACTACCTAATTTCATAAGGTAGTTCTAAGACTACAAAAAGACGTGTTGTTAAAAGTGTTCTTGTAAATGAAGAGATTTCATCAGTGCCCATAAGGTAGTTAGGGAATGTTTGAAATATATTTTAAGTTACGGCCCAACTGACAAGCCAGGGTGTCCTTCCCATGAGTAGTGGTTCCTAAACTATAATGTGCATCGGAATTACTTAGAGGGCTTGGGAAAACAGAGATGAGTGAGTTTCATTCCCAGAATTTTGGGGCCAGCACCTCAGAATTTGTATATCTAACAAGTTCTCAGTAATATTGCTGGTCCAGGGACCACACTTTGAGAACCACTGCTCCACAACATACAATGCTAGTTATTCCATATCATGTGGGTCTATAAACAAGCATATTTTCATTTAACTTCTATCAGAGTAAAGGTATAAAATGTATAGATGTATTAAAAGAGTGCCATCAATATTTTCAAAAAACCTGTCTATATTTGAGTCAAATTCACTTCCAAATGTTACATTGGACATGTTATCTGTCATTATCATTGTCCTTAGAAAATGGCTTCATGTATTGATTAAGAAGTCAGAGTCTGTTTCAGTTGAAAGGAACATTTACCTAGATGGCTTATTAAATAAGAGCTAAACCAGCTTTGGTTATATCTTGATGCAATTCTAGTACTTAATCATTGCTTTTTTTTTTCCAAGGCAAGTAGAATTTTTTCACAAAGCTGGCTCATTTCCAGTTTGGATGGAAAGTACAGCAGAGAAATCATGCAAATATCTTGTAATGACAAATTGCCAAGAAAATCACATAGCCCTACCTACATATATTTTATAATACATATTTAACATATATAATATATAATGCATATATATTATATAATACATATATATATTCCTCAGAATAACTCTATAATTTATTAGCTTCATTTTACAGATGTGAAAATTTGAGGCAAAAAGAAATTAAATATCTCACTAAGGGCTAAGCAGAAGTAATTATTGCAGTTTATCTAGTTTCAGTATCATGGCCCTTACCTATTACCTATATTTAGCACATTATTTTGCTACATATTAAAGCATATCTTGGGCTCAAGTATTTACCTGTTCCGAGAAACAGGACATGGTATCTCCCATCCGCAGCGTGCACTCGATCCACAGCTATCTTTGTATACTTGTAGTCAGTGCCGATACGAACAATCAAAGGCCTTTTGTGGATTGGGTAGATGGAATTGTACATGAGAGGATGGTTCCGAATAAAACTGACAACATCATCTGGGAACTCCCTGGTGCTCCGTATATTGTGTGTAAATGCTCCTCCTGGACACTAGAAAGAAAGTTTTAAAGAACCAACTTAATAACATAGTTGTCTTATTCTAGTAATAATCAAAAACTGTATTTTTCAAATCACTTAGACGCTCCAGTTGCTTTAAGTGTATCTTCTACCATGGAGAAGAAAAAATATAGCATGACTATGTTATACTATTTGTAGAAGATTAATACAGTGTGTATAACTTGATACTTTGAATTAGGCTAAGTGCTTGTATGTTATTCTGTTTTCAGAGAAGAGCTGATGCCATCTTGTATATGAGATAACTCTTCACCCTTCTCACTCATCACTTTTCTACCTCTAATTTTGTGCCAGACAACATATAGTTAGAAAACAAAAACTTGTGGACACAATCTAATGCTGCTACTTGTTAAAATAAATTATATTATCATAATTAAGTCAAACTCTGACATTTAAAAATTTTATTTCATGTGATCTTCCCTCCCAAAAGAGAGAACTTAGAAACTGGAGCTTAGGGGCTGGGTGTGGTGTCTCATGTCTGTAATCCCAGGACCTTAGAAGGATGAGATGAGAGGATGGCTTGAAGCCAGGAGTTCAAGACCAGCCTGGGCAACATAGCAAAATTCCATCTCTGGAATAAAAAAAGTTTAAAATTAGCTAGGTGTGGTTGTGTGAGCCTGTGATCTCAACTCCTTGGGAAATTGAGGCATGAGGATTGCTTGAGCCCAGGAATTTAAGGCTTCTGTGAACTGTGATTATACCACTGCACTCTAGCCTGGGCAACAGAGTGAGAGCCCATCTCTATTTAAAAAAAAGGGGGGGGGAGGAGGAGGAGGAAAGGAAGAAGAGGAAGGGGAAGAAGAGATGAAAGAAGAAGAGAGCTTAGACTGGATGTGGTAAATTAAATCTGATAATTACCCTCTATCAAAGATCCCATTCATTATCCTTAGAATAAAATTCCAACAGCTTAGAATGCCCTACAAGCCTCTGCACGATCTGGCCTGAGCTTGCCTGTCCCACTGTAGCTCTTGCTGCTCCTGAGGCTCAAGCACATACTTCCCCCCTCCATGATCTCGGCACCTGTTGTTCCCTGTCTAGCATACTTCTCTCTAGAACACCCCATGCCCTTTTCTGTTACGTCATTCAGTTCTCAAAAGTTGCTTCTTGAAAGTGATGACATATAAAAGTAGCTCTCCCTCTCAATCTCTACTTTTTGTCTCCTTAGCCTGCTGTTTTTCTTCACAGCCCTTATTTACCTAACAGTAGATTATATATTAGTTGCTTGCGTCTTTTTTGCCTGTTTCTCCCTCTAGAACATAAGCTTGTGCTGACTGTAACTGGGTCTATTTTGTTATTGTTTTGCCATCAGACTTTTAACAAAGCTGGTTAAAAGATAATAAAGACGTGTTGAATGAATGCATTATATCATTCATTGTATCTGGCCTGCAATTTTGGTGCAAGGTCTTATGAAACAGAAGCCTCAATTCTATTCAGGAGGGAAAAGAGTCAGAGCATTAAGTCCAAAGGGGAAGACAGAAAACAAGAACTAGATCTGGAGAAAGGATGGCTGAACAGCGCCAGTAGTTCTGGAAAGGGAACCTGACAACAGCTTCTGAGGAGAAGATTCCATTCATAGGGCACCTAAGGCCAACCTTAAGGGTAGGCTGGGAACTGCTGAAGCCAGGAACTGAAACTTACTCACTAATAGGATCTGAGTGTTAAGTTATATGAGCAAAACCTTTGGGTATATAACATTTTAACACATATAAACATTACTAATATTAAACACCTGTCAATATTAAATTCCTGTTGATATCTTCACTTCCAGAAACAAAAACACTATGTTATATTTTCCTTGAAACACACAGCACTATTGTTTCAGTTTTCACTTTTCTGTTTAGAGAGGTATTCGGTAAAAGGAAAGTAACAAAGCAAGCTGCCTGGTCCAGGAATAGGCACAGCATCAGCCATAAATAGCAGGATGCAGTGGGGACTGTGACAAACTGGGAATTTATGTATTGTCCAAAGATGGCAATGAACACTTATCCAGCTGATTGCTTCTAAGCTGGAATCAAATCTTCGTGCTGCCAGACCTCATAAGAAGATAGAATGTGGAATTTTGTGTAAAATCTGCCAATTGTTTAATGTTGACTCAGTAAAAAAAGAAAAAAAAAACGTGGGGGACCAACCAAAATATGACAATCTCCAGGTTAAATCCCTGCACCAGCTGCCCAACAGTATTAGTGCCTTTGGGCCAAGGTTGTCAGGCAGACCTCTATGTGCAGCTAGATCTCAGCAAATTACTAATATCATCTCACGCATGTAGATTGCATCATCATGAATGCAATTTTTAGACCTACTTTGACCAGGTAACATCACTAGAACTTTTTACAGACCCGATAAATATAGTTCTCCTTTTGTAGAAAGGCACGAGGAGCAATTAAAAGACTTTAAAAAGTAGCAGTAATGAGACAAGTAATAAAACAAAACCTCTCATTCTTTATTCCACTAACTAGACTTTCATCTGGATTTCATGTTTTTATTTTAAAAATAGTATTATATTTAAATACACATGTTTATAAGTGGCTCACAATGAAGACCAAAATGAGGACAAAAAATTTAATTTGAGGTTGTTCTAAGCTGATGAGTGTGTTCCACACTTCTGCAAAATATAGAATTATGGGTGTTTTCTAGCCTTAATCTTCACACAAGTGGAAAAAGTGAAATACATCACTCACTGCATGAAAACATGGAAAGATCAATGCATGGGTAATTTAAATAGTTCCAGATCTCCATAAAACACCACTAATTATGGCTTGCTAAACTGATATGTCTTCTTAAGTATTTGCAAGCATTCTTGTTTCTAAGTTCTGGAAAAATCCAAAGTTAGCACATATTACTAGACAATTTATATAATTTCCAGTTAGTACAGTTTGATGTGTGATAAGCTTATTAAATTATCAGTGCCTAGTCTCTGGCTTTTACATAAAGCTAATTGAAATCCTGGTAACAATTATGTTAAGGTTGCTCAAAACCATAGTTATTAAATAGGTAATCTGAACAAATCAAATCAAATCAGTTACTTTGCATTCACTCAAATATTCCCCACAAGACATTCTTTTAATACCCACAATGAATTTATCACCTAAAACAAGTGTCTCCTAGTATGAGTTTATGTTCAAATCTACCAAATAATTGTTTCCAAAAAAAATTAATTCTTCTATTGATTCATGGCATCAACTTTCTTGGTAAGACAATGAGTGTTAATAATGTAACACAGATAAACATTGATTGCCCTTTATAGACTTTATATGCAGTACCGAGATTTCTCAGTGTAATGCTGCCAAGTATAAATCAGATGTGATTAACTTTTCTCTTACCTTGCATACAATAAAGCATGTTTACTGAAACTTCAAGATAACATAACATCTATGTGCCATCATAAAATAAAATATTTGTCCACTAATTAGGCTGGTGTTTCATTCTTTAGAACATTAATTTTACTCTGCAAATAGTCATTAAATTATTTTGGTTAAACTTCTCCTTTAAGTGTTCAGTTCTTCTAGCTAGTTGTCTATCAAGTAATGATAAGCACTCCTTTTTTGAGTAAAGACATTTATGTGTTTTGATTAAAGTATGAGATGAAATGCTAGGAACAATAAGAAAGCCATGTTAAGAAAGTAACAGCAATTGTCCTTACCAAACTTCTTTTCTATACTCAGGTATTCATAAATATCTGCTGCCTTCTTAAGTTTCTAAATATTCTCTTAATCTTTACATCTGTTTGACTAGTTTTCAGAATATATTTACATATTAACATATGTATCCATTATTTAGACATATTTTATCCAAAAAGAACTTTGATGTGCCCAGTAAGGGGACATAAGAATAAAAAATTACTGTTGACTTCTAGACACAAGTATTCTAGTAAGAAAGACATATTTAAAGCAAAATAACAATATTATGACAAAAAGCAATAATTTGAGACAAGTATAAGATAAATAACCAGTCTTGGTTTAGGATCAATTTCCCTACATACTCAAGAGCCAATATTTTTAAAAGGAGTTTATAATAGTAGATAACTTACAGCTGCCAAGGTTAGTGAGATGTTTAGAGAAGAGAAAACAAAATTTAGAGTATTTAGAGAACTGAAATTCCTAGGGCATTGCTGGACCATGGAGTCCAAAATGAAGGAAAGAGGTAGAAGGTGAGGCTGAAGACAGATAGCAGAATATAAATGCAAAACTAGGCAGAGAAACTGTGACTGGTGTGGTCAAGGGGATCTTAACCTAACACTTGGGGGATGAGTGGTATATAGATAAATAGAAGGTCTGAGTGGCACTCTAGAATCTAGGCTTATTTCTAGTACTGGTCTATGAAACTTGTATACTGAGAAAACCTCATTGTATGTTTCAACCTCGGTAACCAAAGCCCTTTGTTTGAAGCCCAAAGAATTACATAGCTGAAGACTGGTACTAATCTGTTAGCTCGCCCTCATCTTCCTTATATTTGCCCTCCCCTACATATAAAAGCCCATTGCCCCAGTCCTGCTATCCCACATAGAGCTTCCAAAACTCACTTATTCATTTCCATCTGTGCCTTGTAGTGTATGCTGTGCCCTTTATCTGAAAACCCCTTCCTTCCTTACTCAATGTATCCAAATCCAATCACTCTTTAGGGCAAGCTCAATCTCACATTTTTTTTTATGCCTTTTTAAATCAGGCTGTTTTACTACAATCTCTCTCTTCTCTAAATATTAATAATATTTATTTTTAAAATTTTACTCACATGTTTTGAATAATGATGTGAGACAACATGTAATTAATTTTTCATGTCTATATGTCTTATGCATTCAATTTTCTTGGAAGTGTTCCTGACTGATGTTTTCAAACATCTAAGAGAAATAGAAATACTCTAATGTAAGCACAACCAGAAGACGTATGTAATCAACAAAAGTGCCAGCAATGAAATTCTCCTATCCTTGCCACGACTGACTATGTGGATCATCAATTTTCTGTGATCCTTTGCTGGTACCCAACCTGTCCAAAGAATGAAGATTGAAGCACATGACTCTGCTATACTTATAAAGAGATGTTAAAGTTGAATACTTTCATTAAGTTCTGCTTTAACAGGATATACAACATATATAAACAATCTCCTGCAGAAGCTTTATACATGTTGCAACAGAATAATGGAATATGTTTGCTTGGCCTCAGAGTATTCATTCTTTGGCTGCCCTTTGCAACATACCAAAGGTGTCTTGTTTCTTCCACAAACTTGAATTACTTATGGAAAAACATTATGACACAATTGGCAGGCTTCTTCCTACTGACTTGGGCTTGCTGGCGGGGCGGTTTACTAACGGAGCTATCAACTATGCTTTAAAAGAAGCACCTACAGGGAACATTAGAATGAGGGCATGAGATTTCTGCCAGTGTCATTTCTTTAAGAGCACAGTTATATAGTTATGGGGTTGACTGGGCAACCATACTACTCTATGTATGACAATCACAGTTGATACTTCACTGGGAGGACATCGGAAGTGACATTCTTAACCTTGGAGAAGAGAGAATACTTTTGGTCACTTGGCTGCAAGTCGTCTGGCTACATGAGCAAGCTATTAAACCCTGCAAGTGCAGGGAAGAGACGGACACTGGCACTTTCAGTCAGAGAGCTGACCTCATGGTGTTTTGCTGGTTGAAGGGTGGAGGGACAGAATCTTCAGGGAGGTACGCTTTTCCACGAGGAGTTCCCGAGGTCACTCCTCCACCCTGCCTCTTTTATTCTCAAAGGATCACTCATCTGACAATTTTTTGATTTAAAGGAGCTGCTCTGTTCTCAACACCAGATGTAAGAAACCACATTATAGAAATATTTCTCAAGTACTGACTACTCCCTTTTTTCATGGAGTCTGCTCCAGATGTGTGTTGCTAACTGGCTTATTCTACACTGCTTTGGAAAAAGAAACAAATACTCATTATTGAGAGCTAAAAAACAGTGAAAAGTGGAACTGTTAGCAGAATCTTCCAATTTAGCATTGGTTTATTCTGTTTTACTAAAAAGGATTTAGTAAGAAGTGTTTAGTATTCCTACATTTTATGTAGAACAATAGCTGCCTGACATGAGTAGTTTTCTCACCATGATTCTCTAAGTTCTACACACCTGTTAAGGTGCCTTTCAAGTTGTCAAGTGGGTGAAGAGCCTGATGAGAGGTGAAGTCAGAGGTCACTTTTCTTCAGGAAAAAAAATACACGTACTTGTAGCATTTGCCAGTTTCCATGGTGTAAATAGTCTCACCATGGCTGATTTCAAGTTGCCACTCTAACGTTCTTAATAGAGAAGAGGTGAACATTATTTGCTCTTGTGAGCTGGGTACATGCTGGCTCCAGCATAGACTGCACGAAGCTCTGAGGCCTCAAACTCTGATTCAAGCAGTACGGATCTCTTTTATCTTTTTAATATCTTTATTTGAGGAGTTTCTCTTAAGTTTTTTGGGGGGTGAATAGAATTTTGTTGAGTTTGCAAATCAGTTGTCCCTGTACTAACCCCATTTATATGTGGTTCAAAGGAATCATTGATGAACACACATGTAATCACAACTACCTCTTAATTTTCCCTATTATGATGAGTCTATAACTAGGTCAATTTCAAATAGCAAGTCACTCTCAAAAGTCTGATATTTTTCTCTAGAAATGCATAAAATATGTTGAGTAAAATAGTAAGAGCCTTTGATATATAATGGAATATGAAAATTGTTCAGCCTCCCCTTCCCCTTCCTTTTCTCATCAATAATCTCTGCTTGTTATCCAATACCCCCCAATCTAAAATTGCTGATGCTTTTCCCTTAAACTGCTGATGCTTTTATACAAAATTAATGTTTTATTCAACTTCTTTTGAGCTGTGAACATAAAAGAGGGATCACCTTGAAGGATATTATAAATTCTGTGACAGGAATTTGTTGTCACTTATAATTAAGTATGCCCTAAAAATTTGATGTTTTTATGAACAAGTACCAAGTCTCCTAATTTTTCCAAAGTTAATTAAAGATCAATTGTTCTGCATAAAACACATTTGAATGGGCCGGGCGCGGTGGCTCAAGCCTGTAATCCCAGCACTTCGGGAGGCCGAGGCAGGTGGATCATGAGGTCAGGAGATCGAGGCCATCCTGGTCAACATGGTGAAACCCCGTCTCTACTAAAGATACAAAAAATTAGCTGGGCATGGTGGCGCGTGCCTGTAATCTCAGCTACTCAGGAGGCTGAGGTAGGAGAATTGCCTGAACCCAGGAGGCGGAGGTTGCGGTGAGCCGAGATCGCGCCATTGCACTCCAGCCTGGGTAACAAGAGCGAAACTCCGTCTTAAAAAAAAAATAATACATTTGAATGATTAGTCAGAGCTTCCTAGCCAGGGAACTAAACTCAAGCTTTAAAAATTTTGGATTAAAATATGCTCTTTAAAGGCTTAGCAAACTATGTTTTCAATTTTCAAAAAATTGACATTAGCCTAATTTAAGAAGATGAGAAAATAAAAGAGTAAACAATATTGCAAGTGAACTCTAATAACAAAAATACAATGAATCAACAATTAGTAAAAATTACATGGGATAAATATTTGAAAAAATATTAGCAAAGATAATTTCAAATTCAAGAAAAAATAAACACTTTGCATAAATGTTAATAGCTATCTTTTGATTTTTAAAATAAATTCATTATTCATATTTACCCATTTTAAAATTATAACCCTATTTTATGAAATACAGAAATAAAAGATTATATTTCTCTTAATGTTCAATTGTATAACATCTCTGGGTGTACTGTCTGACATTTTAGAAACAAAAACTAGCCAACATTCTAGAAGGCAGCATTATTATAGGTCAAATGAGAAGGAGAGAGTAGGATTGTTATCAATGGAGTCTTAGAAAAATTCCAGTTCTAAAATTCCAGTGCACTGTATGTATCTTCAGCTGGAAAACTGAGTTTTCAATGTGTTCTTAATACTACTAATATTGCATGATATGGATATATCCACCTGCTTTAAAAACAATACATCTAGTTCAGACCATTCCTAGTTAGAAAGCAGCTGTAGTTAAATAGTTCTAATTTGTGTGTTACTTTATAGTTTATAAATATTTTATTTGAATAATTTTATCTCATATGTTGTAATTATCTGCTTACACATAAATTTTCTCTCTTTGACATATATATAAAACACAACTTTTATCTAAATAGATTCCTAGAACTGGAAATATCTCTATATGAAGTATCTCTAAATTATTTCTCACATGGTTATTCCTTAATTAAAACAGATATTTAGGCCTAGCACAGTGGCTCACGCCTGCAATCCCAGAACTTTGGGAGGCCGAGGTAGGCGGATCATGAGGTCAGGAGTTCGAGACCAGCCTGACCAACATGGTGAAACCCGATCTCTACTAAAAATACAAAACTTTGCTGGGCATAGTGGTGTGTACCTGTAATCCCAGCTATGCAGGAGGCTGAGGCAGGAGAATCACTTGAACCTGGGAGGTGGAGGTTACAGTGAGCTGAGATCATGCCACTGCAGTCCAGCCTGAGCAAAGAGCAAGACTCCGTCTCAAAAATAAAATAAAATAAAAAACAGATATTCATTTATTGTTAAATGATTTTTTATAATGTATCATAAAGAATTTTTCCTGAATACTTACAGTTCCAGGGCGAGGATATGGAATTCTGCCCTGATAGGAAATCACCTGATGATTGGGCCCTTCTTTGTGGGCAAAAGGCCCATTAAACACAGTCTGTATATCAGATAAATGATACACACACACTGCTGATCCTTTGAAAACTGAGCTAAAAAAGAAAACAGAAAAAGGCATTTTCTCATTTTTAAAATTAAAATACATTTTAAAAATATATGGTAAAACATGATAAAAAGTTAATATAATTCATCATAGAAAAGCTAAATGTTATTGTATACATGTGAAAAGTTAAAAAATTTTGAAAAAAGATGATGCATAAAGAAATAAAATATGCAATTGATCCATGGAGATAGTAGACAGTATGTTATAGTGAAGTCCTATTCAATGTTTCCAAAATATAGGAAAACTTTAAAAAGTTTCTAACTAGTTTATCTTAGCAAGAAGAAAGTATACTGAAATTTTATTTAAAAATAGAAATTTCAATTTCAAATCACTATCTATATGACCTATCACAATCTAAGTCAAAGAAATAAATCTCATTAACAATTGAACACCATATCTTTTTGTATTATGATTATTTTAATATGAGTGTTCTCACATGGTATCTCAAACGTTAGTTGGAGAAGTCTACGTTGTATGGTTTATGTACTTTTTCTGTGGGTCACAAAACAAAAAATAGGGGACCAAAAAAGATTCATTAAACCATCTTTAGTCATTGACACATCATAAAATTTGTTTGAATCCTTAGTAAGAAATATTTCCATTGTCCTATGGCAGGTTGCCTGAAATCAATATTTCTTTGACTCACGTATTTATTTCAAATTAGACGTCTAATGAAAAAAGGTGCATTCCCATAGAAAACAAATAAGATACACTGTTAATTATTAGCATTAATAGAGAGGATGATGATTTTGAATTTTTTCATATTGAAGTTACTGGTATTTGGAAAAACAAAACTAGAAAAATAGTTTTAATGGGAACAATATCTTCTCAAGACTACTTAAAACAGGAGTTAAACACATCCTTAAAGACATCTTTTTAGACATCTTGTGGGGCAACTGCAAATATTTAAAAACAATATCCTTGTACATTTATTTCACTTTGAATAGCTCATTGCAGTTTACAATTATAATACGCTTTCCTCACTTAAAAAAAAACAGCTACAGCTTTTAGATTTTTGTTTTGTAGTCAATTGTCTAATCAAAGGGACCCATTATCTTCTACATTGGCTGAATACAGCTTAACTCTAAGGAAAATGCCTCGTATAAAATGAATAAAGAAAAACATGTGCAGGAAAAGGCAAAATAGGATTTATTATCTTGAAATGTATACTTTAACCAATTTGGGCATCCCAGAGCAGTGAGAAAACATTAAACTAATTTTCAAATATATAAAATAATGTCATATAGAATGAGAAAATTGGTTCAGTGTTTTGTTAGGTTCTAAATAGTCATCACTTTACATCAGAAGTAAAAAGTATTTTTATAGAAATGCCTAATTATTTCCAGATTTCCTAAGGTATAATTGGTATACCAAAAAAATACAGTACATAATTAATATATTCAATGTAGTAAGTTTGGGCATATATATACACTTGTATTACATCATCACAATCCAGGTGATAAACATTTATTACCTCTGATAACAGCAACCAAAAAATGCCGAAAGTTGTATTTGCTCATGAGTGCTCAAATTGCTTTCTTTAAAAAACTTATATATTTTTCCTACATTGTACTTTTTCATTTGTTTCATAAAAATATCATGCAATCATTACAAATACATTCTACAAACATATTTAAAAAGCATTAATTCGCTCCAATATATTTTGGTAATCAGGAAAATGTAAATAAAATGGAAGGGTCATATCCCAAATGCCATGTAAAATTAAAAGGTGAAGAGAAGAATGCTTTTATAATAATTACTGTTACTCTATGAAGTTTACATTTAACTCATAAAATGTTGAATAATTACCTTGATGCTGTAAAAATGCCATACACTAGTGTTGCTCTCGGGTTATCAGTTTCCAGCAGAAACACATCCTCTATAAAAAGGAAAATATCAGTCTTTTAAAGTCTGCAAATATTAACTTCATTGTTTTGAAAAATTTACCCTAAGAAAATAATTTCAACTATGAAAAGTACTCTGCAGAAAGATAGTCCTGTATCTTGGTGATAATTTGGAAACCAGTAAATGATAGAAACACTAAAATAATACAGATACTAATGGATTTTATGAAAATGTTGTATCCTTGTAAAAAACCATGCTAGTTAAATAATATTATGGGGAAAAGTACAATAGTATATTATATGGACTACAACCATATTAACATAAAAATATCCATCAAAATACAAGAAAAAGATTGACAGTGAGTGTTCCAGGAGGCAAAGCTGTAGAAATTTTCTGGTTGCTTCTTTCTAAATATTCTTCAATGTTAACATATTCCTTTTTTTAATTAAAAATTACAAATCTCAATTTCTTTTTGATCTAATGTTAGGAGTTGGAAGACAGAATAAAACTTTTTCATAGTGACTTATCTTACCATCAAATAGAAATTTTTGTGGCATATGATCAAAATTGCTAGTGATACTTCTATTTAATGATAGCTCCTCTAACAACAAGATGTTTAAAATATATTACGGCAAAGACAAAAGTATGCATAGTAAAGTGATAAATAACACAATATGAAAGTAGATTTCTGATCGAAAACTCTAATTAATAATAAATTGCCACAATTATATGAAAGGTCTAGATGTAGTGACAATCTTGCTAACATAATTATTGCTGAGAAACACTAAGAAATATGTATTTTCTTTAAATTAACAATGAATTTAAATGACCTCATAAGCAATAAATATTTAACCACTCAAGCAATAAATTAATAACCACTAGCCCTTCCCTATGTGAATAAAGGCTGACAATGTCTAGCTCCCCCTAAAGAAAAGAAAGTCTGAAACATAAAATACATTCACAAAGATCTAGGGGGATGGAATGAACGAGCAGGCTATTTCATAAAATGATACTTAGAACTTTTCTCTAGAAAAGCTTGTCTAGAAAAGTTTGTTCCATAATCAGCATAATGGTTTTTGAGCAGAACAATGATCTATTTCATGTTTATAACTATTAGAATCAGTAAACTTTTCCATATGGTAACAGATTTATTGCTTATATTATCACCTATCTCAGAATCTGAGAATGACCATTATTTTATATTTTAACAAATTAAGGTGAAAGAAAAGTCATTTAAAAATGGCATTTAGTAAATATGATGTGCACTGGGATATTCAGATTAAAACAAAACAAAACAAAAAAAACCTGTTCCTTGGCAGAAGGGAATCAAACTGTCAGTCCTTATTTGACCTGGAAAGTATAATAAGCCTCCTCCTGTCACATTGAGAATACTTAATCTCAGGGTCACCAAGCAGAACTAAGAAGGAAACATGAGTCTCTAAATTTCTACACTGACACTTTTTTGCATCCAAACTCTATCCTGTCTGTTAGCTACAATAGTAAAAATATATAGCTGTATTTTTACACAAAATCAAAATAATATATACTCTAATATACATAAAATCAGTTATAAAAACACATATTATTACCTATATGCAAGTATTCAAGTTACACCCCCAAACACACACACTCGTTCATGTATCATGGTGATTTCCATGAGCTAAATGTTTCAGCAGCATACTCATGACATAATAGATTAAAAAACACTTGAGAAAATTTATGACCAGTATGTAGATCATTAATTCAAATTAGCACACTATTTATGCTGAAAATATCTATGGAAAACACACACTCTTCTGAGATCTTATTTAAATATATAAACTTTATAAGCCTTCTTTCAGAAACATTTTTCAATCTCTATGTATGTACCTAATTCATCAAAGTGTGTTTCTGGGCCGTCTTCATCTGTTACCGAGCATACCAGCCTCGCCTTTAAGAAAGTGGTCCACCTGTTGACAAGGCTACGCAGTCCACCAGAGTCATTCTAAAACCATTTTGTAAACATAATTCAGATTGCTTAAGTAAATACTGAAGCACATTAAAAATTCAACTTGAACTCTAGTTGCTTGGAGAATGAAAATCTGAAGAACAGATATGTTAACTACTTCTGTACATTGATAGTCAAAGAGAAATACTTATGGTATTTTATACAGTAGTTATACTATTACTTATAGCATGATATCAGTTGAAAATACATTTACTTGATAAATGTATGACATAAATATTTATAATTTTAACAATGTATAATGGAAGTATTTATAAAATGCTATGGAATATAGATCATTTCATTTCCCTTTCATTGATAACTGTCTTCAATTTGAACATAAATTATTATGCCCAGTGAGTCTTGCAGATTGTAGTCAGGAGAGTGGTTCTGTCTTTACACCAAATGGTCCCCAACAGTTTTATATTCACTCCTTTATTTACCCAAATTATCACATAATTTTCAGTATTTCTAATCTGATACCTTATTATACATTATTTATCTGGCCAGCACAGGGGAAATGGCATTTGAATCATTCACAAATAGTCTCTATTGAAGACATTTTTTTCTTTGTCTCCAAAGGCCTTTTATCCTTTCTGCTGACTTTGCTATCTTGTTCCAAATGACTGAGAAACAGTTGAGCTCCATGATCAGTGGAATATCATAATACATAAATAAAAACTATTTTAAATACTAAGCACAAACATCTTTTCACAAAGGATGATAATCATAAATAAGTCAGGACAAGTCTGTAAAACTCTATTATAGAGAGGACATCACAAATTTTCTTGCATTATATATACTTATTGTTTCTACACAACAACATTTTGGTTGCTGTTTTTAATTAGAACTTTATTTTATTAAAGCTTTCCTTAATTTTCACTATTTATAAATGGTTCCTTAGTGATCATCTTTAACTGAGATATTTGCTGTATTTTATTCAAAAAAATCAATTTCTTTTTTGGTCATATACAATTTAGCCATTTTCATACCAAATGGATATACAAAAATTTGTCACAAGTGTTTATCTGTTTAAGAACAGAACCAAAAATATTTTCTTAAGATTTTTACAAAAATAGGGTATGTTTATCTCATATAACTTATTCACAGTTAGAATTTGGGTTAGGGTTATAAACACTATATTCAGTATATAATGATGAATAAATGTTATATTAAATGTTTCCCTGAATATTTCATTTATTTGTAACAATTGATAATAAAAGCATGGAGATAAACCATAATTTGAATGTTTTGGTCTTGCTTCAAATCAGAACTGCATTAATACTTACAGGACATATTCGAGCAATCATGGAATGAATCTCTTTTGTGACCCTGTTACCGTCAGTCAGTTTTTCTTTGAAGAAGAAGAATATCTTAGCATCATTTGGATCAGTACCATCTGGGATGACATGTGCATCTATAAACACAGGTTCTAGAAAAAAATATAAAAGACTATAGTTATTCAAGATGAAAATCCATCTTCTATTCATCCAAATAGACCACAGGCACATGCCTTTCCCATCTTTGGCAGAAAAAAAACAATTTAAGGCAACATTTATAAAAGTAGTAATTGCATTCGCTCACCATACCACATTTGGAATGTCAAGTACCACAAAGTAGACCTATAATATGAGAAATTACTCTTTTCTGTCTGCAATACATTCTGGAAGTGCAGGAAATGCAAAAATTCTTTGTGCACCGGTAAGTCTAAAAAAATTGAAAAACTTTTCTACCAGTTATTCCCTAAGGAATCTGATGGCTGTTTTATTGAAAAAAATATTTATTTTTCAAAGTGTGTTTTTCAATCTAGTGCAAATAAACTCCAATTCACTGAAACAGAATGAAGAGTTGGAAGTCTAAGATCTAAAAAAACATATTTTTTCTTAAATTGCAACATATGACACGAAGGGGAAACTTTTCAAGGAGAAATAGTGTCATCAGTCATTTGGAGACATACAGGGTTTCCTTATTTCAAGAACAAAACAACTTTTAGAATACTCTATTTCCAGATGTATTCGTGGAATAATCTGCAGAAGTAAATGAACAATCAAATGCTTTCTTGTGCTGGCCTATCAGGGAAATAGAATGCTTCATTGTGGTGATTCATGCTGAATTGTGCAATGTTCAGTGAACTGCCACATTTAGGGTCGGCTAAAAATTTTCTCTAGGGTGAAATGACAAGATTCTTAGCTTTTTAAAAATTCCTCTAAACAACAGCATTTGATTGAAATAACACAGTAAAATCAAATGAGCACCTTTTTTTGATGTGAATTCCATATGACACCAAGAACTGGAGGCAACTGAATATGGATAATCATAAAGTTACCACTCCTGTGATTTCTATTGAATATTAGCCCACTTATGAAAAAACACAAACCAGTTTTATAATTTTAGAATCTAAGTTTAAAACAAAAAAAGAGGAGGCCCTATTATTTATTGCATCTAAATGTCAGACATTTGGATAATTTTTAGATTTGTCATTGTTAAAATATACAAGAAGATTAAATGAAGTAAAAAGCATATTTAATTGTAATATGTTACAATTAAACAACCAGAGAAGATGCTTAGGCACTGAAATATATGATAAATTATCACTATCACTTTTATTTATTCATATTCATATGATAATTGTAGGATGATTAACAGAAATAAAAATCTGGAATATGAACTATGAGCTATTTAATTATTTATTTCCCCCAAATATTTTAAATCATACAGTACAGAATTACCGTTATTCATGTCATAGCCTTAGTTTTTAATCATTTTCCCTAGTTGTTACAATGGAATTAAATAAGTTAGTTTAAAGTATGATAACAAAAAATAAATGCATCAAATGCTTTCTTACCACTTAGCCATTTGGAATTGTATTGATCAGTTCTGACTGGATTCCTCTTGGTTAAACTTCGAAAAATAGCAGAATCTGTCCCCATGAAATCTATATACACTGCAGAGAAAAGCTCCTCATCTATGAAAAATAAAATGTTAATAGAAATGTAAACTTTTAAAGCTATTTTGAAATTCTAGGTGAGTTTATTTATTAGGAGATCACCACAGGTATTACAGTGTTATGATAATTGGTTATAACCAAACATTAATTGGTTTGCATTGTCCAACAAATCAATACATTTTAATCTTTCATCATTATTGCCTGAATAATTACTATATTTAAAAAAAATCAAACCTCAAAACAACTTTATTCTATGTAAAAGTGAAAGTTCCTCTACCTATACTTATACTATGTAGTATTTTTTTTTTTTTTTTTGAGACGGAGTCTTGCTCTGTTGCCCAGGCTTCAGTGCAGTGGTGCAATCTTGGCTCACTGCAACCTCCACCTCCTAGGTTCAAGCAATTCTCTGCCTCAGACTCCCAAGTAGCTTGGATTACAGGTATCTGCCACCATGCCCAGCTAATTTTTGTATTTTTTAGTAGAGATGGGGATTCACCATCTTGTCCAGGCTGGTCTTGAACTTCTGACCTCATGATCCACCCACCTTGGCCTCCCAAAGTGCTGGGGTTACAGGTGTGAGCCACCATGCCCAGCCACTATATAGTAATTTTTATATAGAGTCTATCAGAAATGGTAGATGAATGATAGATAACAAAATAGTTTAATTGTTTAACTGTAATAAATTTAAAAGAAAACACTATAAGAGTCAGAAAACATGGCTTCTATTGGTAATCCCTAACAAATTGGGAATTAGTGCTAAGTTTGAACATTCTGAGTCTCAACCTTCTAATCTATAATGTATGGAAATTAGATTATGATCTGAAAAGTTCTTAACACATATTAAAATTTCTATGATCTTCCTAAATGGACTGAAGATAACAGTTTTAAAAATTATTATTATGACAAGGAGGTCACATTATAATTGTCAAAATAGTATCAGTGATTAAAAAATTTAACTACTAAAAGTATGTATTTTGATCTTTACTGCTAGAAGGTTCCCAGTAAGGTAAACAAAGTGCTACTTTTTCTATTGCAACTCAGCCATAAAATAGAATACGATGGAAAGAAAGAAAAGATATTTAAAAATAAATAAATTATCACTATTAACAGAATCAGATGTATTAATCTATGTATAATATTCAACATTTAGCATACTGTTTGAAGATCCATATTACTTTTCATCTAGTAAGGGGCAGTAAGCATTGAATTGGTAACAACGTGACCCCTGAGTATAAAACAGTAGCTTAATATCTATTTTAAAAAGAATGAAATTTATCAGCCTGGCCCACTGAACTGCCACGCAGTTGCATTCCTTGACTGTTGCTCTAGGATTACTCCCTGGGCTACCTTCAGACTGTGGTCATTTTGGCAGGATTGGAACATTTCAAAGTACTCTAAACTCACTGTTTAGTAATAAGCAATATCAGTTGGCCCAGCATAGAATGGAGAATGGAAGGTATCTAATATGTGGCTCACCAGGTTATGAACTGGACCCCTACCAGTTAGCAGGCTGGTGTGGCAGGCATTTTGTTCCTCAGCTCTCCTTCCTAGTAGGGATTCTAGGCCCATGGAAATAGATTACAGGGAGATAACAAAAATGTGCATAAAACTTTTTTTAAAAAAATCATTTTAGCTTCTTTAAAATTCTGAGAACATTTGTGAGGCTTATATACACACACATATGGCTACTAAATTGTGATAACGTTGCAAATAGTTATTTCACACTTTTGTTATATCCCATTAACCATAAAACTGTGGATTATACATTCCTGCTGTTCAACAGATTGATTAGTATAATCTACAAAAGTTGATATCATAGAAACAGAGAGTAGAAAGGTAATTATCAGGGACTGGAAGGTAGAGGGAGGGACAAAAAGAAGTGTTCATCAAAGGGTACAAAGTTTCAGCTAGACTCGGGGAATAAGTTTTGGTGATCTACTGTACTGTACGGTAACCAAGGTGACAGTAAATAAAATTTATTGGATATTTCAAAACTGCTTAAAATAGATTTTAACATTATCACCATAAAAATAAGTTGGTGAAGTAACAGGTATGTCAATTGGCTTGACTGAATTTTTCCTTTATGTATACATAGATCAAAACACCACAGTTTTCTATAAATATACAAAATTATTACTTGTCAACTAAAACAAATAAAAAATAACGAAAGAAGGTAAAGAAAAAAGTACTAAAACATGAGAAAAAGTGGGTGTACTTAATACTACAAACACAATTACGGAAAACACTGAAAATGACTATGATAATACATAACTATAGGTATACATATATACACTTTTAAAAATGCTTGGCTTGCTCTAGGTATGACAAAACTGTCATTTATCAATGGAAAGGAGTTACATGCTTGTCATTAATCACAAATATTTTTATAAATGAGAATTGAATTCTCTATTTTTCAGCTCACAACTTTCTTCCTATTATTTTACTCACATACTATCATCTATACAGCCATCAAGGACAGGCATACCATGTCATGCTAATTTTCCATGTTATTTTATGTTTAATGCATTATCTACTTACTGATCATAATAGACACTGTGTTCATACTGGGGCTGAAAGAGCAGCGTCCTTTTCCAGATTCATAATTGGAGTCCATCATGAAAACTTGGTCCTTTATTGTGGATAAAATTTAAAATGTGGCAATGATAACTTATTTCAAGACAATTGTCATTAGTAAAACAAAGGATAGTTAAAATCATTATGCTTTCTAGTTGGTTGCTTATGCCTTCCAATTTGCTATATTAAGATTTACTCAAACTATGAGAACAATCCATCTGTAATTACAACCTAACCTCAGCAGGGCTAGCTCTCATTCTATTACACTCCCCATAGAGCTGATCCAAGAAGTCATTCTCCTCAAATCAACATCAGCAAAAATCACTTGAAAATCGAGTATTATTATAAACCTCAACTAGATGTGGTGAACATCAGCCAAAAGAAGAAAACTGTCCATAGAGGAACAATCTATGTAAGGACTATAATATTTTCAAAATAATTAATATTTTTTTAAAATAAAATTTTACATTATTTAATTTCATCATGTAAGGCATTATACAAGATTCAACAAAATAATTCATAATTTAGATTTAAAATGTGCTATTTACTCATGAATTTATTTAATGAAAATTTACTGGACATCTGCCATGTACCAGAAACTGGCTAAACACTGGGGATATTATAAACAAAACACATGAAAATCTTTGTCCTCAAGTAATTTATAATCTAGTAAGAAAGAGAATAAATAATTAAAAGATGGAGTATGTTAGATGGTGCTTGCTACTGAGCAGAAAAGTTAAGCAGGAAAAGCAAATAGAGAAGAATATAGATTGGGGGCAACAGATTCAATGGTTTTAGCCTCACCAAGATGGAATATATTGTCAGTATAAATATGTACGTTTTTCTTATGTAAAGTTAATAGAAGTCTCTTCCTAAAATTCAAAGCAAAAAAGTGACCATTTTAATAGGTCAAATAAGATGATAAAAAAGCTTAATTATCAAGTTAAGGTTTTTGAAATTTATCCTGAAAGAAATATGAACTCAATAATATTTTTCAGTGTAGAAATGGAAAAACCAAAACCCTGCTCTAGGAAGGGGACCATATTGTGAGCTTTAGGAAGATTGGGAATGAAATGTATAAAACCGGACACTGCATTTAGGAAAATGGGTTACTTTCCTATTACAAGAGTCCAGGAATTAGGTAATAATAATCTGACTTGGCATGTTTTCAGTGGTCAAAGTAAGAGCAGTAGAGATGTAAGAAAATTTATATAGTGGCAGTCAACAGAGCTTGGCAATCAATTATAATTTGGTGGTTCTAATTTTATTGTACTTGTTGTCCTTTTCACATTGTCTCCATACCCTGAAAGAATACACTTATTACATTCTCCATACATGCCTCCAAACTACTGTTTTGTAAAAGATAACCTAAAAAGGTAAATCCAAATAAACTATAGATTTGTGATCATCAATCACAACTTCTAATTGATCATATTAAGGAAAACAAAGATGATTCTGAAGTTCTGACTCCTTGAAAAAACAAACATAGTACAAAGTTGTACTGAGTTTCTGCCCTACTGCAGGACCTCCCTAAAGATAACAGAGAATAATAGAGCTTAAAAAGAATCATAGTCCTCTAGCCTAAAAGGTTCTTTTTGAGTGTCCTAAGATCTTTGTCAATGAAGTCACTCTGCAGGCGATGAAAAAATATGACTTGTCCAGAAGACCATGTAGCTAAAGGGTGATAAGAACACAATTTGAATTCAGTTTCCTGATTCCTAGTGATTCTGATTTCCAAAAGGCCTTCATTTATGTAACGAATAAACTAAATACATAATTCTAAACCAGAAGAAAAACATAAAAAATTAGTAAGCCTTGTTGCAGTTCTAGAGCTGGGGACTGATTTGACCAAATAAGTGAGAGTTCATGTTACAGGAATTGATAAGGTTGCTTAGGTACCATTTGCCCTCAACTGACCTGCTCCTAACTACCTTGCACAGGATTCTCATACTCACACAGTCATAATCTAGATCTTGTCATCACCAGAAGCAGATGTGGTCTACCCTAATAATAACTATCTCAAGCACCCTGAAATAATTCTTCAAACTTGTCTCCTAAGAACTCTTCTCTACTTCTCCCTAGTTCATTAGGCATTTCTCTTTTTGACTTTGTTAACAAGTTAGATTCCATGTATTTTTGTTTGTTTGCTTTCTAAAGACAGGGTCTAGCTCTATCACCCGGGCTGAAGTGCAGTGGTGTGATCCTGGCTTACAGCAACCTCCACATCCCAGGTTCAAGCGATTCTCACGCCTCAGCCTATGGAGTAGCTAGGACTACAGGGAAGCACCACCACACCTGTTAATTTTTTGTATTTTATTTATATAGTCAGGGTTTCACCATGTCGCCCATGCTGGTCTCCAACTCCTGGGCTCAAATGATCTGCCTGCCTTGGCCTCCCAAAGTGCTGGGATTACAGGCATGAGCCACTGTGCCCGGCCAGATTCCGCGTCTTTTAATTTCAATAAATTTTTGACACAATATTCGATTCCTTGAATCTGTGACTTTTTTCATTGTATCCAAACACTAAAAGGATACATCAATCTACATTCTCCATACCTGCCTCCAAACTATTAAACATTTTGTAGAAGGTAACCTAAAAAGGTAAATGCAATACACTATAGATCTGTGATCACCAACCACAAGAGGATCCCCTACAATGTACAGTGGCCTTTCAAAGATTCTCTTAACACAACTGGTTCTGTCATCAAAAATTTCAACTCTTCGCCATTATAGTCAAATCCTGATTTTTATTTCCTAACTTATTCTCAACTCATATTATTGCCAAACACTTTGCAGAGAAAGCAAAGCCCTTTAATGATGTACCTTCAACCCCTCACTGCTAAACATGCAAATATCATATTATATTAGGTAATGTAATATTATATTAATATATTCACTAATACATGAGACTAAGTAGTTCTCTTACTTTGAGGCCAATTCTTCAGCGCTATGCATTTCATCTTATCTTGTCTTTTTAGGCATCTTACATTTCCATTATTCTTTCTGTTTCTTTGATACATACTTCCATATTAATTGAAGCCTTTATGCCGTTATTTTAACAACCCCTTCAGCTCCCATGTGCCACTCTCCTTATAAACCACATTTCTCAGAGAATGACATACATACTCATCACCATTTTCTGACTTGTCCTTTTATTTTTAATCCACTTTAATTCAGCATCTAATGTCAATTATTCCACTGAAACTCTTATTGATAGGATCTTTAATGACAATCATAGTACACAATTAATTCAGTGCTTATTTTTTAGATGTCATCTTACTTGAATTCTCAATGGTACTCAAGATTGTTGAAAACTTCTATCTTTTTACAGTGACTTATTGTTATTACCCAGAACCAACATGGTCTTTTCCCCCTACCTCTCCTTTCTCTGTCTCCTCCTTTTAAGACTTGTTTGTAAGTTCATTTTCCTCCAATTGGCCATTAAAGTTAGGAGACCCTCAGGTCACAATCATAGTCATTCTTTTCTTTTCCCTCTATATTTTCACTCTCTCTCTGCATAATTAAATCCACACTTTCCTTGGCCTTCCGTTACTCTTATAAAACAATAAATCGCACATGAATATACTCAGCCTTATACTTAACTGCCTATTTGATATCACCAGTTGGATCTTTCAATGGCATCTCTCATTCAACAGCCCAAACTCAGGCTTATAATCTTTACCCTATACATTGTCTCTTCATTCTCATCTCAGTTCATGGCAACTATATAATTAAATAGGCTGAAAATAACAAACAAGAAAAGTGTCAACATTTATATCACTTCCTTTTCCATAACCAAATCTATCAACATCATCTATACTACTTTATCCTGTATGCCATTTTATACTCTGTCACCATTGCTACCGCCTGAGAATGACAATCTCTTTTTGTGATCTTCTATGTCAACTCTCAAACTAAGCTCCTACAACTTTTCCATCCCCTCTACTTATGCTGCAAATCATTTGTTACCTAACACACAAGTGACAACACAATTCTGCTCAAGCCATTTTCGGCTGAATATCATTCCAATTTACTTCTCTGTTGATATATCAGAAAGACCATGATCTTCAAAATTGGCCATGATCCTACAAGCTTCAACGTGATTTTGCTTCTGCTTTTATATTCATTAAATGAATATTTCTGAATTGAACAATGAGAGAAAATAATAGAGAGTAGGTTGTGAAAAATTAAAAAGAAGGCATAGCAAAGTGTCCTATGGTCAAAGATGTCAGTAAAGGCAGTGAAAAATACAGGGCATGAATGGCAGGATTAATGTCATAGATTGTTAGAGGAGCAGATATACGGCTTGAGGGAGTCAATTCGGTCACCAAGAAATCTGTCATTAATCAAACAGTTTTAGTTAATGTGTAGGTGTGGAAGATTAGAAAGGATGAAATAAAGCCATAAGAGAACAGGAGCATAAAAGCTCAAAATTTAGCCTCCCACTCTGAGAAGCTTAATAATGAAGTAAAAGAGAAAGAAAGGAGAAAGGTAGAAAAAGAAGTCACAGAACCAAAATAAGGATTTTAAGGAAAAGAAACCCAATCCTTTCTTTAAATGGGAAAATAATGTAAATGTAAATAAAAAGGGAATAAAAATACAAAACAGAGTGATGAAGGTTAGTTGTCAAAGAACTTAATATGGAAAATGTATAATTTTTCTTCTGAACAGAAAAAATGCTACAAAAAGATCTTGAAACAAACTAGATTGGTGGCAAATTACATTCTAAAAGCATAGAGGATAATTTGGAAACCTATGACATCCTTGGTCACCTGTCATAGTCTTGGTCAGTCAAAGGTAAAGTTATCTGCTTGATGAGAGGCAGGATCAGGAGAGCTTAATTGGTATTCATTTGTTGAAACAGATGTTAAAAAAACATCTGATGAAATCAATCATAGATAAGACATGGCAATATTCCAAGAATTTCCTGCAAAATTAACCAGTCACTGTTTTTGCTTGATTCATTCATTTAAAGTCATGATTCACTTGTATTGCTTTATCTTTTTCCAGGAACAGAAGACAAGACGTAAAGACAGTAGATGAAGAAGAACCATGATTAGGTTTTTGTGTAGCAAGGATTTATGTGGGTACTGTTGAAAGGCTCTTTAGGCGGGCACTGTCAAAATCTCGGAAAGCTCTGAATCAGTCTCACAAATAACAGAAGAGAAATAGTGTGTAACAGAAGCATGTGGTGCTCCCAACAGGAAGTCGGCTCATTAAATATTCCCTTAGAACCAATGAATATCTATGAAGACAGACCTATGAAAGATGGTAGGTAGTGTCCTAGATATAAAACTGAATAATTAAAGTAACACTACCAAACTAACTTGGCTCACTTTCAAATTAGGTTTGATTCAATGGAAAATGTTATATCTTAATATGATTGCATGAGGGTCAGCAGTAAGTATTACTCTTGGTGATTACAAAATACAATGCTAGTGATAAAGAAGAATCCTCTCAAAATAAAACTTTCTGTATCACATGGTCATTTTATCCTAGGGGATCTTTTATCCTATAAAAGAAAATAAATGCATTATATGTTTGACTAAACTGTGTAGTTCTACAGCAACAATATGGTTTTTATACAACAAATATATAAAAGTGATGTTATGGTAACACTGTATGACTAGAGTTAACTATCAGGGCCTACATTTTATAAAGCTTAGAAATCATAACCCTGTTCATACCTAAATTGGCTTGTAAGATGTTCATGTATTATTTCAGAGATTAATTAATGAAACTGCTTCTCCTTTGAAAAATATCTTTTGAAGCGAGACTAAAGTAGTTCATATTTAGCAAAGTGATGAAAATGTATTCTATGCTGGTTTTCCAAAGGAGATTATTTTTTGGACAGAATTTCCAATTAAGCCTTCAAGTGCATACTGGGCAATTCGTACATGGGAAAACAATTTTATTTGAAATCTGTGCCCTGAAAATGGCTATGCTATTGTTGGCCTGTACAGTGACTGCACAGACTTCAGGAAAGTGTCTGACAGAACGCAGACGTCTGAGGCAGTAGTTTATTTAATCAATTGATCACAGGCATGTGGTTTTAATGACAAGCTCAATGCAGCCAACTGTATTCTTCCAAAAAGCATACCTTTACTTTTCCTTTAAGAATTGTAATATTTCATAGCCTCTTGAACTACATTTTTAAAAGTCTCATTTTGGGGTCAATTTATAATTACTGAGTTTTTATTAAAATGACTTTTTATTCATTAAAAGATACATATGTATAAATTACATGTCTGAAAATCAACTTTAAAAAGAATCATTGTTCAGTCAAATTAGTACTAAAATAGATTAATTCTTGCTAAAGGAAAAAAAGTTTATATCTTAGCCATATTTATTTTTTTCAAAATTCTAATCTCTAACATTAAATTATTATTTAAAACTTGGACTTTCTAGATTCTAGTTGCATAATAAAGCCAAACCAATTTTGAAGATTCGGCTTTTAAAATAATTACGTTAAGTAAGACAACATGTTTGACTAAAAGAATGAGTAGAAACTCTCTCAGTGTAATGTACTTTCCTTATTCAACAACTGTGGACTGGGATAACAAAGACAGTCTTAAATAGCACAGGTGAAGTTCAACAGTCTCATATTTGACTATACATTACCTATCTATTTGACTAATTTTTAGCAAACATCATATCGTAATACCCCATACCATTTTAACTAATGTAAGAAACAGGCTAGAATAGCTTAATGTAGGATGATGTTGGTCTAAGATAAAAGTATGATTTGTTAATTACATAAAGTTCTCTTCAGCAGACATTTGGCATCACGCTTTATATATCTTTTGCAGATACATACTTAGTTTTACTGAATTTGAAAGACAAATTACATAGACTATATTTGAGAAGGTAAGTTTATGCTACAATATTTCTATAATTTGGAGCAAATATTATCTCTGTATTACATACAAGTAATTTTGAAATTACATTTTCTTTAACTTTTACAGCTTACAAATAAAATATAGATACACTAACAATATATACATATGCACTAAACATATACATAGTTGCCTCCAACTAAAAGTATATATATGTATATATATACATACATACATATATATATAATACACATAAATATATACACTTGTAGCTGAAGGTAGAAGGTGATACTTTAACTTGGCAGACAGAAAAAAATGTAATATGCTTTGTGTTTAAAGGGTATGAAAATATTTTATGAATACCGTTATTTTCAAGTTTTTATTGTGAAATAGAGTTTCAGAAATCCTTGACACTAATATAAAAACTAAGAATGTTAAATAGTTAAACTTACCTCTGATCTCCTCCCTCTGTTCACATAAGTACAGATGGGACTGTAGGCACCACTCCCACAGACATACAAATGTGTGCGATTGAAAACCTGAATTACACGGACAAAGTTCCGACAGCCATGCTAAAAGAATCAGTAAATAAGCAGTTAGTAGGTGAATGACTTTCACTGTCATTTCGATTAGCTATGTTAACCTGAGATTTTGTATGAGAGGAAACAATGAGGTGACATGAACTTTTGATGTATTATCCCAGGGGTGTCTAATCTTTTGGCTTCTCTAGGCCACATTGGAAAAAGAATTGTCTTGGGCCACACATAAAATTCACTAACAATAACTGATTAGCTAAAAAAAAAAAACTCACAATGTTTCAAGAAACTTTATAAATTTGTGTTTCACATTCAATGCTGTCTGGTGTGGCATGGTTGGACAAGCTTGTATGAGGCCATATCTTTGGGGAACTATTAATATATTTGTGCCTCTTGGCCAGGTGAGGTGGCTCACACCTGTAATCCCAGCACTTTGGGAGGCCAAGGCAGGCAGATTATGAGATCAAGAGGTCAAGACCATCTTGGCCAATATGGTGAAACCCTGTCTGTACTAAAAACACACACATATATATTTGTACCTCTTAAAGGTAATTTGAGAATACTTATCTAACTTGTACAAGTACCAAATTGCACATTAAGATTTGGTGCAAATGAAGACAAACAGTGGCTCGGGAATAGTCAAAACATTATTACAGAAACAGTCACTCAACAAGTATTTACTGATTACCTACTATTTGCCAGGGTATAGTCAAATTCTCTAGGCATCCTTAGTGAGAAAACACAAAAATCTCTACCCTTGTAGAACAAAATTATCATACATGCCCTGCTTTTTCTATTTCTGTTTAAATCTGGACTAATTCTAATACTTCATTTGAGAATGCTCCCAAATTTATACAGGTCAATGCAAATATTATTTGGCAATACTTTGCTATATATTTTCTTTTCTGCTCTATTTTTTATTGTTAAAAGATGTGTTCACAGAAATATTAAAATAACAACATGGCTTATTCTACTGATTTATTTCAAGAGAAATATAGTCCACCTCAGACAGTAAGCAAAATGCTCTCTCTCATATCTCATTAATGTAATATCATAACACTGTAAATTTTTACATTCTGAAACTTTATAAACCTATTCTTTACCTGAGAAAGTTTACAAATTGAGACATTAAAGTTTTTTTTCTCAAGTTTTCCTTAAAACATTAAAAACACACACACACATTACACAAACACCATATTACCATTAGCACACTGTGGCAAACACTATTCACCTTAGGATCTGGCAAATAAAACTAATCCCCAACAAAATGCCAACATAATGATTGCTTTCTATGAGGAGTGACATAATCATTCTCTCTGCTCTGGATTCCCTAAAATTCTCCCTTATTCTCTCCTAGGAACTCCTTCCTCACTCGCTCCCAGTTTAAGTAAAAGCAAGGCTGTCATTTATTCACTCAATGAAACAAAATAATTCCTGCAATTCTAAATTGACTGTGACCTTGCAGGAGCACAGAAACATGATCAGCACTAGATGCAGATCTTTGTGACCAAATTAACCACTGAATGTTTCACAGTTACTGGGTTCACCATCCTTTGCTGACTATAATTCAATCAAGCCTGAGATTGAATGATTTCATGAAGTCATTTTTCTCTCAAAGAACATTAATAAAATGATTGTATAATTAGAGATAGCATTTATATTAAAAAAAAAACTACCACGAAATACATCAAAAGTTAACAGTAATTTTCCCCTGGGTGGTCAGAAAATATATGTTGCTTTTCCCCCTGCTAGGTACCATGTATGCTTCTATTTTTTTATAAAGCATATCTATTATTTATATTATTGAAAAACTGAAACAAAGTGTTGCTAAAATAGAAGTTAAAGTCAACATTATTTTACATTTTGCATCATTTTCTCCTCTTATATTCATTACTTGCCAGCGAATATATACTTATTTTCTTATGCACTAATTTTATACAGCTGTTTCTATGATAGATTTTAATGTCAAATAATCAATCATTAACTCTGTAGTCAAAGAAATTAATCCTTACAGACCAGACGATACATTTTATTTTTATTTTAAGACATTAAGGGTTTTTGTTAAACACACAGTGTCATTGAATCTTGACACCTGTTTATACAGGTACCTGGAAATTGGATTACATAACTACAGATGATAGCATGTTTCTGAAGAAAAAGCACAGATGAAATATGGTGTGTATATAATATGTCTACATAAAGGGACTCTATTAGCAATGAGACACATGCACATTTTTTTCACTTCAAGTTTAGTCATTCTAGGATTCTGTATATAACATTTCCCCATAAGACACAAATTCAATCCAATTCCTTTAATAATAGTTATGCCTCTCTCATCTTGGGTCTTATGGATGCCAGTGTACTTTCATGAATTACTGGTATCAGTAAAATGAAAGAAGTCAGTAACATCTGTTATATTTCAAATGCCAACTACACTCATTTCATATATCTATCTGTTTATTATGACTAATATTTAGAGTTTATTACGTGCTAGACTGTGGAATATTGATATTATATATTTTATTTATTTTTACCTCCAGAAAGTTTGATTTTTGCCTTTATAGCTGACATTCTTTCTGTATGCTACTTAGGCACTTTACACACATTCATTCAGTTTTTTGCCATAACTCAGTCCCTTTTAGAAAAATAAGCTTTAAAGCTTTTCAAAAAATAACCTGTCTGAGATCATATAGGTAGTAAGTAAAGCAGATTTACAAATGCGTATGTCTCTAACATTGAATCCTGCGTTTTAACTGCTTTATAATTTGTCATTAGATGAGTTCACAGCTGTTTTTATAAGTTAAGACTGATAGAACTTTTTAGTTTTTATAACACTTATTAATATTCACAGAGCTCTTAACCCTTTGATGTAGATTGCTTTAATTCTCATAACAATTCTCCAGTTTACTAATACTCCATTTCAGTGACGAGAAAATTGAGTCCCAGAGAGGTTAAATAAGAGTTCTAGTTTTAATAAGTAGCTAAATTGGGTCTTAAACCACATCTACTCTCCACTATGCAGCTTTTCTATAGGATTCTGATTAGCAGTGAACAGATTCCCACACCATCTGATGCTTAGTATGCTCCCTACCTCTCCCCACACACAAGACCACAAAAGGAAAAACAATTCAGTTAAGTTTATTATTGAAAATGATTATCTAGATCCTTTCCAATTCCATTGTGCTGCCTTCCTTTCTGACCTAGACTACTGTAATAGTGTCAATTCCACCCTGTAAATATTTGCTGAAGTCATTCTATGCAAGGCACTGTATATGGTACTAGCAACACTGAAATGAATAGCCTCAATCAATGCCTGCTTTTAAAGAAAGAAGAGCATAATATATCAGGCTGTGATAGATACTGCAATAGGGATGTATTTTTTTTTTAAGTCTGCTGTAGAAGGAAAGAAAGACAATAAGTAATGCTGATCTAGAGATAAAGGTTGGAGTAGAGGTGACATTTGAGCTGAGTCTTGCAGAATAATTTAGAGATTTTCACAGGCAAAAGCATAAAGAAAGAACATTTCAGCAAAAAAAGAGCATGAACAATAATCAAGACATGAGAGTGCAGGATTTACTTGGGAACTAGTGCCTAGAAGGGTTTGAGGGTGTGTGATAAAATCAGAGAGGCAATTAGAGTTGGTCTGCCATCCTGCCATAGCATAGGCAAGAGAGTATTGCAGAGAAGACAGAGTAGATTTAAGTATGCAGATCTCAGATTCAGATGACCTAGGTTTAAAACTTGGCTTCATCTTTTACTAGCTTTCAGAACTTAAGATAGCTACTTGGCTTCTGTATGCTTCGATCTTTGCATTTCTAAAATGGCAATGGCGATACCTGTTGTGCGCAATATATTAATAAAACAGTTGAAATAGTATCTTGCACGTAATAAACACATCCAATTGTCCAATATTAGATTTGTTATATTGGCATTTTAAAATCAATATTGTCTATAAACCTGGTAAAATAATCTGGACAGCTATCCTGCATAGAGCTTAGCGTAGTTCCAAACCACAGTAAAACCTACAAAATGTTTGGAGAATGAATGAAGCCTCAGAGACTTCAGTGGAAATAAATACCATAGTTGCCTTCTTTTCATTGTCTGATTCTCTTTCAAAATGATTTCCTAGCACATTGTTAATGAAATATAAGCTGTTAACATTAAACAGAATATAGTAACATTCTATTTTATATAGACATCTATATCTATATAAAAAAATCCTGGAAGAATATACCCTAAATTGTTAAGAATGATTATTTCAGTAGTGCAATTTACTTTCTTTAACAGCGATACAGCATTAGCTGTGTACTATGCACTGCTCTAAGCTCTCTACAAATATTAACTCATCAATCCTCTTAACAACCCAATAAGGTTAAGTGCTACGGATTAGCACATTTCACAGATAAGAAAATCAAGACATACAGAAAGTTTAAGTCTCCAAGGTCGAAGAGCTAATAAGAGATGATTTATTTTCTGTTGCTTTCTATGTACTTTTCTAGGCCTTCAAAGATTGTTGTATTGAAAATATATTAGTTTTATAATATAAAAGGAGATGTAATAAATCCTGGAGCACACGGAGACAGGCCTTAAAAAATATTGACTCTTCGTGGTCCATACTCTGCTATGACATAAAAATACCTCATACATTTTTCCTCTTTGTCTACACCTCCTTGGTCTAGGTAAATTAATCAAGGTATTTGGATAAAGAAAATATATTTTTTAGGAGCTTTGGATCGTGTGGTCACAGAAATAAGGAAACTGATATTCTACAATTAATAAATCAAGTTTGACACCATGTGCATGTAATGTATACATATCTAAATATATTTAATCCTACTTAATTTTTCAACTGTCTCCTATGGCATTTACACAGTACATTCATTAAGCCCTATCTCATGGATATGTTTGACAGCATGTGCTATTGTTTAAGCTTAATTTATTTAGGGTATGAATAAAATATTAACATTTAGAAATAAATGGAGCATGTAGGAATGTAAGTATGTCGGGGCAGAGAGAGTAATGGGAAATAGGTTATATCCTTTTTAGCTGAAGCAGAAAAAATTAGCTGTGTTCCCACCATGAAAATTTATTTTCTTTATAAATGTCAGTTTACTACAGAATTATCCTTTATTATTACCAAAGATCAAAATTTAAATCATATTAAATTTTCTTCTTATAATTACTATCTTGTTATAATGTCAATTAAAATTTGATACAACCAAAAAATCTAAAGGATTAAGGGATGCTTAACCGTTTTATTTTTGTTTTCAGTTGTTATAGCAGTATGGATTTTAATTGCCACCACTTTATGTTTTGCTTAGATGATTAACAGAGCTAAAAGCAGAAAGTTTTAGCTTAATGAAAATATACTTCTAAAATATATGCTTAATAAAGGCACTACAAACATAATTAATCTAAAAGCATTAATAAAATCATCATCTACTACATCCTGCCCGCGAGCCCTGACAATCAGTTGGAACAGGTTCCCATGCTTGTATGCACCGTGAGCTGAAGGGCTGAGTAGACGTTTCCTAGGCTGAAAACACGGGAAGATAACTGAAGGAAAAGAGACTCAATTGCATGTAGCACATACCAAAGGCTGGAAGAGAGAGAGAGGGTACAACTTGTTCAAATTTCAATATAATAGAAATAAAAGGTTAACAGATGTTCTAATATGATGCCACAAAATCTAACAAACCTTTCCTAAACATCCCAGCTGTGCTGCGCTTTTCTTTGTCTTTTGTGTGTATCCTTAGTATTTATCATTTTCACGCTGGAGGGGTATCATGTTTTAGTGGTAATGGTCCCAGATCCAGAGCTGTTTAGATGCAGACCGTCCCACTTCACAGCACAACAGCTTGTTTCTCACTTTCTTAGTAATGCAGTTATTTTATTGTAAAAATACAGGTGGTGACAATAATGTCCACCTTGGAGCACTATTATGAGGAATAAGATAAAGCACTTAGAACAGGGCCTGCCCTGTTCCATTAAATGTTGGGTATTTTTTCTGACAATTATGTATATATGTCTCATCATCTCTAGTACTGCTTTACAACTGTAAAGACTTAAATGTAAGGACTCCATCTTACTCACCTCCAGTTTCTTCCCATAACAACTAAATAAACTGTGCAAATTAAAAGAATCAATTCCTGGGTTTTAAAAATATTAGGTTATTAGATAATATTTATAGCATGTTTTAAGAAGTTCTTAAGTATGTGGTTTCATTGAGAAATGTAAAGGATAGGTTGTTCTGTAGAACTTCCAAAGATCTATATCACATTATTTTTCTACCACAGACCTTTTATTTTCCAATAGCTTAAGTAAAGGACACTTCTGTAAGTACATCACATGTATGAAATGAGATGGATTTGTTCAACATTCTTTTCTTGCATAGACCAAACATGTATTTTTTGATTATTATTTTCCAGGACTCAACAATATTATATGGACAAACAAAACCTGTCCAGCTGACTCCTAAAAATACCCAGGAAAGAGCACTCCATAGATATTTTCCTTGTGTATAACAACCGGCCATATAACAGAATTTTAAAATATCAACAAATTACAACATGACAAAACTATGGGAAAATGTCAGCATGAATACTGATGTATTTTTACCTAATAACTTTCAATTGTCAGAAAGGGAAACAAAAACAAAAAAAAACTCAGAAGTTTTCTATTTTGACAAAGGAAGCAAGAAACCAAATGATTTGTCTAAGATTCTTCAGAAAGTCAGCAGCACTTTTTGGAAATAAGATGTACAAAGGTACCTAAATTCTACACATTCTGCCTGCGGCAGTTCATATGAATGGGAAATGCAAATCTTTTCGAACAAAGGACAATGAAATTCAGTAACTATAGCCACAGAATATTATTGTGGCAAAAGGCAAGGCATGATCAGATACACATCAATGGGAAAAAAATCTCATTAGAGAACAAAAGATAATAGTTTAATTCATGCACAGTTATTAAAATAATAGCCTCAGGAGACAAAACGTCATTCTTTGCAACATTCTACTTCATTCTACTATTGGTCTCCTGGAATGCCACTGTAACATATTTGTTTTAGTGCTTCTTCTACATTTTTCTGGATTTTCCCCCGCAAGCTTGTGGTCTAACAGATCCCTTAGATAGCAACTATACTTCTGCAAATTTCTCCTGCCCTCTTTTAAATTTTTCTTATTGGATAAATCACTCTAAGAACCCTCTCTTAAGGCCAGAGATCCTACCCTCCAGAGTCTTCCATGGCCCTGCCTTGAGCCAAAAGTTTTTGCAATTTTACACCTGTTAGGAGTCCATGAAAATAAAAGTTTAATTTCCTTAATGCCATATTTCCACTTTCCCATGTTTGGGCTTATCTGATCCATCTCTGCTTCGAAGAATCAGTGCATAGTCTTCATTCCTGAAATCAGCGTCTCCTGACCCTACCACAAAATAAATGCTTAGTTAACATTTTTTAACACTAAGGTGGTCTATTATTTGTTATGACCCAAGACCTGAATGTATGTGTATACACTGACTAGGCTGTCATACAATTACTGTATTTCCAGCTTATTTCTGAATTAGTTTGTATTTCCATGCCCAACTGATGATGAAGGCTGACTTTTCTAATAAGATAATAAAGTTGACTGGAGTTGGAACTGTTTCTGTTTTTGCACTAACTTATGTCTTCGGCAACTAGCTCTATGCTAGATATATAACAGATGCTGGAAGGAATGAATGGAAGGAATGAATGAAGAAAGAACCTTTTTACCATACTATTTGTGAAAGAGAGGACAATTTTGATGTTTGGCTTTATTACATTTTCATTATTTGAGGTAAAATGGTGAGATGACATACATGCTCCATTATAAACATTAAATGACATGTACGTATTAAAAATCTGCTTCATGCATTTGCTTTAGAATATTCAAGAATAACAATGTATTACTTTCAGCAAGTTATTTGTAGAAATCAATATAGATTTATTCCTTGTCTCTCTTTTGAATCTCACCTAGAGGAATACAATTTGCACAAGTATTGCATACTGAACATTTACTGATACTTATAGCTTCCTCGATTGCTGTTTTGTGGCTATTATTAATTAACAAAGGTGCCATTTATCACTGGTGATTTATATTTCTGGAATTTGCTGGCTAACCACTACCCTTTTGCTGAGAATCTTGGGAGAAGCCCACAGGGTATCTGGGAGCTGCTCCAGACACTTGCATTATCATCGTTTCAGGAGCCTGTTGAGAATTCTGCAGGTTGGATCACTAGGAACAGAGGTTATTACTGAAATCCATCATGAAATGTATCTGAATGAAATCATGAAAGCAAGGCAAGCAATTTTACCCAGTTAGGAATTCTGAAGTTACAGGGAACCCAAGAGTTCCAATCTCCTCAATGTTTAGGTTTTGAGCATGTGTCCAGCCAAAAATTTAAAACACCGCCACCCTTTGTCTCATTTTTGGCTTCTCTCAGAGTACATGGATTTGAAAACCAAATATTTAAGTTAGCGTTTTTTTTTTTTTTAAACACTTACTGTGGGATCTTTGCCAGCCATTTTGCATTCTTCAATTTTGATTGCAGATGCTGGCCAGAAAACCTGCTCAGAAAGAAAAATAAAGGTTGCATAATCTCACTTGGACATAGATATGATAGCCCAATGCTCTTCATTTACTTTTTGTTAACAGATTTATTTAAGATGATCCTATACTAAAACTTTAGAATTCATTTTTAATGAATTCATTAATATTCTTTTAACAATTACAATTACTTTTTATTTCTTCCATCAGTGTTTCCTTTCACAAATGCTTTTCAATAACATATGCTCATTTGCTAATTGTATATTAATATAAGGTCATTATTAACATAAATGTGAACAATAGAATTTTTTACTTCTTTTGACATAGTACACTTTTCCCAGCTGCTTATGTGACAATAAATTTACATTTACATCGTTTTCTCAGGTATTATTTTTGGTAGACTACACAGCCAGGCTAGTAGATTTACATAAGATAGGCCCCTAGGTACTTCAATAGCTAAAATAACTTGGATGAAATCTAAGAGATTCCCTCTCTCTGAAATACTGTGCTAGTATTCTAAGTAGTTGGAGGCTTGGGTCCAGTCTGGCAACAATCATTAATTTTTTTAGTTGTCAGTCCGTTGCCTATGTTAACAACCAAATGCAGAAGTCTCCTTGCTGTAATATATTTATAATTAATCTACTTGTATTTCTTTACTCCAATGAAGCTCAATTTTATTTCTTTGTGAAATGGAATGATAAATATAGGCCATACTGGATCAAGTAACAGTGTATTTAATAGCTGTTTTCCTTTTAGGCCTTCAATGGTTAAACAGAGATGACAAAGAGATCTTCCTTTTCTCTGACCATTTCTCTCATACGCTACCCTATGCTACCTTTTCTTCTCTTTTTTTTTTTTTTTTGAGTGGACATCCAGTTTATTGATTCCCAGCGCTGGAATCAGAGCTTCTTCTCTTTTTTATATATTTATACACAGGTGGTATTTTCTCATTTAGCTCCAGTTGTTGAATTATTAAAAATTATGGAACTAGACAAGGAGAACTGAACTTAGTATCTTTTCAATCCACGAAATAAGTACTAACTTTAACAGTAATATGTGACCAGTATTTTCTATTGTTCTAATAAAATGTATATTATTTTTAACTGTATTTAATTTTTTTTTAAAAAAAAGACACTCAAAAGGTAGACACTGTCCTCATAAAAATGATAAACTTAAACTTACACTCAAAGGTTCTTGACTTATGTTGTTAATATTCAGGGAAACAATGTGATCTTTGCTGCCCACATATAACCGGTCCTGGTCTTCATCCATTAATAAAATCCTGTAGTCTAAAGGGTGGTGGGAAAGGCTGAAGTATTCAGAAGTCTTGGTTTCTTGAAGTTCTGAAAGAGTGAACAGCACAAGTACAGATAGAGTATCTTAGTTTTATAATTCTATCATCTTAATAAAAATCATATGCAAATATTTACCAAAAAAGTTAAGGTCCATTTCCTTCTACAGTAAGAAAATAATTTTAAAATATAGTTATGGGCTAGTTCCCTATAATCTCAGCACTTTGGGAAGCCAAGGTGTGATGATCACTTGAAGCCAGGGGTTTAAGACCAGCCTGGGCAACATGGTAAAACCTTGTCTCTACAAAGAAATTGTTTAAAAAATTAACTGGGCATGGTGGTATATGCCTATAGTCCCAGCTACTTTGGAGGCTGAGGTGGGAGGATCTCTTGAATCTAGGAATTAGAGGTTATGGTGAGCTATGATAATGCCACTGCACACCAGCTTTGGCAACAGAGCAAGACCCTGCCTCAAAATTTAAAAAAAGTTATGTTAATGAGCATTTTAAATTATTATATTTATGCTGAAGTAAAACATAAATCAGTAAGTACAATGTTAAGGTTTATGGTAATAGTATGTGATTACAAAATCAGTCACATTTGCAATAATCTCAACTCTGTTTTATAACTGGATATCATCAGCTCAAAACAAGTTAAAGTAAACAAACAGAAAAATACAGTGAGCAGACTGAACAGAAAACAAAACGAATGGCAGTGTGGTTGTCTTCTTATCCTCTATTAATGTTTCATTCTTGGACTCTATTTATTCATCATTTAGGACTGCTATTTCCTACTACAAGTATTTGCCTTACTTACCAACATAATTCTAATTAGTCCAACTTCTTTTTTATAAATTACTTGAAAGAAGACATACTTTCAGGAGGCAATGTTATTTTTAGCAGTATAACTATGCATATACCTAAGGAAAACATGAATTTTCAGATATCTAAATGTTCATGTTTTCAGTATCCTCAGTGGTTAGTGACTCACACTCATTTAACTTCTTTCACGTTGCCTAAGTGCCTGTATAGCTGGCCTTTGAAGACAATGAATGTATGGTGACATTCATGATACGTTCACCAGTCAAAATGCTCCTCTCAAGGAGTATAACTTCAGACTTTTCTATTCAAATGGTTCAGGATTTCTTTGTTCTTTTGATTATAATCTGGAGAATGACAAACTATAAGAAAGAGAATGCTTTCTGGGATTATGGCCTCCGTGATTAACTGTTTCTAGATTTTTAGGTGTTGAATCACGAACACATTTCTAGAAATTCTAATAGAGCTGTAGTTTGACTTAAACTGAAATTAAAATGACAAAAATTCTTATAGGACGTCATGGACTATATTCTGTGAGTAGTTGGGCCATAGTTCATATGAGAAGATACAAAGTCACAAATTTAACCTATTTTCTAGGCACATTTGTTCAGAATGTCTGCTCTGATATCCTTCAGGTAGTTTTAGCCAATAATCTGAAAATGCCCTGGAAGAAGCAGAGTGATAATGAAACCAGATTCTGTTGCCAAACTTCCTGTGATACTGAACAAGTTACTTAACCTCTCCGTGCTTTAATTTCCTCATTTGTAAAAAGCAACAATAATAGTATCTTCTGCCAAGTGTTCCCATGGAAATCAATTTAATCGACACATGTAAATATTTGAAATGAGTGACAATAGATAGTATTTAATAAATTCTAATTATTGTTATTAAGTTTGGATCATGATTTATAAGAAAGACATGAATTTAGATAAAATAGATACATGTTTTCCTACTTCTTTTAAATTTAGGGAGCTAGATCCATAAAATTATTAAGACATAATTGTACAGCCTCAGATTTACTGTTCATAAAACAATAGTAAAATACAGCATTTTTTTTATCTTGGAAAAAACAATCAAGAAGTTAGAAAAATCTTTCAGAAGAATCTTAACATGTAAAATCATGACAGCATACAAGAACAGAAGACAGGTCATTAACAAGGGCCTGGGTGAAAGATTTTTGGAAACAGGGGGCTTGGATGCTGAGCATGGTACAGCCTGCTGCCATTCCAGTTAGTTAGCCTCCCGAGGAATCACAGACAGTGAGGTGACACAGTTGGCAGGTGGTGCCACAGCCGGAAAACTGAAACCGCTTCCTTCATGAGGAAAGCAAGTAAGGGGAGAGGGATGTCCTTCGGGAAAAATTCAACCCACGCCAAACTAGGAGTTAGGGCTAACAGAAAAAGATCCAAGAGCAGAGAACATAGGAGAGAATATAGAATAAAAGCCAGTATCACTCAAAGATTGGAGAGGACATAGACTGCTTTGCTTCTGTCTAAAATCCAGGTGTTTCCATAAAGCTTCCTTTTCATCTCAGGGATATGATTCATGGTTGTGTAAGTCTTCTGTAAAACACCAGGGATAAGGTATTACTTGGGCTGCTGGAATACACATTCAACAAATACCTCTTGAATAAGTAATTGTGCAGTGACATACGCAGACTAATACAGTAAAACATAACTGAGTTCATGGCCTCTGGACCTCTACCACTGGAGTCTGGATTCTGGCTCTATCATTTCATTTCTAGATGTACTTGGCAAGTGCCTTTATCTCTCTGAACTCCAGTGTCCTGAATCTGCATAGTCAGGATAATAATATTATGTACATCATTGGGTTGTTGTGAAATTTAAACTGTTAATATACATAAAGTGTTTAGAAGAGTCCCTGAGCTACAGTGATGCTGGTTACATGGGTTATCTATTATAACAGCTTGGGCCAAAGACATCAGTCTCTAGCAAGCAAAGTCAGAACAATTTCTTACACAGAGAGGGGAAAAAAAGACTAGAATGTCTGATTTAGAGTTAATATTAATATATTAAATTTTTTTACAAGTAGAATCTACTCAAATTATTTAATCAAAAGAACACAATAATAAAATGAGGTATTTTTAAGAAAAATAATTTGAGTATGCAGGATAATTTTTAAAGTATATAAGCTGAGAAGACTAAAAGACTTTGTTCTAGTAGTTGAGACATTTTATCGACGAACACCTGATATGCTAAAATGAAAAGAAAAAACTGACATGCGAAACACCTAAAACAAAGAAAGTTGAATGATTTTGTATGGGTTTTGGCTAGGGGTAGAGGGGAGATTAAGGTAAATTCCCCTTAACATTGTAAGCTAAGTATAAGAGAAAGGAATATGCTTTTGCTACTTTTGGAGATCTGAAAAGGAGATACATTTGGTAGAGAAAGTACTTAGGTGTGAACAGATTAAACTACATTCAAATCAAAGCAGAAATGTTCCACAAGAATGTAGAATTAGATAATTCATTTAATTTTGCCATTAGAAGTAGCAAATCTTCAGGTAGAGGTATTCAGTTCTTTTCATGGATTATGATATGGAATTCTGAGAGTAGATACAATCTCTGGGGAAGAGTATATCTAAAAACCAAAGCAAAGCATAGAGATGAGTTGGTTGTTAGATACAAAAAGGGAGCCCTAGAATTGAAACTGAAGGTGATTCATGATGTATAGGAAACAGTTTGACATTGTGAAGAGAGTACTCAATCGGTGTCATAGTCCTCAGTTGAAATTTCAGTTTCATCACTTACTAAGTATATTATTTTGGGGAAACTAGTTCATTTCTATTTTAATTTCCTCATCTATAAATTGGCAATAATAATACCAAGCTCAAAGTATGTTCTAGCAGCCCGCAGTACAGTATCAATATATGCTCCTCTCAGCAGGAGACACTGTTGATTATCTATCCAATAGATACTATTCTTTCAGCCTTGACAGGGCCATTCAATGCCAATCATACTGGCCCCATTCTTCTAACCAGCAAGTGTTTTAAACGTGGCCATGTAAACCACTTTAGCCAGTGAACTTTGGAGGGAGGCCTTCAGCAAAAACTGGCACACACAAAAAAAGAGGTGATTTTGGTTTCTGCCTCCGGACATTGGTATATGAGCATATGATACTTGCAGCAATTGCATCTACCATGCAAGTTGCTTGCTGAGAATGACAAGCAGAAATGAAGAAAAAATTCTGGATGCTTTAAGAAATCACTGAGTCACCGGATGAACTGGAGCTACATTGCTACTGGACTATTCTGTTAAATGAAATAAAAGATTCTTGCATTTTTTAGGCAACTTGAATTGAGGTTTTCTTTCTCTGTTGTAGAAACAAATACATCTTTTGAGGATACACAATCCCCCACCACAACTTTCTCACATTTTCTATTGTGAAGTTGTTTAGTTTTGACGTTTTTTTCCAAAATATCATTTTTCCTTTTTTTTTCTAATCTATATTGAAATAAAACCAAGAGTGTGATCTCAGCTGGGAAATAGGCTCAATTAAATTTTATTTGCAAGTAACAAACAACTGCCTGTTTTTTTAGAAAATTATCTTTACCTGTTTCATTAGAAAATTGTCAATCTATCACATTAATTCAAATACCACAGGGAGCAATAACTACATCAACTTAAGACCTTTCTGGTCCATGGATTTTTATCTAGTTTTCCGAGCCATAAAGCATCTTCAAATTTAATTACCTGTATCTCACTGATAGTTGACAGCTGTTAACCAGGGAAGATTTGCTTCAGAAGTGCCCGTGTTGTGATAAAAGCCTAGGCTATTTTGTTAAACGCTATTTAAATTGCTCTTAGTAGCCATAATTGAACTTTACGGCTTGGGGAGAAAAAACAACAAAAGAGATGAGCTCAAAGCAATCAGAATTTTATTTATAAAAAGAATGACCCAAGAATCTATCATTTGCTTTCACATAGATCCAATTTAAGTAAATGAATGACCAGTGAATTGGCCACAGTTATAGAAAGTGACTGATTTAATGATTTGGCTACAGTAAGAGAAAAACATTATAATTACTAGTCCATCATCTAAACAAGGTAAAGAATGGCACTGTCATTCCTTTAACTTAATAATGATGTCATCCTTTTTGAAGCATATGAGGTACAGCTATTTGTGCTGTTTCTCAGGACATGCTCAGTTAATGAATAAGGGACTCTGGCTGAGAGTGTGTAGTATTAGAAAATGCAGTGGCTCCACAAAGAGCAGCATAGGTCTCTTAGTCCCCAGAAAAATCTCCAAGGAAACAGCATTAAAAAGAAAATACTGCATATTTGTTTCCTGTAATCCACATTATTGTAGAGCTCCATGAAGGAAAATTACTGTAATGTCTTCTACGCCAATATTCCCTGGGGGAAATTTGCCACACAATACGCTTACCTAAAATTCATGTATCCAAATGAACTTTTCTTTGTAGTAGAAACCATTGTGAAGCTTGAGAATTTAACCAAAGCTGGAAGAACAACAGGTTTCCCCAAAATCTAAACCCTGGCAATAGAAGCTTCTGGGGCTATCTGAGTATAGTCAATATATTGTTACAGCAATTACAACATAGTTCAATATACAGTAACATATTTTGTCTGTCAAGAATACTCTATCACTCGTTATCTAAGAACAAACCTTTGTTCTCTGTTAAGCCCGTCAGTTATCTTAGTATTTTTGAGTTAACTAAGGAATAATCTCATTCATGCACTCAAAAATTTGATCTTGATAAAGGAAGGTGGAAAGTTTAGCGTTTTATTTTATGAGTTGATTTTATAGTTGTCCCATGTTATCTGTCGAAGATTGGTTCCAGGACACCCTACAGAGAGCAAAATCCAGGATGCTGAACTCTCTGCTAGAAAAGGACAGAGTATTTGCATATAATCTACCCACAAACTCCCTATACTTTAAATCATCTCTAGATTACTTAAAATACCCAATACAATGTTAGTGCTATGTAAATAGTTGTTATACTGTATTGCTTTTAAAATCTGTATTATGTTTATTATAGTATTTTTTTTTAATTTTTTTCTGAGTATTTTTGATCACTGGTTGGTTGAATCCACAGATGTGAAACCTGCAATTCAGAGTACAAATTGTATACCTGTCAAACTACACAGCAGGGTAACTCATTCACTCAGAATACTACATTATCTTCAAACTTTTATAAATTCAAAAATAAGTAAAAGATTATTTGATCCCAGGATTCCCTGGATTAGAAGCATATGCGGTAATTACTCATTAATTTAAAATTCATGTTGTTATTAATTTATTGAATATATATTTATTGAGCCCATATCCCAGCAGGCTAGACACTTTGCTGAACTAAGAGAATAGAAATAATGAAGATACTACGTCTTAATGACTATTTCATTGCTTACCTAACATTCTGTCATTCTGTTTGGCTAGTCCATCCAAACATCCTTCTCATCATAAACCTCAGATCTGCCTCAGGCAGAATGCAAATCTACAGATTTCAAAGTAAATTTTTAAGATATCTTTTACTTCAGAGATATTGCTACTGGCAGGATAATTTCCTCTTTTGAATGTCTTATTTCAGAAGAATTTTAAGTAGAGTGGGCTCAAGTGACCCATTCTCTCCCTGAGGCTTATTGTTTTGAAACTGGCTTAGAAAGCTGGTTAGAAAGTACTTCACCTGTCCCTTCAGAAAAAAAAAAATAAACACAAAAGCAGTGAAACTTCAGTGAACTGAAACTACAGCTACTAATTCCTAATGCAAAAGAGACCAGAAGGTATGTTGTTAAAACCATATTTGCTCAAAAATAATAGCTCCAAATAGCAGCCACCTGTGGGCTTACCAGTAGGAGCAAGTGTTGTAGGTGCTTTATAAACTTAGTTCACACAATTTCCATTCAAAGCCTTCGCATTAGGTTCTCACGTTACTCTAGTCCCACACACAAAGGAACTAAAATTGAGCAAATTTGAGCAATCTATCCAAGATCACACAGTAAAGACTAAAAGAGGCAAGATTTCAGGATTCAAAGCAAGGCCAGTCCTTAATCTGTGAACTCAATCAGATGACCTCTTGCTCTTCTAATCAGACTGACAACTTCAACAGTTATTAGCTGGGTTTCTTTCATGTTCTTGCTCTGCCCATGGGTCTGCATAATATCAAATGTAGTATAAGAAATGCCTTGGCTGGGCGCAGTGGCTCATGCCTGTAATCTGAGCACTTTGGGAGCCCAAGCTGGGCAGATCATGAGGTCAAGAGATTGAGACTATCCTGGCCAACATGGCGAAACCCTATCTCTACTAAAAAATACAAAAATTACAATTCACAAAATACAATTTTGTATTTTGTGGCATGCACCTGTAGTCCCAGCTACTCAGGAGGCTGAGGTAGGAGAATTGCTTGAACCCGGGAGTGAGCCAAGATCGCACCACTGTACTCCAGCCTAGCACCTGGTGACCGAGTACGACTCTGTCTCAAAATAAAAAAAGAAAGAAAGAAATGCCTCAGCTTCTCAGATTCTCTTCACCAGTTAGGGATGGGTGGATATCATACTCCAAACAACTCAAGAACTATCAAAATCTCAGTGATGCTCTTCTCACTAAAGCATTAAAGAAGGTATGAGAGGCAGCATGAAAGTGGAATCAGACATAGCTTCATGGAAGGAAGAGACATAGCTTCATGCAGAAGACAGAAGGTTCCCCTTTTCTATGCTTTTTGACAGTTATCATGAGAAGCAAAATGCCAAATGGATGAAAGAAAAAATGAGGGAATAACTGTATGCAGGGAGCCTGGCTAAGGAAAGACAGCAGTGCTGGGCGCAGTGGCTTACACCTGTAATCCCAGCATTTTGGGAGTCCAAGGCAGGTGGATCACCTGAGCTCAGGAGTTCCAGACCAGCCTGGGCAACGTGGTAAAACCCCATCACTACTAAAAACACAAAATTTAGCCAGGTGTGGTGGCACATGTCTGTAATCCCAGCTACTCGGGAGGCTGAGGCAGGAGAATTGCTTGAGCGCAGGAAGTGAAGGCTGCAGTGAGCAGAGATCATGCCACTGCACTCCAACCTGGGCGACAGAGGGAGACTTTCTCTCAAAAAATAAATAAACAAACAAACAAACAAACAAACAAACAAACAAATAAATAAAACAGCAGTGAACACAGAGTGTATCTCCCAGGAATTGCATCAGAGAGAATATTCACAAACACACAGGCACCTTGTGTGTCTGCAAATGACTCTCACTCCGATATGCCCCAAACAGCCCCAGATTGTGCCCATTTCCCCAGCATAATTATCACTAGTGCTTTCTTTCATTCTCAGAAGATTCCTGTTCTGGGTGTTAAATTATATGGCTGGTCTACTTTTAAGCAACCTTTTAATTATTTTGGTTATAATAGTTTTATATTAGTTTTATTATAAAAGTCAAAATTTAAAACCTTTCCCATTTAGAAAAAAAGTGGAGCATGCTATCAGCACTCATTTAATTTTATGTAAACATGCTCTTTGAGGCTGATGCAAATCTGACTGATTTTCACTGTGAAAATACAATATAAGACTGTTCTTGCAGTTATTTCTAAATAGAACTAACATCAGAATTATCTGAATCATCAGAATCATCTATTTTGCAAATGTCAGATTCATCAGCTCGATTTTCGGCCAACAACTGTCTGAAGATATTAACATCCCACATAGGAATGCTACGTTTTCTGAGATTTGACATTTTCAGTGATCGAGAATTGCTGTATTTTGTAAATTGAAATACCACTTCTAAAAACAAAATACTATAAAAATAATACACATTTTGTTTCCTGAGTTGATATACTAGAGTGATGCAAAAAAATAACAACAAAAGCGAGATATTTTGTGGCAAAGTTATCTTGGGGTAAATGCTGCCACCGCAAGTACTCTCAGGGCAAACAGGAAGAGGGTTAACATGGCGCTCCAGGCCAGCCATGATCTAGTTCAAGATTACCTCACCAGAAACTTTCATCATCACTGTTGGTCTATTCTTTATTCTTGCTCTGCTAGACTTGCTTATGACATCTTCAAACTTGCCTTGTTTTTTTTTTTTTTTAGCTTCAGGGCCTCTGTAGATGTCATACTCCTTGCTTATAAGAGTCTTCCTGCCTTTTTCTAATTCCTACTTATAATGTGACCAACAGTTTTGATGTAATTTAAACAGGGCTGTCTCATAAAAGCTTCCTCTATCCTTTAGATGAAGTCAGGTTTCAGGTCCACCAGTATTTGCTCCTTTCCCTCTGTGGTTTTCTCTTCTCTTGAAGGACACCTGGAAGGTCCTCTGAAATAGTCTAAAATGTCCTAGATTAGGGGGTGGAAGACTATATTATGACTTGCTAAAACCTACCTTGTTTCTGTAGTTTTGTAATGGAAATTGACTCTAACTTTGAAACACAGGTCTTTGTTCATTCACATTCTACCATTTTCTGTTGTTGTTGTTTGCTATTGAGTTTTATGATGTTTTAAATTTTGTGATTTAAAAATATAAGCACAAACCAATCAAATGGGAAAAAATGCCATCAAATTTCAGAAAATCAGAGTTTACATGAAGTATGAATACTTTTATTAAAAAGTAGTGTGTGTGTGTGGCAGGATAGGTGAAAGGCTTGGCTTTGGAATGAGTTGACTAAGGCTAAAGTTGTAGTTTCACCATTTGCTGGTACAAGGTTTCCCCCAACACCACCCTCCAGACTACTCCCTAGGTCCTGCATCTACAAAATAAAAAGAAGAAGGAGAATATTTTGGAATCAGAAGATCTCTAATCTGTACAGTAATAAAATATCTATAAAAATTTCTTTTTCACTGTTTGCACATATTGTCTATTGTTGTGGGATATCTGTAAAGCTAATGTAATTCTTCATATTACTATAAATCTTGTAGGAAAAGGGGTCTATTTAAAAATCTATCTTAGAAGTACAGTCACAGTAATATAACTGTATATTTTCTAGAAAAATATGAAGCTAAACAAAAAACAGGATCTCTGTTCCCCTACTATATATTAGTCCATTTTCACACTGCTACAAAGATACTACCTGAGACTGGGTAATTCATAAACAAAAGTGATTTACTTGTCTCACTGTTTCACATGGCTGTGGAGACCTCAGGAAACTTACAATCATGGTGGAAAGTGAAGGGAAGCAAAGCACGTCTTACAAGATGGCAGGAGAAAAAGAAAGAGTGAGAAAGTCCAACACTTAAAACCATCAGCTTTCCCGAGAACTCCCTCACTGTGAGGAGAATAGCATGGGTGAAACCACCCCTATGATCCAATCACCTCCCACTACGTCTCTCCCTGGACATGTGAGGATTACAATTTAAGATAAGATTTCATTGGAAACACAGAGTCAAACCATATCACTTACCAAAAACATATTCCATTTGCGTTGTGCAGTTCAATTAAATAGAGAATTCTGAATTCTGACTTCCTTTCTCTAAGCTCACTTGGGAGGCATGAAAGCAAATTACAAAGATTTTAAGCCAATCTTCTGTTCCTTGTATGAGAAGCAGTGTCTGGATTCTATCTCAAGGTAGGAAGAATACACAATTAGAGATATCTTACATGTCTTGAGAGACTGAACTGGCAGTAACTTCTAAAAAGTGGAATAAAATCTGAACCTATCACTAATCTATATAAGGACAACATAGATGAGCTATCAGTATCAATGATATTCATACTGCTGGAAAGGCCTCAGTTTCAGAGTGTCCACTTGAGATATAAACAAGCAGATAAACTTGTAGAGGAAGAAACACTTCATCTGAAATCTGCTTTCTAGACCTCTTGTCACTTCAGAAAAAGCTACTTTGAGGCAAGGAGTTCAAGAACAGTGGTTCCAAGGTGGTTAGCAAAACAAAAGCAGAAACCTAAAAACAGAGAAAAAAGCTGGCACAGAAGAGAAATGTAGCATCAGTTGGAGCTTGGTGTAAAAAAGCGTACCTCTGCTAAATAAAATATTACACTGCCATTACAACTTTTTGGGTAAAGATGTTAAGATATGGAAAACATTTTCTCATGTGCTTAAATTATAAAAGCAAATTACATTCAATATGAAAACAATTGTTAAAGGTCATTCACAAAAAATAAGACTAGGAGGGATATATTTTAAAACATTTATAGCAAAGTCCTTGGATGGTGGGACAGAAATGTAAAGACAGTCCATATTTCAGACCAATGTGTGTGCATTGGGGAAGGATGATGAGCTGACATGGTGCATCATGTCAGCAAAACCTCAGAACACAGAGAATTTAATAGACTGCATTCCCCAAGCACATCTCCTTAAGTGACCACATTGGAACCACATATGGAAGATTCTTACAGCAACATTTAACACTTGTCTTTCACAAAATTTATACTAGTTGCTGGATTTGTAGGCTTTCAATAAAACTCCCTTAACAATATTGTGGACTTATGGTGAGTAGTCAGCACACTTAATTATAGCAAGAACCAGAGATTCCATGCGCTAAGTGAAGTTTCTTGTCCCTCTCACTCTCATAAAGGTCTGTGACACAGCCCACAGTTCTCTATGACATAATGCCTGTGTTTATACATAACATATCCCACAGCTCTCCATGACATACTGATTGTGTTTATACATAACACAGCAGGCTGTACACAAAATAGAAATATTCTTTGAGACATATATTTATTTAATCATTCAATAGATGGTAAAAAGGTCAGGTGTGGTGGCTGATGCCTATAATCCCAACACTGGGGGGAGGCCATGGCAGGTGAATCGCTTGACCTGAGGAATTTGAGACCAGTCTGGGCAACATGGCAAGACCATGTCTCTATAAAAAAATACAAAAAATTTGCAGGTGTGGTGGCATGTACCTGTAGTCCTAGCTACTCAGAAGACTGAAGTAGGAGGATCACTTGAGCATGGGAGGTAGAGACTCCATGTGATCATATTACTGTACTCCAGCCTAGGTGACAGAGCAAAACCCTGTCGCCAGAAAAAAAAAAGAGAGAGAGAGAGAGAGATGATAAATGCCAGGAGTCAGGTAAAAATGCGAAAAAATTCGGTTTCTCTCAAACAGGATAGTCTAAAGTGGAGGTACATAAGCAACTGCAGTATAAAAAGATGACTCCAGAAACTGAGGAGCATTAAAGAATGAAGATTAATTCTTCCTCAAAATAACAGGGAAATCTTAGACAGAAGGAAGTACTTGATCTTGTTTCTCCATTCAGCATATATTAACTAAGTCACTCAACATAATACTAAAATCACAGTAATAAATGCACAAAGTATAGTAAGAGAGGGTAAGTGTTTAAGACAAGGCTTTACCTCATGGCTGTGGAAACTGTCATGTAAACTTTGACCTGAAGGATAAAGTTGAGCTAATAAAGAAATAAGCATTTTCCAGGGAGCAGAAAAAGTTTGTGTGAAAAACTTCAGATGGGATATTCAAAGGATGATTAGGAGTTTGGGGGTGTTGATCAAGAAGAGGATTAGAGTGGGATTTTCTAAACAGAAACAAGAAGTCAACCAACACGCAAAGATCCAAACTTCTTGACAGTCAAACCACAGAGGTTGGATTCTTCCCAAGTTACTTCAAATGCAAATGAAGAAAATCTGAGCAAGTACCTGCCATGATCACATGCAAGTTTGTCAGAAAGGTAATTCTGCCTTATGAAGAGTTCTTGAGAGCAAGATTACTTCATGATATAACATTAAGTAGAATAAAATTATTTTGTATTCTCAAACTATTACATGTCTACATAGAAATATATAAATGTAGAAAAAACGCTGGGCAAAAATTCAACTTATAAATAGTCTGATAAACCTGAGGGCTCCTTTCAATGCCCTGTCAGTTAAGAGAACTATAATTACTCCTTGATCAAGAATCAGGCTATGCAAACTTTCCTTATTGACCATTGTAATTTACATATATTCTCATACAGGAGTCTAGCAGCACTGCACCTAATGAAATGCTGAACCAGACAATGACAGAAATATCAATATCTAACTGGAAAACAGCTATATGTTGGCAAAAAGTCCCCATCTCTACATTCCTTCAGAATGATGGAGGACCACCCACAACTTTCAATAAGACAAACTATTTCAAATTTTAAAACTCAGCTCCCCCGACTAGCCAAAATTCTTGAACTATGCTTTCACTTGATGCATTCTTAAACTCATTTTCTTTTGAACACAGGAAAAATATTATAAACTATATATACCATAAAATCTCAAATTTAAAGACCCAGACTTTATGAACAAAGAGATGGAGATATGTTTTCCTGAAAAGACGGCTACTTTATCTAAATATTATTTATTTCAATGTGACTCATTGTTTAGCCAAGTTACTACATTTGGCTTCAAAACAAGAAACAAGTCTGGAGAACTGCAGAGGACAGTGGAGACGTGTTCATTTAACTTTAAACACATTTGTAGGTCAGTCAATGCAGAAGCTCCCCTTTTTCCTTTTTTCTTGTCTCACTCCCCCCTGACATTGTCTAAAATACAAGGTCAGTGACTCTGCAGGGTTCAGCTGCTGGAGCAGAGATTTAAACAGTCCTTGGGAGTGGGCTTCTATATAGTAATAGAGCCACCCTTTAATTCTTTTCAAGAGAAGCACAAAGGACGCAACCATGTTTCCTGCAGCTTTGAAAGCCCTAGACTCATCATATATACAATGGCTTTTCAATGTATATGCAAGACATTTCTTTTTCCTTCATGCTACACTAGGAAAGCATTTGTTTCCAAATTTCATGTGATGGTATTTGAAGACAGCATCAGTCAGGCTTTCAAAAGAGATCAGTGTTGCACTTTGCTGTTTTTGCTCTGGAAACATAATATTTATCATTCTTGCACGTACTTCAAGAAGAATAGCAGAATATGAGACTCAAAGTTTATTTATTTTACAAAATGCTGCCACCCCATTGAGACAAACATTTTCTATGACTTTCTTTGTAATTTCAGTGTACAAGTAAGATCTTTTGGTGGAAATAAGGCACACTTAAAAAGGAAATGAAAAACCATCAGAAATCCACCATGTGACCTGAGTATTAACAGCTCATGGTCACCTTTTTAATGTAGAGGGAAGTTTCACTTCACTGCTTTATAGACATTTTTATACCTGAATCTCAAAAAGCAGCACGTTTTACTAGGCAAAATGACAATTATAGATAACTGGGGTGGTGTTATTTGAGGGACTTAACATTAAACAATTTAAATAACTCTACAAGATTAAGTCAAACAAGCCACATTCTGCCATAAAATCAGAAGAGCAAATAAACAGTGTTCTAGTTCAGCATCTGTCCTTTGTTTCTTTTCATCAGGGACATATAAATCATATTCCCTAATTTTAAAACTCTGCAAGCTTTGTTACTTCAACGACAATGAATCTGAAAAGAACAAAATTATCTTTTAACCTTCAGGTGTAAAATTAATTCAAGTTAGTATATTTCCAGTCCCAAAATCAATTTAACCTAAAACAGATAAAACTAGAGGCTAGGAAAGGTGTGCAGGTGGGAGAGCAGATAAAGAGAAGTTGGTTAATGGATACAAAGATGGAGTTAGATAGAAGGAGTAAGTTCTAATGCCCGATAGAGGAGCAGGATGACTATACTTAACAACGTATTATGTATTTCAAAGTAGCTAGAAGAGAGGACCTGAATAGTTTCCAACACATAGAAATGATAAATACTCAAGGTGGTAGATATCCCAAATAGCCTGACTCTATCATTGCACATTCTATGCATGTAGCAAAATATCACATGGACTCCACATATTGTGTATCAATTAAAAAACACAAATTAAAAATTAAAACGAGACTCTTTATCTTTTTACTTTGTATGTTTTTTTTTTGGCTTACTGCATTTTCCTGGAACAAAGTCTGGCTTTTGAAGACAAATCTATTCTTAAATCTTGGCACTGCATCTGACTAGCTGTGTGGCTTTATGCAACTTAAATTATTAGTGCCTAAGTGTTCCCACTTGCATGATGAAAAAATGACTATCTCATGGGACTCTTGTGCTAACTGAATGAGAAAATAAGTGTGAAATACCTGGAGCATAATAGCTATCACTCCCAACTGGCAGTCTAGCCATGCAAAGATACGAGTTTCCATTTTAAATAGGATATTTGCACACTAGGTTGAGGGTATTACTCTAGAGTTGTTTTCTAAGTTAATCCTACTAAATAAAATCTACTGAATTAACATTAATTTGTATTGAAATGTAATGACTGCAACAATAAAAACTGTTACGATATCTCAAAATTCTAGGAAAAATAATTATTGATTACAATGCAAAAGTAAATGAGAAGAAAGGTTTTCTTACTCTTTATCCAGTCTGCCTAATTTAAGTTACCACACACATTACCTAGTTCCTTCTGAGAACATACAAAGTACCTATAAATTTCCTAAGAAGAGCTTATAAGCACTATCTCATTTACCTTCTACAACAATGCTAATAACTAAGTTTTATTACTTTCCCATTTAAATATATAAGAATATTGCAGATGAATCCTGGGTACTTTTCCTAAATTTTAAATATAAGTGGCAGTGCCCACACTCTCCTGTCCTCACAGAGAATGAGAATATTCTCAGCTGAGGCACTTGGTCTCTCACTTTTCCTGAGCATAGCTGTGGTCTTCAAATTTTAATGCACAAAAGAAATACATAAGTTGCTTATTAAAAATAAAAAATAAATAAATAATATAAACAATATTATTTGTTTATATATTTATAAATATATAAAGAAATAAACAAAAAGCAGGAGTTGCAATTCTCGCATTTGATAAAACAGATTTCAAAGCAACAAAGATACAGTGGTAAAAGGATCAATGCAATAATAAGAGCTAATGATCCTAACACCCAGATACATAAGACCCATAAAGACATTTAGACTCAACGAGACAGAAAATTAATAAGGATATCCAGGACTTGAACTCAGATCCGGAACAAGTAAACTTAATAAGTATTTATAGAGCTCTCCACTTTAAATACATAAAATATACATTCTCCACTTTAAATACACAAAATATTGATCAGCGATTATTAATACCCATTTTTAGAATACAGCAATATTCCTGTTCTCTCTCCCTCTTTTTCTTCCTCTTTCTTCCTCTCTTTCTCTCCTTTTTTTCTAATAAATAAATAAATAAATAAAAAGGGTTTGTTCACATAGTGAGTACATTACTAGTAGTGGCAACTATACTCTCTTTTTGCACAAAATATAAAAATAAATAAATAAATAAACATGCTGGCCAGGTGCCAGTTTTATGCTATAAACTGATATTCAACAATTTTCCCAGCAAAGCCTATCTGACCAATTGTCATATTAAATGACTAATGATGACACTGAACCAAACATTTGCCCAATAATATCTTCTAAGACTTTACATAAGTTAACATTTATCCTCATGACGGTCCTCCATGGTATACAGTGGTTCAGTGTGGCCCTGAGCCTGACACTTATTTGTTTCATTATATGGCAAAGTTATTTAATTCCCTGGAACCTCAGTACTTAATTCCTTGGAATCTCAGTTTACTTATCTGTAAAATGGGGGGGGGGTAATGATATTTTCTATCTCATGGATTTCTAATTAGGATAAAATAAATTAATAAATAAAAGTAGAGTAGTCCAGATAAATTATATTGCTCAGAAAATACTGACTGTAATCATTATTCTCATTTTTAAGAAATAATAATAGTAGTCCTGAGAGAGGTCAGATATCTTTCTAAAGGTCACACAATTAAAAATGGCCAGTGGGAGAAAATTAAAATGATGTCTTTCTAGCTGTGGAACTACTGCCCTTTCCAACACAAAACATCACCTTTCTACACAGTCAGTGCAAACTCAACCATCAATGAACCATGTCTTTTTGAGTAAATGCATGAAATGTGCTAAGTTAGCACCTTGCTGCAGTAGTCTTCACCGTGTATAAAACAAGCACCAGGAAAATGTCCTTCTAAATCTTTGTATCTTTGTGAAATGTCTTTTTCTTCATCAGGGGTTTACTATCTTGCTGCTTGAGCAGAATTTTCCACATGAAAGCAGAATCCGGAAGTGTGCACTAATCAATGAGAAACTGCTCTTGTTGAATCTCCTGCAGGGCCTTGCAAACCCTGTTGGTACAACCTCTCCCCCTCCACTGTTCACAAAGGGTAGCCACAGGGCTCAGCTTTTTACTAAGGCTATGAAAAGTTCCCAGAACCCTGCTATTCCCTCACATAGACTGAAAACTACTATGAGGCTAAAACTGACAGGAATTTTGGAAACAGGAGGCAAAAGGTAATCATTTCGGTAGGTACTGGGAAGTTGACTACACTCTCTGCGGCATCTTTCACTTTTTTGAAACCTGCATTTCCTGAATACTTCTTAGGTGGACATCAGCAAGCCAACTGCTATTGAGCGTATTAACACTTTTTTTTTAAAAAAAACCATCTTCCAGGAGAGAGACAGCATGCTCACAGTACTAGAATACAAGGCAGTATACGATAAATGCCTGTAAAGACAGAAAGCCAATAGTACCGGCAATCATATTCAACCTACAAACAAGAAAATCATGCTCCACTCCTCCCTCCCAGCCGATCCAACAGCTAAAACTTGCTGTTTTACCTCTTAAATGTCTCTCCTGTCATTTTTCTCCATTTCTATCACCACTCAATTCTAGACACATAACAATTTTAGTTATCTCTGATGGATAATGGCATGAGCCTTTTACTTGCTCTTCCTGTCTTTAGTTTCATTCTTTCTTCAAATATTTATTGAATGCTGGAAAGTCATGGACACAAGGTACAGCCTGTGTGCTGGAAATACAATGACTAGGACCCTACCCTACAAGGTATGTGGGATTCTCACATAAGCTTTGGGCTTCTACCTGAATTAATTACCACCCAAACACTAAACATGACCACACTTTCATACATTTTCACTCTGTCCCATTTGAAATCCATTTAATGACTGCCTATTTTTAACATTAGTTCTGAGAATTCATGCCTACTTTAAGAATATAGCAAATGTGATGGCTTTTTCTAAAAAAATTCATATAGGGTCACAGTCATAAAATATTTCATGCAATTCAGGGTGTCACTGAAACTCTGAAATTCAAGTATCCCATGAGAGTAGTCTATGTGCCTAAGACATAAATGTCTCACCTAAAGGGAAAATTTCATGCCTATAAATATGTTAAACAAGGCCCTTCATAACCTGACCCTTGCTACTTCCTCAGCCTGATGCCTGGTTTTTCCTCCTTGATCTTTATACACCTACAGTAGAGCTATCTGTATTGTTTGAAAAACATCATGCTATCTCATGCTTCTCAGCTGGTCTAGAACTCTTGGCCTCAAGTAATCCTCCCACTTCAGCCTCCCAATGTGCTGGGGTTACAGGAGTGAGCCACTGTGCCCAGCCCCTGTTCCATGTTTTTAAGGCTTAATTGATACTACCATCTGTATAAAGATTTTCTCATTTCTTTCTCCTGTGAGAAATGATGAAAATGGCTCACCTTTATTTAATAATATACTATTTTACTGATGCCAAGACAACTAATTTTAATAACATATGATTAATCTTTGCAACAGCACTATGATGTACATACTGTACTTCCTATCTTATACACGAGGAAACTACACTTAAGAGGAGTTAAGTATGTGTTGATCAATTATAGCTGAAGAGCAACACAGTCAGGATTAGAACACCAGAAAGCAGAACTCTAAAGTTCTTTCCACTGTAACACATCCCTCAAGGACTACTTTTGTATACTGAGTACATGTCCATTCTTACACACTTTAGACACAACCTCAGACTAATTTACTCCACAAGTCTGAGCATGCTGTACAAATTTTATTATTTATTTCAGGAAACTTCAGAATAGTTTAGAAAGACTGTAAGACTGTGCCTGTTCAAAGAAAACTGTTTAAATTGACCTGGATAAGACCTTCAATTTTCTACTCAGTTTGGATGAGGGAGAGGGGAAAAAAAGAAGAGAATGGATTATTCATCTCAGCATTTAGTGCTACCAAATTTTGGGTATCTGTTCTTTACCACAGAGCAAATTTGATGAAAGAATGGTGTAGATCACTCTCAAATACTCAGTGGTAGAGAAGAGCTTCTGGGTCATTGGTTGGTTCTATAGTATACAATAAGAGTAAATTTATAGGTAAATAAACATTATTTCAGCCATGCAAATATAAGCCCAAGTTTCTTAACATTAGATTTGGTAGATACTAAAGTTCTTTGTCAAACTGCTAGACATGTCCTAAAGATACATGATCATTTTCTGCTTTTATTATGTTGTGGACTGGTAATAACTGTTGGCACTCTCTGCCAGCTACAGAGAAACATACTTAAACAACATTGGCATTGAGTAGGATTTTTGTTCCCTTTCCAAAAGTAAAAAGAGCAAACTCACTTGGCATCCTCATTTTGCTTTTGAAGCATTTAGGAAAGACAATGAATCCACAATGTAATTTGTCAGCAAATATTCCTTCATTGAGAAATCTATATAGGGCTGACTGTGGCAACCAGTATTAAGAGCCACTGGGGTTATAAACAAGCAAGGTGTCATTGTAGGAAGCATACACCAGTCAAAGAGGATGTGGAGGACGCCCAACAACCTGTTCATACAACCAGCTTTTTACTCTTAGGCAGATCATCTCATTCAGCCTCAAATTTAGCATCTGTAAATGAAGGGGTTGACTAAATAATCAGTAAAATCTTTTCTAGCATTGGTCTTTTCTGATTTCAAAATTTTCTAAAACTACCATTAACTCCTACCCCAACATAAACTTTGAATGCTTTCAGATTTTATCTTTAATTTGCTGTTCCTTCTTTCCAGATACTTCCTTTGTTCCACATGCAACTAATTCTAGTGTCTCAGAGGTAGTTAAAAAATTTCTGAATAATGGTTAAACATGTAAACTTAACTACATCTGAATTCAAGTATGTCTAGTTTGCTCTAATTAGATATTCAGAATAAAAATCAACATAAATAACTAAAGTTCAGGACAATAAAGAGAAAACTATTCCAAGCAATGTCTCCCTTGAGATTGTGACTAGGACTATGCTCCCTCCTTTTAGTCTCATAAGTGAACTGCAAGCTCTACTTTTTTACCTTAGGAAAGTCACATGCCCTCTTGATTATAGTCTCTACCTACAAAAAAAGTGCAATGGTAAATAAGTCCCTCCTCTATCTAGCACACAACAGTGAATTAAATGTGGCAATGCAAAAATTACTATTTACTAGATGATAACTTGACGTCCTGCATGGCAATATACACTGGACATTGAATAACACTGAAAGTCATGTCATGAAGCACCACATTCCACCCCGCCAAATATGTCTTCTCCTAACACATTTGAAAAAATAAAATTAGCCTGTTTTTATAAAAGGATAAAACAATTCTAAGTTCTATTGCTATAACAGTTTTTGATGTTTTTATTCTTTGAAAAGTTTATACACTGTTTCTCCAGCAAACATTTTTAGAAAATGTAAGCAAAATACGCCAGTCCAAAATTTTCTTCAGAGCATTCTTTCTCTCCATTTTTTATTTCATTTTATTTTAGTGTTTCTTTCCCACGCATTATTTATGCAACCTATGTATTTTATAGAAGCTAGTCTTCTCATCCTATGTTTTCATTTTAATTTTCGATTTACAATGGTGTTATTCACAGTGATTTTGTTATAAAATTTAAATAAAGAAATTCTTTTTCTCACTTTGGATGCCCTCTTTTAAACTGAACGCAGTCTCTAACATAAAGAGATGGTAAGAACCCTTAGAAGCCCACTTCAACACCCTTTCCCACATCATGTTTCACAGCAACTCGTGCTGCTTCACGCAAGAGACTTTACTGCCTTTTAATCCAGCTTTTGAATGTCATACAAAACATCGTTTTGCAGCTAAGTTTCTAAATTTAGCTTTAAGTATGTCTACCTAATTCTACCATGAGTGGATAATTGCTTAATCTTCTCCAGTAATCTCCTTTACTGTTCTGCATAAAAAGATACAAGAATATATACTCTGCCTTCATTTTATATGATTTATACACAGCTTTCCACCACAATTTCAAACCAATGATGTAAGCAGCACTAAGTTTTAGCCAACAGTGGCCATTAATAAACGTTGATGCTTTTGCTAGGTAGACAGATACATAAAAAGAAAATCACCATTGCTGACAAAATACTTTTCCTTAACTTTAAAACCTTAATATTTTGTTATTAAGGACTGACTATAAGTTTATAATTATCTCTATTTCATGCATAAGATGTATATGCATAAAAATATATGTCCTTAAAGATGGGCATTAATGAATGTAGCAGATAATGATGTACCTTTTCATAACTGAAAGATCAAAGAGAAAAAAAATAAACATTATAAGTGAGGGTACAGAGTAACAGATATTTTCAGTTGGTACAAATATAATTTGACATATTGTTTCTGGAAGGCAAGTCTATTAGGGGTTTAAGTACAGAGTTATACAACAAAACTCTTTGAGAAAAAAATAGGAGACTATTTTTACAATCTTGGGATAGCTAAATATTTCTTAAATAGGGCAAAGAAGTATAAAGAAAAGAATTATGAGTTAGACTACATTTAAATTTAGAGTTTTCCTTTATAATAACACCACCATTATGTGGTGAAAAAGCAATACAAATAATGGGAAAAGATTTCTAAGCACATATCATCTATAAAGGGCTCATATCAAGAATATATAGCAAACTCCTAGAAACCAGTAATAAAAACACAAACTAAAATAAAATGAACAATGACTTCAAATAAATGTCTTACAAGATAGTTAAATGACCAACAAACTGAAATATGTTCAAATGTAATCCAGAGAATATAAATTAAAAGTATAATGAGATACTACTATATAGTTATCTGACTGGCTCAAATTTTTTTTTAAATAATAAAAAAAGAAAGGTGTTTATTTCCAAGATTTATCAAAAACATAAAACAACTAGAATTGTCATATACTTTTGGAGGGAATATACATCTCTATAACCATTCTGAAAAGTGGTTTCGCTCTATCTACTCAATTTGAATGTATGTATATATACCTATGACCCCACAATTCAATTCTTAGTTATAGACCAAAAGATGTGTGCAAAATGTTCACAGCAGTTTTAATCATGATAGTTCTAAAATGGAAATGGTATGAATGTCCATCAATAGGGGGGTGGGTAAATAAACTGTTGCATTTTTCTTACAATGGGTACTATGCAGCAATAAAAAAGAATTAATTACTTCTACATGTAAACATGCCAGTGAATCTCTCAAGACATTAAGCAAAATGATGATTCATACATAAAACAAAACATACTATGCAATTCCATTTATATAAAGTTCAAAAACAGGCAAAAGTAATCTATGGTCATAGAGGTCAAGATGGTGGTTACATTCAGGGAGAAGGGAAGACATAGTGACTGGAGTGACAAAAGGGGTCTATATATATTTTCAGCCTGCGTGGTAGTTAGACAAGTATGGTATCTTTTGCTAACTAGTGTGATGTTTTATATATACTGATGACTTTGATACTTTTTCTGTATCTATGCTCATTTTGTTGATAATTATATTTTCTAAATGAAAGGGTATTAAATTGATGGATGTGTAATCTCTGAAACACTGTATATTAGTTTTCTGTGGTTGCTGTAACTAATTACCACAAACTTGGTGACTTAAAATGCAAAATTTATTCTCTCACACATCTAGAGACCAGAAGAATAAAATCAGTTAACACTAAAGTTGAGGTGGGCTGCAGCCCCTCTGGAGACTTTGGGGATCTGTTTCTTGCCTCTTCCAGCTTCTACTGATTTCTTGGCCTGAGACTACCTCCCTCCACTCTCTCGCTCTGTGCCCATGTTGTCTTTTCCTCCTCTTCTGTGTCAGTTTCTCAGCCTCTCTCGGTAAGTCCACTTGTGATTGCATTTAGGGACCACCCACATAATCCAAAATAATTTTCCCATCTCAAGAGCTTAAATTTATTCACATCTGCAAAGTCAATTTTGCCATATAAGATGACATTCAGCTGGTTACGGTGGCTCATGCCCGTAATCTCAGCACTTTGGAAGGATGAGGTAGACGGACCATGAGGTCAAAAAATCAAGACCATCCTGGCCAACATGTTGAAAAACTCTGTCTCTATTTAAAACTACAAAAAGTAGCTGGGTGTGCTGGTGGGCACTTGCAATCCCAGCTATTCATGAGGCTGAGACAGGAGAATTGCTTGAACCTGGGAGGCAGAGGCTGCAGTGAGCCAAGACTGCACTACCGCACTCCAACCTGGGTGACAGAGCAAGACTCCATCTCAAAAAAAAAAAAAAAAAGATGACATTCACAGGTTCTGAAGATTAGGGTGAGCACATCAGCATATCATTCATGGGGCCATTATTCAGCCTGCTACAGAATATGACTGACAGTACTAACTATAGTTTCAAAGGAGTGAAACCTAACCAAGTGCCAGAATCAGCTGAGAAGCTGACTCATAAAGCAGGAGCAGAAAACTGTATTTTTATGGATAACGGTATCGGAACATAGAGCGACAGGCAGTCAAAGCACAAAATGGCCACAAAAGATGGCAAGTGATAAAGGAAGAAAACTGAATATAATACACAAGCAGTAAAAACAAATTGAAATATATCTGCCTAAAATGTGGTACATTTTCACGAAAGAAGACAATGTTAGTTCTAGTTGTATTTATATTGGAAACTATAACAGTAAAGATATCAATTTAAACATAATAAAAATATGATGGAAGGAGAATATTGTGAACTATTTTTGTTTTGGTTTGCTTCTCCACACTTCTGAAACCCTTGGTCTTCTCTTGTTACCCTTACAGAGAGTTACTCAGGCTGCTAATGCAAGCACAGTGACAGAATGTTGCCATAGATGAGGCATTTCATCACCATTCTGGAACTAAAAGATTCTTGGACACATTTGGTTGGAAGCAGACAAACCCCTTTCTTATATCCCCTGAGTAAGTATGTGAAAGAAATCCCTATGGAGAGTCAAGACAGTCTCTCATACACTGCTTTTCACATTATTGCTACTTGTGGCAGCTTAATCCTTGACCTTATTCATGTTACTTGTTTGAAATGCACACTTATCTCCTTGATACAGTAGCTAGGGTCACTTGTTATTCACCTGTCTCTTCAGAAGAAGAGATTCAAACTATGAAACTACCAAAATAAAACATTAGGGAAACTCTCCAGGTCACTGGCCTGGGCAGATTTTTGAGCAATGTCCCACAAGCACGGCAACCCAAGCAAACGTGGGATCATCTCAAGTCAAAACACTGCACAGCAAAGGAAACAATCAACAAAGTGAAGAGAAAACCCACAGAATGAAAGAAAATATTTGCAGACTATTCACAAATAAAGGATAATTTGTGATAAAGGATTAATTACCAGAATATATAATGAGCTCAAACAACTCAATAGGAAAATAGCTAATAATCCAATTTTAAAACAGGCAAAGCTGAATAGACATTTTTCAAAAGAAGGCATACAAATTGTAAACAAATATACATAAAGGTGTTCAACATCACTGTTAATCAAAACTACAATGAGGTATTATCTCACCCCAGTTAAAATGGCTTTTCTCCAAAAAACAAACACTAAGGAATGCTGGCAAGGATGTGAAGAAGAAGGAACTTTTCCATACTATTGATGAGAATGTAAATTAGTACAGCCACTATGGAGAACAGTTTGGAGGCGCCTCAAAGAACTAAAGGTAGATCTACCATAAGATCCAGCAATCCCATTGCTGGGTATATATCCAAAAGAAAGGAAATCAGCATGTGAAAAAGACATCTACACTCCCGTGTATACTGCAGCATTATTCACATCAGCCAGGATTTGAAAGGAACCCAAGTGTCCATCAACAGACAAATTAAGAAAATGTGATACATATACAAAGTGGAGTATAATTTAGCCATAAAAAAGAATAAATCCTGTCATTTGCACAACATGGTTGAAACTGGAGGATATCATGTCAACTTAAATAAACCAGGTGCAGAAACATAAACTGCCTGTGCTCACTCATTTGTGGGAGCTAAAAAAAAAAAAAACAACTGAACTCAGGGAGATAGACAATAGAATGATGGGTACCAGAGCTGGGAAGGCAGTGGTAGGAGGGGTGGGAGAGGAAGTGGAGATGGTTAATGGACAGAAAAATATAGTTAGACAGAATAAATAAGATGGAGTATTTGATAGCACAACAGAGTAACTACAGTCAACAATAATTAATTGTACACTTAAAAATAACTAAAAGAGACTAATTGGATTGTCAGCAATAACAACAACAAAAAAAGGATAAATCCTTGAGGTAATGGATACCCCATTTACTCTGCTGTGATTACTACACAGTGTCTGCCTATATCAAAATATCTTAGGTATCCCATATGTATACACCTGCTATGTACCCATGCATATTAAAAATAAAAAAAGTTTTAAAAGGAGATTCATTTTGGACACCATTTCATAGAAAAAAATGAAATAAAATTGTTATAAGCACCATAAACAAAACTCAGGTTACTGAAAAATGTAACAAACCATTTTGCTCTAATTAATACGGTACATTTATAAGTGAGACATCACAGTGACCTTGAAAAATATACTATGTGTTTTAGGTAAGGTTATTGATAAAAGCATTCTTATAAACCTGGAAGACTGTGTGTACCCCAACAAGATGCTCTCAAAGAAAATGACAAAAAGCCTTTTTAAGGATTTCCATTTGTCCTTATTTGCCTAAGGAGACATTCAGATCAGACTCCATATGAATTTGCACAAAATGGCAGCTTATGAAGGTACAAGGAAGGGGATACTTGCTGTTTCTTTAACTGACCATGCTTTGGAAAGCTACAATTCCCCCTTGCCATCCACATAGAGGTGTTATTAAAGAACAGCACAGGTATACCTCCCATTAGAAGATTACAGTCTTAAACTAGAACTCAGTTCTGGGGCCTGACTATTGGGCCAGAAATGAACTTAGTTCTTAGATGCTGGGTGAGACCAAAGTTCTTGGGTAGAGCTGAAGTAATTATTGTGAGACAGAGTCACCTGGGGTTTTCCAATATTTTAATATTAGTTCAGGTATATTGGTGCCTGTCAGTTGGGTACAAGAACTGCATCCACTATATTAATGAGTGGCCATCTGTGCTCTTTTACATCTTTATGGAGAGGGTGTTTACCCAACAATTAAATCTAGTTAGCTTATGACTAATACTTAACTTACTATTCACCTAAAATATTTGCTTGAAAGAGTAAGAATAACTTTTATACATATTTTCTACCAATAACATTATTTTCTATTTTTGCATTTCATTACTGTGGTGGTTTGAAACTTTTGGAATGTGGATCCACTAATGGAACAATATTGTTTTTGTATTTAGATATTAGATAAGATATAACCAGATTTTTTGCCAACAGACATTTTGAAACTATCTTGGAAGCCCATGCTACTCCAGTGTTCATTATTGTACTGTATGAAGCACACATAACTCTTTGGATTTCCCTTGTCAATTCTTGTACTGATATTAAAATTATAATAGATAAGAAATATAATGATCTTATATTCATAAGCAGTATTTCTCTAAGCCCGTTCCATGATTATGCATCATCTCATTTAACATTCACAACAGCTACATAAATTAAAAGACTGTAAGTTATTATCTGAAATGGAACATTTTTTAAAGTGAAAGAAGAAAGCTAGCAGCAATTCATGACAACTGGCATAAACAGGGACTCTCCTTGGGAAACTATAATGGATGGACATTCCATACATAAAAATTATTATTATTGTCATATTATTATTAGTATTAAGACTGTCTCACGCTGTTTCCTATACTGGAATGCAGTGACATGATCATAGCTCACTGCAGTCTTGAACTCCCAATTTACTCTGGAGTGTAGTCCTAAGCCTCTGGAGTAGCTAGGACTACAGGTGAGCACCACCGTTCCTGGGTAATTTTTAAGTTTTTCATAGAGATAGGGACCTCATTATGTTGCCCAGGCTGGTCTAGAACTGAATTCAAGCAACTCTCCCACCTTGGCCTCCAGTCCACAGCACTGGGATTACAAGGTAAGCCACCACACCTGGCCCCGTGAAAATTAGTTTATCCTAATCTGCATCTGAGGAAACTGAGGCACAAACATTCAATAATGTGCCCACACTCACAGCAGGATCAGGCTGGCTGGCTCCCTGGTCAGTCTGAGGTCAGAATCTCTGCTCTTAATCTCAAGGCTGGATGACTCTAGTGGAGTCATGATGCAAAGCACAAGGGAACTGGTAGTGACTATAAAATGAGATGACAATTTCAATAGTTTACCTTCTTTGAAATGGTCACTTGTAACATTAGTTTGAGCTAGGGAGTTAACTCTTTTGCTTATGCTTAGATTTCACTTCAATATGAATTTTTTTAAAAAAAAATAAACCTCCCTCAATCATTCGCATTATATTTTAACCAGACTTGGCAAGGAGTTAGCAGTCACAGAATCATGAATTTATGAAAAAGATGAGCTTTTGTGAATTTCTTTCTTGCTTCTTAAAAAGAGGTCACATGTATTAAATATAACTAGATAACATCATTTTTAATAGTATTTCATGCATTAGCAAAGGAATTTTTATTAAACATAGTTACCAAATTTTTTACAATATTTTTAAATTTTTATTATTTTTTGAAAGGCTCACCATGAATATGAAGGTAAAAATTCACTGTTCTTCCAATTCTGTAAAGGTATCAGGATAACAATGGATTTGATAGATTATATGAATTTTTTAAATGACATCTTGAAGATATAATTTAGAACATTTGATGTTTTCTGTTCATTCTCTTCTACATATAGCAGGCAAACCATGGCCCCTTTTCATATGTAATAATACATCCACATCTGAACAAAAAAGGAACATGAATATTAACTAATTATGAACTAACGAAATGATAACCTAGTATGAATGAGGATTAGCACAAGCAGAGAGAGGTTGGCACTGCCATGCTCCACTGCATTCAATATCATGGTGACAGCCCAACCAGAGATTTTCAGAGCATATGCAATTCTGCATTCGTTAAGAAAAAAATAGGTCAGAAAAGGAATTTGTGCTGGCAAAAATCCTTACACCTTAGGCTTGGAGTTTAAAGGATTAATAAACAAATGAGCATTGTGAATATAAATTCCTTTCTGGAAAAATTGTTATAAACATTATTTCATTATCTTTCCAACACTTCTGTTCCTAGATAAACCTCATCCATTACAAATGTCTCTGCTGTTGATGAGCTACACCGAAAAGAAACTGGACCTAATCCTATATCGGGACCTAAAGGCTCTTACTTGGGAGAACACGGAGAGATTCTGCCCCCTGTGTCACCAAGCATGGCTGAAATTCAAGGTACTATCAACCTAAATGGACATTCCATTTACCTCCCCCATGATTTGAAATGAAAATTACAGGTCCCAGGATTAAGCTTGAAGTGAAAATCAACACTATCCACATCCTCCCCTTCCTCCCTTCTTCCTCCCTCTTATTTCATTCTAACAACCACATGCCACTGGATAATGGAAGGACCAGTCACTAAGGTCCTAACCTCACAAATTTCATCATCAATATATATTTCTAAAAAGTATCTCATCATCTCTATCTTTGCCTTTCATTAAATCAATTCCTGAATTAAATGTGTTTTATTTTATTTGCCTTGTTATATATATGTATGTGTTCCTTAACTTAAAGCCAATTCTTGATTTGCACAATTTCCCCAAGAGCACATAAACACTCTGACTGATGCAGGTTTTGGCATCAGTGACATGAAGCACTTTAATTAAGGGAATTTTAATTTTCAGGATGTGCTAATGTGCCACATATTCTTAAACCTCCAAAAATTAATATTTCATAAGTATACAACAGGTAAAAGGAAGTTTTACAAAGGCAAGAAATTATGAAAAAAAGGGGAAAAAAACTAATGTCTAAATTGTAAGATTCATTGCTAATTCAGCCAGGACATCTCAGAATTGCTTAGTATTAGACAAAATATTTGCTTCAGATATGTTCATTTTTGAAAATTGCTTATCAGGATTTTGTTTTAACTAGTAGCCATAAACTGCTACAAAGGGTTTTCTTCCCATCCAAAAATACTTTGTAAAACATTAATATAATATCTTTATAAGTATCTAAATCTATCAAATTTATTTTCTAGATAGCATAGTCTGCTACTTCATTTCCCTAGACCCCTGATAAATGGACAATAATATTGAGGAAAACAGTTTAATTATATTAGTTACAAGTTAGAGGTATGAAGAACTTGTAAAAGAGATAAATATTCTTTGCTAATGAAACAAACCGGGAATTTTTACTAGCTCAAAATTTTGCTTAAAAGACTTACAGTGTCTTAGTCGTATGCCATGCTTATTAAATTAACATCTTGTTATTCTATGTGATTTTTCTAAACATAGGAAAATATACTCTGTGTTCCCAAAGTAGAAAACTCATTCAAATAGACCTATTTTGTTCCATAACTTCTACAATATTCAGATATCAGATTATAATATTGGGAATCTTGTTGTGTTGTCTATCATATTGCTTAAAACTTACCTTAACATTTTTTACATGTCTAAAAGACTCAATCACACTTCTAGCACGGGCATATTGAAAATAAATATTAGGTATTTGCCTTCCAAGATGGCTTATACTCCCAAAGTTATTTGTATAAGGAGGAAGGCATTCAAGTGTGTCTTATAAGAACAGGTACTCTGTAAACTACTAGACCACAGTATGGCTCAAAAATGCATACTTTAAAAAAATCTTCCATTATGATAAGAAGATTCATGCAGGTTTGAGAAGCGCTGATATACATCATGACATACCACATGTTTGCCTGTAGGGCTTCCATTTGGTTTAACTGATGACCAGATATCAGATCCCAGAGGAAAAATTTTAGTTATATAGATTTCCAGATATATTCCAAACCAAAATAATAAATAAATAACTGTTACTAATTTACAACAAGCTTGAGTACTACTCTTAATATAGTTTAAGATTAGAGTTTTAGGTTGTAAATTTGTAAAACCACAGACATTTTGAGGAGGAATTCCAGTTTCTATTTTTAAAGATGAGGAAATTATTAAATAAATAATATGCATCAGCTTTGTGTGTTTACTAATCACGCATGCTCCAATGCGAGTGCACGAAATGAAAAGGCTATTTTTTAAATGCCTAAGATAAACAGAAACAAAAAGCTTGAGTCATATCAGGTTGAGCCATTCAAATTCATACATATTAGAGTCCATACTTTTCACGTCATCCTTTGTGGCCTTGGAGTGTTTAATTAGAGCAAATGCTCTTCAGTCCACACTAGTTCCCACTTTAAATAGAGCAAGCATGAATTAGAGGTAATTCTCCATTCTGGTAACTGAACCCGGGAAGTGTAGAACACAGTGGTGTCTAAAAAGGATACCATTTGTGCCCCTCGATTACAGGTGCATCATTTGTCCTCTTTATTATAACACTGAGACTTTACAAGAGTTTTCAGCTTTTCTTTTCTTTCCTTCATCTTTTCCTATAATTTGAAACTTGTCTGAAACTCCCTTCTGAAACAGGCATGCATCATACCTTAGTTCTTAAACCACAAATCCAAGAAAAATAAGTTATGGTAAAAACTCAAGAAAAAAAGAACAATTGTTTTGTGTGTGTGTGTGTAGGTGCAAAGAAGTATATTTATTTTTCCTGTAGAGATGAGCCATTATAATGGTTTATCCTAGTTACATATTTATACATACATACATATTTATATAACTTTTTGTTTTCCTTAATACTTTTAGATCTAGAAATCACTTCTTTCTGTTTAGAACAAGTATATTATTACATTTTGTTATGCCTTACAGTTTTTGGTTATATTGAAAAAGTACCCAACAAAGCTCCCTAGAGAGGATGTCTGTTCTACTCTATCATTTTCAAGTTCATTCTAAAGATTTCTACCAAGTGTCAGGTGATCCAGTAAGCTCACAAATGCTTAGAAGAGCCTCTCTAAGTCAGAACAGCAACTAGTTCTCTTAATCACTTCTAGACAACTGCATGAACTGAATTCCATAAGTTGAAAACAAAAAGAAAAGAAAAGATTTAAGTCAAACACAAAGCTTAGCTGATTTTGGTAAGTGTACATTATATTGAAAATTTGGGGGAAGCAGACATTTTCAAACTTAGCACCCTCCTGTTGCACAGTCTGCTGACAGCCTCCGTTTAGCTGACTTTTGAGCCCACTGGATGGTGAGCTTCTCTCTGAGGCAAGGCACGAGACCTTATTTGGTGATGACAGCTCGGTGGCTGGCAGGCTGGCACAGAAAATGTTTCTGAACTGAACTGAAATTTAGCAATCTCTAACACCTTTCACATGTGTTTTGGTTTAGGAGTCCCTTTGTAAGTCTGCCAGACACTATTTGTTTTTTTTTTTTAAATAATCAGGTTTCAAAACTGTCTCATCTGTGGGCAATAAACCCATTTGAACTTGGGAAACAATATTCTAATTAATAATAGGTTTAAATTATAAAAGACTATTTATAGAACAACCACTTAGCTTTTATTCAAATATCTTAATTCTTCTAGGATAATCCTTTTGGTAATATGTATGCTTAGCAAATACATATAACTAGTGTTTTTATCCTACTTATCATTCAGCAATAACACTTTTTCCTAGAATAAATGAACTACTGCTTAGTTTTTATGAGTTAAGTAGACTATGACTATAAGTAAATCAGGACCATGGTTTAGTAGTATAAATTTATAATCATAAAAATATCTCTAATAAAAGATTATAAACCTTCTCCTAATGGCCAACTATTTTTGAATTTCTGCCTTAAAATTTTGATGGCCACTATTATTTCTTCCTCAAGACACATTACTATGTCTATTAATTCTACTTTCAGAGTGCAGCACTAGCATATTTCTGTTAATATGTGACTCTGGACATACAATATATCCAACTGCATGCCTTAAAACACTGCTACAATGTGGTAGAGAAAACTGACTTAACATAGTAAAAACTATAGCCTGAGCTCTGCTCAACAAGCTGAGTGTTACAGAGGAATTATCCTGTTTCCATTTGATAGAGTTAAAGTTCTCCCAATCAGAGAGCAAGATCTAAGCCTAATGGTCAAAAACGCAGAGTTGAGGTTTGAGACCCTATCAATTGCCGAGGTCAAGGACCCATGGTCGTTACTCTTCCAGCAATGACAGAAACAGAAGAGACAAATGCATTCAATCAAAGGGCATGAACAGTGATGATGAGGCCACCCACACAAACATTTGTTTGCTTTTTCATAGGATACCATAAAGACAGGTGTGGGGTTTGAAAAATTCTGTCTGGGGAGACCTACTGCTTGGTGAGTGCTTTCCTTCCATTGGTACCTTCGAAGCATACTTTCAACAATTCTTCTTTAACTCATGTTTGTTTATTGAGTGTCAGTAATGTTGACATAGTTTATGTGTGACTTTAAATCAAAGGCACGCTAAAGGAAATAATATGGATTTTCACTTAATTAACAAAGGCCTTTATCCAGTTAACCAAACACGAGAAAATGAAAACATACCAATATGAACATTCCTTTGCCATTCTGTTCCCTCACAACAGCACTACAGGGCA